>JAGPOW010003395.1:42503544-42530238 GCA_030014935.1 Caiman crocodilus | reverse complement strand
TGAAAAGAGATGTGATGCAGAGTCCATTGCACGTGCGCCTGGATTTGTTCAGCTCATTCCACTTGGTTTCCACACCCCGTGATCAGCCTGTGACGAGCCAGACCGTGGAGAGATGGCATGTGGCACCGGGAGTCCAACGCATCCTGATCAGGGACGGCAGAGTGCGCGGGGCCCTCTTCCTCCCACCAGGTCAAAGACCTCCATCTCATTTCCACAGCTTAATGAATCCAGCCTACACAGTGATGTTATGGGTCAGGAAATGTCTGTCTACCCATGACAAGCTTCTCCAAATGACGTTATGTCAAATTATTTGTTGTCACAACAAATTATTTGCCGAGCAGTTTCTCCTCATGGCTCCTGACCAGTACCCCAGTAGCTGGACCACAGTAGGTTTATTATGAACGTTCAAAACCTGACCTTTGCCGGCTAGCTGAGACCGGAGTCATGGATCTCATGAGGTGATGATTATCTCCTCGACTAGAGAAGCATGTCTTTTGGGAGGCATTTTCAACTGAGAATACTCCTGTTGAGGAGCTCAAAATCCTAGGCTGGAAATTTCTAGGGCTTGCTCAAAGTGCAAACATACACACACGGCAGTGTCTTCTTTCAAAATCCCAAGTGACTCCTCTCACTTTCCCTTGCTGTTTTCACCCAGTTCCCTTTGTTTCTTTTATCCCAGTTCCGTGTGTGTGTGTGTGAAGTTGATGGTGTAGGCCAGTGGGGGCCACGCATGTATCAGATTAGCCCCATACCTTCCCCGAGTGCCATCCTGATTCCTCCCCCCACATCTGATTTGCTACTATGCCTTCTGCTCTGCGCCTTATTTGCCAGGCTGTTGCCCGTCTCCTCCTCAGTTTGCCGTCTGTCACACACCCGGGCTGCCCGTGCCTCTTGCGGCGCCCATGCTGCAGATTGGCCACGTATGGTGTACAGGAGCATGTTCTAATTTTACAAGGAAGCTCTGCATCATTAGGAAAATGATGAAGTTCACGGCCTAATCACGGGAATGTCTGCAGCCTCGATTGCCAGTAAATTAAATAATAGAAATCCGAGGAAAGGCTTTTCTCCTCTAGGATTCTGCCTTTAACGTTCAGCGGCAACACAAAAAGCTTTTACATGCCCCACCAGAGAACAAGTCTGGGAGGTTCCCTGGATTTGGTGGTATTGCATTATGTGTTGAGAGAGCGCAACTCTCTCAGCTGTAGTAGGCAAGGACTAATTCTAACTCTACATTTGTGGCTTTGTACTGGCAGCAAAGGCACACACCTGACTGAATCCTTTGGGTGTTATGAAACAAGTTACTTACGTTTAGCAGTGCCCTGGCTTGTCCACAGCTGGGAGCCAATGGCAGGTGTCTCTTGTTGAATGCTCAACTTGGGGTTTTTTTTTTCCAGACGTAAAGGTGCTTTGGAAGAGGGGATTATGGGGTTAGAGGGTGATCAAGGTGAGTGCTGGAAAGAGGAAGCTGAAATTTGGAGTGTTTCTTGGCCAAGCTCAGTAGATGTCAAATGAAAAAATCTTTTGGAGAACTAAAGCTGCCTAAGTGGCAGCACAGATGCCATTCACTGCAATTTATCTGTGGCAAGCAGGGTCTCTCTTAGACTACATTCTCTGCTTTCATGAAATAAACTCTGTACTACAAGGAGGAATCTGTAGTTTTAGGGTATTGATTGGGGAGTCTGTTGCTGTTTCTTTATATTGTGGGTTGCCTGAGGCTGCTGTGAATCTTCAAATCTCAAAGGTTGGATTATAAATCTAAATGATGACAATAATATTTACAGAAGAAGGTGTGGCATAATGGGCCTTGGGTCTTTTTTATCCAGTTTGGAGTTAGAAAGGGCAGAGCCATCAAGGTGGAGGCTCAGTCACACACATCATCACGCTCTAATAGAAGAGCCTTGTTTGCATCAGGGTGGAGCTGGTGGATGAGAGAGTGGCAGGGAACTAAATTAATCTCTTCTGGGCTCCACTTTACAGTAGTAGCTTAGGTTCTTGTCCTTGGTTTCTAGGTAATTCTCTGATACTGTCTGGCATATAGGAGAATTCATCCCCAATTCCAGGAACTGCCTTCATGGGGTAAGAACTGAAAAAGTGCAGTCTTTCCTGCTCAAGTGCAGTGGGGGCTGGACTCAATGATCTTGTAAGGCATCTCCCAGCCCCTAACTTCTATAAATCTGAGTCCTGTGAGGTGTTAGGAAGGACTCCCAACATTGCCTCTCTCAGACAGAATCATTCATTCTGGTTTCTTGTTCATCTCCTTAGGAGAAGGTCCTTTCCCAGGGCTGATTGACCAGTTCGGCGGTGTGGGTGGACTCATTGAATTTCGAGCCAGTCTTCTCTCCAGTCATGGTTTCGCTGCGCTTGCCCTAGCGTACTTTGGTTATGAAGACCTGCCTGAGATTCTAGTTGAGGTGGATCTGAAATACTTTGAGGAAGCCATCAACGTCCTCTTGAGATGCCCCAAGGTATGTTCCATTCGCAGATAAGCTCACCCTCATTTCCCTATAACTGTACACCTCCTGACCATAGCCAAAACACCTCCGCAGACGGTGACCCTTCACACTCTTCCTGTGATCATTAACAGGGCATTCCCCACCTCCTAGGGAGGACAATGAGGGCCACATACAGTGCCTCATTCTCCTCTTGCTGTGTTTGATCTTTGGTAGACTATCTCATAAATGGCCTTCTCCATAGTTTATTGTATTCCCAATTGGCAGCCTTTTTTGGCAGTGGGAAAGAATGACTCAACTTGGGTCTGAATAGGCTGGTATTAGCACCTCTAATGCTTCTCCTTGCTGCCCAGGTGTGGTGTGGGTGGATATGGAACAGGCAGAGCATCCCCCAACTCTCACCAAAGTTTCCACTGACCAGCTGTGGTGCGGTCAGAGCCTCCTGTCACTGATTGCCACCAAAGCACAGTTCTGTGGGCTGTAGTTTGCCGACCTGACCCCTATCCAACACTATAGAGCCGGCCAGTAAGAAAACAGCTGCAGAGCTCATGACTTGACTCTCTCCCGGTACTACGCGCTGTGAATAAGGAAGGAAGTAGGGTCAAGACAGCCATCAAAGTCTGCGTACCTGCCAAAAGTACAACTGACATGTGCACCACAGGGGAAACGGGGCAGAACTAGTTGCCCAGATAATTATCACAGCCACATTCTGAAATGGGGAATTCATTCATTTTTCTGAAGATTGATGAATTTTGAAAAGTTGTTTGGGATTAATATTCACAGTTTTATGGGTTTATCTGCATGAATGCGCCAGTTCCAAGTGCAAGACTGTACCTTTGCATGTAGTTCATTGGCCATTTGTAACTACATGGCATGTACATGCATGTGCAATCTTGAATACTGCCTTGCACAGTTCAGGGGTGCATTTTTGAAAACTCCTTAACCCATTTCTCTTTGGTGTTTGTAGGTAGGAGGGCCAGGGGTTGGCTTGGTCTCAGTATCCAAAGGTGCTGAGATTGCAGTGGCCATGGCATCATTTTTACCCAAGATCAAAGCAGTAGTTTCTATTAACTCAACCCATGCCCTCCATGGGATGCCACTCCGATACCGGAATCTGCATATCAATCCAATCCCTTACTAGATAGAATAGATCCGGTTCACACCCCTGGGACTGATGTGACTCTCTAACACGGTCAATGTCATTCACACTGAAGAAAGTCAAGAGAGCATCCTACCTGTAGAACAAGCTGAGGCCAAAATCCTCTTAATTGTGGGAGAGAATGACAGGAACTACAACAGCAAAGCATTTGCCAAGAAAGCGATGGAGAGGATGAAGAGGCATGGAAGAAAGAACTACAGAATGCTTTGCTACCCAGGTGCTGGACACCTGACTGAGCCGCCAGGGTCACCTTTCTGCCACCACTCATGGAGCTGCTTTTTCTTCAGGCCTGTGGTATGGGGAGGGGAACCCCAGTCCCATGTTGCAGCACAGGAGCATTCCTGGAAGGAGATCCAGAAATTCCTCTGGCAACACCTCCACCCAGCTGGAAGCTGGCTTTCAATGCAGGGAGTCACAGACCAAGGAATATCTGTGCTCCTGCCTTGCACACACCCAATCAATAAATACTGGGAAGAAGCTGTCATTTGGCAGCTTCGCTGCATAGAGATTCACCACACCAGGTATTAAAGGCACTTCCAGTCACTTCACACAGGTATCTTGTCTTGCAGGGTGACAGGTGAGAATTGCAGCTGCATTGACATGGCCGATTGCATCTTATAGGGCTGTGGGGGATCTGTTCCAGCTCCCTCTAGTCATAAGCTAGGAAGGGATCTCAAGGGCCATCTGCTGCCATTTTCTGATCAAATGCAGGAATGCCATTCCTAAACTGTCCTTGACCAACGCTTTTCCAATCTCCTCTCTGAAAACCTCCTATGAAGGAGAATTCACAACCTCCCAGTACAGTCTATTCCACTGCCTTACTATACTAACAGGAAGGAAGTTATCCTGAGCTATAATCTTAACCTGTTTCACTGACATTTAAAGCCATTGCTTCACATCCATTGCTCTGGACCAAGGGAGTTTTCTGTATGGCAGCCTTTCTGGTCTTTGAAGACTTCTATCATTGATGTCATATATCTTGACTTCAAAAAAGCCTTTGATCTGGTATCCCATGATCACCTCCTAGCAAAACTGGCCAACTGTGGCCTTGGCTTCACCACGATCCACTGGCTGGGAAACTGGCTGCACGGTTGGACCCAGAGGGTGGTGGTTGACAGAAGTCAGTCGTTGTGGTGTGCTATGACCAGTGGGGTACCACAAGGCTCTGTCCTTGGGCCAACACTATTCAACATCTTCATTAACGATGTGGACATTGGTGTCAGAAGCGGACTGGCTAAGTTCACCAACGATACCAAACTCTGGGGTAAAGCATCCATACGTGAGGACAGGAGGGCAATCCAGGCTGACTTTGACAGGCACAGAAAATGGGTGGACGAGAACCTGATGGTGTTTAACACCAAAAAATGCAAGGTCCTCCGCCTAGGGAGAAAAAACCTGCAGCATGCTTACAGGCTTGGCAGTGCACTACAGATGTAAAGGACTTGGTGGACATGATTGACCACAATATGAACATGAGCCGTCAGTGTGATGCTGTGGCTAGTAAAGCGAGCAAAACGCTGGCTTGCATCCATAGATGCTTCTTAAGTAAATCCCGGGACGTCATTCTCCCATCATATTCGGCGCTGGTGAGGCCACAACTGGAGTACTGCATCCAGTTTGGGGCTCCACAATTTAAAAAGGATGTGGAGAAGCTTGAGAGTCCAGAGGAGAGCCATGCGCACGATCAGAGGTCAGGAAAACAGACCTTATAATGAGAGGCTGAGCCATGGCACTCTTCAGCCTGGGAAAGCGCAGGCTCAGGGGTGATCTGGTGGCTGCCTATAAGTTTATCAGGGGTGTTCACCAGGATCTGGGGGAACTCCTGTTCATCAAAGTGCCCCAGGGGATGACAAGGTCAAACAGTTATAAATGCCTTCATGACTGTTTCAGGCTGGACATAAGGAAGAACTTCTTTACTGTCCAAGCCCCCAAGGTCTGGAATAGACTGCTGCCAGAGGTGGTTCAAGCACCTACTTTGAATGCCTCCAAGAGAAATTTGGATGTTTATCTTGCTGGGATCCTATGACTTCTGGCCCCTGAGCAGGGGGCTGGACTCAATGATCTTCTGAGGTCCCTTCCAGCCCTAATGTCTATGAAACCTATGAAATTATGTCCCCTTAATTGCCTTTTCTGCAAGCGCAGTTCTTTCAACTTTTCTAGTGATGTTTGCCTTCTAGTCCCTGGATTGGTTTTGTCACCTAAGTGTGGACCTTCTCTAATTTCACATCCTTAAAAGTATGGAGCACAGAACTGCATACAGTACTTTAGATGAGGCCCAACCAGCACCAAGTAGAGTGGCACTATCACCTGCCATGTCTTACATTTATTACTGTTGTTGGTGCAGCCCAAAATTGCACTTGCTTTTTTTACAATTGTATCGCATTAGTAACTCGCATCGAATTAGTGATCCACAAGAATCCTCAGATCTTTTCTCAGCAATGCTGCCACCCGGCCAGTTACCATCTAGTAAGTCAATAATAGTTGGAGTAGGTCCATGCATATCTCTAGCTACAATACATTCAGTAATTGTCACAGATGTGTGACATGAGAGGCAAGTGACTTCTTTTTGTAAAGTTTCTTGCAACATTTTTCCAGGTTTGCAGCTATGATGAGCCCTAGCTGGAGCTGTTTTCCCACAAGCAAACGCAGATTTTTAGAAGTAGTGAAATTATGCAAAGATATGTAGAAATTATGCAAAGATATGTAGATGTGTACACTAAAACCAGACTTCATCTGAGATCATCTGGAACTTGGCCCAGATTTGCTAAGCCACATTTGTGACTTTTAGTGACATCATGTTTCAGACTTATTGTACTCGGTTTGGGGAAATACTGTTAAAGTTTTGTATGGCCTTAGACCTGCGAGAAGAGAGGTGCAGCATAAACACTGAACTCTGCTATTAGGGATATGTCTCATTTTCCATAAATACAAACTCGTAGTAAAAATTCCAAAACTTAGAAATAAGTACTAGAAAAAAAATATTTGACCACTACAGTTTAACACCTGCCAGTTTTCTCCCTGTTGCCACATATATTGATTGTATCTGCATTCTTACAATCATTATACATATCTTTTGATCAACACACAAGCTGAAAGCCAAGGTCTTGCTAGGAAAATGTCAGCAGAGATACTGCCAGTCTCCACACCAGTAAGAACATGAATTAAAGGGTCATTTCATTTTTTAGGCTAACTCACTGACTTAAAAATGTTTGAATGTATGTTGCAGACTAAAGTGTCCCAGCTGCAGAAATGCATAGCTCCCTGAAAGTTAATGGCGATGCACCCACCAGCTGTGAATATGATACTACGCAAAAACGATGCACTGACTGATTGCCAATGAAAAGAGCTCCATGTTACTGCTCACCACCCAAGTAATTAAAAAAAAATTATCATTTTATATAACTGTCTTTTAAAAACATCCTATAGCATGAGACACTCAGGTGAGCTACCTGTCTGACAGAACATTTTCGGGACATAGTGCTTGTGGGTTTGATTCAAGGGCAAAGTGGCACCACTTTATTCCCAGCTCCTCATGTAAATTAACATTAAGACAAGAAACAAAGGGCCCAACTTCCATAATTTCACGTTCATGGGAACTTCAGACCTTCTGCAATTCATGTCTTATATTTACAGGTCATATTTACAGTCCATATAGTTACAGGTATTTAGGCCCTAAGATCCCATTCAATAAATGCAGATTAGGCATCTAAATACCTTTAAAACCTGGCCTTAAGTCTCTTGAAAATTAAATGAAGCTGCTTAATTCCTTCATGGCTAGATCCCTAGAAGTGTCTGTCTACAGTGCAGAGAGAGTCTGGAGAGTCAGTGCAGCAGTGCCAAAATACCTTTAAATTCCCTTAAAAAATCTGAGTCTATGCAACCTTTCCTGTAGTAAGAGATCAAGCTAGTCATTATGTGCATCTGGGGTATCTATCCACGTCCATGCTCTGACAATGGACATGTATTCACAGTGAATGTGAATATATATCACAAGTGAACCTTTTCAACATGCTGCCGATTGGGAACTGGCTCATAGCTGTTGGAGGCCAGAGGTGTCCACATATGCAGTGCCCTGTACTATGCTTTGGGAGGGTCTGGATGGGTGGGTGACTTGTGGCTGGGTGTGTTTGTACTTTTCTTTCTCTTCTCTCCTTAACATGAGTTCAATAAAGTTCAGTTGCCTGTACTTGACTGGACTCTGCAGTGTGCTTGCTTGACTTGGGGTATCTAAGAGGGGGAGTGAATGCTTAGACCTATGTTTTTGGGCTCCCAGGGGTTGTGGAGTGAGTGATGAGGGGCTAGTTGTTAGAAAGAGAGCAGTGCAAGGGACTTCACGGATAAAAAGTGCCAACAAAAAGGGAAAAACAAGCAGCAGAGTTCCAGCCATGTACAGCGGGAGGGAGAGGAAGGGAGGAGGAAAGGGGGGTGATAAGTGATGAAGTGTGGGATGCCTGCGGGACCAACTAGATCCATGTCACTGCAAGGTTGGCATCCACACATAATACTGAACTGTTTCAAAAGAGTACGTGATGTTCCAAGTACAATTTTGACTTGTTCGAGGAAATTTTAAAGTGATTTAACAGGCTTTTATGTCTGTCTCCTTCAGGTTTAAACTGCATTTAAACCAGTCTATTGGTGTGGTTTCTTTGCCAGGCAGAAGTGTAGATTTTTCTTCATCTCACCCTGCTGGATGGAAGTAAACCGTTACTCATCAAGACATCAACTAAGTTTCATCTCGATTAAGAAAATGTTGACTGTTACACACACATTGCATGCGCAGGTCCACAAGTTGAGAGTAGACAAATGGCCTTTGGATGTACTGATTAGAGTGGGTTGTGGATTTTCTGTCACAGTGATTTCCTGACTGGGAATGCCCTTTGAAAAAAAACGAATTTGCAGTGGGAAAATGTGATATTTGCCAAAAGAGCTCTGACCAGTAGTGAGCAGGGCTTGAGCCTTGTATGCTGCCTAAGTGGGGGTGCCAGATCATATAGCTGAGGGAGCACGTCATTCCCCTGCCCTCCCCACTCTGCACCTTCAGTACAGTGGCTCTTGCAGCCAGGTCCACGATGGACAGGGAGGGCAGAGCAGCAGCCGCAGGGCTGGCACTGGTGGCAGGGTCACTCCCAGGGAAGCCGTTGCTTCAGGAGGTGTCAATTAACCCTCAGACCTCTTTTTTTAATGCAGAATTTCAGCTTTTAAATCACTGCTCAATGCACATTTTGGCAGCAGCTTCTGCATTAATGCCTGGCTTGCTCTGCTATACCTATGCCAGCCTGCACCAGTGCGACACCACCGCCTAGGGTGCAGAACTGCCTACCCACACCGCTAGCTTCACCCAGGCATGTCTGGGATGGACCTCTCTCTGTTCATCTGGGTCAGAGAAGCAGCAGTAGAAGAATTCCCACTAGCATGAGTAGACCCTAAAATATTAAAGAGCTGGCAACTCGGATATGCCTGCACTAGGAAAATGGTTGGCAGACATGCAGTCCTCTGGATGCTCCTCGGAACCCCCCCCAAAACTAACAACTTTTCAATCATTGGATGAGACAGATTCGACTACAGAAATGGCTGGCACTCACAAGATCAGCAAAACTATTTTCTGATACCAATGGGAGACAGTACCCACTGCCAGCAACCTTTGGTAATGAACCATGTTCTTAGTAGACAGTAATATAAAGCCTGATTCAAAGCCAGATCAGTTCAATGGAGATTCTCCTTCTGACTTAAACAGGCATTGTATCGAGCCATCAGAGGGAAGGTTGAGAGCCACTGAGGGTCCCATCTGGGGTCACTCAGGCTCACATACCAGTTCTAGTTTCCATGTTCTCCCATGCCCAAGACTGTAAAACACCAGAGCCCCAGGAAGACACTCAAGAGTTGTTCCGTGGTATCGCTGTGAAGCACAACACAAAGAGTATCCCCCAAATTTCTCCAGGGCACAAATAAATGACAGAATCCTGGATTCAGTTTTTTGTGATAATTTTTTTTTCATCTGTTTTGGAAAAAAAATATACAAAAAGAGCCAAGAAGAACCAACATGGAAGTGTCAGGTAAACATTCCAGTAAAAGTACAGACAGAGGCTCCATTTTTCAAAGGAGACACACATCAGATATCACCATGCTAGAAGAATGAGATGCAGGAAATTCCCTAGAAACGAGTAAAAGCCATGAAATGAAACTTGCTCTGGTTCTAGTCGTCATAGATGGTTGTCATTGTGTTTCATTCCCCAACCCCTCCCCGCCCCCCTCAATTCATTTTAATTTTTTTAACAATACTGTGCAAACTGTAAAATAGCAGTTTTGATATAAACTCTGTATGATATGATTTACAAAAATGTGGATTTAGCTATTGCAGACTGTGCCAGTTACTTTTATGACTCACTGGAGCCCTACAATGAAATCTGTGCACCTAAACCAAGGTAGACCATGAAGGCCCTCCGACCTCTTGGACACACCAATCTGAATCCTACATAACTCCATTAAGGTTGGTGGTGGTGTTACTTCTCGTTGTCTCATTGGCACCAGTTGTAAGCATGACACAGCCTCAAGTTCACATTTTGACCTTATAATGCAATCATGAAACATTTATGTGACAGAAATACTACACAAATCCATACTAATGGCCTCATACATCCTAACATCTCTTTCTATCCTCCTATGCACACCTAACCTCATGCGGAAGCTGTTTCTGAGTTCAGATTTTGAAAGTGCTGTGGTCAACTGTAGCATTTACAGCCATTATTACAGAATAATGTAGTATTTTCTAAGCATCCCACATGTCCTCATCACAAAGTCCATTAAAAAATCTGAACAAAAAACCACTGACCATATCGTTTTAGTCATTCTTGAATAAATAGCACAATCCTCTGGCTTTCCTAACCCACTCACCCACCCCTTGGTTTAGCAAGGTACTTGAGGACATGCTTAATTTGAAGTTTCTGAATAGTCCAACAAAACAGACCGGGACCAGTCACTCACTTAAGTAACTTGCTGAACTGAAGCTGAATCCTGTTAGAATTTTTTAGGCTAGATTCCTGATCACAGCTGCTCAAATCTGGAGTAAATTTAGGCAGTTTTTTCAGATTTACACCAAGGCTGCTGAGACCAGAATCTGGCCCTTTGTCAAAAGCATTCCTTATGGTAACAAAAGGTAAAAGGGAATTATTAGAATTATTTTTATTTCAATGTATATAAAACCAAAAAGAAAAAAAAAGTTTGTGTACAAATATCACATAACAACATCAACAATTCCATAGATGTAGTTCCTCAGTGCACACTTGAAACAAGAAAAGGGTTTGGGGGTTTTTGTAGGTTTTGTAGTTTTTGTTTTTAAATTCTGGCATAAATATATTAAAGCTGACAAAAAATCAGGGCAAGCTACATCACTTCCTCATACAAAAAATGTACAAAAACATCAGCCTCTAACTAGACATAACATAATACTGGTCGTCACAGTCTGACATTTAGTAACTGTGTGTCTTGGAGTATTGTACCGGAGGGTAATAAAAATAGCTTCTGTCGCCACCTTCCATCTCAGGTTACTTCAGTCATAGAGGCAGAGTGATTCTGTAGGAAGGAAAATGTAAATACGTGAATAGTTCTGGCACATCCCTAAAGAAGTGTCTAAATATTTGAGAAGCTTGGAAAGTCTTTATATGGGAACTAGGAGCTGTAAAAATGAGCTCCCCCAATAATTCAGGGCTTAGAGGAAAGAGGTCGCAGCAAAGACCATTGTAAGTTGCTTTTAACTCAGGCCAAGATTATTGATTCTAGTGGTCTCAATTTTGCAGGTACCCAACTTAAGGCACCTTTAAGGGGCCTACTTTTCAGAACATGGAGGGCATCAGCCCTTTGAAAATCAGGTCCCATATGGGCGCTGCACAGCTGAGCGATACACACTCACTGCTACTCTCGAGAACTTTGGTGCCCCGGGGTAATAAATACAGCCTCAGGGAAAATACTCCTTTCCTCATCAAGTGGACACATGGCAGTGCATCTATAAAGTAGTATTAATTGAGACGCATTGCCCATTATTGCGATGTAAAGTTAGGTCTAAGTCATTTTGCTCTTGTGTGAGCAGAATGCTGGAGAAAAGGGAGCAGGCTCCCCATGACAAACAGCGCACATGGTTGAAGATGGGAAAAAGGAGGAATGTCAGGTCTCCTTAGCTGGATCACATTGAAATTGTTTTCCGCTTTAGAGTTTACTTCCCAGATAAACAATATCCCAGACAGACAAACAACGCAACAATAACCAGTCATGGAACAACGGAGAGGTAGATACTGCGTGTCTCCATGTGCATTGATGCCCTCTTAAATTTACTGTGCAGTAAGTGGGAATAGGCCACCGTCTACACGTGCAAGTATTGAAGTGCATTAATGCTGCGTATGGACTGACCTGGGACTAAAGTTAGTCCCAAGTCAGTCCACACACACAGTGTTACTATGCAGTAAGGCATCTACAAGTGCATTACTGTGCAGTAACTAATTGGGTATAAATTTGATACCTGCATGATGCAAGTATCAAATTTATGCTCAAGTCAGCATAACCTGCCATATTTACTGCACAGTATGGGCGTGCAGGTGTAGATGTGCACTCGTACAGTGCAGTAATTTCGGTTTCTGCGCTATAAATGCACACATGTAGATGTGCCCATTGTGTATGGACACAGCCAGCTGCCAATTAACACCATGTACTATTACACCAAGGGACTGGGCCATTTCATGACTGATATGTGAAATGTGGGACCATCTGTAGAAACCTTCATTGTCTGGGGAAACTCTAATGAGTGCCTATTCCCACAGCCACAAAGAATAGCTTCAGAGTAAAGCTACTTTTTCTGTGTTTTCATGCATGCTGTATGTGTTTTCTTATTCCTAGACTAATCTGGAGCCCACTGACATCAATGGAGAGAGGCTCATTGACTTCTCTGGGCTTTGGACCAGACCTTATTCTTGAACCCTGGAAAGAGGTTATGGTATTAATGCCACAAATGTGGCAGTAATTTTGGCTTATGGTATTTTGGCTTATGGTATTAATGCCACAAATGTCCAAGTGCCACAGATGTTTTTCTGTTTGTGGAAAGACAAACATTAAAGATGTCTCATGTACTGTGAATGTGAGTACCAATGGGGGCTTTCTCCTGGTGCAGTATGAATGCTAAAACAAACCTGAATAGCTGGCTTTTGTAGTCATACATATCATTTTACAAGCTGGAAGCAATTTATCTACACCCCTCCTCCCTCCCACCATCTGTCAGAGCTGGCTGAAAAAACTCCATCAAAACTTTTGTTGAATTGACACTTGCAATTTTATTAAAACAGAACTGTCACAAGAAGTGTCACCTTTCCTCTAATACTTCTGGATTTTTCAATGAAAGCTGAAAACCCAAGCCTCAAAAATTCTCTTTTCAGTTAATTTGAAGAAAAGTTTCCATAGGAAAAAAATACCCCCCAAAACCTAAACCCTTCGTTTTCTAAACAGTTCCAATCTCTCTGTATAAATTCATATCTGTGGAGTGCAGTGATGTTTTTTAAGTGCTATGTCTTAAACAGGAACTCTGTGGAAAGTATATTTTACACCTGTACATGAGGCAGCACAGAAGAAATTAACTAATAAACTGCACTTTCCTAGTCAACAGCACATATTCTGCCTTGAAATTGCTGGGTCAAATCATCTCACTTACCCTGGTGCAATCCAGTGAAATATAATAGGGTCAGGTGGATATAAATGGCAAAATTTGTTCCACTAGTCTCTTGTTATTAGGTTGCAAACAAAGTAAAAGTATGTTGCTTTTCTGCTGCTGAGTTCAGGAACAGGTATTTATTTATTACTTACATTACTCATTCATTTATTAGTTATTACTATTGAATTGTTGAGCATGCCAAGAGCCACATAGTGCACCAAAGAAGTGATAATGTTTACCTGATTTGGCCACAGAAAGGGGCCTATAGCCACAATCAAACACAAGTGCATGGCTGCAGACTGCTTAAGAAATGGCTAGTCAGGTGAAAATGTTAACCTTCATTGCATAAGGGTTCAGATGAAGACATTTCAAAACAGAGTGTCTTCTGTAACTTGTGTCTGCCCTGTCCCCCAGCCTGTTGCTGTTTTCAGAATGGGAAGGAGGAATGGGAGCAGAAGGAATTCGGTCTGGGCCTTTTTCAGCCCCCGTTAGAGGGTGCAGTGGGTATACTGGAGCCTCCCAAGGTGTGTGGTGGAGGTGGGCTCCAATTCGCCCATCCCACCCTCCAGCACTGGCTGGGGAACCCCTAGAACGAGCTCCCTCTGCTCCCTTTGCCCCTCCCAGCCTGAAAAAATGGCAGGGAGCTGGCAGGGAAAAGGGACCATTGCTACTGGCAGCCAACAGCTCTCCTTTGAAAACAACAGTGAACTTCTGTTTGGTTCAGGGAATCGCTGCAACTCAGAACGCTTCCTGAAAAGCACTCTCAATTACAGTGGGGAGGTGCACTTCTGTCTGTGCCTAAAAGTCTCTGCTCTGCGTTACATGCACTAGTCAGTCCTTAGGGAGACAGAGACAGCACCAAGAAAGCCTCAAGGTGTCATGAGACTGGATTATCCAACCTCCCTCCCCACCCAGTATTCTGTTCAACGTGCAAAGAAAAACACCTAAAAATTCACTTCTCAAGAAGCATGTGCAAAGGCACTGCCCATGCAAAATCTTGCCTCTCCATTTAAAGACACGTTTCTGGCAGCAGAACATTTACAACACCGGGACTTCAGGCTATGTCAGTGCTACGTATATCTGAGCTCAACTCACCCAATGCTGCTCCCTTTTCTGCTGGTAGAGCTATACCAGGGCTGTACATCTTACATGTCTGAACTGTAGTGTTAAACCAGTTTTTACCCAGCTGGGACTGACAGCTTTTCTGAAGGCTGTCTGTAATGCAGTAATTCACACTACCTGGGCACTCAACGTCTCCAGAGGACTTTCCACCCTGGGAAATGCCATGAGGGGAACGCCTCGTGGGTCTTCAGGCTTCGGTTTAGAAGGAGCTCCATGTGTTCCTCTAAAGTTATGGACAACACATATTCCCTACATGATGAGGGGAAAAACAAAACAAAACAAAAGAGGTCACCATAGGCTGCCCACCCGCAATAATTAGCTAGAACCTCACTATAAAAGCATCTCCATCCCTGTCCATTAACTTGGTACTGCTAAAAACTCTTGCAGATTTTGGGATGTGGCTGGATCTGGAGATTTGGCTCAAGGTCATCTCTGTCCCAGTGCTGGACAATTAGCAGTGTGACTGACATAGCTGTGAGTACGAGCTTACCTTAGTAACTCGCATAACTGTACCCTGTAGGCAGGCGTGATTCGTAGTCTGTGCTCTCTCAGAGAAGAGAAGCCTCGACTGTAAGTGCGGTATTCTTTTCGAACCGCTGACTGCAATGGGCACTGTATCCCCTAGGTCAAATATTACCTTAAGACACTGTTGTTTGGTCCTCAGCTCCCAAGCTACAAGTGGCTCTTTAACTTGGCACCTGCAGCTTTTCAGACAAAATGTTTGCACTTTTTTTTTTTTTTTTTACTGTGTGCATTGGGCATATTTTCCCTGAATTATGACTAATGCAAAACCTGCAACTACATACATATTTAGGAGTTTTCTTGAACACGAATATGACTGCCTTTATTCACTTCAGGAAGCTTATGGTGCCACGGTTCTTTGGCTAACACCAATGCTTGATGAGGCTCATCTTCGTTAAAGGAGCGCTGCATCCCCTGGCATTTACTACTGGCAGAAGTAGTTTTTGGTCCACCCAAGCTACACCAGCTCGCACAGAAGACACCATCTGCCAGCAGAGCTGAATCCACACTAGGGGTTGACATGTAAGCCAGGTTAGCTACAGGGATGTGAGCTCTTTACATTCATTGTCAACATAAGGCCGATAGCAGAACTTTGTAGTGAGGCAAGGGCCGAGCATCACTGCCTCAAAACGTGTGACTGTGATTTCCAAAGGAGTAAGTCTGAGCAACTGAAGGCTGAATCTGGCCTCCTGTTCCATCAAAAGTGTCTGGAGAGCTCACATATGACAAGGCTCTATAATGCCCTTCCTAACGCAAAGAAATTACAAGTATCCTGCCTTGGGAAAGACCCTCCTGTCTGCTCCCAAGATATGGGATGCTTGCACATTTGTTAGTATGAACTGTATTTCTGAAAAAATGTTTCCCTGGAATCACTGTTTGAGAGCTTTCAGCAGGCCCAGGAGCAGCATCCACATTTATCCCCAAGTAGTCAAAGGCAATGAATATTGGGCGTTTCATTAAAAGGGAACCAGGCACATTTCTTATTAAAAACATCGGAAGTGACCTGGAGTGATCTGAAGAAAGAGAGAAAAAAGGCCTTGCAAACCATCTCCAAGCACAGTACCAATACCCTGCTATGCGCTGCAGGGAGCAAGGGACAGGTGCCAGTAGTGGCCTTGGTAAGCCCTGTTGATACTAGAGCCTTTTGTTTTGGAAGGACTTGGCTGGCACGCTCGATCATCCAATGCAATCCCCGGGGAGAAAGGGTGAGCATGAGCAATCCCTGTCTCCAAGTGGTATGACAGGAAGTCAGTCTTTATCTGATCCTGCTTTCTACTGCACTTGTTTCATGCTTGCTCTGTAACGAAACGGCCCTTTGTTTAGAGCCTTATATACCAAGGGTAAGCTCTTGAATCCCACACTTGTCACGTAACAGGCAGCCAACGGAGCTTGTGAAATGTGAGTGCCATGGTTCTTGCATGCCACGCATTTAGAGAAGTCAGGCTCCTTTCTGACATCAGCTGTGTTTTACTGCATCTTACAAGTTCTTCCCCAGGACAACACCGGGAGGGCCCTGTACAGTAACTAAAATCATTGTGTAGGTACCAGGATGTCATCACATTAACCTTATTAATTAACTCATATCAGCCTGACCTCATTTTAGAATTTGCTCAGAAGATAAATCCAAACAGATTGCATTAGAAGTAATTGCTGGCAGCTTGATTAGTTAGCGGTGATAGGCAACAAGAGAATAATACAAGATTTTTTTAAAATGTTAAGCTGTCTTTGGATTGGGTGGCGATGGAGAGGGGTAGGGACTGATTGATGGCTTACCAGAAACAAAGCCACCGCACTTCCCAGGATGAAGCCTGCAATCACATCCGAACAGTGGTTTCGATATTCAGAAACGCGATTTAGCCCAGTCAGGAAGGCAGCACAGAGGGTTCCCAGACACAGGACAGGTTTTGCTAGCCTGCTGCTCTTTGTTTTAATTGTGCTTGTGATGTACATCTGAAAAACAGTGCAAGCCGCATGTGAAAAAATGCACGCAGCTCACTTGTCACTTCGCTACGTCACATCAAGCTGGGAACTGGACAAACCCCGGGGAATGATGGGGCTCGGAGCAGAGGATGATCTCTGGAGGGAAAAAACCAATATTGGAGAGCATCAACTCCAGAATGTCAAATGTCCACTCAGTCATGGGCTGGTATAAATGGCAACATCCGTTCAAGATTTTTAACTGCACCTATTGATTTATATTGAAAGAAAAGCAGATTTTTCCTAAAACTGAGTTTGAGTATTTGGGGTTGACATATAACTGAAACAGTCCAGTACACCTGTCTCAGCACTCGCAATGCATCACCACTACTGTGTGTGAGCCAGGGGATCTGCGTCCTACCTGGCCATGTACCTACCCAGTTACTCTAGCACACAGAGTATTGCCTGAGTCAACGAAGTGCACAAGTTCTGAAGCAGTTTCAAGTTTGTAAAAAATAGACCCTTAGCAACCAATTAGGCTTTTTTCTTTGTTTGTTTCTTTGTTGCATGGAGACTCTGGGACTTAATAATGGATGGGAAATGGAGCAGATTACGGGAAGGCCTTTTTTCCCCCCCAACAGGAGACTGAAAATATAATTACACAGTAGGAACTTTCCTTGTCCTCCAAGCATTTCTTAAGCAGATCTTCTAGGTTTTGCCAGCTTGTTTTAATTTGAAAGGCATTTTTGACAAAGAAAATAAACTATGTTAGGATCAATTTGAGAGTACTAATTCCAGAGCCTGTGATTACAGGAGTAACATGAATACAAAGATGCTGTAACAGAAAACAAAATTTGACAGCACGATGATAATGAAGTAAACACATTGAATCCTCTTCAGTGGTAAGTTAAGTGCATTTTTTTTACCTTCCAAAGCACAGCTTGGCTTTTTGAGCAAAGTTAATGCCTATAGTTGTGTGCGCTGAAAAATGTCTTTGATAACATATGACCCTACACTGCAGTAATATTGGGCACTGCCATCCATAAGCATGAAAGGAACCAGGGGTGACCAGGAAAATCTGTTTGGAATATATATTAGAATAGGATTTCCCCAAATATATTGCTGTCTGGACTTAACCCACAACGTATAGGTCTGATCAGAGAAAGAACCATCTCCCTCCTTGCTGGAAAAAGGGACTGCAAAGCCACAAAGAGGACTCTTGGTCTGGGAGCAGAAGTTCTCTTCTGGCATTTTCTCGGTAGTTCCTAAGGCAGGTCAGAAACCATCCGTTATGGAAAACTGCTGGTGGTGGTCGCGGGGGTTTGATGAAGTGAAAATCATTTTTGTCTGTCCTCTTTCCCTCAGGAAAAAAGAAATCAATTTTACTGTTGCTGTTTGAAACCCCAAACCTGAAAGCTGAAAACACTGTAATTTGTGGCCGGTCATTTTTAACTGATGTTCTCTCAAGTCATTCCCATTTTCCATACAATTTGCCCCCTGTAGCTTTGTTTTCTGTAACCACACCGCTGAATGGCTATCTGTGGGTGTTTTCTGCAGGCCCCTGCAAAGACTCATTCGCACAGATGTGATCTTGTCTCGGGGAAGAAGGTTCACGAGCGCACGCAGCTCAGTAGCTGCACAGCAGTGCATGCAAGGAGCTCTGCTTGTTACAGGGTCAGGCTAAATGTCCATGGATCCTTTTGGGGTGCCTGAAGCCTGCTATTTAGGTACCACACATTCTGCCGGCAACAAAATTACTGTGCTCCTTCTCCATAGTCTCAAGGGAGGGAAAGGTCAAAGATCCGCTTTGCTTTCATACTAACTGCATGGAGTGGAGGACGGGAAACCAACTCCAAGCTGCTGGTTCTGGTGCTGGTACTACAAGGCTTGGCTTGGCTGAAATTGCCTTGTATTCTTTCCCGAGCCGGTGGTGTTACTGGGTATCAAAGCACTGAATACCATTTTACAAGTTCTGCTGATGTGTTCCAGCATCTGGGGATGATTAGCACCAACTAGGTGCTTATCTTTGTTCTCTCTTGCACACATCCCAAAATCCTGACAATCAGGTGGAGTGGACATGACATTACTGTAGCATACCATAATCTCTGATAAGGGTAACTATACATGAGGAGCTTGGCTCTTCAAAGGATATGGCTAAATGCACATGGTAGGTGAATGCCACTGCTGAGGTACTAAATCTTTCATTTTCAAATAAATTACTGTGCCCTTACTGCACGTTCTCAAGGTTTTTCCCTTCTCTTTCCCCCTATGCATCTATCAGTGCAGTTCTCCCTTAAACTAAACCCATTTTCCTCATTTCCTCTTCTTGGCTTGGGGAAGCTGCTGCACCTCACTAGCCGGTGTGGTAAGAGCTGCCCCCCGCCCCTCTCCCCCCAACCTTCTGCATTCACTCACTGCGATGGCTGACTCTGGAGGAAGAAGCAAAATGGCTTAGCTGCAACTTTATCTGAACACAAATGGGAATGGAAAAGACAAGCGTGAGACTGGAGTGGAGGAGTCCACTATTGACTCCCAGTGCTTACTACGCAGGCTACACTACATTTTTATCCACCCCGATGCAAGCGCAGCGTTTCAGCACCATAGAGCTCTGCGCATGCCACCTGAATCTGGCCCCTTACTATACAACATGCAAGGCAGACAGCACAGCAGCTTTTGTGTATAATCACATCTGTGCTGCTCTGATCAATTAATTACACCCCTCAGAATTACCAGGCTTTGCTAGTCATAAAGATTTATTTCTCAGGCAACACATACAGGCAGCCTTTATCTACCTGAGTACGTGAAAGATGAAACCCGCCTGATTTATGGAAGGGGCTGTATGACTTGATCACCTGCAAAAGAAGGTCTCTTGGACTTGCTGGATAAAGAAGTCCTTTTCCATCTGGTGTCCCTCTAGGGCCACGAATAAATCAAGGCTGAATATTAGAAGAAAGTGTTTTAACCAGCATAGGATGAGCTGCTTCAGACTAGCAACATGACTAGTGGGACCAAACAGCCAAACGAGGTCTCAGAAGCTCGATCAGGTGACCAAGGGGATGCTATAAAACAGACCGCCTGTGACAGCCCTCCCTTCCTGTTTAGTAAAGACTTACAAATTATACATGAGACGTAATGGTCAGAAATGGACAGTAGGGAGCACTCTTTATCCACTCATTCTTGATAAATTGGCAAAAGCTGACTATTGTCACAAGGTGCCAAGTTATTATAAAGGTTTTCTATGGAAACAATGGAAAACATGACATAAAAATGAAACACAGTGGTATGAAAAATTACACCAATTCTTTTTTCCTTTTGCATCTGTGCCCCAAGAAGACAATTCAAAGGATCAACTGGGAGTCAGAACTGGATTATGCGAGAAGTGTTATTCTCTGCCTACTAGCCGAGTGCTGCTGGAGTGATTTATTTCATAGCATCCCAGGGAAAATGATCAACTCTTGAAATCAACAGTTGGGATATGCTGTGATAACTGCAAATTCTCTAATACAGGGAGAAAAAGCCCCTTCATTCATATATGTTTTCTTGGAGAGAAGTGGAAGGGGCTTGGATTATTCACGTGGGGAAAAAAACTAACTAACATGATGACTGGGCAAGTCCACTGCGACTGAAAGACTGAATGAATCTAGGAGGAAAAACAAACTTGTATTTAGATGAAAAATATTAACAGTGAGGGTAAGTAACCATAAGAACAGAAAGCATTACATTCTTCATTAGCAGGATGCGTGCACTAAAGACTAGGTATTTTCCCAAAAGTCATGCTCCAGTTCATCCATACATTAAGGTCTTGATGCAGGAATCCCAGGGTAGTTCCCTGGCCTGTGTCAGACCAGAATAATCACTGCAGTTCTTTCTTGGTTGGATGGCTAAAACCCCCCCACTAAATTTAGGAAATTATTGTAGTTTCATACAATACCTTTCCTCTCTCAATTTAAGGGGAAGTTTCAAAGCTGAATATTGTTGGCACTTGCACTCTTGTGGACATTGGGAAAACCTTCCATGGATAGTGGCCTTCCTCAAGAGAAACTTTGTTTTTACAAAACATGGATTGGATTTGAGAGAATATGAACATAAAAAGAGGATGGCTAAAAAGGGAAGCAAGCAAGAGAGATCTGCATTTACATACAGCAAAAATGGGATGATTCAAATACATAATGTGGCATTCTATTCTGTTCTATTTGCCACAATACTTGTGTCCCTTCCAGGAGTGCAACTAGCCATCTGACTAACAGTTGGCACAAGTTTCTTCTCTCATTTTTCTCTTAGGGATAGAAGCAAACACTATAGAGTATCTTGTTTCTGTCTGTTTTCTTTCCTGTGTTTTTTAAGCTAACATATACATTGCCTTATATCTCTGCTAGAGCAGGCACGGTCAAAGAGATGTCCTTTGCCCTTGAGGAAAAAGATGGGGTGGTTCACTGCTCCGGGGTGGGGGTGGGGGGTCATAGAATTGCTTCAGACCAGCCTCCGAGAAACTTCTTTTACTTACATAGATAGGTTTCTTCCTGGGAGTGGCATTGTGTCAGAGAAGCACAGCTGTTCATTGTAGACTCCATCCTGGTGCTTTCAGCAGTCTTAGATATACTGGGATCAGGTCATAGAGCAGCTTGGGGATAAGGACCAAAATCTTGAACTCTACCTGAAATTCTATGCAAAGCCAACATAAAGGGTGGGGGATGGGTTTGTGGCAGCCTGCATTGCTAAGCAGCTCTGTACTGGCTGACAGGTTTCTAAGCACTGAAAAATTCATTTCCAAATGCATAACGTTGTACTCCATCTGAGATGCGACGAAGATGCGACCAAGTGAGATAATGGGAGTGTGGTACTTCTAAGTGCTGCAACGGGTGAGTTTGGAGCCAGTGAGGAAACCAAGAGTACCTCTACACTACGCTGTAGGGTTTGTTCCTTCAAGCCTGTGGAAACTGCACCATGACTGCTGCTTTGCTTTCTGGTCCCTGCCCTATCTGCTGCTCCCCTCCTGATCTGCCATGCACCACACGCAGAAACTGCCCGTGCCACTTGTGACAGACGTGCTGCTGATTGGGAAGCTTTGCTCTTGACCCTCCTCCCTTGCCTACTCAGATGAAACAGCAAGACCTCATGGTCAACAATGTCAAAGACATCAGAGAAGTCCTGGCAGTTGAGAAGTAATGTCTGTTCTCTATCCACTAATAAAAGCTCATCCTTTATCTTCAAAAAGGTGGTTGCAGCTCCACTCCCTTCCCCGACTACAGACTGTACCCAGTCTACTGTGTTAGCTTCGGTCAGAAGAGCCGGTAAGCTTTCGTCAAGTTTCGCTGCGAGCTTGCTCAGCAACTGGGGGATAGTTGGTAAGAATTAATGTGGCCTGGGTAAGTTTTACATTACAATACGTTTGTAGTTATGAAATATGCATTTCTCACTGATATCTCTGCCATGAGTTATTAGCATATGCATGAATATTTCCAATCTATTGTGTTTAGAGAAATTTAATTAAAAGCATGTATTTCTAACCAAATGGAAGCCTCTGCTTTGAAAACAAGAATAACTCTTGTTCAAACCAATTCTTGTCCCACTTCTAGAGGATTAAAATAAACACATGCAGCAGCCAAGGCATAGAAACAACTTGGACTCTCATATATTTCCAGGTGTGGTCTGAAACTGGAGCCCGTCATTTCTTTCCCAATGGATTCCAAATCTGGCACAACGGATTCTCCCTTCCCTAATTAAAATGACTGAACTGGGGGCTACGTCCTGAATTCCTTGCCCATCTCTACATACTGACTGGAGCAGTGTTAATTTGGTGTATGCAAGGAATCCAAGATAGAGCTTTTGGTTGCTCACCATCTCTTTTGCATCGACCTAAACCCATACAGACCACAAAATTACAAAGCAACACAACAGACAATTGGAGCAAGCCCCATGTCCAGCACTTGGCCCACTTAGCTGTGTCACATACAATGCGAACAAGGCAATGCAGTGGAGCCGCGGGCGAGGACCCTGTAGCAGTTACTTTAGCTCAGTAAGTAGAGTAGATTCGTGGCTCTCTCCAGCTGTATGAAGGATGATGGGAGCATTCACACAGTGTGCCCTCCATCCCAGAGTATCCATGCTCCATCCTCTCTCTCACTTGTATTGAGTGGCCAAAATCCAGTGTTATATACTGCAGATTAGGTTCAGTGCCTCTACCACTTTTACAGGGTTTATCACAAACAGTAAAACTGCCCCTCAGTATAATTCTACAGGAAACAATTAGGCATTAGGTGCAGTTCATCTTAGTTTAATTCAAATTATTCACTTTTTATTGGCTATAAAAATATAACCGTGGTAACTGCATACCCAGAGAACGCAAATGATAGGAGATTCAGGGCTACAATGCGTCTGTATGCAGAACTGCGAGCATTGAGTGGAATTTAGCTGCGCCAACCCAGAGGCAGTTCAAGGTGACTCTATGGCTCGGAAAGACACTTCAAGGTCACACTTCCTCCTGCTTCTGCTCCTTTGGGTGGGAGTGATCATTTCTACCAGGCTGTACCAGCAGCAGCATCACTGGCTTGGTAGTGATGCCTGGTCAAATAGTGAGTAGAGCCAAAGCTTCCCACCACCCAGATACTCTGAGACTGGAAAAGGCAAGAAGGGGATAAAGGAAAAGGCTTACTCCCTTAGGTGGGTACATGATCTCCCTCTTATATGTCAGGCCCATTTCATTCCCCTCCTTCACTGACAGACTTATGCACAGAGGGACAATCCAAGAGTGGTTCAATCCCATTTGGTGCAGAAGCACGGTACAGTTGCCCCCTGCACGGCTCATTTCAGACCTGGGAAGGATCCTCATTGGGAATGTGCTGGGGTGGGGATTGGGAACCAGTGAGTGCAGGGAGGCTGCAGGGGATACAGAATACCCTTCTTCCAGCCCAGATTCTAGAAAAATATGTATCAGTCAGGACACCAGTATCCTTTTAGTGGCATCTAAGCTCCTCTGAGAGCTCCTCCTCTGTGGCACTAAGGAGTAGTGTTGGTCAGAAGTCTCCCTGGAACCAGGACTCTAATGGGAAGGCAGCATGTCAGGAGTACAGCCAGGATCTCATAGGGTTTTGCTGCTCCCCAAATGTCCTAGCCAACTAGAGCCTGCTTTCTAGAACATTATTTTTTATTATTTTTCCAGTGGCATCCACTCTGTGCTAGGTGCTTTCCAAGCACTTCAGGACAAGCCCTGCCCAAAGGAATGGGTATGGGAACAACTACAGGGATCTTAAGTCATGTCTACAGGGTTAACTTACCATGAAAGAGGGAGCCCTCAAAGAATCAGTGTACCATGCTGCTCTGTGCATGTTGCCTTTACAACTGAAGTAGTACACCTGTGGCTGCATGGTGCTGTGGATATGCTAATTAGCAGGGGGCAGGCTAGCTGGCACTATCACTCAGCAGTGCTAATTACCCTGCTGGACATGCTGCACAGACGTGCCTACATTCTTTCCAGTTCAGGAAGTTCAGTTCATGCATAGCAGTGTGATGCTTGAATGTGCTGTTGTGTGGCAAGGTAAGTTAGCCATGTAGCCATGCACTTAGATATAATGTAGAGGTTGTACCTGGAGGGTGCTCTCAGGTCATGTAAGTTAATGCTTCTGTATCACTGTTAGCATCTACATGACATTGAAAAAAAATATGTGGTAAACGTCTTGCCTTTCATGCTCCAAAATACAAGTAGTAAAGAGTCTTATGCATTTGCTAACCAGGTAAGTTGGAATCATTCAGTGAATATCCTGGCCGAGCAGATTTAAGGCCTGCATTTGACTGGCTGGACAACAGACCCATACCTCAAACCTCCCCTTTGACCCAAATTGAGCTATTTGTACTTGTGGGGTACTTAAATTACTGAGAGGGCCCACTGATTTTGGTGGGAATATTGGGGAGGAAAATGAGGAGCAAAAGGATGGCAGAATTTCACCCTGTCAAGAAAACAGGAAGACTACCAAGGCTTTCAATGAGTACTGTATCAGGCTACCTTCATTCCAACACTTCCAGTCCCCTGCATGCTCAGAAAGCACCGCACAAACTTTAACTAGACAGTCTTGCATGACTGCAGGGTGTTATAATGTTTCTAGGAACAAAAGAGTAAATGATAGGATTAAAGGGGATTTCAAAGGCATCAAGTACTCCTGACCTGGCAGTAAAGCAATATCACCCTCCGGAAATTCCCTTCTACAGGCTCAGTCATTTTATTATCCTGGCAAAATTCGTCCTTAAATTATTTTAAGGGAGAGCTCACCAGTATGTAGAGTTCTCTCTCTGAGAAGGGGAGCAAAATTCAGCCTAGGTCTAATCAGAAGAGACTCCCATCAAAATAGTATGATTTAGTACTGTCCTGTGAGGCATGGTAAGCATTATCATTATCTGTTTTACAATGGGGAAACTGAGTCAGGGAGGTGAAATACCTCCCTCAAGGCCTCAAGAAAAATCAGCAGCAGAGGCAAGGTTGGAATCCAGGCCCTTCCAGCTGGCCCTCATGCTTTTTAGGACATGCTGTCCCGCAGGTGGGACAGTGGAGTGAGCTGCACTACCTTACCCGAGGGCTGAATTGGGATTAGAAAGGACTCCGGTCACACACGCACACAAAAAGTATAGGTTCTTTCCCACCCTGAATAGAAAACAAAAAAGTCCACGTATAGCCATTGCAACAGAAACCTCTCCATGTGAACTGGCACTTGTCCCGAGTACTCACCGTGGCATATAAGGCTGAGTAAATGCTCAAAGCAGCATGTTTGGATGGAAAGGATCTCCTCGCCTTTTCTATCACCTCCACGTCCCCAGTGCAGATATTCCCATTGTTTATGAACTGATGGTGAGCCCGGCAGTCATTTCCTGTGTAGTTGGGTTTACACACCGTGAGAAAGTATGGAGCCAAGTTCCCAGTTACTACCTGGCCAGCATTTACAAATATGTCAGTGGCAAAAAGTCCAAATGCAAACACTCCTGCAAAAAGGTTAAAAACGATAAACAATTATTCGCAAACACTGAAGCAGGTATCAATGGGCTCACCAATTACTATGCACAGAGCAGAGGTAAAGACATTAGATCACAGGTCCTACTACCAGAAGTGAGATAGTACGAGTGCTTGATCCAGTCATCTTCTTATATACCAAGCTCCTGTTTACTTTAATGGGAGTTTCAAGTTTGCATGACTGCAGAATTGATTCCCTCCAGCTCTCAAACTCCATACACAAATAAGCAAGTAATAAGATTACTGGCTAGTGAAACCCACAAAATGTGGTGAGAGACATGAATTAATTTATCTGACACCTCAATTTACCACATTCTTGCCATTTTCCAGATGGGAAAATTACAGCACACACTTTGGAAGCAAATACTTAGATTTCCCGAGTGCCACTGTGAAACGTGGATAGCAGAGAGACATAACAGTAACACCAGTGTGGAATGACACTGGCACAAGCTGGTAGGATGCATCTGTTACACCTGCATGCTCTTACAAGGACAGAAGTGTAGCAGAACTGTTGTAACTTATATCCCGTTTCATTCCAGGTTAAAAATACAAGAGTTTAGCTCACTTAGGGCATGTCCCCACATTCAGGGGCATGCAGTCGCCCTGGCAAAAACAATAGTGGCACAAACTTGATGCCCCTTCACATGGGGTTGGTGCAAGGCAAATTGTGCCGGGTGTGGTAGTGTAGGCTGGGGTCAGCACCTGTGCTGGGCCCAGCAGCCTTACCTGGAGTCCTGGCCCCCCAGGGCAGCAGTGGTGGCAATCTTGCTGTTCAAAGTCTGGCTGGCAGCCAAAGCATGGCTCCGGCCTGCCAGGCTCTGTTTCCAGCAGCAGCAGCAGC
>JAGPOW010003395.1:42481981-42500378 GCA_030014935.1 Caiman crocodilus | reverse complement strand
GGCCTGTCTTAGGTCAAGGGACATGATCTCTGGGGTAGCAGCAGGGTGAGTATATTTATCCTTATAACCTCTCTGTGATGTGGGAAGGGCAGTTATTTCACTTAAAACATAGTTCTCAGGGTGAAATTCAGCACTGTCTGCCTGCCAAAACAGTGGGTCAAGCACACACTTTTATTCATCTAAAAAATGCCAGGAGCATTCATGGTGCTATATACATGATTGCTATATGAAAGCAATAATAATGTATGGGCTTTCTGCAAGGAGCTGAAGAGGGGTTGGAAGCCACCCTAAGGCTGTGTGCATTGCCCGGCACTATAGTTCAGTCCCAACAGAGACCACTTAGCCATTGGATGTACATAAGCATGGAGCCAGCAGCACCTTCCCCAGTACGTCCTGACGTGTTCTTTCATGCTGGCCCTCCTTGGAGGCAATGTGGTGCCTCTGTCCTCCCCCGGCCTGCCCGGCAGAGTGGGACATCATTCCTGAAGTGTGCTGCCTCAAACTGGGGCAGTGCAAGACATGACAGCCCTGATCTTGGATGCAAGTGCTGCAGGTTTGATGCAAGAGGTTTGTTTTTTTGCAGAAAATATGGGCAAAAATGTAAGTTAAAGAGCTTTGATTGGTCAAACCAGGTCACTTCCCATTTGAGGTGGACACATTGGGAATGGTGGTTGAAAAATTAGGCAGAGGAGAGAACTAAGCACCAAACTATAGGTATCCAGATCCTCTGTACCTTGGCTCTTTTAATAACAGACTCAGACAGATCATCAGAAACACCAGTTCACTTCATTTGGTCCCTTGACCTTCTATGCATTTCCAAGCTGGTCTTCTGGTTTTGACTCCTGGCTCTGACTCTGGCCATTCCCTGAGTGTGATTCTGGTTTGACTTTCATCTCTGGCTTTTGGCTTCTGTTCCTAGTTAACCCTCATCTTGCCTCATCACCAGCTTCAGTTTTCGACCCTGAGTTGTCCCGAATTCAGTTATGACTTCCCAATTTAGTTCTGACACCAGACCTTTCCAGATCTCCAGCTCCCTAGGAAACCTAGCTGGACTACATCTGTGCTTCAGGTAACAAACCTAGATTGACCATGACCCAGTGCATAACACAGTGCAGGTTAGGGCACATTCAGGTTTGCTTTAACTTGCATCAGTTGGATCTTGTGCCCAAGAGTGCAGTCCTTCAGCCCGGAACTGCAGGTCTAGGGACAGACGTTAAAAAAGCCTAAGCCTGAATTGATTCAATCTTTGCAATTTAGTCTAACCTGCAGAGCTTGAACCAATTTGCAAATGGATAGACATTCACTTTTAAATCAAGAAATGCAGGCTCATGTCTGCTGTGGCTGAGGCTAGAAGCCGGGGGGCACTAGAGCAGCCCTCCCTTCCCTTCCCTAATACTGAGGGGAGGAGGAGGTGCATGGCCAGGCCCCAACAGGATGCTCTGATTAGAGAGGGGTTTAAGCCCCCACTCTGGCCTGCACAGTCCTTGGCTTTTCCCAGCTTGTTGTTCAAGGGGCAGGGAGTGTTGCCAGACTCCAGACCCCAGGTAGCACTCTGAGGCAAAGTGGGGAACAAAGAGTGGTTGCGTGGACTGCATGCATCTGTTGATGATACCGAGCTTTTCAATCTCCCTCTCCCCACTTCTTTATATTATCTGCAAACCTGACAGGCAAAGGAGTCTGCAGAAAGCTGGTAACACAAAGCTTATCATAACCCATCAAGTAAACAAAACCCTTTCTCATTAGTTCAGGCTCCTCTTAAACAGTTTTTTCAAGGAATGAAGAGGCATTACCACCTTATCTGTTGATTAGCTCCAAAAAGCCCTAAGCAGACACTTTTCTGTCTGCTTTTGTCCCAGTGAAACTGGAGATGCACACACACAAACACCTCTCAGAATTAGCTAGCATTAGCTAAGGGATGGTGTGACCATGACTAGATACCGGGAAGGGTCTGTACTAGGGGAGGCAGGGAGGGAGGGAAGGGGGGAATCCCTGCGTAAGCACCGCGCGGGAGGCAGGGGGAAGCCAGGCAGTGCTGCTGTGCCTGCAGTCCAGTGATAGTGCTTCAGCTAGGGAGGAGAGGAACAGGGCTAGCCTTGCTCTATGGAGCAGACAACCCAGCCCAGCCCAGCACTGAAAAGCATGCTGGGATACTGGGGGACTCTGATTTAACTTAAACCAGAAAGGGGATTGGGACAGACGTGCCATAAACCAGTTTGACCTAAATCAGTTAAGTCTACATTCAACCAGGTTTATCTTAAACCCATTTCAGCCATTTTGAAACTAGTTTATGTGCACTAAACTTATGTTCCGTTACAGGTTTAAATCAGTTTATGGTCCCTTAAAACAGTTTATGTGTAGCTTTTGTCCCTAGTCCTGGAGGTTAGCATACCCAGGCATGCTGCTGCCCATAAAGCACACATCCAGAAAGTCTGCTACCTGCTGGGTCCAGGAGCAGGTAGCACAGAGCCAGCTATTCATCAACCCTATTGGGGCAAATCTCTAGGTCCTTTGCAGCAGCAGCATAGAATCGATGAGGAACGTGAAAGTGAAGAACAGACCCTACCCCTGTACCTCCATTATTCATCATCATGGGCCTGACCCTGCTCTGAATGAAGTCAATAGAAATGTTATCACTGGTGTCAGTGGAAGCACGATTGGGTCTTTATCCAAGATTAAACGGAAGTCGTTGAACCAAGACTTTCCCTGCTGTAACAATGTCAGTGAATCGCACTCTGGAATTACACCAGAGATGAACGTGGCTCGTTTTGTTTCATCTCCAAAAATATTCTGCTTGAGTTATTAAATTTCATATCTGCTTTGTGCACTGAACTCCTCAAAAGGATGAGTTTGCTATGATTGTTATTAATTATTGAGCACTGTAAATGCACTTACACAGTACAGTACATAAAGAAAAACCCAACCTCTGCTCCATGGGCATTACAGCATAAACCAATCAGATAAAAGCTGAGGGACAACTGGCACCAGGTTTTTAATAAATCACCTGGCTTTTTTCAAACTGGGCTCCTTCTCTGACCTGAAGCTAATCCCATCTCAAAGTACGGCAGGCACCCGATCCTTTCTGACATGTAATAAAGAAAGGTCTCAAACTACTTGGCAGAAGTGGATGGCTCTAAGACATGGATTTTGATCAATGCTCTAATAGCACAGTATGTGCAAGTTGGCCTGCTTTCAACTGCCACGGGCTGCAGCATCAGAGCTAAGGCAGATTTGGCTACAGCTTAAATCTTTACTATGCCTTTATTGTGATGTATATTGATCACTGTAATTCCCCCTTCTGCAATGCTGCCAACCTGTGCTTTATGAAAATTATAGCTACGTGTAGCCATGAATTTGGCTGCCAGGGTTCTAACCCTCACTATTAGAAGATAGTGATTACATATCAAATGCTCCCAAAATACTTCCAGACGGGTTCAGTCATTATTGATTTTAAGGTTGTAAACCTCCTGTATGTAACCATCAATGCCAGAGCCCCTTGGTAGCTTTTATATCTAGGGGAATAATTTATTTCTATATTTACATCACAGTCTAAAATAGTTAAGTAACTCACTGAGACAGGGATTCAGTGATGGGGCTGCCACGTGTGGGAAATAAAAAGTGACCAAACGCCAGCAGAACCGTGCTCACTGCAAGGGGAAGCAGTGGGTGCAGCCCAATCTGCCGCGCTCTGATTGGCTGTTGGGGCAGTATAAAGGGCAAAGCCCGGGAAAGGAAAGGTGGGACCACACACAGCATCAGGAGGACTGATCACCCTCACCGAGGTCCCGTGCCCACGGCTTCCCTCTTCCCCCGGGCACTCCCATCGGATACTCTGCAAGAAGATACGGTTAAAGAGCTCTTGAGTTCCCACGGTTAAAGTCTTTTCGGTCGCGGCGTTGGCTGCGAGGTTTAAGGGAACTGCCGGCACGGAGCGAGGTATGCAGCGCTGAAGTACCTTACGGTGGGGCGGGGCATTTAGGTGCCTCGTGGTGTGACTTCACAGTTTGTCTATGGTCTATTTAAGTTGTAAGTAAAATATTTCTTTTCTATTTTGGCTCGGAGTCTCTTGTGTGGGACGGGAAAGAATAGAAGACAGGGCAAAATGTTCCTAAACCCTTCGTCCCTGGCCTGTCCGGTTTGGGGGTCAAACCCCCTCCCATTTCTTCCTCACACCATGGTTTTAAGGTCATGGATAAAAAACTTAAATGGAAATCTAACAGGCAATGGCTCTTCAGGGGTTGGGGCTCCACTGAAGTTTGTGATGTAAAGACAAAGTAAATATGGTATTAGAAAGAGACAGTCGCAATGAACTCAGACCTGGTCTAAGATCTATAAACAAGGCTCCGAGTACTTGTTCTTTGGAAAGCACTTCTCAAGAGGTATGTGAGGTATTCCCTTACCCCAGCATTGGGACTTGGTCTCATTTTGTGACATTCTCTGCACCCCTGGGTCCAAAGAGCCAGGGCATGAGCTCGAGCCCAAATTCAGGATGAAATGCTAAGGGATGTTAATCCTCAAGCCACAGGGCATATCCCTTTCCCTGAGGACAAGAAAAGAGATGCTCAAAGTCTGGCAGTGTACAGTCAGGAACAGAACAGGAGTGGCACAAGGTCAAACCTCCAGATTCTCAGCTTTACACAAACACCCCCCCCCCCCAGCTCTAGCAGCACACAGACTTGCAGTGGAGCAGAAATCCCTGAAGTTTTGTACAGAATGCTTTCTCGATAGTATCCGGCTGGCATAAGGGCTCCACGTTGTGTTTTCTCCCAGCAAAGGGACAACCAGGCGGGTGAAAGGAAGTGGAAATGGTAAGCACTGCATCAGAGTAGCCAGTTCCCCTTTCTCTGTCTCCCCCAAAGCTGGCAAAGCTCCACCGGAAGCAAAGGTCAGCAATGGTCAGAACACCACCGAGACTGCTCAGGGCTTACGACCACTTTTATCCCTGCTGTTCCTCTGATCCTGCCCCGAACACTGAGGATCAGGACTGGTTTCTTTCTTCTCTTCCTGCGCACAGTGGACATAAAAACACGTCCACTTTTTCTTCAGTAGAAAAATCTTCACAAAACAGTTCTGATCTCTCACTGACACCTCGATCCTATTACTACTAATAGTCCATTTTCCTCCATCAGCTGCCTTCTCCAGGCTTCTCTGACTCCACTGACTGCAGCTGCTCCATGGAAACTCTGTGGTACAGACACTTGAACAGGAACTAAAAAAATCACTTATTAAATGTCTGTGGGATGCACAAGAGCAGCTGAGAAGGCAAGGGGGAAGAGTAGGAAGCGTGTAGGTGGAAAGGAAAGGAGAATGAGGAGGAAGAGCCCTTTATTACAAGAAAGCACAAAGCTCTATACGTAAAGTGACAAAGAAACAATGCAGCGAAACCTTTTGGTGTGACATCAACAGCTCTGTCTCTGTGAGGCATGACTCCAGACTTTCTTTAAGGTCCACACTACAAGACTCCAGAAAAACCTGCAGCCAAGACTCCTGAGAAGTACTCCAGCCAAAAGCCCTTCAAAAAGTCCAAAGTCACCTCAAAGAATTCCTTCCAAATCAATATGATCGCTATTTACAATATAAATACGTTAATGTAGCTGTATTACTCATCTATAATAAACTGAGTATAAAATTCTGGGTTATTTTTGGTGAAAACAGGGTATCAGACCTTGGTTCAGGAACCAAACCCCCATTTTAACATTGTTTCCTATGGGAAAATCGGTTCCAAGTTACGTTTTGACTCAAGATGCCATTTTCAGGAACCAGCTGTGTCATAAGCCTGAGGACTGCCTGTACTTCTAATCGATCAGAGTAATCTTTCACAGACCTCTTAGTCTGCGGATGCCCTGTGGTCAACTGCTTTAGATCAGTGGTTCTTCACCTCACTTGACTCTAGAGGCACGCTAGACTCCAGGCAACCTTCAGAAAATGCTAGCTCTTAGATTTCATTCATTTTTTGACTACAGAACAACAACAGAACAATTCTTCTCTTGCAAAAAACTTAGAAGGACCACAATGGGTTAGAAAGTTTTTAGCACTGTGGATTCTTATTTGAAATGTCTAGGTGTATCTTATGAATCATGTGTAGGTGCTTGCATAACTGGTGCTAATAATGTGCATCACTCACTTATAAGTATCTCATGGCTGCCCATGACTCCCTGGTTGAGAATGATCACTGTAGACAAGTGATGTTTGACTTCTGGGCCATGGGAGTATATCATCTGGCCTATGGGGCTCCCCACAGATCTAGAAATTTGGTGTTGGAGGGAGAGGTGGCAGTAGCACTAATTGCAACAGCTTCTATTGCCTGTGGGCCAGATAACATGGTCCCATGTGCTGAATTACACTAGCATATGGGAACACTCTGTGGCTGGATACAGCATGCAGGGCCAGGCCTTCGTTCAGGTTTGCTCTGCAGCCGGATCTAGTGCACAAGGCAAGGCCGACACTGTCAGGCAATGATCTTGAACCTTGGGGCCACAGCCTGATCATCCCAGCCTGCTGCCCTACAGATGGCTGGTCAAGGCTGCCCTGCAGCCTCCAGCAGGATCTAATCCTCTGCCCACTCACTGGGACTGGAGTAGCTGGCCAGGGACAACCAACCCTCCAGTTCCCCTATAAAAGACCCTGACCCACAACAGAAAGTGCCTGGGCAATGGGGTTTAACCTGATCCCAGACTCTCTGTCCCCTCTGGTTTGTGTTCTGCCTTCAGTTGATGTCCTGTTCCTTGACTTGACTTGCCCTCTGTCTGATCCCTCAGCTTCCTGACTTGGCCCCTTCCAAGACCCAGTTCTCAGACGGACCTCCTGGCTTCCTGACTTGGTCTATACCTGGATTCTGCTTACTCTTTCTAACCCAGGTCAGTACTTTGTTTCCCCAAGTGGCACCTCACCTGGTCACCCATGACCACGTGTGAAAGCCACACAGGACTGATGTATGGTGCATGAGGCTGGGCTGGCGCACGGGGGTGACCTGCGGATTAACCCCACATGCTGACCCCATGTTGGATCCATCCCACGCATGGATCCTGATTGTGAGGTCCAGCCCATAGACCATTCCTACGTCACTCATCCAGCCCATGGATGTACCACAATTGCTTCACTCACTGTCGTATACACAATTAGCATCTCAATTTTCCCTGCCTCTAGTGTCATGGAGTTAATGGAGATTCAAACATTAACAAAGCACTTGTCTTCCATGAACTCTTGCCAATTTGTACCACATGAGACTCTGTCCCCTTATGTTCCAACTCTGCTAAATATTTCAGGGAGTATCTGCCATACACTTTTCTGAGCGTATCTTGCACTGATTCAACTGGCTGTACAAAAGCCCATGACAAAACTCAGGTGACTGGATCCTCAGTGGCTACAACCGCCATGCTTCAGTTAGCATGTTTTCCGGTGCTTAATTAATTCCTTAGGCAGAATACACAACATTAGAGTATTAATGTCAGTGTATTATATGCACTTGCATCCAGGTACGCGTAGGACAGAGTTCAAGGTTCTTCAATGCTCACCAAATGGATGCACTGTCAAGGTCATCTTTAACCTCATTAACTCCACATCATATAATTTGCTCTCAGACTGTGCATCTTCTACTTGATTCTAAATCACTGGGAATAGCTATCTGTTATTTTGTGCCGCCTTTGTTGGTGTTGATTCCAGGCTTTGCCCATCACACTCAATATGCATGCGTCTACACATAGCCATACAGCACATTTGTTACTGTGCCATCACTTAGTACTTCCCTTTGGAAATACTAAAAGACAGCACAGTAACAGCCCATCTTACATGGCACCAGCTGCACATGATTATTTTTGGCTGCTATGTCACCATAGCAATGCACTATAATGAGGGAGCACGTTGCTATGCAATGTACCAGTAGCATCATGGTTTTTGCCAATGGATGCTACAGTGCCATAGCGCCTTCTGTAGACATACCCTATATATTTGAAATTAGTTTTAATTCCTCCTTTAAATTCACCAGTTTACAATGTGTAGCTCTTTGTGATAATCTGTTCTGTTAGTTCTCATAAGACTTACAAAGTAATTGTGTGCATGGTACAAAGCATTTATGTCAAAGTCACTGACTAACAAATGTTTTTATAATTATTTTGCCATATGTTTGGCTTTTTGTTTTACTGGTTTTTATTAGGTTTTTAAAAGCCATGTTCTTAACTGTAAGAATTTCTTTTAGAAACAAATATACTTTACTTTGATCTTCAGAATTTTCATAAGTCCATAGACTAACATTTTCTCTGGATGTGTACATCATGTTTCATTTTGAGATTCTCATCCAAGAACTCAGACAAGATGGTTTAGAAAGGAATGACCCTACCTTGAGCAGGAACTTGGACTAGATGACCTCCTAAGGTCCTTTCTAGCCCTAGGATTCTATTCATTTAAAGGCAGATTAATGTGCTACTTGTAGAATAAAGCCCTTGTCCAGCCATGGCCAATTTTTCCCCATTAGCCTCTGAAACTGCACTGACAAAATTTCAAAGTACACCCCAAGCACCTACAAATGCTCCATTTGTACAGAAACTCCCAGACTGCTTGTACAAATATAGGCTTGAGGTCAGAAATATAATGTGTGTGCTTTTTGCAAAGATGATATAGGACATCAGTTAAAGAGGGCCTGAAATGAGATTAACTGTTAATCTACTGAGTCAAACCATAAATCATCAACAATGAGGGCTGGAAGGGACCTCAGGAGGTCCATCGAAGTCCAACCTCCTGCTCAAAGCAGGACCATCCCCAACTAGATCATCCCAGCTAAGGCTTTGTTCAGCCAGGTCTTAAAAACCTCCAAGGATGGAGAGTCCACAACTTCTCTGGGTAACCTGTTCCAGTGCTTCACCACCCTCCTAGTGAGAAAATTCTTCCTACTATCTAACCTAAACTTCTCTTACTGCAATTTGAGACTGTTGCTCCTTATTCTGCCATCTGCCACCACTGAGAACAGTCCAGCTCCATCCTCTTTGGAACCCTTCTTCAGGTAGGTGAAGGCTGCTATTTAATCCCCTTTTAGTCTCCTTTTCACTAGACTAAAGAAAGCCCAGTTCCCTGAGCCTCTCCTCAGAAGTCATGCAACCCAGCCCCTGAACCATTTCCACTGCTTTCCACTGGATTTTGTCCAATTTGTCCACATGCTTTCTGTAGTGGGGGGCCCAAAACTGACCACAGTACTGCAGATATGGCCTTACCAGTGCTGAATAGAGGGGAATAATCACTTCCGTTGAACTGCTGGCAACAGTCCTACTAATACAGCCCAGTATGCCATTAGCTTACATGGCAACAAGGGCACACTATTGGCTCATATTCAGTTTATTGCAAAACCCAAATCCTCTTCCGCAGAGCTGTTGCCCTGCTAGTCAGCCCCCAGCCTGTACTGGTGCATGAAACTGTTGTCCTAAATACAGGACTTTGCACTTGTCCTTGTTGAACCGCGTGAGATTTCTTTTGGACCAACTCTTCAATTTGCCTAGGTCTCTCTGAATCCTACCCCTATCCTCCAGCTACTTCCTCCAGCTTGGTGTCATCTTCAAACTTGCTGAAGGTATACTCTGTGCCATCTTCCAGGTCACTGATGAAGACATTAAACAAAACAGGCCCCATGGCTGACCCCTGGGGCATCCCACTTAATACCAGCTGTCAGCTAGATATTGAGCCATTGATTACTACCCTTTAAGTCTGATGCTTTAGTCATTTTCTATCCACTTTACAGTCCATTCATCCAGACAAAAGCTCCTTAACTTGCCTGTGAGAATGTTGTGGGAAACTATCAAAAACCTTGCTAAAATCAAGTTAAAGCACGTTAGTGAGCTATAGCCCCGCCAAAGGTAAGGACCTAGAAACATGACACATTTGCACCAATTGCATTTATATCAGTTTTATACACCAGCGTAAATTACATGAATGTCCAGAGTGGACAGATAAGCAGAAACAGCAATACCAATGTTACACTGTTATAACCCCCGCCCCCACTTCCACTAGATGGGGGATGTGTGTGGGGGAGCTGTCTGCATTCAGTTCAGACATTTACATCATTTGTCCATTCTCTACTTACTGGTGTAAAAGCCAACTACACAGGTGTAAACATGGCATGCATCCAAGTCTTAAATCTAGCTGAGAATCTTACTTTTGATGCCAATGCATCTTTACCTTGGAGATGGTGGAAACAGGTTCACTGGGATGAGTTTCATTTCAGCTTTTTCCAAAACAAAGTTCTCTGGGTGCAATTCACTACTAGTGCAGAAGGTCAGGCTTCGTGCTCTGCTTCAGCCTCCACAGCCCAGGGATGGGTTCTCCATTGAGATCCCACGTACTCCAGCACAGCATCCCACAAAGGTGGTTGCTGAAATTGCAATTACAGATCCAGTGGCATCCGTACTCCTTGAACCCCTTGATCCAGAAGAACTTTGGCTATCCCTATATATGCAATGTGTCTGTGCTGCAACCCCACATCGTGCCTCAGTCTGCTGGAGGGTCCATAATCATATCTAGACATTATCTAGATAGAGCCCAAATACCTAGGTACAGTGTAGGCAGTACACTGATTTTGCCCTCAGTAGTGACCGACGAAATTCACAAGTAGAGTCACTGGCATTTGGAGGCACTTTGCTCGTCCAAGGAGATATTCAATGTCTGGCCAGTCCCATGTTCTGATTAAGCTAATGGAAACAGCACCAGTTGGAGAAGCCTGCTTGCTTATTTTAGTTCAGTTTAAATTAACATTTGCTTAAACTGCAATGTAGCTGCACTGGAAAACAAATTCTGTTAGCAGGTTCTCTATCAGATTCCCAGCAGATGTATGTCAGTGTAGATCCCTTGAGGTTTCTGCAGCTGCATCATTATAATGGATTTATCTGATTTCAGCACATGGAAAAAAAAAAAGTTCCCCTCCTGGTCCCTTTGGGCCCAAAGTCACTACAAGGAGAGGGCCCCCAGCCCCTCACAGGAGTCACTCACCACAGAGTCAGGCAGTGCTAAACACAAGAAAACAGAACTGCAGGGGACCAGCTGGGTCAACAAGTCCAATCTCCTGCATTTGCAGGCAATCTTGCAACAGATCTCTGGTTGGGTTGGGTACTTGAAAGGCTCAGATCCAACTCAAAATCCACTGAAGTCAATGGGAATCTCTCCTTTAATTGATTTTGGAAGAAATGTGTCTTGGGGCATTTATAGACATCCTCTGGTATGGGGCTCTTCAAGCCACTCTGATTAAAGCACCTGGAGTATCACATGCATCAGCATCCCCACACCGAAAATGGCAGTGGGGGGGCTTTAACTGAAGTTCGCTGAATGAGCTCTAGTTAAAGTGCCCCTGCCACCGTTTTTCAGCACAGGGACGCTGATACACATGACGCTGGAGTCTGCTGACGTGTGGTAATTACCACGTTCCAGCAGACTTGATTAATCGACTCGAGTAATTACAGTGTCAGAGCAGCCTCCCTGGATGTGTGTAGGAACCCTTGGAGGCTGAAGTCAATTGTTTTTTCTTTATAGTAGTAAACACCTTAGAAGGAATCCGTGTGCAAAACGTTATAGTTTTTCCATACTTACACATTAGTCACGTCACTGTTTGGAATAAGACGGCTACCATTACTTAACAACTGTAACTCCTTAAAACTGGACTTGGATTAGAGCTGGTTAAACATTTTCAAGATTTCAGAGGAAATTCATCATCAATATTTTGAAAAATGTGAAATTATTTCTGCAAGCATTTAACAAGCGATTGTGCTGATTTTCACCCAGTTCCTGTTCTTGCATTTTACAGTAAAAAGATATTTCTTTAAATTAAAAGAAAAAAAAAAAATCACCCATTATGGAAAAGATAAAATCGTCCTACATTTACACAAGACCAATATTTAAAGCCATTCATGAGAAGGCTAACTTTCTCTCCCTTTTGGAAAAACAAATAAACCTGCCGAGCCAAGATTGATTTCCGTAGCAAAGTTAATACTTTGCTACTCTCAGAGGCTGCAGTGTACCAGGGCTGCATTTTTTTCTGAAAAAGAAAAATGATACAGTGAATACTTAGAAGTAAAGCTAATTAAAATGAAGGCAGAGAGAGAGAGATCTATAAGAAAACATATACAGAAAATGTTTTAGCTTAGCTGGTCTGAGCTCTTTTAGCACTGACCCCATAGGCAAGAATATCTGATTAGTTCATTTTAACATGCTGACTTTGCTGGAACAGCAAAACAGCCCTGACTGCCTGAGCAGAACCCAGGATCCTGGTCTCTGCTAATGGTAGCTTACTACCCATTAATATATCCTAGAGGGTATCCTAAGTTCAGGGGTATTTTATTTTTAATTAAGAGTTCTTTGATCTTTTATTTTCACACACACACATGCTACCTCTAAATAACTGATGAGGGAACTAACGTGCTTAAGGATGGGCTGTCCCTGGATTTCGTGTAGAGAGAGAAACAGTGTAGTAGGTCTTTACCCTCTGCCACTATCTCCAAGCAAATAGCCAAGATCTATCCCATCTGTTTTTGGGGAAGTATAAAAACTGTGAGGGCCGCCCCATCTTTGCACTCACTGCCATTAAAAGATGCTTAGAAGTAGAAGAAGAACTTAAGGAAGGAGAGGCTGTTCCTGGGGCACAACCTCCACCCCGGTCCCTTCCAAGGTAGAGTAGATGCCAGGCTGGGGCATAAATAAAAATGTCACACCTCAGTCCCTTTGTTTCCAGGCCAAACAGTCAAGAACTGGAAGGGGGAGAGGAGAAACACAGCTAGTACTGCATGAACCCCAATCCTTTGGGCTAGATGATGACTTCAGGTATAGCCCCATGCAGGGGGGACATGTAAGGTGCATTACTTCAGGAATAACCTCAGGAGGGGCTGTGACTCCCGATTCACACTTCTTCTTGCCCTTGCGACATGGAGGACAGTGATGACTGCTAGCATATGCTAGAAACAAATTACTACCTTTCAGTTCAGGCCCCAGCTCAGCTACATGCACCCGTGAGTAGGCAGGAAGCAGAGCTGAGACTCCAGCCATTCCTGTCCCTGAATGACCGCTTCTTGGAAGTTCCTGCTTTTTACCAGTTTCTTAGCAATTACCTCAAAAAAGACTCTCATTAAAAATCAGACGACTATTATACAGGGGACTCAGCTAGGGTGTTTTTGGTTTTGGTTTTGAGGGGGGGCACTCAGTTCACTCAAACAGCACGTGGATTCTAAATGATCCTGGAAAAGAGGATATAAAAGATGACTCACTCCCTATTAATGTCACCGAGAGAATTATTCAGATCAGAATTTGATGGGCGACCTTTCTTCACAGGTCCCGGAGAAGTGTTTAGCTCAGCAAAAAAAAGGATGCAAATCAGCTCTTCGCAGCATGATTTGGCACATTTGAAACATTACTATGCAAATTGCATGGGAAACTATCCCTCTGAAGGAGGAAGGAGCCCACAGAGATTTCACAGCTTAATTAGTTTTGTCCTGTGGATCATAAGGTTATCTGATTTGTTGCAAGCAGGGGCGAAATGCAGTGCATTTATGGATGCTTACCTATAAACCTTATGATTCTGCGAAGTAATGGGTTCAGGTAGCAGCATTCTCCAGTCAAAATGGTTTTCTCCTGGACAATCAGGGTTTCTCGGGTTGACTTTATGAAATACATGGATATCTCACCAATGAAAATCTAAAGTGGGGGAACCAAAAAGAAAAAAGGAAGATTAGGAATCACGTCATGTACCCATATGTGGGGGCTGAAGTCAGGCCCACAGGAAATACTTTTGTCCCAATCTGCCTACACAACATGTTTAAACTGTGTCTTGAAAAGGAAAAAAAAAAAAAAAAAAAAGAGTGTTTTTGAGCTCAATCACTAGCCTGTGTTCACTAATAAGCAGTAAAATCCTCACCAAGAAAAGGCAGTTTGTAGTTTTCACTCATGTTAGTGGGTCAGAGCAATTTTTCTTTCCTTTGAGGCTGCCAACAAAAAATGCTGAGTTAGTGTTGGTTGGTTTATGGGCATTGTTTATGTGAGAAGACAACTCCTAAGCAAGAACTAGTTTGAGGTCACTAAACTCATTTGACACGGGTCACTGAACAGTCATCAGAGGTCACCTTTCAGTCTACTGGTTGGACTGAATTTGAACTGGTGTCCTACCAAGAAACAAAGACTCCAGTGGTCCGTTGATTTTTATCTCCACTATATTATGCTATATATATTTGTGTGTGTGTGTGTGTGTGTGTATTAGTATATTTGCATAAACTCAGTGCAATCAAACCATGCATTCACTGTCCCAGAGCCACTGTTCACTTTCTGCAAGGCTGCTGTTGGGGTTAATTTGGTAAGCTGGGCTGTCAATCAGATTTAGCCAAGGTCTGCTGCCACTGAAGGACACGAGAAATCTGACTTCAGTGGGAGTGGAATTATGCCAATGCCGAGTGCTTCTGAAAAAAACACCCCTTTGTGTTTTACACATCTGCATGCTATAGAGAAGCAATTTTTAGTATGCTTCAGTGGAAAAAGCAGCCTGCTTGAAGAAGTGGTAAAATGATTTTATATAAAAAAAAAGAGCACTCAAAGCAATTTTATGCAACTGAGCTATTAAAGACATGGGAAATGAAACTGCCCCATCAGAAGAGAGCCAAAGTAGTGTATAATAAAGTGCATACGCACAGCGTGAGAATAAATAGCAAGCAACTATTCCTGGACTGCCTGGCTTGTTGAAACCGTGTGTTGTTTCAAGGGCAACGATTTATTCTTATTAAACTGCACGAGCATCCTTGCTGATTATTTAAGAACATTCAAGCCAAGTGCACTCAACCTCATTACAAGTCTAACCACTGAGGGGTGGAGACATGCGGTTATAAAAGGCACATCAATAATGGAAATGGAGAGGCAGGGGCCAAAATATGGAAGCCTTACTGATATATCACTTCTATCCAGTTTCATTCCATTTGTTCTTCAGTGAGCTGGTGTGTAGTTCAATACAATTCAATTCACTAGCTCAAGGGGAGGGGGTAGAAAATGAGGTAGCAGCCACACCAACATAATTTAAAAGCAGCCCTTGATACTCTGCACCTTCCCCCACTATCTTTTTCAACCCATGTAAACAGCACTCACAAGATCCTGTTCTAAAGAGTTTCCAAGCTGATTTAAGTCAAAGCAATGATGTGCAAATAGGTGGGTAAAAGGATCTTCTTAGACAAGGAGCCAAGACGGTTTGGGTTTTTTGATTTTTGTTTTTTGGGTGTTTTGGGGGGGTAGGAGGTAATATCTTTTATTGGACATTCTTTCAAAGTCCTTCTTCAGGTGAAGGGCAGCTAAATATTTCCAAACAATCTTAATACAAGGCACAATAATATTGACCAAAATAATACTACTTTAAAATAAATCTATTTTTAAATGTCTTTGAATTAAAAAAAAAAAAATTGAATCCTTCCCCTCCCCATCTCTAATTTGAGGATCCTAGCCCACTTTTCCAGTTTCAAACTACTTTTTGGTGTCTGTCTTGGTATAACTCTAACTTAACCCCACAGCCTTAATTACTTCTCATTTCCAAAAGCACAAGCAAACAATTCATGGCCCTTAATTTGGATGCAGACAGCCCTTCACATTCCTGTTTATGCCCAACTGATGTTGTGCTTAAAATGGATTATTTGTAAGCAAAGTGTAGCACAATGGGACTGACTTCTTTCCAGATGGTTTGAGATCAGTAGAACTCCACCGACTTGCCTGATTTAGATCCTGAATCAGCATGTGCTCAGTTTTAGGCATCCACGTAGTCTAGGTGACTTCACTTAACGTGCTTAAAATTATACACATTCTGAAGTATCCTGCTGAATCAGAGCCGTAAACCAGTCACACCAAAATCAGGCCTGTAGTAACTTAGGTTATTCAATTCCAAATATGAATGACATATAGTATTAGGTATTTGGCAAAGCAGCTACTATCATACATTTTTTCCCTTCTGGAAGTGTAAGGCTGAAAAGCTGCCATTTCATGCAAGCTCCCTACTTAAATAAACAGAGGAGATGGTGAGAAAATCACATTGGTGGGTGGAGCCATTTATTCTGTTCTGTATCAGACGTTCATGGGATTTGTGAGGGAGGGACAGACACATGTACCCCTAATGTAGGTTGCAATCTATTTCCTTCCAGCATCTATCCAACCTTTATTATTGTCTCCCTAGCACAGCCTTCTAGTCTTCCCTAATTGGTGCGGACGACCAGGAGCCTATGATCACTCCCCGACTTGATTCTATTCTTAACTACAACAACGTAAATTAGGAGTTGCTTCATTAAAGATAACAAATTTAAGTTGTTAGGAGACTAGTACCAGTTCTTTTGGGATCCTGGGATCTCTCTTTGTTGTCGTAAGATGTATGCATTTTCTTGCATATCTGTTCTTGGCTGCCCTTGTCATCACTGTATGTCCTCATGGATCATGTCTGCACAGTAAATTTACTATGCCTAGTGGCAGTTCCCTCGAGCACAGCGCAGTTCTCCACATGTACTGCCTCTTAAACCAGAAGCAGTACAGCTGCATTTGCAGGGCACGGTAGGCAAGGCAGGCAGGTTAGACAGTGTTAATTAATTACTCTGCCCTAAGTTTTGCAAAGATGCAGTAACATTGCTTCCTGTTCAGAAGGCAACCCATGTGAAGAAGGTGGGGTCAGCTTGAGGACATAGTCACAAACGAAAACTGGCCTTTCAAACAACAAGTACTTATACATACATAAAATAGAACTGATCCTGGTAAAAGGATCGACCAGTAGCTTAGTTTTGCATGTCCAATATTAGACAGCAGAAGTTCTGCTTCCCAGGAATTAGACAGTCATTCCAAGGTCTCTTACTCTATGTGAAAGAAGTCATGGACACATGAGTAAATTAACCTGCGTCAAGTCAAGCTGTCCCACGTTAAAAGAAAACAGCTGCTAATAAGTGACACAGCCTCAAACAAATGTGTTAGCCTGCCCCAGCAGTGGCATATTTACTCCTAAAAGAATCAAGAGTAATTCTGTCGTTCCTCCAACTACCTACGGGCTTCCAAGGCACAGACTGCTCTTTCATGTGCCGCTGCCGTGGTGCATTTTGCTCCAGGTTTATGTTTCAAGCACTGTGGGCACGTTTACACATGAAATTAATTCAGCTGAAAAACTTGTGCATTCATGCTGGAGTTTATTGCCCCTGGGCACCACGTTTATACATGTGCCTGGGATTACAGCATGTTGAGCCAGGTCAGAGGAGCCCCAGCTGGCAGGAGACCTGAGGGGTCAGCCCAGGGCTGCTTCAACACAGTTCAACATGCCGTGGAGGGGCTGGCTGGGGCACGAGGGTACTCCAGTGTGGGGCTAGCTAGCAGGCAGCCCCTGCAGTGAAGCACCCTTTTCCCCAGCCAGACCCGTCAGCATCTACACACGTGCTGCACTGTGCTAAATAACACCACCACAGGACAGTACTTGTGTTGACAAGTACTGACCTATGATGGCATTTATTAGTATACTGCAGCCTAACAGGGCTGCATGTGTAGAAGCTGAGGCTTTACTGCAGAGTTAATTAGGCAGGTCTTCAGTAAATTTCTCATGTAGCTGCACCCTGTGTCTTGATTCCTGTGTCACAAACCAAAGGAAATCTATAACTGAAATTATGAGAAGATTTTGTTCTGAAACATGCACACCAATTTTTCTGCTCCGGTCTGGTTTATAAAAGGTATCATTATTTTGGTGGTGCATAAAGGCCCTAGTTGGCCACACACAAAGCTGAGGCTACCTTGCCTTGAAAGAGCAGAATTCCTCCTTCTCCTGCATTGCTGACACAAAGTCCCATAAGAAAACCATCGACTTTCTTGTTCCCTTCAGTCTCTTCCCGAATAAAATTCCTTCCATCCACTATGATTTTCCCAGCCCTTGCTCCTTCCTTGAACACTGGGGTCAACAGGTCCTTCAATAAGGGACCATACCCAAAATTTGTCAATCTGCCACCATCCATAAATTTTCTATCCGCTTTTCCTGGAGGGGGGGTGTGTGCAAAAGTGCCTGCCTGAGCTGGGGATTGTGGCTGGGCATAGAGCTGCATTGTGGGGGGGGAAGAAAGGCAAGGGGAGGTAGGAGTGGTGCTTCACAGCGGGGAGCTGTGTGCCTGGCCCAGCGGCATGGGACAGTGCTCATACATGCAGGGCCCTGCACTCACTTCTTACACTCTGGTCCAAACAGGCGGGAGGCAGCTGGGGTCCCCCTCTGGCCAGGGACTGTGGATTGGGAGGAAGGGGCACCAGCAGGACCAGGGGCTATGATTTGGGGATGAGGGACACCAGCAGGGTCTGAGGGGGCAGGGGACTGAGGGCTGGACACCAGCAGAGCCAGGGGCAAATGGGTCCTAATAGGAAAAAAGGTTGAGAACCACTGCTCCAAACTTCCCTGTTCAGCAAAGACCCC
>JAGPOW010003395.1:42461614-42480738 GCA_030014935.1 Caiman crocodilus | reverse complement strand
CCTAGCAGCCTCCTTAAGCCGGCCAACGAATTGGAGGTCCAGCTCCTCCTTCTGGTTGGGTGGTCTATAGCAGACACCCACCATTAAGTCCCTTTCCCCCCGTCCTCCTTGCAGCCTGACCCAAATCGCTTCCACCTGGTCCTCAGTCGCCCCCAAGAGAGCTCATATAATCGAGCCAAGGGCTCAGCAATCACCCCCGCCAGCTCCCTCAACACCCTTGGTTGGCCACCAATCATCATCTCAAGGTGTGACGATGCTGCATGCTAGGAGATATTGACTAAATTTAATGTAACTGAAAATTTGTGTAGCTGCATTTTTAATGGCAGTACATGAGCAGGAATGAACTAAATCACTCAAGAGCAGAGCATTTAATTTGTAGCCAAGGGAAGTGGCTTGAGAAGGACAGTGTGAGAGACAAGCTGTGAAAAAATACATTAGAAATGGCAAAAAAAAAAGTATTCAAAGTGTTGAGAATTACAGTGTTTTCAACTCCAAATAATGAATTTTAAAGATTATTCTGTAGCCGTAAGGCTCTGAAAAATGACTCTCTCTGGAGTAAGCCTTTCCTGCTGAGCAAGGCTATGTACAGGTAAAAGTATCGCAATGTGACCTTCCCCAAGTCATTGTAGCAGCTTTAATTTCTACTGGATTAAAGATGACAAATCCAGAAAGTATTTTAGCGGTATTGCTTTTTTTTTCCTTAGGGTTTAAACATTTGAACACATTCACCTCCTAATATACCTACAGCTGCACATTAGCACAGTTGCAGCAGGTTTCCTTGAGACTGTAATATAGTTCATGGATCCAGTTAATTTATGTCCAGTTGCACAGGAGAAGATTTTCAAAAGCACCAAAGGATTTAGGAACGTAAATGCTATTGCCTTTCCTGGGATTGTGGTGGCTAATTCCTTTAAGTGATTTTGAATCTGTGCTTAAAGACAGTTTATATGAATGCAACTTTAAACAGCTATTGATTAGCTTTTATATCTGCCATCTATAATCTTATTTGGGAACCAAAGAATATTTCATATTACAGAAGCAAGTCTCCAGTGACAGACACTAAGCAAGGCAAAGCACTCCATTTATACCATTAAGCCAATTTCTTTATTAAAATACTGTTGGAAGAGGAGCTGCAGTTCAGACCCAACTGTATAGATTATCAATGACTACTGGTTGCACTAAGACAACAAATGACAACCCATTTTTCAAAGCACTTTTCATTTAGGAGGGCACCCCCAAATGCCTTACAAAGCTCTTGTCTCTGTGGCCCGCAGTACCAAAGTGTGTTGATAGTGACTACGAAGTTGGATCGTTCCATGATAACATTCACGTGCAATCCTCCCTATCAGTCCCTGCATCACCTGAATTTCCTCTGAAGGTGTCCCATTTGAGTAATCACCTGGTACAGCCCTATAAAACATGTGAGTCCTATATTATTCTGTCTTTACTTTAATTATTTTATGTTGGTTTGGGTTCTTTATTTTCATTTTGGATGAAAATGAAAAAAAAACAAACTTTGGATCGTGAAAACATTTTTAACAAAAAATGTATTTTGTTTCTATTTTTTTAAAAGCAGAACACTGGACAACTGATAGAAATAAAAGTTGCTCGTGAAAACTTGTGGCTCAGTAACAATCTCTGCTACATGTAAGAAAAGAAAGAAAGAAAAAAGGAAAAAATATTCAACTCCCTGACACCAAAGTGAACCTAGAATAAAAGCCTTCCAGGTGCTACATACAGTTGGCTCTTTTTCTATTTCCTTACCCCATAGGGTATTGAAGGGTTAACTGATTGAGGACTATAAAATACTTGGGATCACACAAGAAAGAGTTTTCTAAGTAGTAGGAAAACTACTAACAAAAAACGTATTGTTTCCCTTCCTGTTATAGCTTTATCACAGTTTATACGTAGCAGTGTAACATTGCACAGCATGACAAGAACAAAGTCTCTGTCAAAGACAAGCGAACTGATGATGACTGTCTTGCCAAGGCCCAGGTATGGGACTTCAATGGTTCACGAAAACTGAAAAGGAGGCAGCGTAAAGACTGTTTAAATCCCCCAAATCTCAGACTCCTCTGGGATTCCTTCCCCCACCATCATAAGCTCAGGTCCATTCTTCTGCATTTATGAAACAAATCAGTTTTATGACAATAGAAGTCAAGAGAAATGGAGATGATCCTGCAATTGATCTGAGCGACACTCCTCATAACATAATATATACTTTTTGAGTGGCATGTATTATGCATAGCACCATATAAATACAACGGTTCAGATGTTTTCTACAAGGATATAGGCTTGGAGACAGAGACACAGAAGTGGAGAGCTGGGCACCGTCGGTGGTGGCACTCCACGGGGCTGCAGCCAAGTTGCTTGCAGCAGCACAGTGGCCAGGAGAGCAGAGGCAGCAGCTGCTGCTTTTCCACACTCCCTAAGCCAGCACCCAGAACTTGTACCCTGGTTCTCCCTCACCCCCACTTAATTAACACTGCTGCATGCCGAGAACAATCCAGACACAGATTTCCCCCTTCCCAAAGAGAACTGTCACCCTGTCTCTCAACGCCACAATTTGCCCTGTCACTGGAGCTGCATGTGCTCGAAGCTCTGCAGATGGGAGGAGTGGAAGAGAGGCGGCAGACTGCTCTGCAGCACTATTGCCTGCAGAGCCTAGGGATTTCTGCCTGGAAAAAAATCTGAGAGGAAGTTACTGTAATAGAGCCCTGAGCTGTATTAACTCCTCCTGGTTTCTTCTGCATCTGCTGCTGAGCAGCCACAGGGGACTATACCAACATAGCACAGATTTTTTTCTGGCTTCTCTTCTAGAAATAAATCACTATAATAATACGGCTAAAATAAGCCAGCAAAAACTAAGGCAGAGGGAGAAGGAGAGGGGCATTTAAAAGAAGCAAATTTCTACTACCTCTAGGACAGATTCAAGTTTTAAGGAGAAAGTTCCAGTTTCTTCCTACCTCATGTTGCATTGACCAACACTAGTTTGGCTTCCATGTAATCACAAATCCATGGTTTGACTCTACTGATTATGGCACAGAAAGAAATTTTCAACAAGGATTCTGCAACTTGTGCAGTCGTACTTGCAGCTACCTTTTTCCAGGAAAGAAACTAGAGATTATATGAAAACAACATGGACACTTTTTGACCTAGCTAAGTCCATGTACTTGAAATTTCCCATTGCAACCCCTCACTCAGTCCACTGTATAGCTTTCTAATTTTCTAACAATTTTGTCTCCTTCCAAAAAACCCACAGACCACAACTGACAAATGAGTAAAAAAAGCAGCCTTGAATTCTGCGTGGATTATTTAACAGAGGCTAAAAATTCACCCATTCAGAGTAATCCCACAGTTTGAAAGCTAGTCTTGCAGGGTATTAGAATGGCAATCATCTTTTTTGTCCAACTTCTGTTCAGGTCTTGTACACGAAGGAATAAACAACACTGAAGTTCATCTCTTGCGAATACATGTCCAAGCCACCATTTGTAGTGGACAGAGCGACATGGGGAGAGTATATAGATTAAATACACAGGTAAATTATACTGTTTTGTTTTCTAATTACCTGGGAAGACCAGATAATTATGTAGATTTATATTTACCTCAAATAAACACTTATTTCATTTGAAAATCACAACTCTGAAAATAATTCAGATAGTCCCTTCATCTCTTTGCTTAGGGTCATCAGTCCTTTCAACCGATGAAGCAAAAGATTGGCAGATCTACGTAAGGTTATAAAAAGTCTTTCGTGCATACTTTGAGAGCTTACATGTGCCTTGCTTTTGAAATGCGCGCTGATTTCTTGGCGTCTCAGACTGAATCCAGGATCGAAATACTGTATGGACACATTCAGACTTTGTATACTCTGACTTGTACATTCTGCCTTTAAGGTCTTTCATTTAGGTGCAATTCGGTGAAGAAAGGCTGGTATAGTGCGAGCTGAAATCTCGTAGAGGGAAACAGAAGGTCTCACAAAAGACAGGCTGTTAGTCTGTTTACCCACATGAACACTCCCCAGGGAGATCGCTAGCATACCATATTCCTGGTCTGCTTGAATTGGAAAGGATTAGCCCCAATTTCTGTCTTCCTGTGGGATGGCTTGAAAGCTTTCACATGGAAAAAAAAAAAAGAACACAGTGAAACTGAACATAGATCCCAAGTGGGTGTTAATCAGCACAGCTCCACTGATGCCAGCAGAGCAGAGCCCAGTTACAATAGATTAGGATGAAACCCCAGATGTCTTGTTGAGCCGCTGTACGAGGAACACGCTGGAGGTAGGTTCGCCAATTCCTGCTAACAGGACTCCAGGAATGATTCCACCCCCTCACCCTCGCCAAGGGTTAAAGGAAATGTTAAGATTTTTAAGATTGTTAGGATAACTGATTTCATCAAAAAGAATTTGGGCAGTGGTTTCTTTGGAAGAGAAAAACCTGGTTTGTCCTTATTTAGGGGTAAAAAGCCGTTTCATTCACCACCATCCTACTACAGAGAAGATGTTAATTTCGCTGCACTCGGTCTTGAATTAAAAATGAACACAGGAAGCTGAAAGCCTTTGAAGTATCCTCAGTGAAACACTTGGGAGAAAGATATATTTCATAGAATTGAGCCCAGTATGCTTGGCTTTTATTTATTTAATGGTAACAGCAAAATTCAAGCACTTCCTTTTGCAGGGACTTCCTATTATCACACAGCTAAAAGTTATCAGGTAGGACATCAACAGAGGTTTGTCATTCTAGAATATGAGGATTTAACATTCAGCAAGGCAGAGAAAACTGCCCGATTCACCTTGTTCCCCCAACATGAAGCTTCAACAGGACAGGAGCACAAAACGGACGAGGAAAGAGATCTTATTTATTCTGCAGGTTTTGGCTAGATAAACACAGACAATACGTTACCAAAGAAATGCATTTCTGATGAACAGCAGATTTGCCAGCACCAGGGAAGAGATTTGCACGTGCATTTTGCTTCCTGCTCACGAGTCACAGTCCTTTGACTTCATCTTGAGTTGTAAAAAACTTCCACAGAATCAATGCCTTGTTTTTGCAAATGAACAAAATCTTTCTTGGCTCTCCTATTCTAACCTACGACATCGCAAAGTTGCGCTAAAACGAGGCCCCGTTGTTCTCCAGCCTGTGCACGCAGGTTTGTACACAGGTATGCCTGGCTGTGGTGTGCCGGTGTATAAACCGATGTGTGCCTATCAGGGTTGCCGGCTGTCTGTCAATTTATGGACAGTTCAGACAACAGCAGCTAAGAGTGCTTGTCTGTTAAAATATTTAGATGTCTCTAAAATGGATGGATGGTTGGTAACTCTGTTCCCTCTGCTGCTGTCTCCCGGGACCTTTCTAGAAATGCTTTGGGTCTTGCGCGTGCAGGATGGGGGTGGGCAGGGCAGGTGAGGGCATGTCCGGCTGGCAGGGAGCGTGTCCTGAGAAATACAGGTAGGGCATGGAGCATCCCCATCCTGTGCTTGAGTTCTCCTTCCCTCCTGTCCAGTTTGTTACACCTGCATATGTTCCACTTCCTCCCTAAGGCCTCCTACACAGAGAAGTCTGCTGCTGCTATGGGGAGGGGTGGACTGAGCTCTTTGCGGCTGCACCAGGTCAGGGAGCAGCAGGTGTAGCAAAAAGGGGGCTACTCGCAGCCCATTAACAGCAGCAGTAGACTTCTCTCTGCCATACATATTCTACAAAGGAGGAGCAATCTGTAGACCAGGGGTCAGCAACCCCTGCCATGCATGTCTGAATGTGGCACACAAAGACATTCATGCCTTGGGGCAGACAGCAAGGAAGAAGCTGGGACCACACTGCCACAACAAGGGCTGGGCCTCTCATGGTCCTCAGCTGTCTGCCCAGAGGTGTGTGCGCACCCACCGACAACAAGCCAGGCTCGGGCTCTGTGGACCCCGGTGCAGTTGCTTGTAGCCTCCCTACTGCTGGCTCCAAGCAACCAGTTTGGAAGATGTTGGCATGCCGGGGCAGATGGCAGGGGAGCCATGGGGGATCCTTGTTATGCCAGTACAGCCCTGCTCCTTTTCCCCACTGTCCACCCCAATGAGTGCATGTATCTGCTGCTCGCAACGAGCCATGCCCGGACTCCACCGACTCCTGTGCAGCTGCTTGCAGTCTCCCTACCACCTGCTGCAAGCAGCTCAGGGCTCCTTGGTGGGCAGCAGGGGCCTGGCCAGAGCCGGGTCTGGCTGTGGCAGGCAAACAGAAAGCAACTGCACCAGGGTCTGTGGAGCCCTGGCCCAGCTTGATGCTGGTGGCAGGTACATGCAGACTTGGGCTGGAGAGGGGAGAGTTGTGAGGGGCCTGGTCCTATGTGGGGTCTCATCTATTCAGGATAGATGATACACCACAGAGCAGAGAGATAACACCCCTATTCTTCCTGCTCCTGAGAGGGGAAAGTTATGGGGGACAGCAGCTCATCTGGAGTACTTCCTACAGGAAATAGGCAAGCAAGCAGGTGATTTAATAGGTGAAGTAGTCAGGAAAGTTGTCCCTCCGTGCATCCAATCTTCTTACAGTTATGGATTTTCCTGATCCCCCTGCCCTGTGCCCAGGGAACCTTTAGCTCCCACTGCTGGAGGAAGAGCACAGCAAGAATGTGGGTGCGACACAAAACACCGTGAATTGCTGTACTTAATCATCTTAGGAATTTTAAGAAGTCCCTGGCTTCTGGGAGCAGAGAAGAGGGGATTAAAATGCTCTTGTGCTTATGAACGATACAAATAAAGTGTATATTTTTGTACTTTGCACTCCCTTTACATGACGTAAAATGTCAGTAAAAAAAAGTTTGGTTGTTCATAAAAAGTTTGCAGATAGCCAGTGAAAAAAAATTCCTTTGGTTGGCCTAGTTGGATGTACACTGTTATTTTAGGTTTCATAATGCTAGGGATCCGGCTATGTAAGGTCCTGGATGCTCTCTTGCTGTGCTTCTGTGAGATGCCAAGGTTAATAGTTACTCCCCATGTGGTACTGGTGCTATAACAGAATAAGGGAAAATCAGATTTACAGTAAAAAATCCTCTTGGTCAAACCAACACAGTACTCTCAGATGCTGTCTCAGATTATAAGAGCATGTAGAAGGTTTGGTAACCTAAAGCAGCATGTTGCTCAGGGTATTTGGGTTAGAGAGATGGTACTAACTTCCTTCCATCTCCGTAAAGGCACCTCTTTATCAAATGAACCTAGAGACAGTCTTGTAGGAACTGCAGTAATCATCTCACCTGCGAGACCATTACTATAAAAAAAGAACTCACTAGGCTTGATTTCCATGTACTTGCCACACTCCTGCTGTGGGATGACTGTAATTACTGTGATGACAAAATGTATGGCGTGAAGTGGTAGATTAGCCCTGCAATCAGTGTAGTCTCTCAGTGTGCACATGCAACTCTCCTTTATGTTAAGCAGAGTTCAGCAGGTGCACAGAGAAAAGAACAGATCCCGACCACTCCTAAAGCTTTATCTTGCACGTGGCCCGTTAAGAATGCCTCTGTGGGCCTGCAAATTGGCAGCAAACAGTCCAGGAAGGAAACCTGAATTTGCCTTGTTCTCACAAGGATACGATGACTATAGCATGAATGGAAGAGGCAGGACAGTTTCATCTGGCCAAACCGTGTATGGGTCCCACTGATGTTAAAACCTCTTCCTAAAATCCAGTCATTTGAATTATAAATCATCAGTACTCACAGGGTTTCTATAAGTGTTAGGAGGGATATATACACATGATGATTGGGAACAGTGACTTTGCAGTCAGGTGGGTTAGGGGATACAGGACAAAGTATAGAAATGCCTTCTTAGGCACTGCCACGGTTTGGTTATAGATGATACTTCTCATCCTTGGTGTGTAAGGGAAGTTTGGCTGGAGATTGACTGCTAGCAGCATGATGCACCGAAGCAGTGGTGCAAGAATGAAACTTTCTGCCTGAGTATGAAATAGGGAGAAATGTAACCCAGAGAGAAATGTGTGGGGAGTATATTAGAAACTTAGGCCCATTACATTTAAGATGCAATTAACAGGTTAACTGTACCTTAACTAGTAACATGACTGCATGTTAAAATCCATTTAAAGCATGATTATACAGTTAATGAGCCACAACGTTATTCCACATATAATGCATAATCATTTTGTGGTTTGTTTGTATCGTGCGCTGGCGCTTAGTCAAAACCCTATGTGCCGCTCAGCTGGGAAGCAAAGGGGTTTTAAAGGTCCCAGTGTATCAGACTGCCACAGCCTGGGGTCCCCGTGCCTGGGACAGAGTTAACCCTAGTTGGGGTCTTGACAATCAGCAGGTTGTTGGCTGGGGCCAGTTTCAGATTCTAGTTTGGTCCCCAGACGACTAACAATCAGCGGATTATTGGCAAATGGGTTTTAAACTCCTGGTGCAGGGGGGGCCTGGGATCATGATCTGGCAAATAAGGTGCGAGAGAGATCTAATCTCCGATTCCAAAGTCACGTGTCCTGCCACGCATATGTGGTATGCCAGGAGGTGTGACCATTGGGATCGTGGCTTAAATCCCATGGCCTCCTAAACTGACTGGCTGTCAGAAGGCTTACTGAACTCATTTGGAGGAAACGGTTATCCTGTCAAGAAAGCATGAAAGACCAGCCTCAGGCACATGCGGTTTTGAGGTTAGTATTAAAATTTCAAACCTTAGTCTAAAATGAGAATTAAAAGATTGAATATCGTATATGAAAAAAGAAAAAATAAAGCTTTAAAAAGGGCCGGGCTAATGGCTTTGCATTTGATGCTAGAGCACTGAAAAGCATGCCAGCCAGACTTCTCTGCACAGGGAAAGTAGCTGAGTAGCCCCAGGGATGAAGAGGTCTTCATTGATCGCTGGGTCAGATAGAAACTGTTTGCTGCAAACCAAATTTAAAAGATCACAGCAAATTTGCACTGCCCAGCTGAAGACTCCTCAGGGAAGGAACACCTCAAGGACAGCCTTTTCACCATCACATACCCACCAGGGAGCTTCCTCCTGAGGTACAAAGGCAAGTCTCGCCCTGACGTCACTGGTGAGGCATTTAATGCAGCAAGCACTGCATTATAAATCGCCCTACACAAACACTACCTGTGAAAGCTACTTCCTCAAATCTTCTGAAATGCATTGCTAGAACAGGACAGACATGGGAATGGACAGCAATCCCAGGTCAAATCGCAATTTCTTTGTTTGCAGTATTACTGAACTACTGCAGCATTAACAGAATTCAACCAAGTCAAATTACCAGCTAAGCCCACAGCTCCAAAGCAGAAAATAAAACTGCTACCGGAGAAGATCTTCATAAGCACTTAAGTGAACTCAGTACACAAATCCCACTGGTCTTTAGCAGAGCTTTTGTGCCTAAATCCCTCAGGCACTTCTGGAAAATCTTCCTGTTATTTATTCTCACCTTTTGTATTACCTGATTCTAGGAGTTCCATAATGATCCTAAACTTGTCATGAGTAAAAAAGAAAAATGACCCTGAGAAATTTAATACAACATATACAAATCTATAAATCAACTCTTCTAAAGATCTGCATACAATATTTAATGACTCTGCAGAACAAAGACACAGGAGAAAAAAAAAAGAGATGCCAAAATCTGAACAAACTATATTAATCCAACCAGATTTTAACAAAACTGTCAATTTCTGTGGAAAAATGTAGCCATTTAACTTTTTACAATAAGCAGCTTAGAATGCCAGCATTTTGCTACTTGAAAATGGGCATAATTGCACTTTGGCTGGCTGTTATCTTCTAGGATAGTAAAAGAAATACAGTAAAGAAAGTTAAGTGATGTGTACCTGTGAGATGCACGCACACACACACAAAGAGCAAAGAACATTTGTGATTTTTCAAGTATTATGTTACTCCTCATCTTAGCCCTCAAACAGTCTTTTTAAAATAGCAGCAAACAGTCTTAAGTGCTCTACACTGTTCCACTCAGATCTGATCCAAATCTTATTTGGGTTATTTTATTGCAAATAACACATAGCCATTCCTTGCAGGGCCTCTCTGGAACCCACATAATCATACACTATCCTTAAAGTGAGCTAGTTACAATATAAGCTACACATACTCTACCTGTGTTCAGCCTGCCTTGTGATCATGTTAGAATAATTACATCTGTGGCTATCTCATGCATTTATTTTTCTTTTTATCTGGCTCTCTTTGTTTTTGTTCAGTCTCAAATACTGGTAAATTAATACTGAAAAGAGAGGAGGGAACAGAAATATTAAGACATTGGTGGGCTTCTAAACAGCATATTATTTGGCTCAACAGTGAAGAATTAGAGTCTGCTTTTATACTTACAATAGCTGTTGGGGTTGAAGCCAGCACACAATACAGCACAAGAGGGGAAATAAAGCTCTCTTCCTCTGCTCCTGGGTAAGGCTTCATCAGCTCTCCGTCCTGACAGAAGAAACCCTGGATATGCACCTGAAAAGTATCAGTGCACTCGAAGTAGTAGGCGAGCAGAACAGTCCCAGCCATGATGACAAGCTGAAAATACAGCATGGTCACACAAAGACATTAGTTGCTGTTTAGCAGATGCAGCTGTGTCTCTGAGCTAGTCTAGTCCCACGGAGCAACCTCCCTCCATCACCCCGACAGCTCTTCCCATACTTCTGAGAGAGAGAGAGAGAAAGAGTGTGTGTGTGTGTGTGTGTGTGTGTGTGTGTGTGTGTGTGTGTGTGTGTGTGTGTGTGTGTGTGTGTATATGTGTGTGTGAGCATGCTTTGTAACATCTGTTACATAAACCTTTTGGCAAACAACATTAATGAACATCTCAGATCAGAGTGGGTCCTGGAGCCTGGCTCATAGAGGGATGACTACCTTGACAGCTACTTTATCAAAGGGCATACGAGTGTCACCACCGGGGAGGATCAATGCAAACTAGCAGGATGGCAGGCACCAATAAAGACTCCAGTAGTTAACAAACTAAAATCTATGCACACCGGCACAGGAGTTTGAATGTACGAGGGATGCTGGAACTGAGAGCCAAAATGCTTCCAACTGCAGAACTCCGGCAGCACTGGGGAACGTATATAAGGTGACAGTCCAGCGAATCCCTCTCTGGCCAAAGAGAGACTTGTTTAAGGCAACACAGAGTATTGCTGCTTTCCTTCCTTTGGACCTGCCATGTGGGAGGGAAGTCTTACAAATCTACTTGGGACCCCCTTCCCTACTATAACAAAAGTAGAGGAATGCTCTATACTGCTACAGCCACCACTCTTACCTCTAGGATGCTCACCAAGGTGAATCTGGCCCTTAATTTTTAAAACATGCAGACTTGGTAAGAAATCATTCTTGGCTTATTTTTTGCTTAATTACAGTGTTTCACAATGGGCTGCCAGTAAACACTGGAAGTTTGGTAGCCCCAGAGATTGTTACTTTCTATTTATCCAAAGTCTGAGTTTTAGATGGACAAAGATGTTGAAGGCTCACCACGATGCCTCAGTAGTACAGCTCAGCCCAAATCCGAAGAGGCCACCTCATGCCAATAAGAGGGTAACACTCATTCTCTGTGACCATTTGCTCCTTGGCAACTCTTGTCAGCCCAATTAGGACAACAGTAAACACCCTGGCATTTTAAAAACATTCATGTCTTGCTAATGAGAGCAAACACCTTACAGGCTCCACAAAATTCTCACTTTTCTGCCTGACCTTCAATAAAGGCACAGCAGCAAAAGCCAGACACTGTAATCTCAGTGGCATTGCTTACTATAAAGCAGTGGTCTAGTTCTCCTCTGCTCCATGCGACATCCCGATCTGGCCTGATTCTACAGGCATTTTGCACTGGCCAAAATCACTGTGCGAGGTGCAGAATCATGGCGGGTCAGGCCCCAAATCATGTTCAGAAGCATTTCTCACAAGACAGAAAAAGCATGCTTCTCTTTTAAGGGCTTTGATGATGATGATGATCATCATCATCATTATGAGTTAGGGGAAAAAACAGGACAGGAACAAAACCTCAAACTTAACATGGCTTCTATTTTTACAGGCACTTTAATGAAGATAGTTTGTTGCAAGATGTTTAATGGATTGAGTATTTCCTATGTTGCTTTGGCAATTCTTCCTCAAAGAGTCATTTACGGGATCTCTAGCCATCTCTTTAGCTGTTGCTATTACCTAGTACACACATCATCAGTGCTGCTCAACAGAGCCAGAGTTTAATGGTAAATGGCTTCTTTTGCACTTTAAGACAGTTCTTTCTGCCCCTTCAAGAAGACCTCATGGCATCGGTTATATGCAAGGCACATTTTCATTCTTCCCTGGTTATATGCAGGACCCAGTACTCAAGACAGAATTTTCCAAAGTGAAGTGGCAAGAAACCTCACCTATTTAAATTCATGGGGAAACTAACATGTCGACTTGAGCAGTAGCATAGTTAGCACAATATGGAGCAATTCCTAAAATCTCACCCAAATTTCTACAGCAAAGGCTGAGGGTGGTATTAGAGTGTGAAGTGCCATGTTACAATTACACCAGACAGTCTGTGGCATGTTAAGCAGCGTTAAAGTTAGAATGTGCTGTGAGCTGTCGCATGGAAAGAGGCAATACCTTTTCTTGCCTGTACAACTCTGATTTACCACTACAGCAGGGATAGTAGCCAGGTATCCCTGCTCGCTGACAGGAAGCGGGGAGCTAGAAGTGGTGCATCCTGGATGCTGGAGAACTGCAAACTGCTTGTTTTACCTTTGTGGAGCAGACTAAAGTTACTTTAACATGGTCAGGTAGCACAGCCTACAGTTAACCCTTGCCAGAAGTGGTGTCTCTGAGATGCTCTGACAAGCACTTACCACGAGTTAATGAAATTTAGCATGTGGATGTTAGCGTTTTAAATACCCTTAGTATGGTCTAAATGTAATGAGTGACTTCACCCTTACATGCTCAAATTAACACCTATTAAGCACAGTTAAAACTCAAAACTATGCACATTCAAGCAGTTTAGCATGTGTTAAAGCGCTCTCTTAGCACTGCAAAGTTAACCCTTGACTAAAAGGGAATATCTCCTTAACACATACTAACTTTAACAGGTCAGTACATCCCACTGATTTGCAACTGTTGCAAGTGAATGCTTGACAAGATCCTGAGGTCTTGAAGCACAGACCCATGGACTAGTTGATTAGTTTATGCCTTGCAACACTACCTATTATTATTTGCATTAATTTAAAAGTGCACATGAGTTTATCACAGTACTTTGGTTCCAAGCGAAATATGCAGAACCAAGAAAGCCTCTTTTTAAGGGTTTACTCAAGTAGGTATGCTGTTTTGGTAAATTATCCTTATAAATAATTGGCATATCTGCCTGTTTTCACTTTCCCCCTTGATTTAAAATCAAATGTTGTGCATTGATGTGAAATGTAAAACCCACGCCTCTCAGCATGGTTTGGGTCTAATCTGACTCCACAGAAAGACCACATCTAATTCTGGGCCTTGTCCGTATCTAGAACCAGGTTCATAAGGGTATTTAAGGGGTGCCTAAAGACATTAGGGTCCCACTCTAAGTCATGGTACGTTACATAAAGTGCCATGAGTAAGAACAACCCTCCCCACCCCACCTCACCCCACGACCTAACACACATTTGCCTCTTGGGTCGGGGGGTGGAAGAGGGGCTGGAGCCAGCCGAAACTGGCCCTGGCTAGCAAGCCGGGGTGCTCCAGGAGCCTTCGAGGCTGCCAAACCACCCCTCTCCCCAGCCCTGCCATCCCAGGCCTGGCTCCCCCCAGTGCCCTGGGCACCGTAGCTGGGGGGCGGGGGGACAGGAGCGCAAGGCGAGGGGGCTCCATTTTATCCCACCATCCCCCTAGCTCTGGCCATTCAAAGCAGCCAGCAGTGCTCTCTCCTTTCCCCACCTTCTCCTGCCGATAGCCCTGCCCCCGTGTGAAAAATTAACTCTAGAAGGAACACAAGTTTCATAGATTTCACAGACTTTAGGGCTGGAAGGGATCTTGTCAGATCATCGGGTTCAGGCCCCTACCCAAGGGGCAGGAAGTCAGCTGGGGTCAGATCACATCAGCAAGATAAGCATGCAAGCATTTCTTAAAGGTATCCAGACTAAGTGCTTGCACCACTTTCGGGAGGGGGGTCTCATCCAGACTCTGGAGAATTGGACAGTGAAGAAGTTTTTCCTTATGCCCACTGTAAAACAGTCTTCCAGCAGTTTGTGACTTTTAGACCTTGTCTTCCCTTGGGGTGCCCTGGCGAACAGATGTTCTCCCAGTTTCTGATGCACACCCCTTATATACTTATAGGCTGGCACCAAGTCATCCCTTAGCCTTTGCTTCTCCAGGCTGAAGAGTTTTATGCATCTCAGCCTCTTCTCATAAGGCCCGTTCTCTTGACCTCTACTTATGCAAGTAGCCCTCCTCTGAACTCTAAGTTCCCTAAGACGCTCTACTTTATAGCACCATAATCTAATACCCTATTTGACCAGGATTAATTTTTCACATGATTGGCCATTTTAAAAGCATTTTGCAACTGTGCATGTGTGCTATGTCATGGCTGTAGAGTGCTTTCAGGGACCCAATCACACCAAAAATGTCACTTCTGTCATCACGCTAGGTGACTGACTTTAACTGATATCAATGGGACTTGTGACAATGTGGGCCAGCCTTTCTGGCAGGCATGACACTACTTCCCTTCCCCATACCAAACTGTTGCTTTGTTTTCTGCCCCATGCCCTATCTGCCACTGTGTTCCCTGATCTTCCTCAGTGTTGTATGCCATATACAGTGGCTCCCCCTGTTACTTCTGGCATATATGCCACAGGTTGGCCACCCTTGACTTATGGTACCTTCCAATAACTGGTTGCTACTGGGGTAATTTAGGGTTGCAAAAAATCTAATGATGCAGAATAGTTGCTGACCAGGTCCCTAGGACTTACTGTCTGCTTTGGTAACAAGAGCCATGCAGTCCCAAGCAGGATTTCAATGCTCTATCACTTTAGAAAAGCATCACTTCCAGTATCTCACTTCCAGTATGCCAGTGCTCCCTAGCACTATACATAGGTTATACGTACATAGTTATATATGTATGCATACATAGTTATGTATATATACCCACTAGCAATTCCTCTACCATCATGGCATTTTTCAGTGGGTCACCAAGTACTGATCCTATCTGATGTTTCCTGCCTTGCAGATTAGATGCCAACTCCATCAAGCCCACCAGGGACTTATTATACAGTTGGTTTTACATGCGAAACACTCAGATGATATTGTGAAGGACAGCAGCATAAAACCCAATCATAGTGAGATAGTTACAACTCCAGTAACAGGCTTTAAAAATTTGAAAACAGGTTTTAAACACATCTGGCCTAAGACTGAGAATATTTAGAGCAGTATAAGACTGAGCATAATTAGAGCAGTATTGTTCCACATAATAATGAAGCTACAGTCATGACTAATCCTAATAATTATCTGCCATTTGCTATCTTGCCACTTTGTATTTGCACACTGCAAGTAAAATGAGTTTTAGACATACTGACCATTATTTAATTTTAAACATACTGCCCATCATCTAGTATCATGTTAAGCAGACTAGTGTGTTACTTTTTTAAGAGAAATGTATTAATCAATTTTCACTGCAAAACAGAATGAAGGCTATACAAATTAATACCATGGTTGTTGCATCAAAAATGGTTAAAATCATGGCTCCCCATAGTTTACCAGATTATAAAATTAATGCTTAAACCTTACTCATGATATGGAGAAAAGACATTTTCTTCCCTGAAGGCTAATTAGTTATTTCTGTGAATGAGAAATTAGCTTTTCTTCACCCACCTCCCTCCCGCAAAAAAAAAAAAAAAAACAACAACAGCAAAAAAACCCACATAACAGTTTGGTGGATCTTATAAGTTTCAGGGGTGTATGTTGTAGCCATGGTGGTCAAAGGACATAGGTAGTAGGGCTGTGAAAATTTCGCCAGGTGTTTTGTTTCGAAGCTTTTCGATGCATTTCAAGCTGGAAACAGCACAATTGAAACAAAACAAAAGATTCTGAAACAAAACAAGGGCACTCAAAACATTTCAAAAGTTTTGAGACGTTTCAAGTTTCGAAGCCAGGGTTACTTGGCTTCAGCATTGGTCCCAGCCGACAGCAACGGCCTGTTGTCATCCCGCACACAGATCCGGGGCCCACGCCCTCCAAGAGGAGCCTGGCACAGCCCCGCATCCCTCCCTGGATCTGCACACAGGATGAGAGCATGCTGTCGTTGCTGGCTGGGGTCAATGGCAACAGCAGTCTTCCTAGCGCTCAGTGCCAGCACCAGTCCCAGCTGCCAGTGGCAGCCTCCTGTCACCTGGCATGTAGATCCGGGGGCCCGCAGCCCTAGGAGAAGTCCTGCACAGCCCCACAGCCCTCCTGGGTGTGCGGGCTCCCGGATCCGAGGGTCAGATGACGGGAGGCTGCCACCGCTGGGAAGTGTCACAAGTTTTGCTTTGAACAATCTGAGGTGCAGTTTTCCAGAAACCTCTTAACCCACCTACTTGAAACGTGGAAGACTTCATGCCCTCAGAAGGGTCTACCATCCCCGCAATTTTCACCTGAATCAGGCAAGAAATGACAAAGTTTTAGGCATTTTTATGATTATAGCCTGTGGGTGAAATGCCAAAACGTGCCGAAACAGTTTCAATGAAACAGAATGGAACAGCGCTTTGAAACGAAACGACAAAATGAAACACTGGCCCTTTGAAACGGTGAAACAGTGCTTTCACACAGCTCTAGTAGGCAGACAAGATTTGGGTACATGTGGTATCTTTTATTAAATAGTTGGAAAAATTGTTCTTTGCAAGCTCTGTACCTGAAAGCTTGAAAAGAACAATTTCTCCAACTACTTAATAAAAGATACCATGTGTACCCAAAGAACCTTGCCTGCCTATAGATCTTCTATGTGCTTCTGATATTGGGCATTGTATTCAATAAACCTATTAAAATACAGCATTGCCAACTCATTATTTTGGAACATCTCATCATACTTATTAGTTGCTTTTGAACCCCCACTCCTGGAGTTCTGTGATTACACGAGACTCTCCACTTCAGAGATTTAGAAAATTGCTTTAAAGAACTTTTCATTCGATAAAGATGAGCTGGAAAACAAACTCTAAAGGCTCAAACCTCCGAAGGCCAGTGAAAAAAACAGTAAAATGTATTATTAACAAAAAAAAAAAAATCTCATTGATGTCCTGAGTTTTTAATGTTTTTTTAGCAACACTCAGGACACAATGGGCCTTATCCTGAATTCTGGTCCAAAAAAATCAGGAACAGCTGTAGGGAAGACCATGGGGGTTACAGAAATGTAAACTAAATGTAAACTAATCTAAATTTTTATTCCCCTCTAAATGAGAGGAGAATAAAAGTTTGAAAGTAAGGCTCAAAAGATTTTAAAAAGGAAAGATCTGAGGAAGGGTACTTGATGCCCAAAAGCTTGTCCAACAGCCTTGCCAACTATACATTTGGTCTAATAAGAGATATCACAAAAAATCCTTGCCTCTTGTAAACGTCTTGTTTCATCACAGCTACATCAATACTCCAATCCTATTGAAAAAGGACAAAGTCAAACACAGGAGAAGAGGGAGAGGGAAGAAAACAACTATATTCTGCAATTTCTCTTGCACGTTCCAGCTGAGGATCTCAAAACACTTTAGGAGCACCCTAGGAAGGAATGGAACATGCATCTGAGTTACAGCCCGCAATGACTTTTAATTCATAAGTGCCCGTGTCCACGAAGAATGTGGAACTTGCATGTGCAGGGCAACGTGAACATCATTGCCCACCTGCTTAAATTCTCTCATTGCCTTCAGAGAGAAACTCTTCCTCCATTTCTCCAGGTGGGGAACATGCCACCTGGTTCATTCTTTCACAGTATGTAGCTGGATCGATGCCCTGGGTCTGCATGGCCTTGGCTTCTTTTCACCTGTTTCAAATCCCGGGCCTGTGCCTCACCTACAGCTAGCTGCTACACTGGCTTCTGTGGAATTACATGTATACATCAAACCTATACATTGACCTACTGCCATTGACCTACTGCCACTGGTCAAGGTCTCAATGCACTGGACACAAGGCACACTAAGGAAAGTTCTAGTACCAATTTAACTATATCTAGTTTAGAAGCCAATACAATTAAACCAAGCAGTCCTTTAGGTGTGGGCACAGCTGCACCCACCTAAAAACATTTGTGCTAGTATACTGATTTTAAAAGCTATACCAATATTAGTACCTCACCAGTGTAGGAAAACTTTCTGACTGACACTTAAATTGGTTCAACAACTATGTTCAGACCATCACTAAGACGCTGCTGCTATCTAGTTCTGATACAACAGTTTTAATGGAGGGAAGAATCATTAATCAACCTTCTATAGAGGAAGAAACCGAGGGTCAGCAACAGAGCCGCGCATAGGATCCGTTTCTCTGCTCAACCCATTAATACCATGCTGCCTAAAAGATGGTCCAAACCCCACACCCCTTCCCTCCCCTCCCATTCTGGGCCTCTCCCCGGCTCCCAGGGCTCTTCCTGCCTCCCCACTAACTCTGATGCTCCCCCCGTCCCTTTGGGATTCACTCCTGCCTTTTCCATGCCCCCAGAGCTCTCCCCTGCCTCCCCCATCCTTGCAGCTCACCCATGCCCCCAACTTCTTTGTGGCTGCTTGGCCAGCCCAGAGACCAATGGCAGCAGAAACAACAACTGGGCAGTCAGGTTCCCCTTCCCTGCTTGCTCCCCAGGGACAGTGCTGGCACCCACAAGTAAGCTGGGACCGGGGGGATGGTGGGAGTGAGCAGGGATCTGGGAAGGCAAGGAATGGTGAGCCCCAAAATGGAGGGGGCTGGGAGCCCGTGGGCCAATCTGGGATGGTGGTTCCCCACCCCCTGCTTTCTCCCCCGCTCCCCCAGCCCCTGGGGCTCACCCCTGCTCTCCCAGCTTACTTTTGGCTGACAGCACTGTCTCAGGGAAGAAGAATGTGCCTGAGAGTGGCAGAGGACACCACGCGGGGCGGGGGGCGACAGGTTCCTCTTCCCTGCCTGCTCCTTCAGGATAGTGCTGGCAGGCAGAAGCAAGCAGGTGGGAAGGCACCGTGGGGGTGGAGTGAGTGGGCATCTAGGCTACTGGTGGGGAAAGGGATGGTGAGCCCAG
>JAGPOW010003395.1:42434088-42445044 GCA_030014935.1 Caiman crocodilus | reverse complement strand
GCCTTGTGCCAGCAGAAAACCTGCCTCTGCAGCTCTCAGCCATGGAACATCCAAGATGGCCCGTGGAAGGTAATGGCATACATTAAATGAAACAATGCATTACTGCATGTATTAACTTAACTAACCAGTTCTGCTGCATTTCCATAGTTATTTTTCTCTCACACTACAGTTCGCTGTGACTTATGTGAACCTTAGCAACAATCTAAATTAGTAGTGTTTGCAGAACCACCTCTAAGGAGATTTTGCCATAAGCAATCGGTGTTCGTGCGCCTTTCTTGCCACCAGTAAATGTAGTAGAAAGCATTGCATCTCATTTACCAGTGGCTGTAGACTCAGACCTCAGGTGATCTGCCTTGAAGCTGGTGAACATTCTGCGCCCTGTATTTTGTAGAAGGTCAGACGAGATGAGCCAAGGTTTCCATCTGTCCCGAAAAATTCTGAGTCTTGATCTACCTTTGTAAGCAAAGCTTGAATTTCAAGATCTTAGAGGCTGGACGGTGATAAGGAATACTTAAAAAAAGAGAAAAGTTATGGATAATGAGGATGATTGAGACAGGTTAATTGCATGTCCATTTGTTCCAGACAGTCCAACAGCTCAAAGGTCTGTTCTCCCACGGAGGTGTGAGGGAAGTAAGTACATCGTTCCCATTAACCTTAATGGGAATTAGCAGTATGGATCCTTGGGGATCAAGAAGAGATTAGTCTCCTAGAGCAGTTTGTAGAACATCTGCTCTGTTTCATTTTTTTCACAAATGCCGTGCTCTGAAAGACCGGTTCACCCTGAAAGGTCTATCAAGTACACAGAAAACAGGGAGGACATATAAACAGCAGGGACCAAAGCTTGCCCATCTCATTTTGCACATGTCTACTGAAGTCAGCAGAAGTTCTTCGGGAGCAAGGCAAGAAGGATTTGGCTCACTTTGTATAGAAAAGGGCTTGGATTCAGCAAATAGTCCCTCTCATAGGTGAAAAATGTTCTGCAGTGAATCCTAGGCACTAATGGTAGGGAGCCAGAAGCTGGTTTAATATGAATGAATAATTCACATTAAAGAGGGGAGGGGGAAAAAATTCTGGGTCAGAGTCCCATGAATTAATGAAACGCCTCCAAGTTAATGGCCTGCAAATATAAAAGAATATATATTTTTACTCTGTGTCAAAACAAACATAAAAGCATTTTTTTTTCTCTTTTCTTATTAAAGTTGTGTCACATCCCTGCTCAAGAGTGCTTTCTGTCCCTGCAGCTGATAGACCTGATTTTGTAACCTGATGTTTAGGATGGAATTCGTTAAGCAACATTAGTGCACACAGCTCATGATCCAGTCTAAAAGCATTCATTTTAAGCAAATGGCTTTGCCATAAGAAATTTCATCTTTAATCAGTGCCATGACAGAAGTAAAACAGATGCAAAAAGGCATTATTAACACTGGCACTCCCTTTGAAGCTGAGGCTAGGTAAGAATCAAGAGTGGTCTCTGGGGAGCTCCCTTTGAGTCCATTCCAAGAACTAATTGTATTATTTTACCTTGTTAATAATTAAAGTGGGAATTAAAGTGAGTGCCTTCTCAAAGCATGCAGGGAGAAGAGGTTTCCAAGGCTAAAGAAAAATATTAAAGCGTCTCAAAATGCTGACGCAACCATGAAATAAAATGAAAAGGGTTGGCTTCTCATGAAGATTAATGCTAGTTCCATGTGATACACTCTGTCAGTGTAAAAGGGGCCTTAAAGAATTTAAATACGGTCTACATCCACTTTTTGCTGAAGAAGCAATGTAAAATTATCTTGGGAATTATCTACTTCAGGGCTATCCAACTGGTGGCCCATGAGTAGTTGAGCTGCAGCTCACAGGACTTGTCAGCATGGCTGCCCTTTCCTCATGGCTAAATCCGGAGTCATCTGTCACACCACTACCATCTAAAAGCTGACAGCAGAGGAAAAGTGGTGGTAAGCGACAGCAGTTACTCACTGGGCTCTGGAGCCAGCCATTTCAGCGGCTCTGGCAGCTGCACCAATGTCACTGTCCCGGTGCCTGTCCCAACCCCTGCTAAATATGGTCTGTCCAACCCACAAGAAACGATGCAGCTCAAATCCAGCCCATGCAGCAAAATGAGTTGGTCAAACCTGATATACTTAAGGAAGTTGTACTGCTTTAACGACAGACCCACAGGACACGTCCAGAGGAGCGTGACACGTCCGCAGCACCACGTAGCACAGGTTCAGTTGTTCTCCGTGCTGCAAGGGAGAAGCGCGCAGGCTTCTTCTGACCCTTGGATATCCAGGGGTCAAAAAAAAAACTTGTGGAGGAAAAAAGTGAAGCAGCGCACACACAAGCAGCGCATGCTGCTCAAAAGGGAGTTGGGCTGCCCAGAGGCGCACTGTGGCTGCTGGCCAGGTTCCAGAATCGCTCCTGCTGCAACCCTGGGAAGCTCCCAGGACCCCAGGTAAGGCTGCTGGCGCCAACCACTAGTTGCCCCCAGGGAAACAAATGATCACACCACGTGTGGATACGGCCACAGAGTTTGTCTTGAGGTTGGTACTGTTGACTGTGTTTTCTAATGATTTGGATGCTGGAATAGGAAGCAAATTTGCAGACAATATGAAACTTGAAAGTATTGTAAACATACTAGGTGACAGCATGGGGGCCGAGAAGCGCTGGCGGGACGGGGCCGCTGATGGAGTGTGGAATTAGAGAGCTAGACACGCGGGCTGTTGGAAGCAGAAAAACTTTACTTACCGTCCTTAGGCTGTAGGCACGTTCCTTGAAGTCACAAAACTCAAAACAGGAACTCAGGCACACAAAAGCTCACACTCACGCAGGGTGTGGGGTGTCGGATGAATCCGGTGGGGAGTCGTTGTCGGCTGATCAGGCCTTGCGTGTGGCTTGGAAATGCACGCGGATGTTTCCTCATGCGCGTCCCAGTTCTCCTCCTCCGCCTGGGCGGGCATCGCCCAAGCCTCTTATTCAGTCAGCTAGCCAATTACCGACCGACACCTATGCATAATTTAACGTGAGCCAATAGCAAGCATGCACTCCCTGGTGCAGCTGCAAGGTTTTGGCAGGCTCTGATCTTGCACCAAAACTTTTCCTACGCTACAGGGGAATCTCCCTGCTCCCATGCTCGTAACGTGCTCAACACAAGCTGTGCCGAGGCATCTCTTAACCATTATGCACAGACAGACAGGAGCACAATTCAGAAGGATCCCGATAGACCGAGAAGCTGGATTACAGTCAACAGGATGAAGTTCAGTATTGACAGATGCAAGGTGCTACACCTCAGGAAGAATAATCAAAAGTACAAATAGGAAATGGATGATAACTGGCCGGATGGCAGCACTATCTAAAGAATATCTAGGAGTCCTGGTGGATCACAGACTCAGTATGCTGTGGAGCTGCACAAAAGCTGAATATGGTTTTGGGCTATATCAAAAGATGCATTACTGCATATGTCAGACATAGGTAGTTAGGCACTACTTAGGCCTCATCTGGTGTAATGTGTGCAGGTTGAGGTTCCACATTTTAATAAGGATGTGTTGAAGTTAGAGAGGGTCCAAAAGTGGGCAATAAAAGTGATAAAGCAAGCCATAGGAGGAGTGGTTGAAAGAAATAGAGCAGAAAAGGCACTTAAGAGAGGGCATGAAAGAAGTCTTCAAATATCTAAAAGACTGCCTTGAAGAAAAAGTAGAATTTGCCTTGTCTTCTCTTGCTGCAGAGAGCAGGATACACACCAATGGCTGAAGTTGCAGCAACTCAGGTTTAGACTGGATATCAAGAAAAAAATTCGTCACTGTTAGAACCGAGAAGTAATAGAACAGATTGCCTGGAGAAGTTGTAAAATCGCCATCATTGCAGTTTTTCAAGGAGGTCGTCCAAGGAAGTGACGAATTGGTCAGGAATGATCCAGGATGATGTGAAGTGCTCTGTAAAAAGCAATAGTTGGAAGCCCTGGCACACCTCCCACATGGGTTGCTGGGAGACAGAGAAGAGCCATGCAGTCTAGAGCGGGCGGATGTTGGAGGAAAAATGTTCGGCAGCAGGAGAATGAAGGAGTTCTGGCCATTCAATTAGAGCGCGTCATACACGGAGTTGTGCTTGCTATCCCCAGGTCGTAGAACACAATGGAGGGTGTTTTGTATTTTCCATGACGCTGGACTTTTCTGATTGCCACATTGGGCTGGGAAATATTTTTGTTTACTCCTCCTGTTGCTACAGGGGTCTTTTTTTGCCTTCCTCAGAAGCATATGGTGTTGGTTTCAGCCAAGGCTGGGAATTTTGACCAGGGTGTGCCAATGCTCCTGCTGGGACTAAAACCCATAGGTTCCAGGTTGGCGAGTCTTGCCCCTCTGCTTAGCGTCAGACCGATTTCCCACATGTGGGATCAGGAATGAAGAATTTTACTCCATAGTCATATTGGTGTGGACTGGGGGTATGGTTAGGAATGTAACTTTTCTTTTAATGATGCAGTTATTTCAGAGGGCTGTGCGAAGCTTCAGTCACTGACTCAATTCGGTAGAGATACAGCTCAATTTGGTGGCTGAATCTCTGAATCAAATCAGGAGACCCTTTAATCACGCGGAATCGAATTGGAACCCTCTGAATCAATTCGAAAAGATTCAGAGATAGACACAATTTTAAATGTTTTTTCTACAAACCTCAAGGTAGCAGGTGGCTCATGAATGCTGCGATGCTGGCGCGAATGCAGTGCCCCACAGGAGCAAAGGGAAATCCCCACCACGCTCGGCAGCAGACCTGGAAGTGGACCAGAAGCACTTCTGGTCCGCTTCCAGGTCTGCCGGGGAGTGCACGGTGTGGCAGGGCCCTGCAACTGCCCCAGCTTGGCAACTGGTGTCTCCTGGGTCTGGGGGTGCACCCAGGGTCCCCATGCGGCTGATCACCAAGCCAAGGTAGGGGACCGCCGGGGGGGGGGGGACGACACCCAGGGTGCTTGGCGGCAGACCTAGAAGTGGACTGGAAGTACTTCCAGTCCACTTCCAGGTTCACCGCAGATCACGCAGTCGTCCCCCCCCCCAATTCCTGTGGGATGCTCCATCCGCCCCAGCATTGCAGCATTTACGAGCTGTGCCCTGTACACCTTGAGGTATGTAGAAAAAACATTTAAAGCTGTGTCTATGGCCGAATCGCTGAGTCTCCACATCAGCATCAAATCATCAATTTCAGATTAGGCCAAATCAAATCAGGGACAGTGATCTGAATCAACAAATTGAATCACTGTCCCTGATGCGGGCTGAATCCGAACCAAATACGACCCATTTCGCACACCCCTATTATTTCAGTATAACACAAAGTGTGGATACAAGCATACATGTAGAAAAAAAAGTGTCTTATGCCCATGTAATTAATATATTTTCTTTCTTGTATATGGGATTCCTCTGTAGTGGGGATCACTTGTATGTGATAGGATGGTTTGAATAGGGATGATCCTGCCTTTAGCAGGGGGCTGGACTAGATGGCCTCTAGAAGTACCTTCCAGGCTTACTTCACTGGTTTGGTTCCTGTTTGGATACAGCTATATAGGTGTACACATGAATTAACAGCTGTACTTTAATCCCATATTACGGGAAGGGAAATAGACTACATGGGCATAACACTTCTTTACATGTATGTTTCCACCCACACTACATGTTATACTGAAATAAGTGTATTATTAAGAGAAAAGGTTACATTCAGAACCATACCAAATATATTGGATAATAAAATTATGTATGAACTAGACCTTCACATAAATCTGAATAAATCCTATAGTGTCAAAGGAGAGTATGTTTGCATGTACCCATATCCTGAAGGCAAGGTGAGAACAGATTTGTATAAAGCCTGGATCTATTCTGCTTGTGAATTCCTAAATAAATCATTATTCATCTCAGAACTGCAGCTGGCAATTACTAGTCACAATCTCCACATTGTTGTAGCAATTAAGAATTAGCCTTGGTGTTCTGGGAGCTTCTACTGCTTCTCGAGGAGTAGATTGAGGTTAATATTAGACAAAAGGTACCAAAGTCTGTAGCTACAGTATATTTTCTATGATTATTTTGGGGTTACTGCTAGAATTGCATGCAATGTTTTTGTTTTGTTTTTTAAATTGCATCTTTTCCCTTCTTTTCTCTTTTCTTTGTTTCTAAGCCTGGAGAACACAGGAAGGAGACTGCTTGGATGGCCACAGCAGTGGGGCTCTGTTGGCTGGATTCCTGAACATGTGAAGAAGAGGCATTTGCTATCACAGGAGTAGAGAGTATAGCCTAACAGGGTCCTAGATTGTCACACAAAGAACAAAGTGGAAACATGACCTCAAATACAGCAAAGTTCGGCAAACCTCACCGGCCGTTTCCATCTCCAAACTATATAGACAGACATTAACATAGGTTCCACTGCCCTGGCTCTTGAGGTAAGTTATTACAAACTTGATTCAGTTACCCACAGCAACCTATGAGAGGTCAATCTGGGATCTTTGCCATAATAGCATACTTCCAGTCTCAGCCATGAAGATTTCATGAGCTTGCCACTGATTAGTGACCAGTGCTGCAGATCTCACCCCCCACACACACATACTCCAAGCCTCCCCCAACTAGGCCTGTGTGAAGTGGCTAGTATTCATTTTGGATTTGGCTGATTCAGGGGACAGTGATTCGATTTGGTGATTTGAATCACTGTCCCAATTTGATTTGGCCAACACCAAGTTGGTCAAATCTCCAAATCAGCCCCATCCCCCATCCGCCCAACCTATTCCCTCAGCTCCCAGCTTTTTAAAAAAAACCCCACTCACTGGTTGCTGCCAGGCGGGGAGGCGATTTCCACTGCCCTTCACTGTCCCACGCCAGGCAGGGGGCTCTGTCATGAGCCCCCCAACCCCCACCCACTTTCCCAGTGCCCCCCTCTATGGCTGCCCCATCTGTTCCAGCTCCCAGCCTTTAAAAAAAAAAAAAAAGTCATGACTCAATGGCTACTGCCCAGTGGGAGGCTCGCCAAGAGCCCCCAGACCACTGCAGCAGCCAGTGAGTGCAGGGCTTTATTTTTTTGTTTTAGAGCTGGGGCGGGCAGGCCAGCCATGTAGGGCTGAGGGAGTGGGCAGGGGTCCCCTCCTCCCACCTCCAGCCCCCCCACCCCCTACTTACCAGCATGGAGTCCAGGTCCTGCTCCCTGCTGCAGCAAGCAGGGACTGCCTGAATCGCTGAAGCTCTCTGAATCTTTTCCGAGTCAATTCAGAATGCTTCAAATCAATTTGGACCTTTTAACTGGTCTCCTGATTTGATTCAGATTTGGAGATTTGGCCACCAAATTGGACTGAATCTTCTCTGAATCAAATCAGTACCCGAAGCTTTGCACAGCCCTACCCCCTCACCACTTGGATAGGTGGACTACTCCAGGAGAGTAGCAGCTGGGGACTTAAGTCCCTGAATCAAGTAAGATCTCAAGATCTCTTACCAGAACACTATCAACAGCTCATCAACTCTAGGGCTATCCTCTGGAAATCTTGAGAGGTAGGGACACTCCCAGGAGGGACCCTTCTGACACTGTCCCTGTAAATAGTACAACTAACCTCAGCAAAAGTCCTTACTTCCCTGTTTTCCCTCCACAGCACCCTTCTTGCAAACAACATTTCCCATTCAAGTTTAAGGTGAGCAATGAAGAAAAGCCTGGCAAGATGCCTTGCTTCAAGTCTCAAGGGGCATATTCTGCTACCCTTCAAAAGCTAGAAGCAGCAAGCATGGAGCCATTTCATTATTCTTCACTGTGGCTGCCCTTGAATGTCTGTTTCTGACTGACAGATGCATACATGTTTTTCTCCTGTTTTTGTTTCCCTGTATGTAGGTAACTTATAACTAGCCTCCAGACATGTGAAAATTGAAAAGAAAATTACTCTTAATAATGAAAAACACTGCCTAGAGAAGCAGACATCTCTGGTTCCTGAGGGCTCTGGTTATTTTGATGTAAAGTACATATGCACAGGAATAGAAAGGGTAAGGGATTCACAGAAGTTTATGGCTGGAAGAGACCTTGTGAGAGTGAGTACAGTCCCCCTGCTCTGGGCAGGAAAGACTGCTGGGGTCAAATAACTCCCGCATGGTGTGCGTCCAGTCTTCTTTTGAAGGGTAGATGCCTGCACCCACTCCCCCACCCCGGGAGTCTATTCCAGAGATTGGTCACGAACCATGAAGAAGTTTTCCCTTATATCCAGTGTGAAACTTTCTTCTAGGAGTTTATGGCCATTGCTCCTGGTTTTCCCCTGGGGCACTTTGGTGAATAGCTGTTCACCTAGCCCCTGATGCTCTCCCCTGATATATTTGTAAGCTACTACCCCCATCCCCCCTGGAAGACTTTGGGCAGATTTGGTGGCAGCTTGAAATATATCAGGGTGTTGTAGACTTGGTGCTCCATTGTCTTGAACTGTCATTATCTTTGCTGTATATCTATGCTGAAATTACTGCAGTGGCTATAGTGTAGTACAGACATACTCACACACACAAGCGTTACCCAGCAGTCTGGCTACAGTAGCATGGAACAGAGGAGAGCAGAGGAGACTCAGATTCAACACATCATACTAATTTTAAAATTCACCTTTGGTTAATAATCATCCTCAGATGCGCTGTTAAAATGAAAGCCTGAAAGCTGCTGGCAGCAATGCTGGAACATTAACAAACATCTCAGTTTTCTATCCTTGATTAACACAGTGTTTTAACGTCTCTAACTGTGCTTGCCACTTGACCTCTCCATTCCCAAGCAAGCTTCTTTGTATTCATATCTTGATATACAAAGCACTTGCAGCAGATCAGTGCCCACCACATCATTGTGGGAAATGTCCATCTTGCTGTGAGCAGTCAGATGTTTTTCCATGACAATCTGCATTTAGCACCCTGAAAGGAGGGAATGAATCCTCTGCATTCAGACTGAGTTGTCAATTAGCAGAAGCCATTGATAACTGCTGGAAAGCTGACAGCACAGCTGGCACACACTGCTGTAGGTCGCTGTGCTGAATGACTGGCCTTTGCTGCAACTACGCCCTCAAAGGAGATGGCTCTGTCCATGGTATTCTGTCGATGCCACACGTAGGACCTCCTGATTAAAGACTGCTCTGTTGCAAGTTGCGCTCAACGGCACATGCTGGGCAAAGCAGCTAGTCTGTGAATTACCTAAACATTAAGGGAGGGATCCTGCCATAGGCATCACCAGCATTCCCTATGGCAACAATGGATTGAATTATGGTCTAGTGAGAGACTCAGGACACCATAAACTGTTTCACTGCTATATCCAGCTATGGCACCTTAACAGTTTGCAATTAAGCCTATAGTGCAGAAATGTCATTAGGTAATACAGTGCAATGGTATTCACAAGGTAGTGAAATAAAAAAAAATGGAGAAGATGGCAGGTAGGAAGTGGACCCTTCCCATTGCAAAGGCTTCTCTCAGACCCTGGGGAGACATAATATTTGCAGCGCTTCAAAGGCTGTTGCATATTTAAGTGCTTAAAAAAACAAAGTGCTTCAGCTGTGGGCAGACAGCCCCCTTCTGTTCCCCCCCTGAAGCACCTCAAAATTACTATGGCTGCATGTAGCAGCATGCTGTCCAGCAAGACAGCATGCCAGGATAGTGGTTGGTCTCGTGGCTCCACTCACCCCATCTATCCTCCATGGTGGGGGCAGGACAGCCAATCACAGAGCACTATTTTGTGCCCTGCTCTCCAGGAGACTGGAGTACCCTCTCTTCCAGAACCAGGGGACTGGAGGTAGAGAGGCACACAAGGATTCAAGCTCTGTAGCCCTCATGACAACTCTTCATCCTGCTCTCCCCTGCAGAGTGCTGCGAGGTACATACAGGAGGACTGAGCAATCCCCCGTCATGCTACGTATAACCATGCATTAGAAAGTTTTTCCAGGGTTACTTCTGAAATGCTTCAGATAGCTGTTACAAGTGGCTGGGTCGACTAGACCACAGCCCTAATGGCTCAGCTTCATCCCTGGTTTGCTGCACGCAGTACTATTCAACATAATGTGAGAGTCTTAATCACCGTCAGCCAGCTGATCAGATCAAACTGCATGGGGGTTGTGTGTCCAAAGCATGATACAGCATTCACATCTTTTATACCTTTATTATACATTGAATTAGACACAGAGTCTAATGATTACATAAGAAAAGCAAATCATCAGCTACTACACAAATACCCATGCAGCTGTACCCTGCTTCGCCACTTTGGTGTGTGAACCAAGTATCTGTCCTGTCCCTTCACTGTTAACCCTGCTTATCTTCATGGAAAATGTCATTTATCACCTTCCATGTTCCAGGTGTGATCTGCAAGGACCTTGCTACGTCCTGCTCATTATATTTTTGGCAGCCCAACTCACAGCCTTGTCCTATCTTTTCCTGGTGTTCATTACCTTCCAAGAAAAGAGAGAGAAGCATGTCTGAGTGAGGGAGTGGGTTGGGGGAGGACTCGGTGGGAAGCTGAGACCTCATTAAACGAAAAAGGGGCACGAAAGGAGGCCTGTTTAAAGCTGAGACCATGGCCAACTAAACAGAAGGGGCAAGGTCAAACTAAAGAGAAGGGGTGGGAGAGAGGAGAGGTGGCAACTGGAGGAGGGAGGCCTGTTAACAGCTGAGACCTTGCCGAGTCAAGGTTTTGCCCAGGCCTTAGCAAGATGGTTTCAGGAGCACAGAGCCTCTAATCTATCCAGCAAGGATGTATATGCTTGTCAGCTCACCCTCTGAAGCACTTCAAAGCTGTCTGAAGTGCTTTAAACATTATACCTTTCTAGGCCCTCAGACATTCAGCTGGAGAACGGGAGAGGCTGGTCTCTTCAGGAACAAGCAGCAGTTTCAACTGCAAACCCCATGAATCCAGCTGGGTCTTCACAAAGGAAGTCTTCTTGGTACAACAGACCTGGATTGCTATGCCAGCCCTGCCGTCCTGGAGTAACTACCCTACCTCCGCAGTTTTCAGCAGAATCAGCTTCTC
>JAGPOW010003395.1:42414621-42425600 GCA_030014935.1 Caiman crocodilus | reverse complement strand
AAAAAAAAATGCAGGAGGGCAGTGAAATGAGTAATGATTTGTATTTAAATGCGTTCTGGTTTAGCAAGGTATCCAGTTTGTAGCCATATTGGTCTAGAGGAACTCGTGGTAGAGGTGATATCTTTTAATAGACCAACTAGATTTTTGCAAAAAAAATTATTTATTTGCAAACTTTTGGGCACAAGCACCCTTCTTCAGGCATAAGAGAAAAGACTGTAAAAGTTCTCCTAGGTAGAAATAAAAGTTCATATTTCATTGGAGAGATGAAGGTGTGGTAAAATCTCCTGCCTGGAACAGTTCATTTTATACAGATTAGGGTCAGAGAAAAGTTGGGATAGTCTGTTTACCTTGAAGTTTGGTAGCAAGCAGGGTGTAGAGTCATATTTCCTTCTGATTATGCCTGAAGAAGAGTGCTTGTGCCAGAAAGCTTGCAAATAAATATATTTTTTGGAAAAATCTAGTTGATCTAATAAAAGATACCATCTCTACCATGGAGTTCCAGTTCCTTTTGCCGCTAGAGCAATATGGCTACAACCTGGATACCTTACTATACCAGAACACATTTAAATACAAATCATTGCTCATTTTACTGCCCTACTGCATTTTTTCTTTTTTTAAAGTTCCCTAATGCACTTGGATATTATCTTATCTTAATAACCTTAGGTATTAGTCCCTGGCCCTGTGGGTATCTTCACATTTTCTATTCCTTCGTTTAGACCACCATAATGCTGCTGTCCTTTGCAGACTTGCCAGCTGTTTTTATTCACAATTAACTTTAACAGCCTATCATGCATGTGCTCCCACTGTAAAGTTTTACGTCTGTTTTCACTTAATAAAATACGTTTCTCCTCAGCCACCTCTGACACCTTAGCAAATGTAAGCCAATTTCATTCTCTACTATTTCCTGCAGATAAGTATTGCTCATCTGTTTTACTTGAGAACTTTCCCACTTTATCAAATTGGGGCCTATAAAAATGTAATTTTCCTGCCAAAAGCCAAGTCAAAGTCCTCTTGGAGGTAATGCCTATAGGGCTAAAGTAGTTAAGGCTCACCTGTTTCTGTAGCCAGTAGAAAAATGGAGCGATGTGGCCAGTATGATATCTGGCTACTTTTGATTCCCTCGGCAAAATGACCAGCTGCCTATTTACAGCTGGCTCAACTGGGGCAACCCTTACTCTGAGCTCAGAGCAGGACTTGAAGTCATTTCTCCAGAGCTAGAGTGTTTTAACCACTCTACCACCAAGCCAGTTAATTCACACATATCTGACTTCAGAACTACTCTGGCATTTGAAATGCGAGCCCTTATGGAATGGCGAATGCAGCTTCCCAGAACACTGCTAATAATCGCTTCAGCTATTATATCCTCATCTGACTGAATCAAATGTAACATGTTATGTCTACTGGTTTCTGTTAACACGCATTGTTTTTTTGTTGTTTTTTTTTATCTGATTCTATATAAAATCAACAAAACTCCCTTCATTTTTTGCAATGTTGTGCTTGGCTATTCCATTTGGTGTTTAGCAAATTGAAATCCCTGTCAAAACTCTAGAGCTCTACAGGGTAAGCTATTTCCTCTGGCCTCTCAGAAATGTTTCACTGCTGCAATCTGAAAAGCGATAAACATATCTTACAGAGGCAGTTGGGAGCTGATGCTTCATTGCCCCTGGGATCTTTGTGCTAGCAAGGCTGGAACAGAGAAGCTACAGAGTTGGCAACACTCCTTTCCTCTGAGCAGATAACTCTTTGGGGCAAGTACCTGCCACATGTGGTAATGACCCATACTGATTACTGCAACAAGGCACAAGCCACCCTCAGGGCCGTCCTAGCCAGCACTGGAAGTAGCATCTGCCCATTTAACACTTTCAATAAGGTATATGTAAAATGACTCCCCTTAGACCCTGTGTAATCATAGTGATTGATCTAGTTGGAGAATGCTTGTCCCTTTGTACTTGAATCCAAATTAAGTCTACATTTCTCTGTTTCTTACATGCATCTTCCCTAGTTGACATTTATTCCCTACCAATATAAAACATTAATATTTTCCATTTCTCTAATCAAATGGCATTAATGAGCACACCAGGTCTTGGTAATACACAGCAATATATTTAGATACCCTACCTTATTAACTAAGCTGTTATAAGAGTACCACAATAAGCCTGTGTCCCTGACAGGCTACTGACTTTTTAAAGGGAGCTGGTTACAAAACACGATTTTCTTGCTGGAAGATACTGACATTTCAAACCAAAACCCACCCCAAGCACTACTGCTCAGAATTGCATTGGAAAGGCAAAATTTCCAATGGACCTAAAATTTCAAAACCCAAAAATACGAACTACAATATGCAAATACAAAACAACAATAAGTATACAAATAATATGAAAATAAATAACTGTGTTATTTATTTATAGATAAAACCTACAGAAATTAGATTCTATACGTGGACAATTTATATATTTTTTATAATTTACCAGGTATCAGAGGGTTGACTTAAACTCTCCACCTCCTCCCCACAAGTGCTACAGCATGGAAGCTATTGGCGGGGGAAGGATTAGGTGGCCCCCTTGCCCTCTGCTCTGCCTACTTCTTCCCCCTGAAGCCTTCCCCCCTCCCACCACCTGCACCCTCCCACCCCCAGCTATCCACTGCCTCTGCCCCTCCTCCCACACTCTACCTTCTTCCCCTCTAACTCCCTGCAGTCGCTATGATAATGTGCCCATAGCAAAGAGAGTGGGGCAAGATGCTGCTATGGGTCTGCCTCCGGCACCAACCCAGGCTCAGAACCAGATCTGGAGCCCAGCAGCTGCCTGCTCCCCATTCTACTATGTATGCAATTATAAGACAAGGGGCTTTTCACCCAATGCTGGCTGGGGAAAAAATATCATCTTATATTCCAGTAAATATGGTATTAGAAATGATCAAGTGGTGAATAGAATGGATGTTATCAAAACAAGAGAATAAAGATAAAATTATTATTTCACACTTATACTTCATTGAAAACAATAAGCTTTGATTTGGACACCATCACCTGCAAATATTAATGGGATACAGAGGCAAACTTACTGAGGGCCCCTGGTTACATCAGTCCCATTGAAAAAAATAAAGGAAGATGGAGGGCCTTTTAGGCAAAGGCAAAGTCCTGTGAAACTAGGCATGTCCAGGAGCCAGGGAGAAAGATCCACTGCTGGACATGAAACCACAAACCACACGGATGCAAGGGAAGGCATTCAAGCAATGGACAATCAGACACGTACTGACATGAGTCACAGGCACCGTGACAGAAAACCTGAGGCAACTAAATGAGATCTCAGGTATCTTTATGGAAATGCCAGAAGCATGGGGAACAAACAGGAGGAACTGGCACTCCTTCTGGTTGATGAGGATTTCAATTTGATTGAGTTGATGGAGACTTGGTGGGACGACGCACATAACTAGGCAATGAATAGTGAGGGCTACAGGCTCAGAAGGGAAGGAGATAGCCTTGTATGTGAAAGAGCAGTACTCCTCCCTGCAGGTCATGTTTGACAGCAGGGAAGGGTCCCTTGAGACCCTCTGGGTCAGGATACAAGGGGGATCAGGAGAAGGAGACCTGATGGTGGGAGTCTACTACAGGCCTCCCTCCCAAGAGGAAGAGATCAGGCATTCGCCAGAGAACTGACTGAGGCAGCTGGAACTAGAGACATGATTGTCATGGGTGACTTCAACTACCCTGACATCTGTTGGGAGGACCACTCAGCTGCCTCCAGCAGATCAGTCAATTTCTTGGCAACAATCGGCCACCTGTTTCTGACACAGGTAGTGGAAGGGCCTACTAGGGGTAAGTCTACTCTGGATTTAGTGCTGGCCAAAGGACAGGACATCATAGGCGATCTAAGCACTGGTAGTACTCTGGGAGATAGTAAACACAACCTGGTTAGGTTCACCATCCACCATAAGACTGTAGGCTCCAGCTGTGGAGGAGAGTCTACACAGGGTGTCAAGTTTAGCCAGGGACACAGTTGTCAAGCAGTTCCCCCTTTCAGCACCTGTTCCTGGCTAGTAAAGCATACATGGGCCAGGAGTAGACAGGGAGCAGGAATGTGTGGAAGGAGGGACAGGACCTACCTGATACTGCTGTCGTCCCCATCCCAAACCAGCTTCCCATGGAGCTGCTCATAGACACTCTGGTGAAGTGGAACAGGAGCAGCCCTGTGGCTTCCCCAACCCACAAGTCAGCTGCAGACAATGGTAGGAACAAGAGGTCCCCTCTTTCTGTGCTAGGGTAAACCCTGGGCAAACCTTGATGGAGACTGGGAGGGAGAAATGGCACATCTTCTCACTGCAGCAGGAGAATATCTTACCTGCTTCAGGGACTCAGAAAAGTCCCTGGCATCTGTTCCTGCAGTCTAGTCCATTGGAGGAAAGGTGCCAGGCTGCAACCCCTGTACTGCCTGCCATCTCCCTTGTACACACCTTTTCAAATTCCTAGATCTGCCCATGAACATGGCTTAGCATATGTAGAAGAAGGCTTAGAGATTACTTAATTATAGTGTGTAAGTATTTTCACAAAAAGAAAATACCATGCACTAAAGGACTTTTTAATCTACTGCAGAAAGGCATAAAATGAATCAATGACTGAAAGTTGAAGCCAGACAAATAAATTCAAATTAGAAATGAGACACATAATTTTTAAGTTAGGGTGATTAACCTTTGGAACAGACTGTCAAGGGAAGTGGTAGATGCTCTGTCTACTCATATCAAGCCTGGATGTCTTTCTAGAAGATATACTTCGAGAAAAGTTAATGGACTCAGTACAGGGGTAACTGGATGAAATGATATGGTCTGTATTATAAAGGTCAGAGTAGATGATCTAGTGGTCCCAACTGGCCTTAAAAAAAGAACCAGGAATTTATAAGTTCCCTCATAAAGCCTTAATATTGCAATCCATAGAAGTAAACTGGGTTGCCATTTGAAATTGGAATAACTCCACTAATTTTGATGGGATTAGTTTCAATTTACATGACTAACTGAAAAGAGAATATGTCTTTCTGTGAAAAAAGAGATGGTCTAATTACAGATTTTTTTTTATATAAACTCAGACTCTTAGGGCTCCTACACATGTGCAGGGAGCCTGCTCCAATGTGCTGGAAACCGACGCTTCTTCCGTGCCACATGCATCAATGTCCCTGCACTGAAAAAATGGTGGTGGAGCACTAAGAACTAAAGCCCATTGAATGTGTTTTATTTCAAGGATTCAGCCATTTTTTCAGCACAGGGAGGTGCAGGGACACTGATACATGTGACGTGTAGGTGCTTTTCATTATTATGGCTCGCTAATTTAAGCGCCTGGCACCATGTCCCAGAGCACGCGTAAAAATGCCTATTGTCCAGAGGAACGTACAGGTTTCCCTTGATTTATGCGGGTTCTGTATATGCGAGTTCGCTCTTATGTGATGACTCTTATACGCAAATTTGTTATACGCAAGGTTAATTCACCCTTATGCGATAGGGTCCAAGGCTCTGCTTGCCCCCACTCACCCCAGCCCCCGGGCTGCACCATGCCATGGTTCAGGCAGATGGGTGTCAGCTGCTCCCGTGGACGCTGCAGTAGCGACTTGGGTGAGTGAGGAGAAGCGGAGGCCCGGGCCGCGGCAAGGTAAATCTGCAGAAGGGGCAGAGGGAGGGGTGTAGCGCAGCCTCTCGCCTGCTCTGAGGCTGCAGCAGGGAGCAAAGCAGAGGCAACTGTGAGTGGGTGCAGGGTGTGGGGGGAGCGTGGCTCTTGCTGCCACGTGCACCCTGGGAGGGCTGCAGGCTTGGAGGGCTGCGCCAGGCTCTTCCCAGGGGGTGCATTCCCCCAGATCTGCACATGGGAAGATAGCAGGCTGCCGCTGCTTGCTGGGTCTGGTGGCAGCACCAGGCTCTTCCCAGTACTTGGCAGCAGTGCTGGGAGGGCAGGTTGGGGGGGTGGGGGGGGGGCTATGGCAAATTTTGGGATAGCAACACGCCCCTTCCCATCACTGTGGCACACCCGAAATGCTGGGAAAAGCCTGGTGCTGCCACGGGCCCCAGCCTGCAGTGGCAGCCTGACGTCCTCCCGTGGGCAGGTCCTGGGGCATGCATCCCCTGGGAAGAGCCTGGTGTAGTTCCCTAGCAAGCCCAGGGTGTGCAAAGCAGCAAGACCTATGCACCCCGCCCCCTCCCATCCCGCGTCCTGCACCCAAATCACAGTTGCCTCCACTTTGCTGACTGCTGCAGCCCCAGAAGCAGCTGACGGGCTATGCCATGCCCATCCCCTTCCCTAGTCCCAGCCTGACTTCGTCCTTCCCTCACCACCACCAAACATACCCTTATCTGTTACATTATAAACTGGGTTCCCTTTATGTGAATTCGATTTACGTACACCTTTCCTGGAACACATGTACAGCATAAATTGAGGGAAACCTGTATTCTGGGAGGATTCAGCATGTCCATAATTCACCACCCGCATAGAAAGGTACAATGCAGAAACTGCAAAAACGCTGCAGGGTTTAGTTTTCACATAACACAATCATCCTCTGTCCGGCCGACATTTTATTGGCAAGTATGCATATCTTGCTTGCATAATATCATGTGCTGTGAGTGTATCTGATATGACTGCATTAAACTAAACGGTAGAGCGGTGCCCTTTGCTAAAGCAATTTCCCAGTTACTGTACATCCCAGACAGTGTTGTGTTGACTGATGATATTGCACTGTGCAAATGGGCCATAAAAGCCATTAAATCTGTCATGTGCTCTAAAGGCATTTTAACTTAATGACTATTTTCACTTTAGTAGGAATTGTTGGGAAAATCCATTTCTCACATGACAATAACAGGCAGATCATTTGACAAGACACAGGATTCTAGCACAACATACTAAAACATCTTTTTAGTATAGTTATGACTCCCAAATCTTTAGCCCTAGACTCTCATCTAGCTCTTGAAAGATGCCTGCAGCATATTTTGACTTCCAAATGATATAGCCATCAGGATGTCCTTGCAGCAGGAGAGAAAGCACTGTTCAGAAAGTGGAAGATCCAAGATCTGCTGGGAAGATCTAAGACACATCAGAATTAAAAAATAACTCAAAGGCGGGGAAAAGGCTGGAAAGAAGAAAAAGCAGAAGCCTTAAGTAGGCTGTCCTCAGGGGTACAAGTGCTTGAATTCAGATATTAAACCATGAAAGTAAATGATGCATTAGGCTGGCCATTCTGTCATTTCTAATCAATTACAGATCCTAAGGGGAAAAAAATGCATGAGAAGAATATGTCTAGAAGTTCAGTTTTGACTGACTGACTTGTAATCAAACATCTTCCACCATACAGCAGAAAGGCTGTGCAGGATAGCACTTGCACATTATACTTCTTATTAAGATGCTCACCTCAAATCCCAAAGGTGTTCTTCACACTTTAAGAGTCCTTTCTGAGACCAGACCACTTTACACCACTCAGGGAAACTGGGCTGCATATTGCAAGTGCAGAATTATCCTGGTGCACGCGAGCTAGACCCAAGCTCTGTGCTCCACTCCCTCCTAGCATCAGGTGGCGAGTAAAAGAAAAATGTGGTAAAGATTTTCCTCTTCATGGCAGATCGAAAGGGCGGCCTGGAAGCAATGCTAAAGCACTGTCAGAACCAATGCTGACCTTAAGATTCAAGAGGCAGCTCCTAGCCACCACAGGGAACAATCTCCCCCTCTCTCTTTCCTTACGCTGCTCCCAGAGCGGATCCGATTATACTCGGAACATGCTGCTACAGAACGCTCTTCAGGCAGAAGGCTTCTTGAAGTAGAAGGGAAGCTGAAAGGCAACTGCTGCCAGTCACGCTACGTGCAAGGTTCATTCCTGGCCCTCGATGCACCAGCCATGCTTGGCACATCCTACTGAAAGCCACACTTGGAGGGGATACTGGGAGCGGGGGGGAATGGGGGAGCTCTCCTGGGGTCCACCAAAAAGCTGGGTCTTTTTGTTGATCCCATCCCATCCCTCCAAGCCTCCATTTCTGCAAGGGCCCTGAGGTTCCTGTTCCATGGGGAAATCCAAACAATGAACTATAGAAGACTTGTGCAAAGCTGGGAAGACCCAGCTTAATGCCTAATGTTTAAAGAGGGAACCCTTCTTGGCTCTTTCCTTCCCCCTCAGATCTTTCTTCCATTGTTTCCATCTCCTTCACTCTTAAATAAAGAGCTTCCTAATCCACCCCCATTCATCAATCTGTCATGAGTCAGCCTCAATCCGCCCTGTCATTTGCTAAAAAGCTGGTGTTTTGTGGCAATGCCATGTCTCATCAGAGAGGCAAACTAAGAGTGATTGGGAAGGAAGACTAAAAAGAAAAAAGAAAAGAAAAGAAAAAGCTAGGAATACTCCCCCCCACCCTCCTACTTCCGCTAGTCTGTTTTTAAATATATTCCTGGTAGGGAAGCACATTGGAAAACACACACACACACACACACACACACTCTTCCTTTGGGCTGACTCTGATTTCCTTTGAAATGAACTGGAGTTTCACCATTGATTTCAACAGCAACAGGATCAGGCCCTTTCTTTGAAAGCCTCATTAATCATAAAAGCACTCTGGGTAGGCGTTTGGGGCTCTAAGTGGGCAGATAATTTCCCAGTGGCAGATGTGTATTCAGAGGTATGAGGCTGCTGTCAGACCTTTTGCCATACTCTATTAGATCAAGGGGGTCTGCACCTCAAACAGACCATCTCAGTTGTGCTTTCAGCCACCAAGAGACTTCTCTCAGCGTAGCAAACTGTACTGCTTTTTATGTATTGAGCTAACATACATAGGGATACAGGGAAGGATTTCAGCTGGTTCTTTTCTCTCTTCACTTTCCTGGCACAGACAGAAAATGAACAGTGTGAGTGCCTGCTGCTGTGCGCTTGGCTTATTCCTTCCCTTCAGTAATCGGAGGCTCTGATGATTTCATCAATTACAACAGAAGGCAATTTTTAATTTCCTTTCCTTGCTGCCAAGTGCTTCAATATTTTTTCCTTTATTTTTTCCAATCACACTCATTTTCTTTCCCTCTTATTTCCTGATGTAGTGTAGAAATCTGACATATTTTAAAAGCAGTGACTTAATACCTCACTGCATATGTGTATGGATGACAGCATACTAATACAGGTTTAAATGACTGATACTTTATTATTTCCCCTGTATTACCACCTGAGGAAAAAGGGCAAAAAGGAACGAAATGAAGTCTCACATGATTATATTTGAAAGATTCTTACTTTATGGCTAGTTGTATTGATTTTAACTATTTTTTTTTTTTTAATTCCAAATTATCTGGTCCTACAGGGCCACAATCCAATAGGTGCTGTTTATTTCTAAGATAATGCTGTGTTGTGTCCAAGCTACAGCACGTTCTGCTGCTGGTTCAAGGCTCATTCTGTAACCCGGAGGACTTGCCTGAAACAATGAGCAATGAGCTACAAGAGGTTTTATGGCTCTGATACTCAACCAGTAGCTGCTGAAATGCACGGAGGTCCCCTCGGATCTAGCTGAAAGACAGGACAGGATAGAGAGCAAAGACCTGGCTAAGAGTCTGGAGATCCCCACTTTAGATTCTTATTTGCTGGATGAGCTGGGCTAAGTCACTGTGCCTCATTTTCTCCACATGCAAAGCTGCAAGAATAGCTCCGTGTGCAAGAAGTCTATTCTGAGACTTAATTCCTTATGGATGAAATTGCTGAGGAACGTTGCCCTCTCCCCTCCCCGCTTAAGTGTTATTCTGTGAGTCTTTGGCTGATTTACGAGGCACTTGGGTTTGCGCTGACCTTCTGCACAAGGTGCGATTTCACTCCAAGATCCCCGAATCATTTATTTCTACTGCAGGGGGGTAAGTGAGCAAAGAGCTCAAAGAAAGGACCTCGAGTTCTCTGCATGGTGCCGCCATCCCAGAGCAAACGGGTAGACCCTAGACACAAGGGACATGGTAACATGGATGTAATGGATTACTAATTTCAGTATACAGGGTACATAGAGGATGGAAAAGTGACTGCAGGGAGAACTTGGGCTACATATTAGTGGGTGAGCAACACCTTCTTCACTACCTGAAACCTACTTACTGTTTGAACCCCACTCTCTTTTTGGATACAAGTGTTTTGACAGAAGACTCTCCCAAAAGCACCAGAGACATAATCCATGATATAACCAATGTTACTGTAGCAATACAAAGGGTTTTGAACCCAGAGCCAGTACAGACAGGAGGTCAGCATCCCTCTGCCTGGCTTTCCAACAAGTACTCCTTTAAAAAAAAAAAAAGAACAGCATGGGAAATACTGAGCTTCCTGATCTAGGCAAGGAGAGGGGCCGGTAGGATTTATCCTTCTTAGCAGGTAAGAGTGAAGGCATCACTCCTTGCAGTGCACCAGAGGCCAGAAGAGCAATGCTGATGCCTGGCCATATTACTTCATTACAAATGTTTACTTTCCAAGGCTCCTAACTCAGTCATACCTCCCAGGTTCTCAACACCCCAAAGCCAAAGACGACAGATTTGGAACAGACATTAGCAATGCGTAGGGGGTGCACCCCCCTTGAGGTTGGCCATGCACCCCCTGGAAGCGCCAGCCGTGAAACTGGAAGTGCACTTACAATTTCACAGCTGGCTCGGCGATCAGCCACTGGGGGACCCCCCCCCCCAATCAGCAATCTGGTGCCCCCCCAACTCAGGACGCACCAGACACCCAGTCGCCCGTGGGAACAGGGAACCTAGAAGTCCAGAGCCCCTTGTGACACTCTTCAGTCCTGGGCAATCCCCAGGGTGGGACTGCCTCAAAGCAATGGACACTCGGAAAGCCACAAAGCCAGGAAGCCTAATGGAAGAGCCGCTCTTTAGGGGAAGAGCAAAAAAGCTGGCACAGGCTGTGGCAGAAAAGCCACCATGGGTGCCCCTCTCCAGAAACCTCTCCCTGTGCCAGCCTGAGAGGCTGCTGGTAAACCCCTCAGGGCAGGGATTTCTACCCGGGTCACATGACAGAGGC
>JAGPOW010003395.1:42397623-42408889 GCA_030014935.1 Caiman crocodilus | reverse complement strand
TAGGAGGCACTACTTCACAGTTAGGGTGGCTAGGATGTGGAACCAGCTTCCTAGGGAAGTGGTTCTTGCTCCTACCTTGGGTATCTTCAAGAGTAGATTAGATGGGTACTTGGCTGGGGTTCTGCAACCCTGGCACTCATTCCTGCCATTGGCAGGGGGTCAGACTAGATGGCCTGCTTTAGGCCCCTTCTGACCCTAGATACTATGATACCATTTTCCATGGGATGCCTTGGGTCTAAAAAAGGTCTATAAGGTGCATCTCTACCATCTTCTGCCTGGCTTCAGACCAACACAGCTAGCTACCTCTCTCTGTTAAATCACATAACATTTGAGGAGACCTTTCAAGCTACTTGGCAAATGAGGCAAGTGCAGCATCAAGTGTACAAAACAAAGAAGGAATTTGGTGCCAATTTTCAAGTGAACAGGCAATCTGACGTGAAGATTCTGCATTTTCAGAAAACATTCATTCTATTTGTTCTATCCTGCCAAAGAGGGGGGTGCAGCTGGCCTTTACAGAGCCGTGTCTCCAATCACCAACTTTGTATTGCAAGTATGATTTTGACCACTTCTTCCATAACACTGCCAGAAAAGAACCAGGTTTCGCTGATACTTCTCATGTAGGATCATCTTCGAAAAGAAAATATTTTTACCAATTGGAAAATGTTTGGGCATGGTGATTCAAATGATACTGGAATTATACAAAGAAGAGGTTATTTTCTCACTTATTTTTTTTATGAGGGCAAAAGCCCTCAGTTGCAATTTGAAATTCCACGTTTAATTTATACATTTGTTTCCTGCGAGGAGCATGGCCCTTCAGTGCCTAACCTTTCAAAAGTATTCAAATTTGGAGTTATTTGCTAAGGACTTCAAAGCCTCTGAATTCTGCTGCATGCTTTCTAAGCTTCACAGTATCTCTGACAAATTAACTAAGGTCCCTGTTTTATAAAAACCAGTAGGAACTCTTGAGGTGTCACTAAGGAAAGCTAAAAAAACTAAAGAGATTTTAGAAGTCCAGTAGATGTGGCTCTGATGAAACTGGTGCAATGCTGGCTAGCCTACATCAAATACATGCTAACTAAAACAGCTGCTAGATGGACTGGAATCTTGTTTTTGCTCTAAAAAGTACATTTAAAAAAATTCAGTAAAACATAGGGGGACATTATGAATAAAGCTATTAAGAATGTAAAAAGCAAACACAAGACACACAGTCAATACTTGTCTAATATTAAATTTACCCATTCAACCAATTTTGGGAGGATTATGAAAATGCAGAGTTAAGCAGAGGCATAACAAGGCAGCAGGGCCACCTGGGGCAACTGTGATGCACAGAGGCGACTTATGGCTTCTACCAGGCCGCTTGCACAGCCTTGCAGCTGTCATTTTAATGTACCCTCCAGCTCCAAGTTAGTAAGTAACCTGGGCTTCTGTCCTGGTCTCCCCGCCGTAGTCAGGCTATTCAAAAATTGCCATCACCTGAACTTCCTGCATTCATTTCTAGTAGGAAAACCATGGTCTATCTGTCATTGACAAATTTACTTCTGCTTTTAACCTGTCCCAAATAGATAACTAAATGCTTCTTACTCTTCAATATGGAAATAGTTTACTATTGCAGAACATTGGGAATGTGAACCAGAGGATGTTGTTTATAACTGATTTCCTCCATCTATATCTCCAGTATCAACACGGATACTTCATCCCCACAGTCACCCGTGCTCTTTCCAAGCAAATAAGATGATTTCATGTTCTGGTCCACAAAGGTTTATGTATCCAGATAATGCTGCGTTCTCATCCAATACCTTTCAGATTCTTTATCTTCCTTATTTTCTAGGAATAACGAATTGACTTAATAGGTTGCGATTTTTATTTATTTTTTTATGAATTGGCAAAATGCATCTCTTGAAAGAAAAAACAACTCCACATAATCGCCGTATAGTCAAAAACAGCTCCTCTTCCAGAACCTGGGTTTTATCAACTAAGTTTATCTCAAAGCTTCTGGCTGTTGGCAGGATACATTGCTTTTCATCTTTGTCACAGTATTTAAGAGCTCTTTGCTGCATCAAATGTGGTTTTCTAGGTCACTCATATGATATTTATTCAAATGCAGGATGAGTTTTTTTTCCCTCCCATTCAGTATGGGGAGAAAGCCTCTCATTATGATTTTGTGTTTAAGCCAAGGGGCAGGAAGCTGCTGCAGATCCAGTCTGGCCCTGACCTGGGCTTGGGGTTGCCTGGCCCCTACGACCACCTCTGCCCCTCAGGCTTTCTGCTTCCTCTCCCTCCTCCCACTGCCATTTACCCTCCATCACGGCTCTGGCTTCACCTGACCACACAGCAGTCGCTCCAACCCAGGGACCATATGCTCCATACTAGAGGGGGAGTAGAGCAACGACAGAGGGTAAGCAGCTGCAGGGATGGGGGTAGGAACCAGGAGAGGGACAAATGGTGGGGGACCAGGCAAGTGCCAGGCATCGTGGGGAGGGCAAGTGTTGGATTGTGCAGGCAGCAGGGGTGGCGAGTGGTAAGGAGGATAGGCAACAGGGGCCAGAGGGTGAAGGGCTGGGATCAGGCCATTTGACTTTCCCACCACCACCTGAACCTTGCCAGCGGTCACCCCGCTACAGTGGTAAGGGGAACAAATTTAAGATGACCTCCCAATAATTGAATTCTATACGTGGAAAACTAACAAATTTATAAATTTTCCAGGTATAGAATCTAAGTATTAGGGCATCGTTGTAAATTTAAAGTGGTCTTAAATTCAGGTAAATATGGTAAATGCAGAAGAGTTCCCAGAATCCATGTGCTCTTCTGTGTAAATCATGCCAAATTAACAGGACTGACCCTGCAGTCTTTACCCAGGTCAGTCAGCTGCCACTCTGACCACAGTGGGGCAACTCTAATAAACAAACCATGTTGTTCAGAGCCCAACATGACTGCAAACTAAGTACAACAATCCTTCTGAATACAATCTATAGATTAAGACACAGGATGGCTAGTCACTCCCCCAATGCCCCAACATCTATTTTAAAAGGGCAGCCACCTCAATCAGCTAAAGAGGAATGAACAGAAAGCTTTGTTTTTCTACCCACGCTGTTCATCGCCGCCAAACGACTGCTGGTGTTAGAAGTTCAGTGCTCTCTTCCTAACTGCTGTGTGACAAATGCCTAGCAGGACTATCTTTCCAGAAGATACAGGTCTATTTAATTGTCAGGTAACATTGGGACTACCTAGTGATTCAATAAATTTAATCCCACGTTCAATAGACACTTATTCACTGAGATTAAGACAATTTGAACAATATGAAATTTATCCTCTCATCTGGAACAAAGGTGGGTAGAGGCACAGACACACAAGCAATAAGGAATAACTGGCAGCTATGAAGTGTCTAAAGGGATATTAAAATGAAATTATGTATGTTGAATAAATGAATAAGTGAACAAGAGGAAAAACAATGACGCTCAAGTAACTTAATAGACTAGAGTATTTAAATTATTCAAAACTATTGTTCTGTGCTAATAGATTTGTGGCAGCATTACTACAATGTATAACTTTTGATACTACTGCTTTGTTAAGGTCTATATAAGGTAATCTGTCTATGTAATGGTGTTAAGATCATTATATAGCCCATTGTATCTAAGGCCCTCCTAGTTTTCAATATGTTTAACTTCATAACACATCTGTAAAAGAGTAAAGTAATAACTACTAGCCCTACTTTACAAACAGGGCATAGAGAGATTAACATCCACAGAGATAGTTAGGCACCCAGACTTACATTGAAATAAATGTGAATTTATGGGGCAGGCCAGTAGTGCTCAGCCTCTGGCTTGTGAGCCTGATCTGGCTGCAGAACCTCTTTCTTATCTGACCTGTGAAGCTCCTAATGGGTTCATAAATGTGGTGCTGAGAGCTCCTGTGCTGCCAAATTTCAGGACCTGTGGGGAGCCCTTCAAGCTTGATAATGGCTCTGAGCACAAGATTGTATGGATGCACAGTCAGGCAGGTACGCACTCTCTCTGTGGTCGGACTGGAGCACATGGGGTTGGCCCGCTATGTGGCTGCATCCCGCATGGGGGTCTGCAGTCGTAGACTGAGTCTACATGGGATCCAGCCTACAGACTGACCCCATGCCACACATCCAGCCCATGGTTCTGGAAGGTCGGGCAATACATTTCTGTGGACGTGGCTCCAAGTGCCTATAGTTACAGAGAAAAGAATTAAACTTGGGTCCCAAGTTAGTATCCCAACCACTGGAATACACGTCAACATGATGGGTACTGATCATGTCACATACTATACTCATTCATTCTTTGCATGTCCGTCATATCAGTGAAATGCTGGGGTCAATGGTACTCAAGCAATTCCAGCATCCAAGTAATATGGGTAGACTCTTGAGAAGCATACTTCCTCCAGAGGTCCCACAGAGTGAGACTAAGTAACTTGCTTAACGCCACCCAGGATTCAGTGTCAAGCAGGGAATGGATCTGGGATGTCCTGGATACTAGGCAAGCCTCTTTATCACTGGGACAGCTTTTTTCCTTGTGCTACAATTACAATTGACTTTAAAAACTGTTAAACGACTTAATATGTGCACATTACTTAAACCCTTCTAAAGGAATTATTTCAGGATGTATTTTTATGGACTTTAAAACATGACAATGATTAAGGAATAAGGAGACAAAGTTGATATGGTTTAAAGCCTATGTGTGTCTTTATATGTGCTCGGGGGGGGGGGGGGCACTCAGCCCTTTACTTCCCATTTATGAAGGAAGGAATAAGGAAGTACCTTATTCTTTGCCCCAATAGTCCTAGTCCATTAATATGAAGAGACTTCTGATGACATCTTTGTTGCTGAAATGAAGATTACCATAAACCAAAAGCTGTTTGGGCACTGGAAGAATGAGCAGGTTTTTATATGAAAATGAGGGGAAGAAAGTGGTTCCAACACCCCCACCCTTCAACAAAGGCATTACTATGAGAGCAAGAGTAACTGGGAATGTTAAATTCAAAAGACCCAGTTACATAGCAATGGAAGACAAGCGTAAAACTCCAGCTGATTTCACTAACACCAAGTGCAAATTCAAAGAGGGAATAGTGGCTCAAACAGTAGAAATGCTTTCAAGAAAAATGAAATAGAAACCTAGAATACAAAAGGTAAATGTTTACCCCATTATTTTGATGGGGTCTCAGACTTTTTATAGCTATCTAATTCCTGCTGTGTTATTGATGACAAACATGAGTTCAAGAGGCACTTGCATGGTTTAAATAATCTAATTCATTATCAGTAACAATTTTGCAGCTCAGAATTGTTTCCTCAGTGTGATTTATGACAGAAATAATAGCAGTAACACGTATGCAATTTCTCTAAAAATTAAATTTTATTTTTATACACACACACACACACACACACACACACACACACACACACATATAGTACTTTATTAACAAAAAATAATGGTATGCCTTTTTCTACACCACAGATTTATTCAAAACAAGGAACAAAAATAACACTTCCCCAAGAAGCCCAGCTCATGTATTTCATTGTCTGAGTGCCTAAACAATAAACATTGCTGCTGCATTGTTTTGATAGATAATAAAACATGTTATGAAAGGATTATCTTCAAGAGATTGTATAGATAAGATTACTGATATTTTGTCTTATTTTAGTATATAACAGACGAGGAGACTGCACAGCAAACATATCATTTGATTTATAACTTTATCATTCCTATTTTTGTCAACAAGCAACAGTATTTGACTCTAGATCTGCAGCTGAATTTTCTCAATTGTTGGGGTCATCAACACTGGAGTGTTTACTGAAACAGCTTTTCTGGAATGATTACTCTGGAGTACTTATTTCAGTAAAGTCCATGTGTAGACAACCTCAAAACAGAAAACCATGCCAGCATATATTTAATGTTATACACATGAATTGTTCTGTCTATTTTTTCAATTCATTAATTGAAGCTGTAATCGGTGCAACTGTGCTTGCTTTAAACTGAGTGTGCCTGTGCCTTTAAGGATCATCTGTGCTGCTGCTCCTCCCAGTCACGGCTCCTCTGCTCACTTTGCATGCCTGGTGCTCTTGCAAGCTGCCTGATCGCTTTTTTTGCAGCTAGGAAAGCTTCCACTTCCCACCTCCCCGCCTCTTCCCACTCCCGCGTTCCAGTTATGGCTAGAGTCTGGGAAAGCTCATAGCAGGAAGCTCCTCTCCGACTCCAACTTGCCTCCCTCTTTATCAGGTTTCTTTTTCCTGATTTTCTGTCCCTGCACTTTCTCCCTTCCCCCTGCCTGTTGCTCTGGCTCTTTTCCTTGCCCCATCTCCACTTCTGTTCTCTGCCAGGTTTCTTCCTTCTTTCCCTCCCCCACCTCCATGTCTTTTGAACCTGTTTGCTGTTCCTTCCTCCCCTTCCATTTTACCTCTCATTCTCTCTTTTGCAACCTCTGTTACAGAGCTTCTGCTTCCCTTGGTCTCCATTTCTTCCCCTGCACAGTCTCCTACCTCAGTCTCTCCCACTTCCCCTTCCTTGCTGCCCCCTTTCTGATTCTTGTGGTTCCTCGGAGGATCTGACCTTGGTTGTAAAAGCTGTTGGGCATCCACGCTACAGTACAGGCGTCCCTCCCGCACATAAACAGTGCATTAAACTCCTGACACTGCTGCTCTGTGCCCCATCCCTTCATATCTGTAACGCTATGAGGGCACTGTGTGCAGCCAGGTGTCCTTCTTTCTCACATCTGTTACATTGTTTCAGTTGCCTGTGGTATATTTTAAAACCCCAACCTGGCCTTACCTGGACAACTGATGGGAGGTGCTGCACCTCACCTGGGCTCCACTCATTTGGTTTTAACACTGCTCAAGCCCTCCAAGACACCATCCAAATACCACAATTGTCCCTCAGTTTCTCTACCCACAGAACTCTTGGCACATTTTTCCAGACATCTATGTCTTCTGCCTACAATATATCCATATACATTTGGATAACAATTTCTTTTTCCCTTGACTGTCCCGCTGCTACAAACTTGAACCCTTTTAATTCCCCCCTCCTCACTTCCTCTGCCTATTTCTCCCAATTTTGTTCATACCCTTTGTTGTTCCAGTAAGTTAATTGTCATGTCTTTTGGTTGAAGAAACCAATCTTGCTGGTGAGGCATTCCACCTGCACCCCAATATCTCAAAAAGTACCTCCTCCATCAGATCGTATCTGTTCATCCTCAAGTTCTTCTGCACCCCATAACTGGTTAATGTTACCCTTATCCATAATCTCCACTCTGGACTGGCGTCCTGCGGTGTATCTTCCATATCTTTCTGCTATGCCACTCACAGTGGGCTGGCCTTTCGTCAGTTTCCATGATTTTGCCTGGAGATAGTACAGGATACAGCTGATGTTTTTTAAAACCATCCTCTTTCCTCTTAGTCATTCCATCCTGAAAGCTAGGAGTCCACCAGCTCAAGAGGAAGCAAGTTCATACCTTACTCTCTGGATGTATACAGTGCCAAGTTCTCTTCCATCCAACTGGCATCTAAGTGTATTTATTTGCCTAAATGCAATTCTGTTCTGCCCTGTTCAACTCCTTGAAAGGGGCCATAGTAGAAGCATTCACAGTGACCCCTGTCAAGTAATACATGGTAATACCTGCAAATTCTGCTCAAACGCCAAACCATGATTTTGACCCTACAGATTCACTAACTGTAACTGGGTCTCCTCAAACCACTGGCCCATACAAAGACTATAGGCAACAGTATGAACTAAACCTTTTTTCTGCAAATACCATCGCTACAGGTAAGGAGCTCATGTTAGCCATCACAGAAGAACACAGGAAATCCTGGCAGACCCTGATCGAGTCAACTGCCATGATGCAGAATAGTAAAAAGGCATGGGTTACAATACGTATACAGTTTTCCTTCGATTTATGCTGTACATGCGTTCCCAGAGAATGGTGCATAAATCAATTTTGCGTAAGGCAAACCCACTTTACAATGTAATAAATAGGGATAGGTTCCCATGGCAGTGAGGAAGGGGAGTGAGGCTGGGACTAGGGAAGGGGCGAGGAGAGGGCTGCCACTCCCAGTGCTACACGAGGCAGCAAAGCAGAGGGAACAGAGCAGCACTCAACCCAGCCCCAGCTACACTCTAGACAAAAAACAAAAAACCCCATAAAGAACAAAATAAGTATGTATACATATACAGTTCTTGCCAGTAGGGATGCTCAGGGGGGGCCTCAGAAAGAAAAAGAAACAAACAAGCAAGCAAGCAAGCAAGCAAAAACTTGGACTGGAAAGGTACAAGCACTCCTGAGTTTTACAAGCCCCTTTTCAATGACAATAGGTATTAATGCACTGAAGACCAGGAAAACAACCGGTTGTGATGACATACTTACTAAAAAACAAACATCAAGGAATTTAGACCTCAGACTCAAGAATGGCGCTCCTCTGCCTATACTAGTCATGCACAGCCAGCCAAAAATCCCGAAGATACAGCAAGAAGCTTAGGTAGTGGAACTCCTAAAGCCAGGAAAAGATCCATCTGACCTATCTGCCTAGTGGCTCAGATCTACCTGCCACGCCACACAAAAACTATGTGAATTACTGATACTGAACTGGCTTGTCACGTACAAGGATAAACACCTAATCCCCAAAGATGCCAGATTTCACCCTAGAAAAATCAACAGCGAGCCAGCTGCTCAATCCAACTCAACATACTGAGGACAGCTTTAAACAAGGTGCTAGAGCAGTGTTTGTCAAGTTAACAGCCACCTACAACACAGTTAGCCACTGACTCCTCCACAAGACCCTGGAAATAACAAAATATCTACACTTTACGGAGCTGATATGAACCCAAATTGAAAACAGACTTTTTTGTCAAACTGGATGGAAAGCAAAGCAGACAGAGGCAACAGATTAATGACCTCCCGCAAGGAAGTGTACTTGCATCACTGTTATATAACATCTATATGAATGACCAACCAATTGATTTTTAAACAAAACATTTAATCTTTGCAGGCGACCTGTGTATAATAGCCTATAGCTTTGACCATGTTGAAACACCCTTAAGTGAGGCGCTTACTGGCTTACCCTCATATTACACGGAAAACCAATTACACATGAGCCCAGTGAAAACACAAGTATGTGCCTTCTGCCTGAAAAACCAAGAGGCCAACTGCCCATTCAACATTACATGGTTCAGGACCCCACTATCCCACTGTCCAAATTCACCCTTGGTCAAAACCTCTCACACAAAGAACACATTGAGAAGACAAAAGCAAAAGGCAGCACTTGTAACAACATTTTATATAAACTCATCAACTTGAAATGTGGAGCTAGGCCCTCAACTATCCAAACTACCGCTCAGCTCTCTCAGCTTCTCCTCTGCCCAATATGCATGCCCTGTACAGGATAGATCTGTACATGCTAAGTGCCTTGACCTCATTCTGAATAATAGCTGACAATGTATATAACAGGATGTCTGAAGCCTACCAGCCTAAACAGCATGCACTTGCTGGCTGGCATTGCCCCACCTGACATCAGAAGAGCAGCAGGACAGAATGAACGAGACAAACTGAAGATGCGAGACACCTGCTGTATGACCATCCCACAGCACGCACATGTCTGAAATCATATAGGAGCTTCCTCACCAGCACCCAACCTCTTGATGCCACAACCAAGGAGATATGACTACAGATGTGGAACAAGAGTCTGACGAAAATACCTAACAGTGAAAAAATGTATATTCCGGGGGACAAATCCTTACCACCAGGGGCTGATGAAGCATAACAAAGGTGGAGATGCTTCAACGGCCTACGAACTGGAGTTGGACGCTCCAAGGAACTAATGAAGTGGGGTTATACCACTGGTTCAACCACCTGCGACTACATCACAGCGCCTCAGACTATGCAATACCTGCTGAAATGCCCGTTGCTCAAAGGCACATGTACAATGAAAGATCTTCCAAAGTACAGTAAATGAGCACAAGGATATGCAACAAAAGGGTCAAATGGGCTGTAAAGATACAAGAAGAACTCCTCGAAACAAAATCCATTAACCTGTCTGCTTTGGTAACACATCATCATCTTAGTCCTAAGAAAAAGTTTTAAAAAACAGTGAGAAAGGAGGAGGACCCACATGGCTTTTGCATTAAGTTTTTCAGGCATTCAAGCAAGGTGAAATACAATGTCACTTAGGCGTCTAAGTGGACTTAGGCACCTAACAGGTGGATGAGGATCTGGCCCATACAGGATAATTTAGGCTGGGCTTGTGCTTCTGTCAGCATTTCCAAGGGGAAGAGAGGGGATCAACGTTACCATACAAGCACAGGCAGAATTATCACAAACAAGGAATCTCATGGTAAAGGTGAAGCGTAAAGGGAAACATGAAAATTGCATCAAGCCCTGATTTATGTACCACATGCTCCCATTAAGCAGGCTGTGGGGGGACATGAACAGTGAACTACCCTTTCACTAACCTTTCGAAAAATTCTCCATTCCTTCTATGAAATCCCTTGGTACCCTTCACTGAAGATGTCACAGAATTCTTCATTTATGACATCCCAGGCATGTTGTGTGCTCTTTAGTTATATGTGGGTTCAGACTCTGGAATAATCCTCCTTGATCAAGAAGGATTCCTAGATGTTACAGGAAGGAAAAAAACTTCTTGAACTACTTCCAGAAACTGGCTAGTGGAGGAAGCAATGTACAGTGTGCTGCCAGCACAAGATACCACTTACCCCTTGCAGGAAGGGAAAGCTAAGAGCTTTTTAGAAGCATGACTGCCTCCTTGTGCTACAGGCATGCTGATCTATATGCAGGGCTTGGGGCAAAACTATAGCCTGCCCCTTTGAGGCATAGTCTTCTTCTCTATTTATTTCATTGTCCCTTTTATTGCATTGGCACTTAGCTATCAACTTTTTATTCTAACTACATGTTTTACATGCTCCTCGTTAGGCAATATTTTAGCTCTAGTTACACTGGGATACATCCAGAACAGATCCACTGTGATGAATTAAACTATGTCTGATTTCACTGAGATTTAAACATGGCCCAAAATTAAAGCTAAGAAATATAAGACACATTTACCATGAGCATGCAGAATGCCAGAGATGCCTTAAGGTCAAATATGAGGGGGGTCATACAATTTCATCTTTTCGCATGTCCCCTCTGTTTGGGGAGAGTTTTCCCATAAAATCCTCTGAACTCTATATCTTGCACAATATACAGAGATGTCAAGAAGAAAGTGTTTCCACTTTTCTTGCAACAAGCTTTCCTGGGGCAAAAAAAA
>JAGPOW010003395.1:42366100-42388962 GCA_030014935.1 Caiman crocodilus | reverse complement strand
ATTCTTGTTTGATCCTCTGCATTGTTTTGATTGGACGTGCGCACTACAAAAACATTCTGAACAAACCTGAAATATCAAGATTTTGATTCAAAATTACTTTTTGCTTTGAATTTACCAATTTTTGCTTGAAAAGAAAATTCAAAACCTTAGAAAAGCTTCAATGATGAAAAGAAAATATATGTTGGATCAAATCTTAAGTGCCCTGAAATTAAATTTTGATTTTCTGAAAACTTTGAAAATGTTTCACTCCAAATCAACTTGAAACAATTTTTTCCCCTGACAGTCAGATTCTACTCTGCCTGCTGGGACATACGTGGACTTATGCAGGCTCCTCCTCGCTGGCTTTCTGCGATTCACTTTTAAAATACTTTAAGTGCAATATTGAAGTCATGATGGTCCAGAAATTATACAAGAGGCAAGGATTTCCTAGCGTGATATCTTCTGTTGGACCAATTGTATAGTTGGGATGTGGTCTAATAATAGATAGCCTAGGAAATCCTTGCCTCTCCCATCAGTTTTAAGGAAAAGGTGACAATGTGTTGCAAAAGCGGAGGCATTAATTGACTTTCAGGAAGTTGAGCAGGGTAGAATGGGATCGTACTGAGGCAAACAAGTCCACTTAGATGCCTAATAGATGGAACAGAATCTGGCCTCTAGTTGTTTCAGCATCAAAAGTGAACTTAACATGAAGTTATTCACACAGTTCTATCCTTAAGATAGTACATGGCATGAATTACTTCTGCTCTAAATGGCACTTGAGATTTTCAGTGATCGGTTAAGGACAAAGAATTGTATTACTATTACTGAAATCTTGCCCCAGGAAACAGTCAGCACCTTTCTTGCAATTGTCATGTTGCAAGAATCTTACTGGTTCACTAGAAAAAACCCCCTCTAATATTTCTCCCCAGATCGTGGCAAACCCAATCTAGTAATAATTGGGTTGCTCTGTGATTTACGACCTGTCTTTGGTCCCAATAAGTTCAAGTGGAGCACCACAAACCATTTCAGGAAGGATTTGAATTGTATGCGTTAAGCAACCGATTACATTATAAGAAAGTACACAAGGGTCCTTCAGAGGAATATTGCTTTGCCTATTTATAGACCAGCACCATTGCAATGTCATCATAAATATGTATTGTTGTGGCTGTTCCCCCAAGCTTACTGATCACCATCACTGTGTGTAAGACAATAAGTTGCTTTCCAAAAAGTATGTGCCTAACCTGTCAGGTTCTCTTCTGCATTCTGGCTTGTATGCGTTGCTCTAGAACAAGGGTGTTCAGCCCCTGGTCCACAGGCCAGATCCAGACTACAACTCTAGGTCATCTGGCCCATGAAGCTCCCCACAGGTCCATGGGGAACCCTTCAGGCCATGGTTCTGCATGCCAGAAGGGGTGTGCAGAGCAATGTGGGTCCAATATTGGTGCCCAGGGCCAGAGAGAGGCAGCATGAGGTCACGGAGCCCCAATTCTGGCATGTGCGGCTGGATGGAGGTGGTGCAGGGCCCCAGAGTCTTGATCATGGCACCTGAAACTGCGCAGGGATCCTGGGCCCTGTACCTGGCACACAGGGTCCAATCCAACCTGTGGACCAATCCTGCACCATTCATCTGATGCACAAAAACAAATGGTTGAGCACTACCACTGTAGAAGTAAAAAGAGATAAGGAGCCAGGGATTTCTTTGGTTATGGAGGACTTCTCATTTATCACAGAGCTGGCATAGCAGTCCACTAAGCCCCATCTTGTCACTGAGTATGGGTCAAGGGGCAGAAAGGTAATTGGGCTGGATCACAGGGTTCCTTGGGGCCTTTAACAGCAAGCAGAAACTACAGCAGCCCTTAGGTTGCTCCCATTATGCTAGGCATGGATCAGCCTAGAGTACCAACAAGCCATCACTAGATCTCAGCATTGGAGAAAATCTGGGTTTACATATGCCCATCTCTTCCTCTCCAGCAAATCTCAGTACAAAATGTCCAACTATAGCTAAAGCAAATAACAGTTTTAACAGGCATCTGGTATGGCCTTCTCCATTTGTACCCTATTTTGGCAGTTTGATTGGATTTTTAAGGAATTTATGCTAGTAAAATTAGAAAGACATATTTTGATTCCACTAGCTCTGACCTTTCCATTCCTGGAGCGTGAGCACTGTAATGAGGGGAGATTTTCTCAGAAATATTCCATGCAATTAAGGACCTTCATGCTGGGAATATTAATATCATCTAGAACCCTGGTATAAGGTACTTCTATTCTTTAAACAAGGTAAAGTGGATGGATAATACAACCTTTGTGAATGAATTAGCATTAGTTAGTTTCCGTCTTGCCTAATTTACCCCACATACATTTTCTGAAAGCCCTTGAACTGTAGTGTAAGAGGTTGCAGTCTAGCATCTCCTGGGAACACACACAGAGGGATGCAATATACATAAGTGAATTGAAAATTAACTAAAAAGACAGTCAAGAAAGGAGGACTATTAAGGCGACTTCACAGGCTGAAAAGGTTTTATTACCTCAGGAACCTGTCTTGGGAGAGGGGGGCAAAGGAAAAGAGAAAATTCTAATAAATGGAAATCTGCTAAAAGGGAGATTTTTGCAGGAGGATTTGTAAGGTAAATTCAAGTGTGTTCTAAAGCCTTTTCACTTCATATGCGGCACAGAGAAAGAGAGAAATCTGTAAGAAAAGACAAAGGAAGCTGAGCCTGTCTATTGCTGCTGCAGTAGGAGATAAATAGCAATGCTCTGTGTTTACCAGAGCTTAAACCAAGAAACAGCGAGTGCATCCTTCAGGGGTTCTGATTATCTCTAAGCTTTTTTAACAGAAGCTTATGTAGCCTAGACTGAACACATGACTTGTCTTGCAATCTTGTATTTTAAAAGGATCTCTCTCTCAGAAAAGGACTTTGATGCTCGTGAAAGATGCTGAATCAATAGCCCTGGAAAACAAAAGCCATACCCACAGAACAGGTAGTGTTTAACTAGGTTTTAAGACTCCACACACTGCTACTATAACGAATGATAGGACACACCTTGTCTCGCTGCCTGCCTGTGTGCCCAGGCACTGAATATTAGAGATCACCTCTGGGAGTGATATGGTGGTCCAATTCTTCTGATATGCCCAACTGATTTCACTAGAGAAACTCCATGCTCATTTAGCCCTTGACATCCTCCTCTGATTGCCATCAGAAGTGCTGTTGTTTGCATTTGTTTCCTCTGTGCAACTGGTTTCCCCTGTGTACCTCTTCACTAAGGCCAAATGGGGTTTGCCAGACCCGTGTGCCCAAACACTGAACATCAGGGATGACCTCTGGGAGTCATATGGTGGCAAATGAATTATTTTTTTTCTGTGCCGGGTAGTGTAAAATGACACGAGAGATTAAAGACCCTATACTAAATGGCCCATGAGCCCCATGTAATGTCAAGCAGGATTCCCTTTGTAGAATAAAAAAAAAAAAAAAGGCTAAATGAAGCTCAGACATCCATGGTCATAAAATAAGCATAATAAAGAGACAATGGGCAACACTTTCAAAAGCAGCTAATCCCATTTTTAAGAGTCTATTTGATCCCGAAGGGCTTGCCTACACACCCTTAAGTTAAAGTGCTTTAACTATTTCTGTAGAAGTAAAGCATTACAGCTCCCTCAGCCCATATAACATCCCATTCATTGATTTTTTTTTTCCAGTTAAAATGTTTGTTTTATATTAGTGGAAATGTTCTCAACAGAAGTAAGGACTTCAAATGCAAAATTTTGCTGATTTAAATATCTGTTTAATTTTGCATGAAAAGCCTGAGAGGTTTGGATGGTAGTTTAACTCAAATTACTGCAATTTTGGGAAGTGTCTATATTCACTAAAGAACGGTTCTATTTACTGCAAAAATTCTTGAAACTTTTCTTACTTTCCAAGAAGGACTGACTTGTAAAATGAAAGACTCCTTTGCCTTTTGCACAATACCTGCCAATCTCATGTGGAGACTAATTCCTCCCAGACCCCATATCTGGCAATTAGTCTAGCACAAGAGTTGTCAGCCGGGAGTATGCATACCCCCCAGGTAGAAAGGCCATAGGGGGTACGTGCAGGTGGGTGGGAATGAAGTGCACGGTGTCGGTGTCTCCCCCCGCGTGTTCCCATAGTTCACCTCTTACCAGGGGGAGAAGCACACTGAGCACCGCTGGCTCCACACACCACACCACACCACACCACCTCCCCGACCCCTTTCCTGGAAAGCAGAAAGGGTCTGAATGGCAGAGGGGAGGGGAGTGTGCTTCTGTGCCCACTTCCAGGAGCAGGGCCAAGGGGGCGAGGGCAGTGGTGCCTCTCTGTGGGCTGTACAGGTGCCACCCAGCCAGCCAGACTCGGGGGCTCGCATGTGTGGCCACTGCTACTGTCGCCACCATGCTGCCGCTGTGCCCGTGTCACTTTCCCACGGCCAGTCTCACATGCAGCGGTGGTGGTGTGGGGTGGTGAGTGGCAAGGGCTGTCATGTGCGAGACCCCACCACAGCACCACCACTATATGCACCCCTGTGAGGGCATGGGGGCATGTGCTCCCAGATCTGTGTGAGCTGCCACTGTGGGCTGGGGCTGTGCCGGGCTCTTCCTAGGGGGGGCCCGAGCCATGCTGCGCTTGGGCAGGGTGGAGGCGGCACTGGGAACGATACGGTGAAGTCTGGAGTGGCTGCAGCCCCTCCTGCAGGCTCGCTGACAGGTTACCCCGAGTGTAGCCCATCTTGCCCCCTCCCCACTGGGAAGAGCCTGGCACTACCCTGGTCCCAGCCCGCTCTGCACACAGATCCAGGGATATACATACCCTCATGCCCTCCCAGAGTACACGCAGCAGCAGGATCTGCTCCCCCTCTCCATACCTTCCAGTCAAGCCACTCACAGCTCTGTCCCGTGCCCATCCCATTTTGGCTGTACAGCACCTACCCCAGTCCCACCCCCTCCCTCACCATAGGGGCCTCAATCTACCCCTACCCCTTAAAAACAAGCAAAAAAATATAAGGGGGTGCAGGAGTTGGAGCCGAGTCAGAATGGGTACTCTTATTTTAAAAAGTTGAAAACTGCTGGTCTAGCATGGAAGCATTAGCCCTGCCAATCTGCTGCCTAACTGGGGGCAACTTCTGAAGCTTCAGAGGAAGGTGAAGATAGAAAAAGAAGAAAAGTTATGCCTTTGGGGGGGCGGGATTATTTCTGACCCCTAGAGGGTGCATCTACATGAGATGCTTTACTCAGTAGACTATTCTACTACACAGTAAAGTGTCACCATATACATGTATGTGGCATTTACTGCACAGTACATTAGTCTACTGCGCGGTTAGCTAGTACCCGTTGATTTCTCCTGCTCTTGAAGTCTGTGGTAGGGAGGGACACGGGGGATGCAGGTCAAAGCCCATACGGGGGGGTGGGGAGGGAGGGAGTGGGGCAGGGGCTGCCCAGCTACGGCAGTGAATGGGACCCCCGGGCCAGGAGTGGGATGGAGCCATGAGCAACTCATCCAGAGGAAATGGGGGGGGGGGAGAGCAGGAATGGCTTCCCCACTGCTGCAAGCACCCCAGGGGAAGGTATGGGGGGGATGTGCCCCCCCAAATCTAAGCATAGGGTAGACAGACTGCCCACTGTGGACTCAAGGTCAGGGGCAGTGCCAGCCTCAGCTGTGCAGGGCAGGCAAAAGTAGTGCTGGGACAGATGGCTACAGGAGGCGCAGGGCAAATTTGAGGTGGCTATAGCCCCCACAAGCTCCCTCCTAGCACCACCCCTGCTCAGAGCATTGCCACATGCTCAGCGCCAGCCACATGCCCCTTACCTGCCTCTTGACACAGGGCTCCCAAGGGAAAGGCAGCAAAACAGAGTGCCTGAGCAAGGGTGGCATTGGGGGAAGCTTGGAGGCTATAGCCACCCCAAAATTATCTGCAGCCACCCCTCACAGCACTGTCGCCAGTCCCCGCCACACACAGCTGAGCATGCCCCACTACCCCGCATCAGTGACAATCCTTAAAATAAATAACAAAAACCACGTATGGAACAGCTTTATGCTCTAACTGATAAACCTCCTTTCTCTTTCACCAGCAGGATTATCTGTGTGTGGTAAATGGGGGGGGTAGCGCATTACAAGACTGGTTAGAAAATACTTTTAAAATATCAGGTGCTCTTTGTAAAAATACCAACAAATTTATCATACATCTCAGAAGGCTGATTCTGCTTCTGGGTTCCAATTAACAAACAAAGCTAAATTAGTCCAGCACTAATTTTTAATTAGAGTAATTTCTAAAATTTGAACAGCCGTGCACGTTCACAAGTAGAAAAAGGGAACAATTTCTGGCTATTATCCATTCATGTGAAGTCACTTCATCTTAATTTAGACTAATTAACGGGGCTTGAAAACTTCCACAAAACAAATGGGACATGCAAGCGCTCGGTTTTTTAGCTGCTTATTTCTTTGCTGTAGTTGAAACTACCTATTTTTAAAGTAATTTGCAAAAATGGAATGGCAGGTGTGGTCATCCATTATGAACTAATTTGTAGGAGCGAGGGGATGCTCAATTCCTCAGCTAAGCGGCACAGCTGGCCTAGTGAAATTATACCAGTTTACAGGGTCTATAGGCAACCACCTCAGGACTCAGTTCTGCAATTAACTGCATCCGCATATGGTCAACATGGGGTTGGGAGAGGTACCAAATGTGATCCTCCCTTGAAAAACCGAAGTAATGTTACCAAGGCAGAGTTCCAGTCTCATATCACTGGCTTCCAAATCAAATTTACCCATCTTATAAATTGAATGGTGGGGCCCCTGTTACAAGTAACAGCCTGAACTCAAACCAGAATATCAAAGGGTGTTCTCCTTGTCTCTCACAACATGACCCTAGACAGATTCTCTGGGCCAAATTTCACCCTTAATCCTGGCAATAAAATTCCATCGCTTTCAGCAAGTTTGCATTTGTGTGGCCTAGGGCAGCCCTTTGCCTTGCTATTGGTGCTGACCCAGCAATTCTGTTGACAAAGTACCAGAAGTGACAAACTCCACTTGCAGCTGTCCTGGCTTTTGAGAAGACAAAGCAGTTAGGAGAGACAAACAACCTAACTTGATTCTCTCATCAGCAAATCCAGCCGTGAACATAATAGGGAGCAGGTCTAGGAAGCTAAATACTGTCAGTCTTCCATACTGCACCGTTTAAGGACAGTGAGCAGAAGAGTTAGAAAGCAGGGTAGGTGAATCCAAAGTGTATTGTCAAGAGATCAGGATACCCGTTTCAGAAAAATAAGAAATATTCCATATTTTCATTTCTGGTAGGAGGCTAGAGAGATGTAAAAAAGAAAAAATACTTGGGTGCTTTCATACCTAGTTTTTGCCAAGACAGAAATAAGAAATGTTAGGGTAAAAGCTATTCTGACATTCCCCATTTCTCTGATGCCAGAGAATAATGTATATCACATCAGCAAGCCTCTGAATTTCTGCTCAACTCAGTTTATTACATTACTTTATATCCCCCTCCTTGGCAGACCCTATTTGTCTGTCTTATCCGCTGTATCTTGTCTGACTTGTCCATTATAAACCGCCTGGGACACGGATGGTTTTGTGTGGTTTCAATGCAGTTTCCATCCTCTGGAAAACCTGAGATTTCAAATCATTTTTCTGGCCAAAATCAGAACAGAGGGGCAACATTTCCAAAAAATTAAATGATCAAAAAACCCAAACAGACAAACAAACAAACGCCTCCCCAAACCCCTTCATTTCAGGTCATTTTGGATTTCAAAACCCTTTAATTTTTTATATAAAGTCAATTTTGAAAGTGTAATTTTTCATGACGCACAATATTCACGTTTCCCTGTTTTTTTTAAACATAAAACCTCATCAAAATGATACGACTTTGCAAACAAAATTCTGTTTGGTTTAAAATAAAAGTCTTTTCTTCACAGAGAGCCGTCTCATTGTATTTCTGCCAACCAGTTCAAATGTATACAGGAGTCTAGGGGTCATGGATTTCTGCCTGGGACTAACCTACAGTTTGGTGGGAACACCTGTCAAGTCTCTCCATGTATCAGATCTGAAGCTTGCTTCCAGCAGACAGTCCAGCGTACATTTTAGAACAATTTGTGACCAAAGTTATACTTGCTTTTAGCATCCCCTCAGGAGGAACAGTGGGTACAATCTAACCTGGACTGGCCAACTACAAATTCTTCAGCGTATAGAGGGTTCCAGGTTGTAGGTGTATTGGTCTAGAGGAAAAGGCAACCGGGACTCGCAGTATTGGGGCTGACGCAGCAATTCTGTTCACAAAGCAGCAGAAGCAACGAAATCCACTTGCAGCTGTCCTGGCTTTTGAGAGGACAAAGCAGTTAGAGAGACAAACAACTTTTGATTCTCTCATCAGCAAATCCAACTGTGGATCTTTTATATCTTTTATTAGACCAACAAGATTTTTGCAAAAAAAAAAATATATATATATATATATATATATATCTTTAATGGCAAGCTTTCGAGCGCAAACACCCTTCATCAGACATTGGAGAAAAGATTGTAAAAGTTCTTCTGGGTAGGAATGAAAGTTCATATTTCATAGGATTTAAATAGTCAATAGATGGAAAACTCCTCTGGGCAGTTAGTTCATAGCTGATATAAAGCCTTTCACCTCCTATGAGGATCTGTGATGAAGCAAATTACCTTGAAACAAAGGCAGATGCAGCATCTCAGGTTTCAGGGGGGGGTCACAGTTACGTTCCCAAGCAGGAAGTATGAAGATTTCATTTTTTTTTTTTTTAAATCAGCTAAAATTCAATATCTTCCATGTGTCAGGTATCCAGGTTGTACCCGTAATTGGTCTAGAGGAAAAGGCCATCAGGATTTGCAGTAGAGATGATATCTTTTATGAGACCAACCAGATTTTTGCAGTGTACAGAAATTCTCAGGTACTCTAAATCCTAACCAGTTGGTTCTAAAACCTACTGCTCCGCTCCAAGGGTACACGGGATATAGGATCATGCTGTGGCTGGGATGGAGAGCACCTGAACTCTGCTGATTCTTTCCAGACCACTTTGACTCATCAGTTAGGGAAACCTGAGCACCAAGGAAGCGCAACTCCCTGATAGTGCCAAAGGCAAAAGTTGAGCCTCTCTTTTGAAGGAGGAGGCCCTGCACAGAGCCCTTAAACATTTGTTTCCGAGTTGCTCCTGAGGCAGTGTGCATGTCAGGCCTTTTTTCACCTTGGGGGACCAGTGCGTTCTGGGGTAAGAGTCCACAAAGGTAAAGGGATTTTGGAGACTTCAAGAAAAGGACTCAGTGAACAGGCAGAAGCAGAGGACAGTTTGCAAGCAGCTTGCTGGGACCAAGAGGAGAAAAAGGAAGAGGAACCAGGCACCAGATCCTGCTCTGGGAAGGTAACTGAGCCAGGGTTGCCTATGTGTTGCATGCAGGGATGAAGTCAGAAAGGCCAAAGTGCAATTGGAGATGCAGCTAGCAAGGGACGTGAAGGACAACAAGAAGGGTTTTTACAAGTATGTCAGCAACAAAAGGAAAGTCAGAGAATGTGTGGGCTCTTTACCGAATGAGGGAGGCAACGAGGAAAAGGTTGAAGTACTTGATGCCTTTTTGACCTTGGTCTTTGCAGGCAAGGTCAGCTCCCAGACTACTGCACTGGGCAGCACAGTTTAGGGAGAAGGTAAGCACCCCTCAGTCGTGAAAGAACAGTTAGGAACTATTTAGAAAAGCTGGAGGTGTACAAGCCCATGTGTACAAGCCTGAGGGTGCTAAGTGAGTTGGTTAATATGATTACAGAGCTGCTGGCCATTATCTTTGAAAACTCATGGTGATCGGGGGAGCTCCTGATGATTGGAAAAGGGCAAATAATAGTGCCCACCTTTAAGAAAGGGAAGGAGGATCCAGGGAACTACAGACCAGTCAGCCTCACCTCCGTCCCTGGAAAAATCATGGAGCAAATCCTCAAAGAATCCATTTCAAAGCACTAAGTGATCAGGAACAGTCAGCATGAATTCAACTAGGGCAAGTCAGATTTTACCAACCTGATTGCCCTCTATGATGAGATAACTGGCTCCGTGTAAGCAGGGAAAGCAATGGACATGATATACCTTGACTTCAGCAAAGCTTTTGATACAGTCTGCCACGGCATTCTTGCAAGCAAGCTGAAGAAGTATGGGTTAGGACTGTAAGGTGGACAGAAATCTGGCTGGACAGCTGGGATCAATGGGTAGTAATCAATAGCTCAATGTCTAGTTGGTAGCCAGTATCAAATGAAGTTCCCCAGAAGTCATTCTGGGGCTGATTTTGTTCAGTATCTTCATTAACAATCTGGAACGTGGGATGGATTGCCTCCTCAGCAAGTTTGCGGATGACACCAAGCTGGGGGTATAATAATAAGATGGAGAGCAGGGCTAAGATTCAAAGCGAAGGAGACAAATTGGAGGATTGGGTCAAAAGAAATAACATGAGGTTCAACAAGGACAAGTGCAAAGTCCTGCACTAAGGACAGAAGAATCCCATGCACCGGTACAGGCTTCGGACCAACTGGCCAAGCAGCAGCTCTGCAGGAAGGGACCTGGGGGTTACAGTGGACAATAAACTGGGTACAACACAGTAGCATGCCCTTGTTGCCAAGAAGGCTAACAGCATACTGGGCTGCATGAGTAGGAACGTTGCCAGCAGATGGAGGGAAGTAATTATTCCCCTCTCCTCTGTACCGGTAAGGCCACATCTGCAGTGCTGTATCCAGTTTTGGACCACCTACTACAGAAAGGTTGTAGACAAATGAGAGTCCAGCTGAGGGACTTGAAAGACGCACGACTTTTGAGAAGAGGCTGTGGGAACTGGGCTTACTTAGTTTGAAGAAGAGAACACGGAGGGGGAATTTAATAGCAGCCTTCAACTCCCTGACGGGGGGTTTAAATGAGGATGGAGCAGGACTGTTCTCAGTGGTGGCAGATGACAGAACAAGTAGCAATGGCCACAAGTTGTCGCGGGAGAAGTTTAGGTAGAATATTAGGAAAAGCTCTCCTTGGGGTGGGGGGCGGTGCTAGAGCACTACAATGAGTTACCTAGAGAGGTGGTGGAAGCCCCATCCTTGGAAGTTTTTAAGACCTGGCTCGACAAAGCCCTGGGTATAATGACCTGGTTGGGGCAGGTCCTGCTTTGAGCAGGGGGCTGGACTAGATGATCTTCTGAGGTCCCTTCCAGCCCTAATTTTCTACAATTCTGTGACTCCTTCCAGGATCCACAGAGGAAACTGCGAGAACCTAGCTCCCACGTCCTCCATAGAAAGAAGCCAATCACGCTGGAGAGAAACTTGTAGTTTTGCTAGAGATAAAAGTTACCCTGAAGATTTAAACTGAAAAACAGGCCAAACTTCTTTGAGGGTAATAGACAAAAAGAGAGAATGGATTCTGAGGAGAAAAAGAGGACCAATTTGGATGGTCTGAACCAAGCAAGCAAAACCAGGTGAACAATGAACACAAGTTCCACTCTGATTAAAGACAACAAACAACTACATTAGCACACAGTGTTTCTTGGCAGTATTTCTCGGCCCAGGAGTTTAATTTGTGCGTGAGTATCTCATATTCACATAGGCAGGGAGATGGCAGAGGCACGTGATGCTTCAAGTCCTGGGCTGAGAAGTTACCCTCCCACATCTAATCCAGTGCAAGACCATTGAGCAAGCCTACAAAAGCTTTTATCTCTATTTTATATTGACCTACTTCTATCAGGTTTGTTCTATACAGGCCTTCCCCATTCTGGGACTAGATGCAAAAGCTGCGGGAGACTGGGAAGCACACATTACCCATGCCGAGTGAAAGTGGGCATTTGTTCCTCCCTTATGGCTTGACCATGCCAGAAGGTAATATGCCTGCTACAATCTTTGCCCTTTAGCGCGAGTGCTGGAGGCTCATGCTCTTGGTCACAAGCGTCTTCTCCCCTCAGAGTTCAGTCAGGGTCATTTTACAAACTGGAGCACTGTAGGAAATTGTGCAGCAGTAAGGAAGCTCCAGCTGGAGAACTGCAGCCGTGCACAATCCTGTACACACGGCTGTGATTTTCATTACATGTTCGGAGCTCTCATCATCACAAAAATCTAGCATCTGTGTTACTACCTACCTATTACCACTGCTCCATTTATAGCCTCATGCAGAGAAAAATATTAACATCAATAACAGCTGCTATCCTGGCTGGAACAAACTCACACATCTGCAGATCTGACCCAGACAGGACCTTTGATAAATATTTTCCAGAAAATTTCATCATCTTCTCTGAGCTCGATAAGAAGCAAGAGACCACAACCAACCACTGCTGTCTTCTGCCAGCACGCCCTTGGAAAAATCTTGCCTTCTCTTACAAATGGATGCATAAAAATTCTCCACCGAGAATGGGGCTACTGTAAAAACATCAAGGGTGGGGTTGTCAACACACTCATGGCTGACCTAATTCTAGCATCACTGAAGTCAACGGCAAATCTCCCAGCAGCAGAAAAGCTAAGCCAAAGAATTTTTGTAAGCGGTACCCAACTGCATCCTGGCTTTTAACCTACACATACTGGGACAACTTTGATTCGTCTTCCCCCCACACCTTTCTATCCATATACCCTGACACTTAACAGGAAGAAATCCTGCAGGACATCAACAGTGAAATGAATGAGGATAGGAATGAGGAAATCCAGTTATTGTAAGTTTGCTCCGCTGGAGCTATTCCTGCCCCTTTTCATTCCCTCTCAAACAGAATCGTTTAACATAAAGGAGAACCAAGAAAAGCAATACAATGACTAGCGAAGCTGAAGGGATTCACTCACAGGACAGAATGAAGGAGCTAAATATAGCTAACTTGCCCAAACAATGACTCAAGAGAGACATGCTATTCATCTACAAGTATCTGGAGGCTGGAAACAGCAAGGGCCTGATTCTTTATTATCTTGTATGCTGGGCATGAAGTGATCCCATTCTGAATTAGCATCAATTTATACAGACTACACAGGTGCAAACAAGGACACAATGGAGAAGAAACCTTGGTATGGTAGAAAGGGTTATGATGAAGGGTACTAGAGTGAAACCAAGCAGAGTCTAAACATCGGCAAAACTGTCCTGACAACGAGGCAGATTTAGTGATGGAACAGTCTTCCAAATAGTAGGGTATAAATTGACTAGTAAGGTCGGTAGATGTTGTTGTAGGCAACTCATGATATTTCACCACCATCTATTGTTAGCTTTTGTCTCGCTGCCTGCACCAGCATCCGAGTACAACACCATTTGGACTGTCATCATGAGATGTAAAACGATTGCAGGATGCCTGGGACAAGAGCACAGTCATAACATTTGTATTGCAAAGAGAATAAATTTGTGTGGGCTCAACCACAAGAAACTGAATGAGTAATCATTCGCCTGGGAGGCTTCCATATCATCGTCGTTTACCTAACAGAAATGGTTTATCTTACTTGAAAGCTCTGGATAAAGTTCTGCCTACACCCGACTTCCTTGTGCGCCGTGTATATAGAGCCAATTATCAAAGTCTCGTTTGGTGAAGTGCATTTGAACCTAATCCACCATTGCCATCACCAGACCAGTGTGGTTGGCAAGCTAAAAATGTCTGTTATGTTCCTATCATAAACACGCTTGAATCACTGCCAGCAAAATATCTTCAGATAACAAGTTACAAGTGCAGGACAAAGCTGGGGACCCGCAGGCTCATGCGAGCAGGTTAATAGTCCATGCACTCCCAGCCGAGTGCTATGAGACAGCATGTTGCAATCCATACACTAACTACAGGAATTCAGAAACACATCCAGAAAGAGATTCAAGTGATGAAGAGATCTGAAAAGCTGTGATTATCCATTGTATTAATGTTATATATACACATTATTGTATTACTATTATTGGATTAGGCTATTACATTTTCCTATCGCCTCGAGCCCAACATGTGTCTGTGTGTTTATTGTCACTGAGTTATGTATTATTAATATCTCTGACTGCATTCTGAAATGAAACAAAAAAATATATATCATCTTATTCAGTGCAACTCAAACAAGTAGGCTAATCTGATTTATAAAGTTTTCAGGACTGCAGGCCTGCTATAAACTTTGTCGTAACAGAATTTGTGAGGCTTTAGTATTGTTGTTTACTGGGCTTTAATTACATTGATTCAATACATACATGCTAATGCGTTTGCCATTTTGGAATCCAATATGCCTACTGTAATGGAAACGTTATGATTGATCTCATTTCTATACAATGTTGGCTTTGTCATTGGAATTCACTTTCTAACCCTAGTGGGGGCTGAAATATCGACCAAAATGTGAATAAATGACAGCCATCTTGGATTCCAATATGGTGGCTACATGCACGACTTGCCAGATTGGCAACATGACCTTTCTGAGATGAGCAGACCACCTCTACTTGAAAGGCACTGTTGCTGCTTGTGGCAATAAGTTGTCTATGGGAGGACACTTTTACCCATCGTTTTCACCCTACTAAAAGGCGTAACAGAAAGGCATGCCATTTTCACAACTGAAAAGATTTGGAAACATGCTCTGTAGCGAACAGCGTATAGAAGCTGGGGAAGTGAGCATGCTAACAAGCCTTTTCCATCTCTGATCTCACCAATGAAGCATGTAATACGAACAGGTAGTCTTGCTGATGAAATACTCCAAAAGAAGATGCAAAGCCAGTACATGCACATGTATTAGTTTAAAGAGCAAGGGCTGGAACAGTCACTGTTAGGGGTGTACCAATATATCAGCTGGCTATCAGATCTGCACCAATATAAGAAGAAATTATATAATGGGGTATCAGCTTTTTTGGTCGTCATAGCCGATAATTACAGTTGCTTGCTTGGAACACCCTGGCCAGGATAGTCTGAGCCCCGCACCCTGCCGCTGGCCCACCTACAGATGCAGCAGACTACAGGTCCCGGCAAGTAGCGGGAAGAGGAGGGGACACTAGGGAGTAGCCACAGGGCGCCGTGCTAAGCAACAAACACACCATTACTGGCTCCTGCTGTTGCTGCATGGTAGCACTGCCTACACAGCAGGCACCCAAACCAGGCTGCTGTGGAGAGGCTGGGCTACAGATGTTGGGATGTAGGGTGAGGCACCACACGAGGGACATTCTGCTTGGCCAGGCACTGGGCATCTTTGCAAAAGAGGCTTTTCTCCCCAGCAGCCACGAGAGCTCGGCTATATGGGGCCTGCCGCACTGAGGCAGCAGTGTGCTGCTCTGGGGCTCTAAACACACCCAGCATTGCTGTCCGCGCGAAGGTCCACCCTGCTCACCCAGGACAGCAGCACAGGCTGCATGGGGAGTAGAGCTGCGGGTGGGAGCCATGGGCAAGGAGGCAACGTGCATGGGAATATGGCCATCACTGCTTTCCTTATCAAGGGCAGGAGCAGGCAGGAGGTATGCGTGTTGGTGTTATACATGCAAAACAAACAAATATGTTAGTAACTTAAAATGCCTTGCACTATTACTAAATATCGGTTATCAGATCAGCATCGGCTGATATAGTCAGTTAATCGTCAGCATCAGTACCAGTATCAGCCAATGTTGTAGGGCACTAGGGTGCCCACCTCCTTTAAAGAGCTGAAACTGCTGGGGGAGAGCCCTAGCAGTGCGTTGGAAGTCCCAGCTGCTGGTTACGAGGGCAGCCAGGGTGAGCTCGTGGCCCACACCTGCCAGCAGCCAGCTAACCAGAAAGGTCAGGGCCTGGCTCGTATACAAACCCCAGGGCTGAGGCCAGGAAGGCAGTTCCCTGCCAGCAGCCAAGGGGCAAAGAGCAGTCCCAGAGCAAGCAAAGGGGAGAGGCCCGATTGCAGGAGCAGCTTCTGATACTGTTGAGGGACGGAGCATCCCCAAGTATGGTTTGAATGATGTTGTAGCTGGACAGCTTGAATTTAAGTTACAGCCCAGGGGCTTGTGTTTTCTTTACTGCTGTATAAGACCGGTGGTTTGGGTGAGGCTATTAAGGGAAGGAGGCAGCCTCATTGGGGGCCCATTGAAACGTGGGGACTCCGGTGCCAGAGGGGGTGCAGCATTTGGGGTGCACAGACCCAGGTGCCAGTGAGGTGCAGAGTGAAACAGGGCTGCGGAGGGCCCAGGGAGGACAAGTGGGCCAAATTACAAGGCCCAGACCAGACAACATCATTACCATCTGTGAGGCTTGGGGCATGGTAAAAGGGTGGTTGGAGCCACGCATAGCCCATAAGGCTAGAGTGTCCCAAAACACCCATTGTGACATCTGTCTTGGAGCGGGACCCACCAGAGGTCTGGAAACCCACTGGGTCCAGAGAATCAATCAAGACCACGTCCAAGAGGACTTACAGGCAGCCTCCCTATCAATCATTCAATCAACGATGTGGCGGTCGAGAATATAGAGAGTGCCCATTGGGCCAACTTGGCATGGTAAGGGGGTCTTGGGGAGACCACGGCCATCCTTCAGGACCCCATCCTGTGACAGCCAAGAAAATCTTTATCAGTGCACCCTTAACCTACTCATCTCACAGTCCAAAAAAAATTCTCCTCTGCTTCATAAGAGTTCAAGTTTCAGGGAGAAAAATCAATGACAGACCCGGACACTATTCAGAAGGTTATTAGCCACCCTAAAATTGACATCAGCTAGACAGTTTCAACGTCAGTAGGTTGCAGAATTTGCAAACACTAGCCCTTATCAGGATGCTGCTTGGCACTGATCTGTGACCAGTTATTCAAATTTGGGATGAAGGGGACGCTGGAACACAGCCCTTCTCTTTACTGGTCAGTCGCATGGATAACTAACTTACCTAGAGTTAGAATATACCTACTGGTAAACATTTTGTAAGGGCCACTAAGCTTCCTGCCTCAGGAGTTAAGTCAACCTCCAGCTATTAAAGATCAGCACAGGAGCCAAGGTGAGGGGCCATAAGAGGAGGTTTTCAGCTCCTCAAGGACTCAGAAACCTGTTGCAGATAGTCAGTGCAGAGGCACAGTTGGGCAGCTTCGTGTCCACGGCAGCGTTGGCTGCTGCCCTCAGCTCCTCTTCCCTCCATCATCCCCATTACACTACTGGGCGAGTGTGCCTGACTCAGAGACAGGAGGCTAGCTGGAAGTGATCACCAGCTAATGTGGGTAGAGCCACAAAGAGAACTCAAGAAGAGAGAGCTAAAGGGAGAGAGGACAGGTAGCTGTGCTGAGGAGAAGCCACCTCTCCTAATGTCCAGAAAGGACAGAAGGCTTAAGTTTTCTGTAGTAAACCCAGGGTTGTACCAGGAAAGAAAAAACTGGCCTGAGAAACAGAACAGAGCTTACTTGCTTGTGCTAAGGCAGCAGGGAAAGTGACCCACTTACAGGCAGATCATCTCACAGCTGCCTACTAAAGGGTTTCCTCTGGCCACTGTCAGGATAGGCTAGACAGATCTCATCTCAGCCATTCTGGCTAAATTATTTGCCTTTTTTTTTTTTGTCTTCAGTCCTTTGTTTCAAAAAAGGGAGCTAAGCATTGTTAACAGACTTTGGTAGCAATGAATGTTGTTTATCAGAGAATCACTGCCAAAGGAAACACACAGCATCAGGCTGCGATAGCTATGCTATACTGCTTGCATGCCTTGCAATGTGCCCATACAAGGTCAATGCACAATACACCTGCATCCCATAGCCACAATGAACCATCTGCAGAGTCAATCTCCAAGTCCAATAGCTGGCCCTGCTTCTTTAAAATGACATCTCTCTTTTTCCCCACTGTTGAGTAGCAAAACAGCACTGAGACCGAGTCAGAAGGGCTGGATACCTGGGGGGAAAGAATCCCTTGCTTTAGCACTCACGGCATGCAAAATAAACGATGTGAAATCCTAGCCTCTCTGCTGCCAGTGACAGAATCCAATTGTCTTGGCATTGGCTTCCTTGGGGCAGGGACATCATTCTCCTTTTTTAATAGGTCACTATTATCAAGACGTAATAAAATCCTTCCCACAACTACAGTAACATGAGCATTAACATCAAGCAAGGATTTGCTAAGGGCAAAGGGACAGGAAAAAAAACCAAAATCAAAACCAAAAATATGGTTTATGTGGTATCCGCCTCCAAGTAGAAACCTAAGTTAAAAAAAAAATCTACCCATATAGTTTAAAAATCACGAAACAGGATATATGATTGCCTTCAGTCTGTGATACTGTTTTGGATGAGTTTCCAGAGGCTCTTAGACACAATTCCAGCTCTGATTTCCTAAGCCAGTTGTCTAGTTGATGGCAAGGAAACTAACATTCAGTGAACACCTCCTAGAACTTAGCTATCCTTTCCAAAGCCAAAAATGATCCGCATTTTTGCAGCTTGACATTTGCATAATTTAATTACCAGAGCAAGGCATGGTCTCAGACCACAAGTAAAGCCTTTGACCAGTGATTCTCAACCTTTTTAGACTCAAGGCACACCACACTAGACTCAAGGCATCCCTCCATAACTTGTGGGAATAGAATGGTGCCCAATTTAAAAAAAAAAAACTATTTTATTTATTATAGTGCTTGCCTCCTTGCAAGGAGCTGGGCAAGGAGAGGAGAGCCTGGACCTGTGCTTACCTTCTCATACCTCCTGCAGCACCCATCAAGGGATCTCCTAGCTCATCCTCTTATCAGCAGTCCCTTGATAGAATGACAGACTCCCAGTAAATAGGGAAGTTGTCAGTGAGTTGGGTGATGATGAGCAAAGAAGCTGATCAAATATCTACATGTTCAACAGCAGACATGGCAAACAGTTCCAGGAGGAAGGAACAGATCTTGGTGGTAGTGTCACCGCTCTTTCCCTTTGTCCCTCTCGTCTATCCGCTTCCATAGTGAGGCAAATTTGCTCAAAATTATAGATGCCTTGTTGTCCATCATGGCATCACGGGGGATGATTCAGTGCTTCATTCTCCTAGGTATTGGTATTAATATCATGTTTCTTCAGGTCAGCCTTCAAGATGTCCTTAAATCTCTTCTTTTGCCTACCTCTAGAGTGGTGCCCATCAGTTCTGAGAGCCAGTTGTCAGACATCCTTATGACATCTGCCCAATGGAGTTGGTGCCATACAAACATGGCTTCAATGCTGGTGGTGTATGCTTGAGCCAGCTGGCATTTGTTCTTCTGTCCTTCCAATTGATATGGAGGATTTTCTGAAGACATTACTGACGGTAATTTTCCAAAGTTTTTAAGCGTTTCCAATATGTTGTCCAAGTTTCAGTCTTACAACAGGAAAAAGAGGACAACAGCCTGGCAAACAAGTTTTGTTTCGGTCCTGATCTTCAAAGATATAGCTTCAGAGGTATACAAAAGCAGCACTGTTAGATTTTATCTAATCTTGAACATCGTTGTCTACATTTACTTTATGGGAAGATGGCTACCCAGGTATGGGATATGATAAATATTCTCCAAGGATCGATCTCTAATTGTAATATGTGCAGGAGAAGCTGCTTGGTTAGCAGTGGGTTGGTAAAGTATTTTGGTTTCTGTGAAGTTGACAGCAAGTCAAGGCATTTCATATGCTTCACAGAAACAGTCAAAAGTAACTTGGAACTCTTCAATTAGTTGGGCATACACTACAAAATCACCAGCGTATTGAAGACCAATAATGGATCTGTTGGCTATCTTAGATTTGGAATGTAACTGGTTGATGTTAAAGAGGTTCTTATCCATGTAATACTGGATGCTGACTCCAGATGGAACTCCATCAGCGATGCGATGTAGAATGGAATCTCTTTGAATCTCTTTTGCTTAATCCTCCCAACACTTGTTCTTTGCTTTCAAATTTTCTTCTGGGTCTTGGCTTTCCTGTGGCAATAAGGGCATCTTTACATGTGTTTCTGGGTGGGGGGACATGGCACTTTAATTAGAGAGGCTTTTGGCAGCTGCTTTAATTAACACGCAAACAGCATCTCATCCATTCAGCATCCTGTGCTTCAAAATGTCAGTGGGGGAATTTAACTAAAGCTTGTTTGATGAGTTTTAAAGCACCTCCCCACCCCACCCCCATCATTTTGAAGCACAGGATGCGGAATACATGGGTCACCAAGGCTGCTGGAGCATACTAATTAGCACACTCTAGAAGACTCAATTAATGGAGCCTGCTTTGACATGTGCTAATTAGCATGTATCCGAGCAGGCATTGGGCACATGTATAGGTGTCCTAAATGTCTTGCTTCTGTTGGAGTCGATAACATTCTGCAAAGTTTGACGGCTCTGCTTTTTTTTGTCAATGACAGCTCGTATTTCTCTATTATTTTCATTAAACTAGTACCAATGTTTCTTCATGAAGAAGCCTAGAGATTCTTTGCACGCCTTATGAATGCCCTTCTTGAGGCTCTCCCAGTGATATAATCATAGAAAATTAAGGCTGGAAGGTACCTCAGGAGCTCATCTAGTCCAACCCCTGCTCAAAGCAAGACCATCACCAACTAGATCATCCCAGCCAAGGCTTTGTCTACCTAGGTCTTAAAATCCTCCAAGGATGGAAATTCCACAACATCGCTGGGTAACCTGTTCCAGTGCTTTACTACCCTCCTAATGAGGAAGTTTTTCATAACAGCTAACCTAAAATTCATACCTGGAGTCTGTTAAAAATTCAGTATCTTCTGTGGACTTGGCAGAGAGGGAAGAAATGGACTGGCAGTTGATACCTAAACACCAGCTTCCATTAAATTAACTAAACGATTTAAAAGAACATATTTAGCATGTATGTAAATGAGACCATAGGCTAGGGAATGCTTCCAAGGGAAGTGGTGGAAGTCTCTAGATTAATTAGATTAGGGAAAATATAGAAAACATGCAACAAGGACCAATGCTGTGCTGACACAAGAGCATCAAAATTTCATTTATAATTTGCATAAAAATTCTGAGCATTTGTTTTTAATTTTTCTAAGATCTTTTTTCCCCCCCAAATACAAAATTGAAACAAAACCTTCAATTTAATTTTAAAGAAACTTTACATTTCCCTTCCTCCTTCTCTCTCTGTCATATTTGTTACTTTTAACACTATTTGTTTCCTTCAGCCTTTCTTTTTTTACCACTGGAAATGCAGTAAAATAGAGAAAAACTGGGCCGGAAACAACTTTCACTTCCTATTTTAATATCCACTTCCCATCCAATGCACGCGCGTGCGCACGCACGCGCACACACACTCTTGAGCAATCTAAAATGAAATAAGGTCCCTTTGTCCCCTTGTCAACCCATCTCTGACTTTAAAATATTCTTCTGGTGAAGAAAAAAAAGTTAAAAGCTTATAATCTTATCTTTCCCATTTCAGCTTTAACAGATTCCCCTCGCCCTTATTTTTGAAAGGACTAAATTATGAAAAAATTAAATAGTTGTAGTTTCATATAATTTTTGTATGTTTGGTCAAAGAATGTAAATTTCAACTAAAAGAACATTTTGAATGAAAGTTTTTCTTGGTCATAAAAATTTCCCACTCAAAAAATTTGAACCAGCTCTAATCAGCAGAAGAACAGGCTAAATAACTTAGTATGTTTTTGCCATCTCACAGTTCTGGGTCTCTCTCGTGGATGAAAGAGATTTTTTCATAATTCACATAGTACCTTTTGTTATGAATACTTTTAACTTCACACTGCCTGATTCCTAAGAGCTACTTCAGGCAACCTGTCCTTGGGCTGCTGAATACTACACAGCTTGGATAGTTTATCCTCACTATTCATCTCTTTCTAGCCAGCAGAAGTGAGGATTTGTCAAACAAAATGATAAATAAACCAACCTCAGGAAAAACCTTCCTGAAGGGCTGGAGGATAAATCTTCACAGATAAATCTGACTGACATCACAGTCCCTCTTCTGGGTTTCAAAGACCTAATAAACAGCTGCAGGAGTTTGTGAAAAGGATGACATCTCACAGCAGCACTTCCACATGCAGCACGGTATGCGATGTTTCACGTTCTCCTATACACACATACACCCACATACATACGTAGGCATGAATTACCTTGGCTTTGCCATCCACTCTTGATTGAAATTCAGGATACAGCCCTTTCCCCCTCAGAAACTTGATCCTAAATAGCTACTAATTGAACTATTTTGACAAACTCTTCCTTAATTTTCCTCACACTCTGAAGAGTCATCTTGGTTTTATGCTTAGTAGTATTAATCCCTTCCCTTTCTTCATTTTAAAACCCAAATCTTCCCTTTCCTCTAGATTCGTCATCCTGTCTCGTCAGATATTGCACAACATGACCTACATTATCACAGAGGACTGGGCTACTCCTGGTGCCTTCTTGTGCATTCACAAAAGATGGAGGAGAGCAGGCGCCTCATGCCAACCCTGGGGAGTGCACTGCCAAGCCCCTTATTAAATGGAAATGTTGGAGAAACAAATTTCTCCTTCTAGACAGTGACATGACCCTTCCACAGCATCTCCTAGGCAATGTGCCTCCTCTTTCCCAACAGCACAGAGATGCTAAATGCCACAATCCAGCCTGACTCCACATATTACAAATTAGAGTAGATTCCAACATAAACCAGCTTTTTTAGTTTATCATAGTTTCATAGTAGCTAGGGTCAGGAGGGACCTGAACAGATAATCTAGCCTGCCCCCCTGCCACAGGCAGGAATGAATGCTGGGTTCACAAGACCCCAGACAGGAGATCGTCCAACCTCCTCTTGAATTTGCCCAAGGTAGGGGCGAGGACCACTTCCCTGGGAAGCTGGTTACAGATTTCGGCCATCCTAAGTGTAAAATATTGCCTTCTGATATCTAACCCAAACCTATTCTCCATCAGTTTATGACCATTGCTCCTCATCACCCCAGGTGGTGCTGGGGAGAAAAGGGCTCTGCCTATTTGCTGTAGATCTCCCCTGATGAGTTTGTAGGCAGCCACCAGGTCCCCCCTCAGCCTCCTCTTGCTGAGGCTGAACAGGTTCAGGTCCTTCAGTCTCTCCTCGTAGG
>JAGPOW010003395.1:42315392-42332395 GCA_030014935.1 Caiman crocodilus | reverse complement strand
AGCTGATGCTCCTCAAACACCAACTTCACTGGACCAGACATTGTGTGCAGATGCCAGACACTACTCCTAAAACAAGTGCCCTATTCCCTGTTTAGTAATGGCCTGAGATCTTGTACTCTAATTATGAACTCTACTGCTATCTGCCCTTGTACTCCAATTATGAACTCTACAGCTATCTGCCATGCTGGTGTAGACAAGCACATGTACGTGACAGCAGAATCCTGTATTTTCTACTACACATGGAACGGTATATTAAGTTAGTGGCAAAACTCCCATCAGTTTCCATGGGATCAGAATTTCATCCCAGCAGCAAAAAAGTTCTCTTATGTTACAAGGGATTTGGCCTTTGATGAAGTAAACCTGTTCAACGTGGCTTAGCCCTCACAGACCAGACTTTGGTTATTAAGGTTCATGTAATTATAAGAGTAATTATGCCTTTGGAACAGGAGAGGCCAGTGTTACCTTTATTAGTAGGGACCTATTTAGATTGTGGTTTCATGATTTTCACGAAAGGTATGAAAAATGGCAGTTTCCATGATCACCACAAAAATGGCATTTCCCAAAATTTTGTACAGAATTGCCTGAAAAAAATAAATGCTTACCCAAATGCAAAAAAAAAAAAAGTGTGGTTATCCCCGCAAGCATAGAGCATGTGGCTTGAGAGAGCGCTACTGAGAGGCTTAGTTAGTGATGTAGACTCAGTGAAGGTGCCAGTCAGGAAAACAAAAGGCTTCAGCACCATCTTTTAAGTCAGATGCAATGCTGCAGTCTGAAGATAATTAATGAAAAGAAATACAAGAATGCTAAAAACATTTCAACTCAGGATCGTGTAAGGCAGTTCCTTGTAGAAACCTTGCATGCCAATGGTGGCAAGTTATTTTGTTCTTTGTGAAGCATGACTCTGGATGTGTTGAGTTAAAACAGCATTGATCGGTGTTGAGAGGCTGCATAAAAGCAAGACTGCTGCAGAGGCTGAAGGTCAGAGCAAGAAACGAGTGGCTATGTCCTTGATCTTTAAAAGAACTACTGAAAGCAATCTGACAAAAAAGAGGCTAGTGGAGGCACTATTGGAGCTACTGGTAGCTAGGTAGTGGAGACTAATGGATTTGTACTAGTGCAGTTGTTCACCCAGCCAACAACGTTCCTTTGGAGAAAACTGATAATCCTAAATTAAGGGACAATGCGACAGAGTGGCCTGGGGTGAAAAACAAAACAAAACACCCAAGTATACCCTTCCCCTCACTTGGAAGGGGTATGAGATCCTCTGGGCCGGAGCAGGGCACCAAGAGCAGGGCTGGCCAGCTCGGAGCTGGGTCTCATTTCTGGCTGCACCGGGGAGAGCAGCTTAGGCAGGAACCAGAGGTGGGGACACTTGCTGAGGTGAGCCGGACCCTCACGTGGGGGCAGGCACGTCTTCCCTGATGACAGGCAGCACGCTGGCTGCTGCGGCACAGTTATTAACCCCATAGGGAGCACGAGCTACAGCTGTGTGGCGGAGCTGGAACTGTATTGGCAACGGGGATTAGATTAAGAAGCCCCAGCAGTTGTGCCACAGGGAACACAGACAGCAGCATATGCAGATCAACAGACATGCGAGGAGCAGCAGAGCTGCTCACCTTTCATCACACTAATTTGTAATGGACTGCTAGGTATCCCCGGGGCAAAACCCAGCACCTCTGAGCACACAGCCAGGCATGTGTGAGACTATGCAAGGCTGACTGTGATTATTTGATAAGGACTGAGGGCTGTGCAGCAATATCTGCACAGAGGTTGCGGAAGGCATGTACGGGTCCCAGTTTGTTCCCTCATGCCCAAAATCTGACGCAGCCGGCAGTATGAGAGATGAGCAGCCCATGTGGGTTCCTCATTTAAAATGACGGGATAATCCCTGGAAAAACCATCACCCCCCTAATCTGTATTACATCGAAGTTGTGGTGGGTGAGATTGCAAGTACTGGGATGCCCTAATCTTCCGAGGGGCAAGAGCAGATGAAGACTACGTTGTGCAGAGTTGACTACACATAACTACCAAGATGTCTTCGTCTTTATAAAGAAGGAAGTTGAAGATGGCTCGGTCACAGGCTACTTGAACACATATGTGCCAAATGCTGGATGTTTCCTATGTGTGAACAAGCTTCACCAAGATCATCTACCAGAAGTAACTGCTTCACAAGTTCAGTCCGACTGATATTCTACCGGTGCAGATTTTGTAACCTCAATGGTAGCAGACAAAGCAACAGATGCCCAAAATAACTATGTTCTGCATATTTTGTTTGTACCTGGGAGCTGGACAGACCATGACCTTTTCAAACAAAGCTAGTTTACCTCATATATGCAATTTTTTTTCTACCATGGCAGAAGCTGTAGTGAAGGCTGTTATAAACTATGGCTTCGAATTTAACAAGATCCCAGCATTTCCATCTGATAATTCAATGTATATGTGCGACGTTTGCTCTGATGTGCTCCATGGAATGAGGCCTGATGTAATTCATGTCACAAGCCATACATGCATCCTTTCTTTAATAAGTGACATCTGGTACACATGTTTTCCTGATGTGGATAGCCCAGTTTCCTCTTTTATAAAAGTGTTCAGGCACTGTCCAGGCCATAGGCTTCCATACAGCAAGTCCATTGCCAATCCAAGCAGGGATCTACGTACAAATGCATCATTTCCACCAGAGCCAGTGCTTACAGGGTAGAATTTGTGGTTTAACATAGTTCATTACCATGCAAAAGATATGAAGACCAGAAATTTGTGCGCGAGGAGCTTGAAATCATACCAAGCACACAGTGCATGCTTAAACTGCACTCTCTCTTAAGACAGGATGACACTGAAGATCAAGTTAAGTTTGTGGCTGAAAATGTAATATGGTTCTTGGAGCTTCTAACGTGGTTTGAAGGTCAGCAGGCTTTGATCCACCAAACTGGCCCAGCTTACGAAATCCAAAGACATGGCATCATCACAATGACTTTCAAACTACCAACATAAAAACTAGAGGAGACAACAACTGTTCCTGGCAATAACTATGAAGTTGAATCAGTACTACAAGTACTAATCAGCCACTACCACCACAATTTAAACAATTGGCTGCCTCCTCTTTTTTTTTTTTTTAGTGCTGTACATATTTTTTACCCCAATCTGGTGCCTTTTCTGAGTTTTGGCCTTCAACTATTGAAATCATCCCTGGATGACAGAAAGGGCATGATAATAAACAGGCTGCTTATGTGAACTTTGTCAAAAAGCACCAGATGTCTTTGACTATGACTGTTTTGGAAGTCTGTTTCTGATCAGTTTCCACATCTCTACAACTTCGCAAAGCACTGCCTTACTAGTCCAAACCAATTCAATGGATACAGACTATGCTAGCTCAGTGTATGGACGAGTGTTCATAGCGGAGAGACACAGGATGTCAGCTGCAACTGCTGGTAGATGCTGCATGCTAACGTTTAACAACTAACATGAATTGTTGCTATCAAGGTTAGTATTATTTATTATTGCTAAACTTTTTGTAGAAAACTAATAATAAATTATGATGATAATAGTTGCAACTAATACCATGTATACATTTATATTCATATTATATTTCAATTTAGATTTGAATGTAATACTTGGATTTATAATAATGCAGTAATTTATTTGATATCTCTACGGACTTTGCTACTTAATTATACTGCAGTTTTTACCTCTTGGACAAATCAGCAATAAGGGGCGGGGCTACTGGACCCCCTTGGCCAATTAGTGGCGAGGAGGGGCCTCACCATGAAAAGACTGTGAAACTGGTTCTGTGCACAGCAAACAGCCTGAAAAAATCCCTTTGTCTCACCACAGTTTAGGTACCTCCCTATTTATTAGCTATCTCTGGTGTTAGGCCAATTCACTGATCCCTTAAGAAAGTGGTTTTCAACCTTTTTTCATTTGTGGACCCCTAAAAAATTCTGAATGGAGATGTGGACCCCTTTGGAAATTTTCAACGAAAATGAAGATGCCTTTGAATTTAAGTGGGGGGCATTCCCATACTTTTTGATTGATCAGTTATCTTTTACAGACCCAGACAGTCTGTGGACCCTCAGGGGTCTGCGGACCACAGGTTGAAAACCACTGCCTTGGAAGGTTGCTGCTTTTCAAGAGCTCCAGAGCAGCGGACCGGAGTGGAGGGGAGGAGACAACTCTTAGAAATCCTGAAGGATGGCCTTTGATCCTGGACACCGACAAACTTTCCAGAGGCCGTAGACTTAAAAGTTTCTTGCACAACTTCTGTGTTTCCTTTTGTTCTTGATTCAGCTTCCTGAAAAGTTAAAAGTCAACTCCTTCTTCAAAAATATTCCAAATACCTTTGATGGGTGAGGTGACATTGCTTGCAAGGACAGAACTAATCAGTAATTAGAATTGCCATGTATGGAATCACTAAGGCAAACATACTTGTTTTTTACTGTCCCTTTTACTCCTGTTAACTAAAAACCCCCGTATGATTTCCCTTTTCAGAGAACTGCCTGTAAATTTCCCTGTAACAAACAAAGCAACAGCAGTTATGATATTCCTCATTTGACCTTGTGTTCTCTGAGGCTTAGAAAGCTTGTATTACTCTGATAGATTCTGGGCGAAATCAATGGCAAGACTCCAGCTGACATCACTAGAAGCAAGACTTCACCCTAAATATTCTCACTGCAGCACTCTACCTTCCTTACCTCTCAATAGCACTGTTTTTACAACCAAGGAGTTGTTTAGCACATGGATAGTTAGGGTTCTGTTCATGACAAGTCTTTACTCAAACAAGAAAAAGAGTCTACAAGGCAAGTGCATGGAGAACCTTGTTTAAACACAATAATAAGGAAGAAACAAAAGGTCAAGCAAGCCCGAGTTGATCAGATGGCACAAATTCAAGATAAACCCATATCCCAAGCCAAACTCAGCAGGGTACTAAAAGCAAGCTGTACAAATAAACTACTCACATGCCTAATTATGGTAAAGAAAAAGAACATTAAAGCGACAACGCCTTATAGCATGCTCTTCTGCTCCATAAATATGTGAAATATATGGAGTCGCTGTTTCAACAAAGTATTTAAACCCATACAGAACATTAAACATGTACCAGTGTGTCATTGTTTTTTCCACAGGACTCAAGAAAGGGCTTTAAATTAAACTATGTGCTTAAGTGCTTTGCCAATTCAGGGCCATAACTTGCATGGGAAAGTGTATGCAACTCTGCAGAAATAAGGATAATTATTTTCATTATGCAGCAGGATCTTATTTCATACACATAAAAGTGTCTATACATGGATGTATTTAAAAAAAGAAAAAAACCCAACCATTTCTCTTCACAGACTTACTCCTGTCAAACTGAAAGTTATTGGGCCTGGTTCTCTTTCAAATCCAAACCATTCACTTTCAACTGGTTATTACACTGCAACCTATCACTAAAAAACATGATGCAACATAAAAAGGGAACATGTGGACCAAAAGCCTATCAATAAAGATTGGGCATGACAAGGCCTGGCTTGGGACTGGTGAGCAAGAGTGGGTGACCCATACTTACTTCACAAGACTACGATGCCTGCACAGAATATTCATATTTCTTAAGACTGGGAATTTGGGGAGAAGAAAAAAAAACCATTAGCAGTTGCTAAGTTCCAACCCAATTTTAATTGCATTTGCCATAGCAACAAGTCAATCTTAGTATGATTATCACTAATGCTAATTAATAATGCTCTTAGCAATAAGGAACTTATCAGGTATGTGTACAATAGAAATAAGTAGGGCAAAATGTTAAAATAGGCATTGCAAAATATTAAAATAGGCATTGCGCCCCCAGCTCCACACAGGAACTTACCCCGTGCTTCCCATCCGACCTGGCCCGACGATAGCATAAAGGGTGTGTGACGGTCATCGTTAGAAGCCCAGATTAGGGAAGAGATACAATAACAGGCACCTGGTTGACATCCTGTCATCGCTCTACAGCAGGGGTGTCCAACATTTTTGAACATGGGGCCAGATCACGAACTTTTATCAGCCAGTAGGCCAGCAAGCCATATTGAAAGACCTCACAGGAAGTGAAATCACATCAGGAAGTGATGTCACATAACCTTTGACACCAGTGAAGCTGCAGGAAGTGACAATGAAACAGGCCTGCAAATGTGCACGTGTGTTGCAGCAGACAGAGCCAAAGCAGCTATTGGGATGTGCTGGGAAGCGCGCGCGCGCACACACACACACACACACACACACACACACAGAGCCCCAACCCAGCCCCGAGGTGCCCCAGCTCTGCACAGGAACCTACCCCATCCTTCCGTCCGCCCCAGCCCAGCCCCGAGGCATCCACAGCTCCACGCGGGAACTTATCTCGTGCCTCCGTCCACCACACATGCGGACAGAGCGTGGGCCATGCTGCAGTTCCCCTGGCCATGTGCAGGGGGCAAGGGGCGGAGCCCGTCCCCAGCTCTTCCAATTAAACCTAGTTTGTCCAATTAACCCTAATTAAATTAGGTTTGTCCCAGCTGTGTCTGGGACAGCTCCACTCCACGCGCCCTCGGGGCAGCTGTGGCAGGACCCGGATCAATGATAAGTCAGGCTCCGTGGGGGTAAGCAGCTCCCCTCCCCTTGCTGCCGGCTGGGGCCCACAGGCTGGCTCTGCCTGCCTTGCCACTGGCCTGCCACCGTGGCTCCATGCTCTGCCTCTGCGGCTCCATGCTCCGCTGGCGCTGGCCAGATAAAATGGCACGGCAAGCCACATGGCGGCCCATGGGCCATACGTTGGACAAGCCTGCTCTACAGAATGGCGGCACGGAGAGAGGAACTTCTTGCATCTTATTGTAATTCTTTCATCTTCAGATTTGCAGTTATAATATTTAGTTGGGTTTTTAATAAAGACCTGCATTTGAGTGATTAGCTACCCTTTGCAGACTGCTGTCAACCTAATATTTCTGCAGTCCCTAGAGTAGACCTAACAAAACACTAGGTTTAAAAACATAAGAGATGCAATACAGGGTAAGACCACAAACCCATTGAGCCCTGGTATTCTGTATCTCATAGTGGCATAGTAAATGCTAAGGGACAAGTATCTCAATTGATCTATCCCCTACCCCTCTTCCTTTACAGCTTCCAGCATTTAGATTAGATCCACTGGAGGCTATAGTACCAGGTAAAAACAATTATGTGGATATGCCCACTGCACCAAACTGTATTCTTTAACAGGCACAGTTTCAACCCATTTAAAGTGAAGCATCCAAATCCATACCCATATACCTAATAAAAGAGGTCTGATTATCAGCGATACTCAACATCTGGAGCTCCCGTTGACTTCTGTAGAACATGAGATTCTCAGAGTTGCTGAGCATCCTAACTGTGAGGGTAGGCTGAAATACTCCAGTTCAAACTTTGTGATGCTTCCACAGTTGGGTTCCACTGTAGTAGCCATTATTATTTTGAATTATTTATTCCAGGGGTTCTCAATCCCCCGGCCGTGGCCCAATGCCAGGACGCAGTGTGTCGGCAGCCAGTCTGCAGCACGGACAGCTGCCAGACCGGAAGTGGCCGCAGACCAGCAAACTGCAACCCCCTGGAGCTGGGCAGAGAGGCCGTGGCTCTTTCTACAGGGCCTGTGGCAGTGCAGGGTATCCTTACACGTCTTCCAGATGTGGTCAGCTGTGACTGCTGGGCTGTGGTTTGCCAGGCCACAGCCACTTCCAGGCTGCGGTTTGTTGGGCCGCAGCATAAAAACTTTGGGAACCCCTGATCTATTCCATTCATGTTTCTTATATATAAATATTATACTTTGGGTGATGGGTTCAAGGATAGTTTCTTTTGCTATAACACCAGTAATATTACTATTATTAGAGAGAGATGTAACATTCTGTGACTTTTCTAGGAATCTGCCTGAGGAAACTCCTGATGCTGTCTAAGAAACCTCTGATGCTCTCCAAGACACTGCTGGGAAATGGAATTTTTTTCCTGATCTGGCAACAATTGTTTCTGGATTGTGTTTAGATAGTGCATTAATTACCGACACTAAGGGCTGAGTGAATAATTTGCATAAATAACCCTGAATTTAGCCTTTTCTTTTCCCGCTGATAGAATGTCTGGCTTTCACACAGACATACCAACAAAGGCAAAAATCATGAATACAAAGAGAAGACTATGGTAATTTTAAATACAAGAGTCCATAATTAATTTGAATTAAATTAATACCATATGCAAACATAAAGGTTTTAAGAATAATGCAAGACAAAAAAAAAAAAAAAAAAAAAAGACTAAAAGCATACACTTTACTTGCTATAATATACAAACATGTTTTGCAAGCTATAGTGGACTCTGGGCTTTATTTAAAAAAATAAGCCAAAAGAGAAAAAATAGATATTTTTTAAAGCTCTGAACTGCTCAAAGCCTTGTAAAATACGGAGATGAAACATCATTTTTCAAAGGTCCATATTTAGATATTATTTGAATCCAAAAACTTAATATATTCAAAGCTGTTTTCTCTCCTTGTATCATTAGCATCTCAATACGGAACACTGCACCAGCATCTTAACACTGCAGCATTTTATGCTATCACTTGCTACTGAAAGTTTTTTCCTGGTTCTTTTGTTTGAAAATACTATGCTTGCTTCTGTAGCATCATGCAAGGGTTCTAAGCCTCCCTCTATTGCACTTGTTATTGTAACGGCTGAGCACTTTGAGTCAACCTTCTTCAATGGATAGTTCAGAATTAGGTTGTTATATTAGACCAGACAATTCAAGTCTATATCTGGTGGGATTTTCGAAAGCACTCAGTGTTGGCTTAACTCTGCTCCCACTGACATCAGTAGGAGTCTTACTATTGACTAGAATGGCAGAAGGCTTAGGCCAAGGCTGAAGGCTTTTGAAAATCCCACCCATGAAGCACCAATTCACATTCAAGTCACATCTACCTGCTTTTCAGCACTTAAGCCCCCAAAGCATTCTATACCAGTGCATTGTTCATTTGATCTTTAGATCTTCATTGTTGTCAAAAGTACATGCGTTACATTCATGCCTGTAATTCTGGACTCTATAACAATGGGCTAACAAACTGATTACAGCCCATCCTTTTAAAAAGTTAGTCCCTAATGCCGATTTAGTAATGCACAAATGTCAGGTGAATCTTGCATCAACAATCGCATTGGAATGTAGTGATTTTCTTTTCAAAATTTGGTTTCAAATATTAAAAATGAATGTAAGGCTTGTGCAAAGAAGCAAGTTCCAGTCTGAAGGTTACAACCTATGTTATAAACTGGGTTGAATCAGGAACATCCGTTGTCCAACAGCCTACATCTTTCAGCTGGGTTCATATTAAGTTTAGCTACACTGGGGTGCATCTAGAAAAGATGCATTAGCATGTCATGGCAAAAGCCATGCTAATGCACAGTAGAAGCAGTCTACTACACAACAGTGTCACTTAAAAGATGTGCACTGGCACTACTAAGCAATAGCGCCTTTTACATCTCATTAAGTTAGTGCCTTTCCTTACAGGTACTAACTTAATGCACCATATTTACAGTGCATTAATGCACGTGTAGACATGTCCACTGATGAATCTCTGAAATTTATCAAAGGGAAAGATAAAGAGGAGTTGCAGCTGCATGGTCCATAGCTGATCATATACTAAGACCAGAATTACTCCCACTAATCCCAAATTGCCCATATTACACCTCTCCACAACACCCTATGCCAGTGTTTCTCAACCAATTGGTCGCAACACAAAAGTGGGTCACAAGAATATTGAAAACAGTCATGATAAGTCCCAGAAAAATGCAGAAAAGCATGGGTTTCCCTTTGCAGGTTGGCAGCATTTCAGCCTGCAAGGAGCTACTTGGGGCAATTGGAAACAGTGGACTCGTGTGTCTGCACATGCACAAGAATGTGGCTGGCATGCAGAGCCATGGGACTAACCCAAGCACCTGGATGCAGATAAGTCTATGAGGAGTGGAGGCTGGAGGTCCAGGGCAGGGGGACTGCCCAGGGGTGTGTGTGGGGGTAGGGGAAAGAAGGCACCTGCCCCCTCCGGGGGAGAAAGGGAGAGGGGAGGAGGGTCCTTCAAGGATGGTGGGGGAGCTGCATGGCTGGGCTGGCGGCACTGGAGCCAGTGCCTGTGCTCACAGGGACAGGGCAGCCAGGAGACACTACTCAGGGGACAGGAGGGACTGTGACCAGGCTGCCTGGTGCAACACAGGAACCCCAACCCATCCCTCCTCCTTCCTTCACCTGGACTCACTCTTCTGTTGTCCACAAGCCAGAGCTGCTACAGCTACTCCACTTCCAACTGAGCAGGCTAGGGACATCTGGGGGTCCCCTCCAGCAGGGCTGTGGAGGGCAGGGGACTGTGGGCTGGGACTGAGAGGCATCAGCATAGCCCAAGGGGGCAGAGGACTGTGGGTCAGGAGTGAGGGATGCTGGCAGGACCAGGGGTCTGTGGCCTGGAAGTGAGAGGCACCAGCAAGGCTAGGCGGTTGTTGGTCAAGGGTGAGGGGCATTAGCAGGGCCAGGGGGCTGTAGGTGGAAAGATAGGTGCATTGGCAGGTCCAGGGAGCTGTGGATCGGGACTGGCCAATGTTTACAAATGGGTCCTGGTACAAAAAAGGTTGAGAACCAGCCTTAAATTACTACAGCCTTGAGGACTCCACGAGAGGCAAGTGGCAGCAGCAGCACAGACTGGGAACAGAGCAGAAAGGAGGAAGATCCCGGAGACCCCACTGCTAGAAGATGATGATCTGTGCATTCACTACGCAGCCTCCCCGACCCTGTTTCCAGGCACCTGTGCCCCTCCTGACCTATTGTACAATCCCAGAAGGGAGAAAACTGATGGCTCCTTTTCAGGAAGGCTGGATCACACCCTGGGTCACCATTTCTCAGACACAGGCACACTCTTCGGCAGCATGGCCCCGCCTGATTTCCAGGTTTATAAAAGAAGACTGCAGTAACCTTTTTTCATTTAGTTTCCAAAATAAGAACATAAAAGGCTTCTGCCACATGCCGAGTCATTTACCACCTGCCTGTTTCTTCTGCCATTAGGAAACTAATTGTTGCCACTCTTGTGTTTACGCGCTCTAGCCATTAAGGAAACAAACTCCTTTGCAAATTAAAGATGCTTACTTCCCCCTTCAGTTTAAAACCCTCTGCCAAGAGCTTTCCTCCTCGGTCCTCAACGAGGCGGTTCTTAAGTGGGGAGAGACAGGATGTTACGCTTTACGTTCATATCCTCATTACAGCTTCTAATGCAGAGCAAAACCTCAGGGCTCTCCCCCTGAACCGTTTAATTGAGATTATTACTATTCTGAAGATTTGGGTAAGAAAAGCCAAGCTGGGCAGATAGCACAAAATATTCTTCATGGACGTCAACTCAAATGTTAAAACAAATCTGTGCCCGCCGCACTACTGACCCTGCTCCACGCAGGTTCAAACAATGGCTGTTAGCTTGCACACTCGTTCCAAGATGGCAAACCTGAACTTGTAGGTACAGCTTAACGAAATAGTCTCCTGTGGGAAGTTTTTGATTTCTAGTGCAGAATTTCATCTGACTGCTCTCCCCCTCCAAAAAAAAATAAAATTAATTAATAAACAAAATCTATTCTGGGAAGGATTTATCTTGTGGGAAGACTAAGTGCCGCAAGTCCCTATTCTCCTCAATTGGCTGGAGCCCCTGCTTGGACTGCCTGTCTCCCCTGTTGGAGCAGGAAAGCAATGGATGGTAACAGTCCCTGGTCTTAGTGCTTTACAGAGCTAAGTCTGGCTAAGGACTGCGTAAATGAGGCCATCAAACCTTGGATAAACCCATGGCAGCATTACCTAGCCACAGTCTTTTTGTTGTAAGGTGCTCAGGGAAACTATTATTGCCTTGAAAACAATTTTTGAACATTTCTTCAACAGAGCAGATGTTTTTTTGTGGATGGGCGTGGGGGAGGAACAGACTGCTTAATTGGAAAGGCAGTTTTTGGTTCAACAGCCGTTTGGACACATCATTTTTGCTCAGCCCTTGCAGGTATAGTTGGGTTTGCAAAAAGCATGTTTTAAGTTTTCAAACATAGGTATTCACACTGGAATGGCATGTTCAACTGGCACTTAACATGTCTGGTGTGTGGAAGTATGGCGCAGAGGGACAGGGAAGAGGTGGAAGGAAGGAAGAAATTAAAAAGGAGAAAAAGTGCTAAGGAAGGGAAAGCTGCTGAGGCTTGTAGATATTCTTTAGCAGAAGCCGTCACAATACCTCTCTAGCCCTACTTTCAGGATCTGCCAGCATCAGAGGGATAAGCCCTTGCTAGGAACAGGAGAGGCAGAGAAGCGTGTGCCCAGCTTACCGTCTTTCTCTGAACATAACACTTAAGAGCTACTAGAGGTGGATCTCCATAGGGCCCTGCAGAAATACTTGACCTAGCTCAGGGGTGGGCAAAATACAGCCCTCAGGCCAGATCCAGCCCATGAGGCCATTCTATCTGGCTCGCGGGGCCCCTAAAAATTAATATTTCTCTGCCCTTGGTTCCTGTCAAAAATGACCCAGGTGAAGCCCAGTTGGCCTGAACAGCAGAGCCCCCCTAGCCGGAAGCCCCAGCCAGTTTTTCTGGCTGCCCCGCACCAGAATCGCAGGTAAGGCGGGGAAGAAGGGCGGGGGAAATCCTGGGCGGGGAAGAAGCACGGGGGGAGGGAAGCGGCCCCTTCCTCACCCCATGGCCGGTGCCCCGTGCCGCAGCTGCTCGCAGCCCGTGTGGGGCTGCCTGTGCCCGCTCGGGACAGCCCCACAGGCTGCAAGTGGCTGCAGCAGGGAGCACTGGCCATGGGGCCACTTTTCACCCCACCCTCAGCTTTTCCCGGGACTCCTTCCCTGTGTGTAGAAAAGCAGCCCCTTGCCGACCCCATAGCTGGCACTCCCCGCTGCAAATACTCACAGCCCACGCGGAGCTGTCCGGAGCAGGCACAGGCAGCACCACGTGGGCTGCAAGCAGCTGCAACGTGCGGCACCGGACACGAGGCTGCTTCCCCCTCCCCCGCTCAGCACCACCTTGTAACTTGGCTCCACTGCCAGGCTGGCAGTGGGGCCGGGTTACAAGCTGGTGCTGAGTGCAGGGAAGAGCGGCCCCTCCCGGTGTGGCCAGCGCCCCACGCTGCAGCCGCTCGCAGCCCACCTAAACTGCCTGTGCCTGCTCCAGACAGCCCTTCATTGGTTGCAAAAGGCTGCAGCAGGAAGCGCCAGCCATGGCGTGGGCAAGGGTCCGCTCTTCCCTATGCTCAGTACCAGCTTCTTCCCTGCCAGCAAGCAGGGGGTCAGGGCTGTGTGCTGCCCCCAGCCTGTATTGCAGGGCTGGGGGACACTGGATACGAGAGGGCAGGGAGCCAGTGGGAGCACAGTGCCAGTGGGGCCCAGAGCAGCGTGGTGGAAGCGCAGGGACCCAGCTGGTAGGGGCTCTATGGAGCCGGGCCAGTTCCCCCCTCTTCCTGCTGGTACAGCTCAGCTCAGCTCCACGGACCCCTGCTAGCCTGTGCCCCACTTTGGGCTCCACCGGCGCTGGCCCTGGGACCCAAGATCATTGGTACATTGGTCCCAAGATGGTGACCAGGGGGCAGGCCACCTGTTAAGGTGCAGGGCTACCCATGCAGTCCCCGACAGCCTGCCAAAACTGAGTAAGTGGCCCTCTGCCCAAAATAGTTGCCCACTCCTGACCTACCTCATTTACCAGAATCAGCATAGCCATGTGAATGTGGCACCTTATCAAAACTTATTCACCTTCTTTCTCATAGTGAGATGAGCATGTGCTAGGGACAGCATGGTACACCACCCAAGCTAATGCATCCTGCAAAGCAGGTTAAATTATCTTAGGCATAGCAAGGCTGTCGTGGCCAGTGCTTCCAGTACTTACTCCAGTTTGTTCAAACAATGGTCTATCAACAGAATCTTTTGAATCAGCCCTAGTAGAGAATCACACGTTAAAACTTATAAGCATGAGAAAATGGAGCAGGAAGGAAGAAACTAAAAAGTTATACGACGATATATTCCCCGAGATTGAACAGCCCTTTATCCTGATCTACAACTATCTGTAAAGATGCAGTATTGCAAGCTCATGCACTTTTCCCGCACATCTCATCATATTAGGTAATTTTTTTCGTTAAAAGTTCCAGGTCCTGGAGTCATGAGATTTAGAGAAAAAAGACTGGCATTAAAATCATTTTTCCATCATTTGCAGTATGCAAAGAAAAGCTTGACAACATCAACCCTCATGGATCAAATACAAGGAAATAAATCAATTTTGGCTTATTTGCCATTTTTTAAAGATTCACACGATACCTGAACTTTTAGAGTGAGCGATCAGTGCGCAGGTACCAGTGGCACAAACGTTAATACTAATTGGGTGGAGCAAGGATTTCAAGGGTCCCTATTACTAGAGTTTCTGAGGACCTCACAATAAAAATGTAAGAGATGCTATACTGTGTAGACAGAAAAAGAGGTATATAGCAGAGATGGGAATCAAAGCCACATTTCGTAAGCCCCAAGTTAGCACTCAAATCACTGGCATGAACTTCCTCAGGTTAGTGTAGCCAAGCAACCCAAGGAAGACTTTTCAGCTCCATTGAATGTCTCAGTGAGACAGCTGCTTTCCCAGAAGTGTCTGCTGCCATGGAGCCTGAACGGGCAATAAAAGGTAAAGACTGGTCCTGGGAGAATAACCAACATATCTTGGCATAAAAGTGAGCAGCAGTTGAAGAAAGACCAGTAGGCCTTGGCTCATCATGGTTCATGAAAGATGGATCCTGGTTCTGTTGTAACTGATACATTGACTACTACTTACAAAGTTAAGATACCCAAAACAATGGCCCCATTGTGCCAGGCCCTACCCCCACAGTCACAGACAATCCCTGCAATGCAGAATTTAAAATCCAAACAAGGAAAAAATAATCTTCCTATTCCCAGCTAATGTCCAAGTCACCAAGATAGTATGTACCATTGTGAAGAATCAATCTCAGATCTCCTGCCTCAGTCTAGTGACTTGACCACAAAGCAATCCTTCTTTCCTGTGACAGATATAAGTCTTTCATGCACAGCCAAGGGGGCCCAAACATCAAAGTCTTAGCTAGACAAGAAAGTTCACAAGGCAGCTGGACACAGCTGGAACACAAGGCACAGCCGTTGCAATGGAAACTTTGAGCTCGCAACTTTCACTTTTGTATTTCCCGGTTTTGAGTGGTAAAGCAGACAGCCTTCATGCTCCCAGAGGAAACAGCGTTATATAGAATAAGAGCAATAGGCATGACAGGAGCCAACAGTAGATGCAGCATTCCCTGCCACAGCAACAGATTCCTACAGTCAGCTACGATGAGCCCTTGCAGTCCTTTAGAAGCTGTACTCTGTCAAAACTCCCACCGATTTTACAAAAGACTATGAGAGTCCACTGAGTAAGGAGGAATAGGACCCCTAATGTGTTTTAGTACTCTACAGAGCTCAATATATCTTATCACTGAAATAATAAAGGATAGTGGTAAAATTCAACCCTGCTAGAAACAAAGCTGGGTTGCCTGGGTTAGCTACCTTCACCCAGGCTGCCACAATCAAATTCAAAGGTGGGGATTCTGGTTTGGAGACTGTAAAATAGCAGGACTGAGACTAAGGCGATTTAATGGAAATGGAAAAGAAATATGACGGTCGCTTGCGAAAACAAGGAGGACAACAGGTCCGTGAATCAGATACTGAAACAAAAACATCCAGTTGCCATTAAAGTTAGGAGAGGAAACACACGAAACATGTACTGCCACCAACCGACAGAGATCATATCACGAGGCTCAAGACCCAGCATGACTACAGTACCCCACACATACTTTTATGCTAATCATTTTGCTGCTATTCTTATTTAAAGTGCAGAGGCGTGATTAGGCAGGACCCCTAGCTTTCTTTCCTTACATTTGGATATGCTTTCTTGCCTTATAGGCTATCCTTCCTGAAAGCCACCCTCCTCCCCGCCTCCCCAAACCTTAATAATGACATTTAAGGTTGCCACGAGGTGAATGTAAGCCTTTTATAACAGTCAATGAATGAAACATTTCTTTATCAATCAGCAGCCCTAGGCAGCAGCCAGTGAAGGCAGCAATGAGTGATGATTCTAGTTTAAGCCAGATAATTCCTTTAATCTGCCAACCAGTGTCTAGGATGCGGTTGAATATGAAACAAGGCTGTGTAGCAAGAGGTGACACTATACATGTAAGGCTTGGAAAATCTCCTGCATGCACAGTGATAAATGGCCCTTAATAAATTATTATGGCTTCTACTCATTACTTGTCAATACACAGTGGCTGTTTTCCTTCCACTTGCTGCAGATAACACAGAAACTTGCTAAATAAAGCCTAATTAACCAAATGAGCAACTGAATCTAAGAAGAAAGCAATTATAAGAACAGAATAGGCCAAGTAGTTTACCCTCAGAAATAGAGGAAAAAGATGGACTGCAGTGTCACAGCAGTAATTTACCACATAGCACCAAGTCAAGGACAGGCCCAAAAAACCCAACTGTTCTGTTTTGCGGCCCTTCCCCCTTTGCCACCAGCCCTGCTTTTGCTAGGAATCCCTCTCAGGCTAGGTACAGGCATTGAAAAAGCGCCAAGCGCGCCTGATCTAACTAAGTGGTTTTCTGGAAGAAGTGTAGTCATGACTGATCAGAGTTTAGTGACCAAATATTCACTGGGACTAAGCCAAGGGACCAGTGCTGTGCAATATCTTCATCAGTGACTTGGACGAGGGCGTGAAGAGCACCCTGTCCAAATTTGCACACAACATCAAATTATGGGGCAAAGTAAACACGTTGGTGGGCAGGGAACGGATTCTGGTGGATATGGACAGGCTGGATAAGTGGACAGAACAAATTAGGATGCAGTTTAACAAAGATAAGTGCAAAGTACTGCACCTAGGGAGAAGGAATCACAAACACACTTACAGCCTAGGAGATGACTTTCTAAACAGCACAGCAGCAGAACTGGAACTTCGAGTCATAGGTGACTCGAAGATGAACTTGAGTGGAC
>JAGPOW010003395.1:42271424-42301996 GCA_030014935.1 Caiman crocodilus | reverse complement strand
ATGCAATCACTTTTACATCTACAGCACATACACACAAATGAAGACAAAAATAAATTTTCTAATTAAATTAAAACATATTAATATGGGTGCTTGATTTTTAGTAATAACTTGTTTTTCCCCCCTGTCCTAAGATGGCAAACCCTCTCCCCCAAAGGAGTCCTTCCAGCAGCAAGGGGAGAGACATCCGGTGGCAAAGGTCAGAGGCCAGGGACAGGACTTCCTGAGCTCCAGGGCCAAGAATCCAATGAATACTCGGGGACCAGGTGAAGTCATCTCTAAGTCTGTTAAGATACATTCATCAGGCTAAAGCCCTGACAGCAACAAGGAATAGTCTCCTTTATATAAATGAAGGTGGGGGCAAACCTGAAGATAAATGAAACCTGACTATTATAAAGGGACCAACATTAATAATGTAAGAAAACATTATGAAAACATTAGTTATCCAAGAAGACACTACAGAAAGGAATAGGGGGTACATGCTAAACACAGTAAAGTTCTCTGACCAATGAATTATTACACACAAAAAAATCCTGCCCTCTAGCATGTTCAGTATTAGTCAAACAGAAACGTTAATTAAAGCTCAAGCTAACTAATAGTTCTCAACTATACACAATCAATCCTTAAAATATTTTAAATATTTAAGCCACAGTATGATCAGACCATTCATTATTGACAGCACAGCCCAGGGCTGATGCCAGTGGCATAAAGTAAGCTTACTTTATCAACTGCATAACGTCTTCCCTCCAGTTTGCTATGAGGCTTTATTTATTCTCCTTTCCTAGCTATTGATCATATCTGGAATTCCAGAACAGCCCACGAGACACCTCTGGACCATAAAGACAAATGCCATCCTATAGCAAGCAGCAGTGTACCTAGAGGAATGCCTTCAGATCCTGACAGAATCCATCTCCCCACGCTACTAAGTGCACGTTTTCAACCTGTCAGATGATGCCTTCCTAGAATCTACTCTTTTAAGCTGAAATATGCTGATACGCACCTTGTACAGTGTTGGGCACAGACCAGTAATACAAATTTGGAAGTCACAAAAATTTTAGGAAATAAAATTAAACTGACTTATGCCTTTATCAATACAAACCAAGTCATTTTGCGTAACCTGAAACAGAACACAAGCCTCGAGTCATTTGATGAATAATGAAGCAGGCAGTTTAATTAATTTTTCTAGACGTTCTTTAGGTTCCGATAGGGCTGCTGGGTTGAATGCAATTACAGAATGTGATCCTGCTTGGAAGGATTAGCGGATCCCATAGCAGCTTGGGGTTTTATCGTTTTCCTTAGAACTGTCAATATTGCCTCTGAAGAGCGGGTTGAGATTTGGTGGGCAACTATTAGCTGCTTGTTTTGTATTCTCAAAATTGCATACTTCTGTGGCAGTAAATGCAGCTCTATCAGTCCCAGAAACATGCCAGCAAGATTATACATTGTTTCCTTGGCCTACAAAATACACAATAAAACCTTTTGCTCGTATTTTCTGAATAAAATATGGCATGGGCACCTGCTGCTCAGTAATACAGACTTGAACTTACCCACCTAAGAGCCTTTCCTATGACTATTTATTTACCCTGGCTTTAATATTACTTCACAATGACAGAGATTTGCAAAATGAACTCGTGTCAGGTCTAAGAACAATATCATTACCTACTAAAAACTGAACAGTCAATCCTCTAGATGTTGTGTAACAGCAAAATGATCTCTTTGCTATGCTCCTTTTCCATACGCAGTAAGTATTGCATGCAAGTTTTGCAAGCCCTTATATGTGCCGTGAATTGCATTTATTTATGATCCAGGTCCTAACTCATCTGACTGCTACTCTGTTGATTCCCTGATGGCCTGCCTCCCTTTCTTCTACGAAAGAACAAAGATACCTTGAAGAGTGAGCATTACAGTGGAAGCAGAGAGCACAGTCCAAGAACTTCAAGCAAAAGTTATATGGATATTTTTCAAATGGGCAGTTTGCCTTAAAATGCATTTCCCCACCATTATTTGTAGTTTCAGGTCCACACTGGTGCACAGCATCAGCTGATAAAATGAAAAAAATATGTTTTGGAAAATCAAAACAGTCTGTTTCATTATTTTTAAACAAATTGTTCTGAATTGAAAAGTTTAACAATGTCCTGTTTAGAAATGTTAACTGAATTTTTAATTAAAAAGGGATAATAGTACCTATTAATGAAACAGCTTGTTTGATTTCCTGATAAGCAAAACATTTCATTCAACTTGAAATGGACTCATTGGATTTTTCATTTCAATGAAAACCCCCCCCAAAACTGCCAATCAATCCTAAATTATTTTGTCCTAAATTTTCATGTCCACTATTTAATCCAAACCTTAATTTTTCTTAGGTCTCTACTTCACACAACTTGGTTGTCCATACTAAACAATGTCTACGTGTCTTGTGTCACTAGACATGCAAGAATCTCTAGAAAGACCATGACAGTGCAGCTAACATTCACAAGCTTATTAAATAAGCCTATCAAATAGCCTACTCCTTTTATTCCAGAGATCAAACTATGGAATTATGTTCACGTCAGAAGACTGGAATAATACTTAAAATCTCTGCAAAAGAAAAAAATCTGAACAAATGCAGAAAAAAAATAGTTTCAGGGGTGTACTTGATAGCCATGTTGGTCTGAGACAAAAAGACATACAAAAAACTAGAACTCTTGGTTCCAAAATGATAGTTTTTATTAGTTGATCTAATAAAAGGTATCATTTTGGAACCAAGAGTTCTAGTTTTTTGTATGAAAAAAATAATTATCACTTAATTAAAACTGAGGTTGGTAGAAAAATTTCTATCAATTTTTTCTGATGGACTTTTCCTCACAAACTAATATTTGTACTTGGAAAAGCAAACTTTGGCTGAAATATTTTCAGTTTTGAGCAGTTAGGCTTGAAACTTTAGTTTCTTTCTTTTTTGGATAGAAAACAGAAGCTGTCTATTTCTATAGACAAAACTATTTCCAACCACTTCTGCATTTACTTTGTGAATAAAAGGCCAGCACAGTACATCTCCTCATGCAAAATAATGTCCCACCGCATGGAAACAGCATTTCTTGCTGAAACACAATGCAGCAATGGCATATTGCAAGTATTTTACACAACTTGCCATATTATGCAAGTCATGTATGGTTCATTTTCAACCTCCTTAAGTTTGACTAAATCAGGGCTGTCCAATTTTGGCTGTCAACATATGTCCCACGAGCACCAGCAGCTGCCTCTCCTGCTGCCATCGGAGGAGAAAGCCCAGGGGTTCATGCACTACCTGTGCAGCCTGTGTGGCTGAGAAGAGGGGGCATGCTGCTAGTGGAGGGTGGGGGCGTTTGCTTCATTGAAAAGTTAAGGTGAGGGTATTTGAATCACTGAAGACGGAGGGATGGAAAGGACCTCAGACAGCCATCTAGTCCAACCCCCTGCTCAAAGCAAGGTCATCCCCAACTGTACCAAAGCACCCAAGGCTTTGTCGAGCCAGGTCTTAACAACCTCCAAGGATGGAGCTTCCACCACCTCTCTGTGCTTTCCTACCCTCCTAGTGAGAAACTTCTTCCTAATCTCTAACCAAACTTCCCTTGTCATAACTTGAGACCATTGCTCCTTATTATGTCATCTGTCACCACAGAGAACAGTTTAGCTGCAGCTGCTCTGGAAACCCCCTTCAGGTAGTTGAAGGATGCTATTTCTCTTCTCTAGACTTAATAAGCCCAGTTCCTTCAGCCTCTCCCTGGAAGTCGTGTGCCCCAGCCCTCTAATCATTTTCACTGCCCTCCGGTGGACTCTCTCCAATTTGTCCACATTCTTACTATAGTGGGGGGCCCAAAACTGGACACAGTACTCCAGATGTGGCCTCGCCCATGCCACAGAGGAAACAGTCACTTCCCTCAGTCGGCTGACATCTCTCCTACTAATGCAGCCCCGTATGCTGTTAGCCTTCCTGATAACAAGGGCACACTTTTGGCTCTTATTCAGCTTGCTGTCCATTGCACAGCCATTGACTACTATTCTGTAAACCCAATGATCCAGCCAGTTTTCTATCCACCTTACGGTCCCTTCATCCAACCTGTAGCTCCTTAGCTTGCTTGCCAGAAAGTTGTGGGAGACTGTATCAAAAGTCTTGCTAAAGTAAAGATATATCATGTCCACTGATGTCCCCACATCCCCAGAGACAGTCATGTCATCATAGAGGGCAATCAGGGTGGTCAGGCATGACTTGCCCTTGGTGAATCCATGCTGATTGTTCCTCATCACCTCCTCCTCCAAGTTCTTACAAATGGATTCCTTAAGGACCTGCTCCATGATTTTTCTGGGGACTGAAGTGAGGCTCAATGGTCTCTAGTTCCTTGTAGGGGTGCACCAATAGAGATTTGTGGGGCCAGTACAGATTGCTGATTTTTAAGGAGGCATATCAGCCAATACCGATCTGATTTCCAATACGCAGCTCTTCAGCTTGAAGAGCTGCACCCAGCTGGTAAGTCTGGTATGGTGAAAGGGGAAAGGGGCGCGGTGCAGGTCAAGGCCCCTGCAGTGATGGAGGGAGCAGGGCTGGGGCAGGTACTGACCAGCTGGGGTGGAGAAGGGCACATGGGACTGAGATGCAAGCAGCTCGTGCAGAAGGCAGGGGGGCATGCCCCCCCAGTTCTCCTCAGCACAGGGCAAGCTGCAGCTGTGGGCTGGCGTGGACGTGGGATGGAGACGGGCCTATCAGGGGGACACAGGAAGGGAGGGGGGGGCAGCTCCCGCTACTGCACAGCTCATCCGGTGCTCGTCCGATGGCTCCTGCCACTTGTCCAGGAGGCTGTATGCCTCTGGATCTGCCTGGCCGGGAAGAGTCCAGCCCCAGCCCGCCTTGCCAGATCCAGGCACGAGTCCACCCATGCCCTCCCCGACGAGCACCGGATGAGCCACTTGCAGTGGTCAGAGCTGCCCCCACCCTCCCCGATGAGCTATGCCTCTGTCCCGCACCCACCCCAGCACTGGTCCCAGCCCCACTCCTCCCTTACCCCCCCGCCCTCCCCACAGGGTTATTCGAGGGGGGAAATCAGCTTGGCTCCACGCTTTGGGGGGCCCTGCAAAGATGGGTGGAAGGGTGGCAGTGCAGAGCCAGTAAAAGTGGTGGCTCTGTGTCCAGCCACTCACTACACCCCCTTCCTCCCCCACCAATGGTAATGGCAGCTTCTTTGGGCCCAGGGCCCGCATGGGCTGGTTTGCCCTGGGCCCCGCACCCTGCCCAGGTCACGTCCGGCCCCCTCCCACCACACCAGACTTACTAGCTGCACGCAGCACTCCACTCTGCCGGCTCTGCTCCTCACTGCCTACATGCACAGGCATTTGTCAGACAAATTATCAAAGGCATCAGGCTGATTTTCTTTGTATCAATGCCGATCAGATATCAAGGCAATGCATCTATGCACCTCTAGTTCCTTGGATCCTACTTCTTCCTCTTCTTAAAGATGAGCACTATATTTCCCTTTTTTCCAAGTGTCCGGGACCTCTCCCAAATCACCACAAGTTTTCAGTGATGGCCAATGACTTCGCCATCACATCGGCCAACTGCCTCAGCACCCTTGGCTGCATCCATTTTGGCCCCATGGGCTTGTACACGTCCAGGTTTTCTAAAGAGCCCCTAGCCTGTTCTTTTCCGATTGCTGGCTGCTGCCCTCTTTCCCAAGCACCACTGCCAGGTGCAGCCGTCTGAGAGTAGACTTTGCCTGTGAAGACTGAGGTGAAAAAAGCACTGAGTACTTCAGCCTTTTCCACCTCATCTGTCACTAGGTCACCTCACCTATTTTGTAAGGGACCTCTGCTTTTCCTCTTGTTGGTGACATACTTGTAGAAATTCTTTTTCTTACCCCGCACGGCCCTTGCTAACTGCAACTTCAATTGTGCTTTGGCTTTCCTGGTTTCATTCCTTTATATGAGAGCAACGCTCTTATACTCACTCCTCCGTAGTCATCTGTCCAAGCTTCCTTCTTGTAAGCTTCCTTTTTGTGTTTTAGCTCACTGAAGAGCTCCCAAGCTGATCTTCTACTATATACTTGCTAGTCTTCCTGTGAATCAGAATGGTTCATTCCTCCACCCTCAGTAAGGTTGTTTTAAAGTACAGCCAGCTCTCCTGGACTCCCTTTCCCCTCAGAATGACCTCCCAGGGGATCCTGCCCATCAGTTCCCCGAGTTAAGTCAAAGACTGCTTTTCTGAAGTCCAGGGTATGTACTCTGCTGATCTCCTTCCTTCCTTTCCTGAGGATCCTGAACTCTATCATCTCACGGTCACAACTGCCCAAGCTGTCATCCACTACTGCATTCCCCACCAATTCTTTTCTGTTGGTGAGCAGCAGATCAAGGAGAGCATGGCGTCTAGTTGGACTCTCCAACTCTTGCTTCAGGAAGTTGTCCCCAGCACTCTCCAAAAACTTCCAGGACTGCCTGTGCAGTGCTGTACTGCCCTCCCAGCAGGTGACAAGGGGAATAAAGTTAACCAACCACGATATCACTCGTGTTGCTCTCCCCTCTAACCCTAACCCACATAGTTGTGCGCCACTGCTAGTCCAACCTACATGGTGGGGGGGACCTCATGCCACCACTATAATCCATGCAGCGTGCAGGCCATTCTGTGGGAAATGTTCCTGCAGCCCCTGGCTGTGCTGAAGTTGGACAGCGCCTAAATTAAATGATCAACTGTGGGTGGAATAGGGTACTGAATTGTATATTACATCTTCCATAAGATACGTAAGCAGGGTAGATGAATGCACCCTTCAGCCAATTCTCCTGAAAGAACATTTCTACTTTTTGAATAAGGAATAAAGAAGTGGATTGTGCAAGCGATATCAAGCAAAACTCTTATTCTTAAGGCAGAGAACAGGGCAAGTATAACATGAAGACCTTCAATTGCCAGTACTAAAGCTTCAGGAAGCTGTGGGCATCCCGAATTGTGCCTTATTTTGTTAATCTCTGAAGAGACATTAAGTGATGAAATGCCATTAAGGACAGGTAAACTGCATCTTGGCATATCTCCTCATACCTGTAAGTAAAACTAAACGCTCTTTCGAGATAGCAGAAATATATTTAGCTGAGTGATGCAACATTGTGAAACATCATCAGTTTGCAGCTTATACTTCCACTGGGGAGACCTCCATGTCCTTAGAGTACATGTAGTGTCAGCATGATACCCTTAACGAATAGCATATGGATACCCATAAAACAGGTACTGTATGAGCAGCAGCAGGAATAGATTCCCTGTACTGCCCAAGTATACTTTCTTAACCTGAGCATGGAGGAAGCACCTCTGCAGACGAGTGGCTGAGTAGATCAGCCTTGGCAAATCCAATCATGATTGCTTTTGCCAAGAGATAAGCCAACTATGATGGCAACTTTTACAGTGCAGACCAGCAGCAAAAATCTGAGTGCAAAAATAACCCCACACCAGTAAGAGATTCACTTCCAATTCTTAGTCACCTGGTCTATTTTCAAGCTGGTAACCCAGGGTTGAAATGCCTGGTGGCCAATTAATAAAAATATAGAGCCATTTGGGAAATACCTAGGGCCACTTTAGAAAGATGTGCAACTGTTCTTGTGCAACCTGTGTACTTATTTCCCTCTCTCTCCGTGAATATTTCCTAACATTTAGATTGGTAACAGAGATATAGCACAGAAAATGTCATTGGTGGGAAAATGCCCAGAAATAGCAACAGATATAATCCTTACACTGAAACAAATGGTGTTAATTTTTGTTTTATTTTGATTTCTATTGCAGCAATATTGTTACGCTGTTTGCATTTCGAAGGCAAGCCTTTATTATTCTGACATTTATGCTAGCTGTAGTTGGCATAGTATTTTCTGAGTGGGCACTGGGCCAGTTGAACAGGTAGAAATATATCTAGGCATCCCAGAATCAGTCTATCCCATAGGTTTGCCATGTTAGACACCATATTTCTGGAGGTAATGGCTAAATGCCTCTGTTTAACTTTGTGTTATATTCGGTTAAGCCATTGCTATTGCTACTTCAGGTCAATGCTGAATTACACTTGAAAGGGACAAAAATATTCTCTGTGGGTACATCACACAAGCTCCTAGCTCCAGTAATACCAATTAGTGATTTCCAGGAAGAAACAATGTCCTGTGTTATAAGGAGTCTCCACCCTCTACCACTTCTTGTACAGCTCACTATGCAAGTCCCCAGACACCTTGGCATATACAATTTCCGAAAAGCCCAGGCAAGGTTTCCGCTGAGTCCCTCAGTCACATCAAAAACAAAGAGCATGGTAGTTTCTCTGTGGCTTTTGCCTTACAGGCATCCCATGCACAATAGCTGCAGAAGGTCTTAACAAGTAGAAAAATCAGTTACTATATAAGATATGGAAAGTAATTACTGAACAAATAGAATAAATTATGGTACATGTGAAAATCAAATGTACTTCATCTTTTTTTTGGTGAATATTTTACAAGCATGGGTAACAGAAGCAAGCAGTGGAATGTAAATGTAATGTGACTAACTGCCTTATGCCATATACACAGATTTCCATCAGATTTGACTTTCTTTCTCTCTCCCCTTTTTATTTATCTAAGCTGATGAACCATGGATCAGGATTCTCACATGGTTTAACTTAAAAGGTATCTCAGCAAAATTATCATTTAAAAAATGATGAGAATTAAAATTCAAGGATTTTCTTCAAGACTGTGTAGTCCCAGAGAAGTGTCTGAACATGTCTCCAATCTGACCAGCTCTTCTGTTCCAAAGAAAAGTAACCCGAGCCTTTCCAGAGTGACTGAAAAGCTAGACTGATTTTAACAGGCTTCACATATACAGAAGACTTTGCTCACATGAAGCTGTTGTGGGCAACTTACAGCCTTGGGCAGAAACCTCACACAGCTCCTACCACTTACGTCTTCCTCAACAGAGGCAGATGGAACTGAATTGATGCATACGTTCTGGGATGCACCAAATCCTGCACTTTTTTAGTCCACAAGAAACAACAGAAAACTAGGAATCTAACAATTACTACACATTCTGCCTTTGTCATTTTTATGCTAAGGAATGTTGCAAGCTTTATCTTTGCCTTCGATAATAGCAGGTCACTATGATTACATACAATAAAAGTTCTCCTATATGAGATATCTTTCTGAGCACGTCCAGCAGGAATTGGCCCTCTACTTAGACCACTGGAAAGACTAAACAAAAATTGAAAGAGAAATGTTCCATTTGAATGGTTCTTCAAAGAACAAGGTGAAAATAATACAAGAATGGAAAAGTAGCCACCTGCCTCTCAAAAGGAAAAATGGCATCTAAAAAAAGTTATATATATTTCTTTTCAGTCCACAGAAATTACAGTTAACTTTTACCAGAAATGCAAATCAAGATATGAACTGTGCAGCTAGTTCTGTTAGTTAGTTCTGGTAAACGCACTGCATTTATTCCAGTTCTTGGGCCCCTAGAGGGTTGTGTTAGATTGATGATTAGCACATTTGTGCATGTGGGTCTGCCTGGAAGCTACTATGTGGGGTGGTTATGAGATGAAAATAATGATGGAAGACAAATCTGAGCAAAACTATGTATAATACATTTTCTGTGCCCCTTCCCCCTCAGCCCAGAACTCCTTTCTAGCTAATCACATTTTCAATCACTTGCATATTATTTTTAATATAACCTGCTGGATCCCAGATGCGCATGATGAGCCAAAAAGTATTGGAAGATGTCTTAACATATGGCATCAGCAAAACCCATACTTTTTAATGTAAATACATCATCTATTGCTGTAAACCCTATTTGATTAAAGAAAAATTACCTTGTCTCTCAGGAGAGAATATGGAAAGATCAACTGAATACACATATACTTATAAAAACACAACCACGCATGCATTTAGCATATCCCACGAACCTGAATACTTCTGCCATCAAACGTGCGGTTTTCCACTCTATTGTTGCAGATGACCGCAAGCAGAGGTCTAATTGTGCATTTTCACTCGGGTACAGAGAATCTTGAAACTGATCCAAAGGTACATCTCTCTTTCAGGGACTCGGGAAGGGAAACTCAGGGACTTGTCAAGTAAAATGGGGCCCTGTTTCTTATTTACTCACAAGCTATCTTGAATTGCTTGGAGTGCAATAAGGGCCTTATTATGAATGAGAACAGCACCCATGCAGGCTAATCATTAGGACATTTCAACAGGGAGTCAACAGATGAGCACTTAGGGAACAAAGCCTAATAAGTAAAAATAAGCTAAACAATCCTCCTTAAGAACAACTGGTGATTGGGAGAACTACTTTTCAGTCCTCATTCACATACATTCCACTTCTGTGGAGCAAAGATTATTCACACGAATAAGGACCGCACGATTCAAATGGTTTTATATATGTCAAACAAAAACATAAAAGAATCAGGACTAGCACACATGTGGTATCAGCCATGCTAAGGCAGCAAGGTATGTTTTTGAAAAATGTTATTGCACACCACAAGTGAAACTCATTAGCCCAAGATAGCTAACGCTGCATAAGATACGTAAATATAGAATATACATAAATGAGTTGTAGCCCCAGTTGCACACCGCAGCCATAATGCATTGAAAATAAAGATGCAAGAAAATTACCCCGTCGCCCAAACATTTAGTCCTAAAGCACATAAGTCAGTGGGAGCTTTGGTGGATGATGAATGCAGCATCACGTCCACCAGTCTAATGCTCACGCTCAGACAGCTGAAGCCTGGGCAGAGCTTTCACTACAGAGTTCATGAATGCGTGCAGGACTCTGAAAAATGCAAGGATGTGGAAGTCACATGCTACATGTAGCTGAGCTCCTTCAATTTCCACTGAATTAGAGCACTGAAAGTGCTTGGCATCTCATAGCATTAGGTTGATAATGCCATCTATACAGCAGGCCAAATTCTGAAAGGAGCTACGTAGTACTCGGTCTTCACTGAATTGCACTAGATTTTTGAAGAACTGACCCAGTGAAAATTGCAAGTGATCTCAACCTCATAGGACAGGAACACCTTGCTCTCACTCACAGCAGCAGTGTTTTCTTGTTCATCTGTAGCTATTCCAAAGCAAAGCACAGACCAACAGAAAGAAATAATAATCTGGAAGGTACTTCCCTTGTGGGAGGAAGATTATTTTGTACTCCCACAGAAAAAGCAATGTGGATTCAGCATCCTACGTTGAATTTTGAAACACACTTGCTTTCCTCCCCAGCACACATGCACATTTTCAACAAAAGCAAGATCAGAAATGAGAGCTTCAGATCTAAATTTCAAATCAGTCAAGACTCTAGTCAGACACCAAAGAAGATTCTTACTTAAAGGTTTTATTAAACAATTCCAATCTTTATCACCACCATGTCTATATCCACTTTTTGCTGCTGCCTATGAATATAGAATGAATATTCCTAAATAAACACACTATGAGGAATTAGATCATTTTTGCACAGTACTCTAAGGTCCCAGCTGTGAAATCAAGACAACGTAAAGGGATCTTTGACAGCTCAGAGACCTACTGAAGAGAATGGATCCAATGCAATGAGCCAATTCTGTGGACACAGCTGCAAAATCAGCTCCAGGGGCGGTTATCCACCTGCTAGACATGGTCATTATTGTTATTTTATTATTTGCATAGGAATAGGTCACAGGAACAAAACTTTTGTCGTTGGAGAAGCTAAGACAAACCTTTAAAATAAAAAAAGTGTGGTTCTTGATTCTGCCACTATATCAAAACTTGTTGTTATGGAAATCTGAGCAATTTCAGAAAAATCATCATCATCATACCCTTGTTGCTGGAGAAAGTAGGAGGGAAAAAAAAAAGAGCTGCAAGATAGAAACTAAGAAACAAAATGTGATGATTAGCAAAGCTGCCAGAGAAAATTAGGGAGTAACAGAAAAAAGCTAAGGGTTGTAATGGGTTTTAAATCTATTTAAAAAAAATCCCTTCTTCCCTCTAAAGTAGAACTTTCTCTGGCCAAACATCCTATTCATTTAAAAATATTCCCTGGTCACAAAAAACACAGAAATTAGTTCTTGACCTGGCTGGATGATAGACACAAAACTTCTCATTATGTTCTCCCGGATGAAGTCAGCTAACCCTGGCTTCCTACAAGGGGTACTCTTTTTTCACTGGGAAAAAGGCACTGCCTTTGAAAATGCACGTACAAACACAGGGCGCCAAGCATGCTGCTCAGCACTACCTTACTGCAACAACCAACACATTTTTCAACACAACCATCCACATCCACAATACAAGCAAAATTGTGCTGGTTGTGCTGGCTAAAATGCAGTCTGATGCTGAGCAGTTTCCTGAGAGGTGCAAAAAAAATGTCACATACCCACTATACCCACTGGTATGCCTTGAGATGGGGAAAAGATGCAGATTCTCAGCTGATGTAAATTGTTACTGTTCTCATGACTGCTGAACTTTACATCAGCTGGGCCCCTGATCCCTGGCATTGAACTCTAACTCCTCTGTTACATAGTAAATTCACTCCTATGTTCAAACACTTCAAAGGCATCTAAAGCTTTTGGATACACATCCCTTTTGCCTATAGATAAATGGAAAGGACTGTAAGAAAGAAATAATTTAATCAGAGGAAAAGAAAACATAAGTTTTCATATTAATAATCTGGGGTAAACTTAAAGCCACCAAATTTCAGAGAAAAAAATCTGGGACATAATACTGGGCACTGGACAGTCTGTTTTGGCCCCGTGCAACTGAACAATATGCAAATGCTGGGCCTGATCAAGATGCTGCCTGGCCTCCAGCTGGGACCAGTCTTTTAGATTTGAGATAAAAGTCTCTTTTCAGGGAGCTCTTGGGAATGACGCCCCAAAATTCGAGACTACCCTGGAAAGTCCAGGAGAGTTGGTTGCTCTAACCAAATAGAGCCAGATGTAGCCTGGCAGCCGAAGCACTGAGAATAAAGCATGACTCAGAGACAATCCTCTGCAGAATAACTCCTCCAGATCTCCTCTTTTCTAGCAGGGGTCCAGGAACATACTCTATTAAGAAATGGGCACACCCCAATCACTGAATGCCCAGATAGACAGCTACCTCTTGGCCAGCATACAGAGGTACCACCACAGCTCTGCCTACTCCCCGTCTGCTTGCTCACAGTAGGGAGCTATGGGTGAGCCGTTTCTGCTCCTCCCGTGCACCCATCCAAGACCCTTTAATTCTGGTGTGCAGAACAGTTATTATTCCTACCAGTAAGTATTTCTAAAGCATTCATCCAGTGAGATCTTGTAATACACAATTAATGGTAAGTCAGCAAGTTCCATCTCTCCACACGTGGACTGAAGCCCTTTTGGGATAACCAGTGCCCAAATATGCACTGCCCAGGAGCTGTGGCAATGCAACAGAGGTAGGATCACATCTCACAAGACAGCTAGGGTGAAAATGAAAAATGATATATAAGAGGACGTTTGATGTCTCTGTTTTGAAGTTTATGTTGAGGGTTTGGGTGTCATCCATTAGCACTGTCCATTCCCAATTGTTACAGACACAACTCTAACATGCCGAGAGGAAACCATCTGGGAAGCAGCACCGATAGAATACAACAATAGAAACACAATGCCCGCTCCTGCAATGCACATCTCTGTGGACCACTCCTGTGAATCCTTATGTCCCAGCATCGCCACACAAAAAATAACCCATTTCCTTTTCTACCACCACAATATCCATGTGTTTCCTTCCAAGCATCCCATTCTGGAGCAGTGATCCTTTCACCCACCCGTCAAACTGATACCAAGAGCTGGATTCAATCAGTGCAGCTCCAGTAAAGTCAATGGAGCAACATCGATTCACACCAGCCCAGGATTTGGCTTTTGCCAGGTAGAAAACCAGCACAGCAGTTACTCCAGGAAAGACCCAAGATAACAGATTTTAAAAGAAAAATCATGGAACCAGCACAACACCTGCTACCATGGCATTCTTCATGCTGCTTCTACGTTGTACCCTGCCCCCATCCTGCCTCTCGCCTGTACCTTTTGCCTGGAAACTCTTCCAGCCAGAACCAGGCTACTCCTCAGCCTTTGTATAGCACTTAAGCACAATGGGGGCTGAGCTCTCGGCTGTTCTGTAGGCAAGTGTCAAGAATATTCAATTTTAAGGATTTCTTTCTTTTTTTTTTTCCCCCTTTTACAAGCTCTCTCTTTCCGAAGCATGCTGCCGTCACAGGCACCTCCAAAAGCAGCAAGGAAATATGAACTGACATGCTTTTATTTATTTATTTTTTAAATGCAGATGCTGACAAAAAGGGGGAGGAAAACCGGGGAGGAAAACCGGGGAAGGAACACCCTCTCCCCTGAAGCCCAGCCCTGCACAGGAGTAGGGGCTTCCCCAGCCTAGGCAACACCAGCATCATGCAAGCTCCTCCATGCAAGGCTGGGGGGGAGGTAGGAAACCCCACAGGCATCATTCTGGCTGGGGGTGGCGGCAGGGTGGAAAAGAGGCAAGTCCTTTTGTACCTCCAGGAGCCCATTTCAGCCGGCTCCCCCAGAGCTCATCCTTCCTGCCCATTAGTGACCCCAGTGCCACCTCCGCTGCCTGTGGGGAGAGAGAAGAGGGAGCACCAGGGCAGCTTCCCCCCACCTCCGCCAGCTCTTATCCTACCCAGCGCAGCGCAGGGCACTGCTCACCCCGCAGAGGCCGGAGCGTCTGGGGCTGGGAGAGCCGGACAGGCAGCCGCTCCGTGCACCGTGCGCGCACACACACATGTGCATGCACATACACACATGCCAAGCACCCACCTCCTCGCCCTGCGGACCCCCTACACGCACACGCATGCACACACATGCACAAAGCAGCCGCCCCGTCCCCACACACCTGCACACAAAGCAGCTGCCCCCTCGCCCTGCACACCCCCTACGCGCACAGACGCACATACAAAGCACCCCCCCCCTTCGCACGCACACACAGACGTGCCCGCCGCCCCCGGCTCCATCCAAGGCGCAAGAGGAAAAGTTTGGCGGGGGCAGCCAACCCCCGCCCCGTGCCCGCCGCCCCAGGCTTACCCGGCTCGGAGCAGCAAGACCCGCGCAGGCCGCCGCCGCCGCGAGGCACCATCCCCAGCGCGGGCATATTCGCCGGGGCCGGTCCCGGTCCTCCTCCCGCAGCGCCCCTCGCTCCGCCCTGCGCCGGGCCAGGTGGCGGCTCCCGCTCGGGGGCGGCGGCGGCGGGCGGAGGCGGCGCAGGCGCACGGAGAAGGGCTCCCCCCGCCCCCCGCGGGAGGGGGCGCCCGCCCGGCTGCGCCTTTGTGCCCGCCTGCCCCGCGGGGAGGCGAGGAGCGCGCGGGCGGCTGCCCTTCGCCGTGCTCCGGCCGGGGTCCTGCCCCACGCGGCGGGCTGGGCTGGGCTGGGCTTGGGGTGGCCACCCCAGGGACGCACATAGCCGCCCACCAGCCAACGCGGGGGACTGCCCCTCCAGGAGCCGCAACCCTGGCGTCTCCCACGCAGGCCTGCAAGCAGCCTCGGGGGGCACCAGCCCCGCACCCTGACAGGGGCACCAGCCCCGCACCCTAGGGAGGCACTGGCCCGTCTGCCCTGCTGTGGGCTCAGCCTGGAGATCTGACCCAGGGCTGCGATTTCCCCAGAAGTAAACGGTGCTGGGCACCTCACGGGCTCCTTGCAAGGCACGATGTCCGCCCTTATTAAGGAGCAGAGCACGCTCCAGTTTTTGTGGGGTGAGATTTCAAGGAGGGGGGTGAGGGCCCTGATCCTGGCAAGCCCCCTCACAGACATGAACGGCCCTTACTCATGTGAGTGGCCACATAGGCAAGGGTGACGCGGCTGGAGTGCCAAGATGCCCGGGACTGGCCCCTTTCTGCAGCAGGTTTCTTAGGCGTCGCATGCTTAATGCTTTCTGGGGTTAAATAATTATTTGTACCATGCCCCTGGTGTTACGCTCAGATTTGTCTACCTCCCACACACAGCTATTATCATCGGAAGGGAGGTTATGGAAAACAGTAATGATGCTTTGAAGGAATTAATTACACATTGTTTACATCTTCCCACACTGGCCTTTTTATTTTATTTCTTTCTTATCCACCCCACCTACTGGGCCCCAGAGACAAAAAAGATGACCCAGTTAAGTAGTTTAAAGGAGCTAGGAAAACCCGGGTTCAAGTCTGCTCTGCCACTGATCCCCAGTGACCCTGGGCACATTACTTAGATGCACAATGTGTGTCTGCCTTGTGCTGCAGGCAGTGTCACTTCAGCGCATTTTGCCAACCTGCTGTTGCTGCACGGAAATGAAGCGCTTCAGCTTCCCTGGGGCCGCACACCATTGCTGCCCCCAAGCACGCTAGAAACTCAACTTGAGAACAGTAGTGGTAAGCACCCCCAAAGCAATTTCATTGCCGCCTCCTGGGTTTGGCATGTGCAAGCATGAGTGGGGGGGGGGTGGGCAGAACGGGCTCGTGAGGGTCCTCAGGAATGGTGGGGCACTCCGGAGGCATACCTGGGGGGGTCAGTTCCCCTTCCTCGGTTAAATGGCGAGAACAGAACTTCCTTATGTCATAATACGTTGTGAGAAAAGGACACTGAAGACGGAGAGGCACATAGAGACTCTGGTAGAGTAAACTGTCACTAGCACAGCACTTTTAAATTGCTGATTTCAAAGGATACAACAATGGTTTTCAGGATTACTGTCTCCATGTTCCACATAACGGATGCTGAGGCACAGACAAAGTTGCCACGTGCACCACTGGCAGAGTCAGAACCAAGATCTAAGTTCCATAGCAAATTTCTACCCTTAAATACGCACTATTTTCCACAATACCTTACATGTACAGAGCCGTCCTATACCTATGATATAGACTGTTTTAGAGAAAAGCTTTGTATTGGAAACTAAACCCCTTTCTCTGAGCAATTTCAGAACCTCTGAGTTATATTGGAGTCCTCCCAGCTTCTCCTCCCTTTCATATTTATCTCCTGTGAAGAATTGACATCTCTTGTCCCTACTTTATATTACCGGTTTGTAATAAACAACAGTGCAAGGGCCTGTCCATGCTCTCTGCCGCCCTGCAACAGGCAGGAAGCAGCAGAAAAAGGTAGTTCTCATGCATTTTCTTGCTGTCCCTTTGGTCATGCAGATTTCTAACCTGTTTGTCATTTCAGGGAAGCACAGCAAAGGAGGAAGATTTCTTTCTGGATGTGGGTGGCCATGTGTGGTTTGCATGCAACTGCCGCAACAGCAGCAAGAGCTATTTTTAGTTGAAAGTAGGCCAGGCAGCCCCAGAAGAAGTGTTAATAAGAGAAATGTTTTTAGAGGAAAATAAAAATAATAAAGAGGCCTAAGTGTAAATCCTGAACAAGGTGATACATCAGTGGCTGCTGAACAAGGTAAGCACTGATGTTCAGCTAAGTTACCCTCTGTATCCTGGATCTTCAAACAGATTCCTCTGATGGTCAGCATACATTTTTGGCCACGGTCAGACGTGTGGGCATTTGGTTTCCTGTGTACAACTAGCACGAGGTGTGCTGCTAGTTGTCCCCAGGAAACGCCTGTGCAACGTATTCTCTGGGCACGGCAAGTTAACCTGTCGGGGAGGGAAGTCTGAGTCCAGCACTGGGCTGGCCCCAGCAGCCTTACCTGGCAGTCTGGGGGGCTTTGGGGGCTGCATCCACATCGCTTTTGCCCCATGGAGCCTGGCTGGCAGTGGAGTGCAGCTCTGGCCAGCCAGGCTCCAGCTCTGGGCGGCACACACTGCTACCATGTGCACCACTCTGCTTTTTTTTCCCCGCACGTTTTTTTGACCAGGAGTCTAAAAAACCTTCTGCGCTGTTCCCTTCCCTTGCAGTGCAGAGAACAACTGAAGGTGCAGTTTGTGGTGCTGCAGACATGTCTACTGGATGCAGCCTTTTAAGTCCCGTTGGATTCAGTGGAAAGTAAACACATTATTCATGTGATTGACTTCTTCAATGAAAGGTTCTAATTCATCAAAGCCAAGTGACGTGGCTAAATCGCATTGAAATTCAATAGGAGTTGGATGCCTAACTTGTTTAAACTCTTTTGAAAAATCCTGCTTAAGTTCAGAAGTTCAGTGGGTCAAATTCTGCTTTCCTTGTAGTACACATTACCCATGCCACCAGAACTTCTCAGATAACTACCAATGCCATGTAAAAGATTTGTTACCTCCAACCGTAGAAGAAGGATCTTCAAATATTCCTGTCTTCCTTCATGTTGTTGTGGTCTTGTGCTTAACAGACAGGATTACTTGTATTTACTTGAAAAGTTTTTCCCCATAATAAACATGGAAGAAAAAGCTTTTCACTTTACATTTGCATACAAGGACATTTCAATAAATACAGTGTCTATCATTAAATTGCTACCAAAAGCGACGTGTTCTGTAATGGAAACCAACTATGAAGTTGATTAAACGCAGCCAACGCTTAACCCGACTATGAAACACATGGCCCATATAGGGCAAACATAATGATGGGAACCTTTTGTTATTTTTGCTTCTTATAGAGGGTGGGTGTTCCTTCCACAGGGAACTGACACTGAGCCTGGTATTGCAATACCTCCAGACCCACACCTAGAAGGCCAGAATCAGTTCTGATAACTTCCCCTTGGTGCCAAAACTGTTAAAGCTCAACATGACAAGGTTTGGGGCACAAGGAAATACAAAAGACCTGAGTGAGGGGCTGTATAGTAGAGGATGGGGTTAGGGGCGTGAATGCAACTAAGTTGCATATAGAACATGTAGCCAACTAAGCCCAGGGGTGAGGGGTCGGAAAGGGGGAAAAGGGAAAGGGGATGGGACAGTCATACAGCAAAGAATCTGCAGGAGACCCTGCACAACAAAAATCACATTTGAGTAGGTAGATGGTTTGTCACACTGGCAATGCATACAGTGTGCATAAGGGTGCACATGCACCCCGAGTGTGGCGGTGTACCTCCTATGAAAAGGCACCATCGACGCTGCTGGTGGCACCTGCAGCAGCTCCAAACTTACTGCCGCCACGCTCCTGCCGCCGACCACACTGCCGCTGCCTGTCGGAGCTCGCCATGCACCCCTAGCCACCAAGGGCACACCCTGTTCATGCTTGTAATCATACGCACAGTTACAAATAGTGCCATATGGGACACAGTTGTAGGGGTAGGGAGGAGCCCAGAATTTAAAAGGCCCTTAGGGTCCTGTAGACTTAGCAGCATGGGGCAGCCAGGAGGTCCCCTTTACATCACTTCTGGTCAGCAGTCTGGTGAAGTCCACGTACTGACACTGTCCCGTGATGCACTCCACGTAGATGTCATTGGACTAGCAGATGGTATTGGACATGAGCACTATTAGCTTAGTGTAGCAGTATAATTACTACAGTTGATCTTACCCAAACTGCGAGAATAGGTTAGTACAACCCCTCTGAATAAAGTATACAGTCATGACCATTGTGCTCAGTCCCCCTTGGCACTGACTCTTTATCAAGTTATGGTGAGCTACTATGTTGAATACATTTCACCTTTCCGTTCACTCCCACACTTGAGCTACACCTTTCTTTCCCATTTCCAAAGAGTCCCTGTTTCCTAGCACTAGTGACAAGAATACCTGGTCCCAGTCATGAGTGGGGGCGCTAAATAGCGCATGGATCCTTTGTGGGAGTATCTGGACCACACACACATAGTTACTGGTGCTGGGCTGTGGGGTCACTATGGATTGAAATGCTGGTGTCTGCTGGGGCCCAGCCCAATAAACTCTACGGTACATTTTGAGTCTTACGATTTGAATTAATACTATATACACAGTTTGTATCATTTATTAAGCAGGTATAGGAGTGCTGCTTAAAATGTTTATGGAGTACTTGTTCTAAAATTTTCAGCAGTTTTAAAAGAAGTAAACTGTGTCAATTCTGGATGAACTAAGTCCATGAATACCTGTAGTAATCTCCCTATAAGCAAGTTTCTACAGGTATGTTTATTTTTAGGTCAGTGTTTTAAAATATGCTTTTCACTTCCAGGTGCCCAGGGAGAGCAGGGTCTGACTGGGGGGAAGAGGCTGCAGAGAAAGAGGTTGGTGAGGGTTAAGAGGCCTCCTGACCCCCAAGATTTATTTTCTCTGTTATAGCAGTGGGATGGGGACAAACTTCCGGTTACTAGATTCCATACCTGAAAAATTATAATAAATTTATAAATTTTCCATATATAGGATCTAATTATTAGGTATTATAGTATCATAGGTCATATAGAGTAGTCATCTTATATTCACAGTCATCTTATATTTGAGTAAACTGGGTTGCTTTATGGCTATTACAATTTACTTGCTTTCTCTAGTAAGCTCTCTGCACTGTAGAGATAATAACGACCCTCTTTCCCTCATGAACTGTCATTCTGTTGCACATTTTCTTACAATATGATAAGTAACACTTTCCATAACTAAGCAAAATAGTCAGTCAGTCAGTCAGTCAGTCAGTCATACTTAAAGTTAAGCAGTCAGGGCTGATTGGACCCCACTCAACATGCTGTGCTCCTGGTTGAACGTTCCAATAGCAATAAACTCTGGAGTGTATTGTGCCGGAGTTTATTGCTCCTGTGCACATGTTCAAATTGAGTTTATTGCTTTGCAATTGCATGTGTAGATGGTTCCTTGAACTAGCGTTACAGAGTCTTTCAATATGTGGCAATCTGTAGATTAGGATGTAAACATTCCCCTTATATGGGCAATAACATATGACCCTTTACCATGAGATTTAATTTAGTAGCTTTTAGCATGTAGCAGACCTACTTTAAAATCCAGGAATGGAAAATAACCCCGTGGTCCCTCTCAGTAGTACAAGTATGGAATGAGAGAAGTATTCTTTATATGTAATGAAAATTAATTTTGTTGAGTGATCTCTTCAGACAAGGTAAGAGAAAGGACCAATCCATTTTCACTTTATTCATCATAGCCATAAATATGTCATTCCTCCTGTAACTTACCTCTAGACCAGTCATTATGTAGAGCGGTTCATAGTGAAGGCACTTCAAAGTTATAGTGGATCTGAAATTGAGAATGGCCTTCATTATTGTGATCTATTAGAACACAAGAAAAATGGGAATTGTGGAAGGTACTTTGTGCTGTTTAGATGATGCAAAGAATGTTATTTTTCTGAGCATGCACATGGCCACATTTTTTGAGGCAGGCTACTAAAACACTACCATCAACACACTGCAAAACCGAATCATTATGCATGCAAATGAGCATTTTGCTCAATTAAAGAGATGCAGATGCAAATTTTGCAGGCATGTTTTTGAAAACACAATACACAATAATTACGTGAATTTTGAAATAATGGTGCTTTACTTAAATGAGTAAACAATTATTGTGTTAGTAATGATTGTTTACTAGTGTTTAATTGATCAAAACTAGCAGGTCTGAGTTACCTAAAATAGTTTAGGCACTAATTCATTTACATGCTTCAGGTTATGTACATACTTTACAACATACTTAAATCTCATTAGACTCACTAAGACTTAAACATGTGCTTCTATCTAAGCACCTGCTTGAGAACTTATTTTAGCCTAAGAGCATGTTGGCGATAGTTTTATTGATGGGTTGATTTTCACCACTTAAATTATTTGTCAGTCATATGCCACTCAGGAAAGTGAGCTTTGAATGTTGCAGTGATGCCATGTTCGTGTTTGGAGGATTGCTTTCACTGTGTTTTATTACATCCTTCTATTTTGAAGATATATTATACACCATTCATTACTAGCCAGTGCCTGAATCACACCAACTGCTGTAGTAGCAAGCAATTTGTTGCAGGTGAAAATTTTTCATGTTTATTTATAACTATGAATGCATCCTGTATTCTCAGTAGCATCTACTGAGAATACAGGGCAAGTTCATATTTAGCTAACTTAGTATTACAGAATTACCACCCAGAATAAGCTGTGTAAAGCTACAAATTTCAAGATCTGATCTAGTTAACATCCAGACCCCTCTGTTATCTGAGTTGAGAGTAGGAAACTGCTGAGCATCTATAAGGGTCAGTCAGAAAGCAGTGCCTCCTATCTTTTTTCTTAACCATTATTGAAAAAAAATAATAAACTTGCACAGAAAATGTGTACATCGTCACTGAACACAGCCGTATTTCAACAGTTTCCTTCTGTGTCAGTGGCCTTTTTCCCTTGGTGGACACAGGCATGTATCCTGTCATGCTTAAAGACCTTGTCCTTGTTGTGCAGCCACTGTCCCCACAGTGGGTATGTCTACACATGCATTAGATCTGAAAGCAGTTTACTCATGTGAATGCTAGCCCAGGAGCTGGCAGGGAGCACTGGGCCAGGGGACAGCTGTCTCCCTCCCCTGCCCCCTGCCCTGACAGCAGGAAGCTTCCAGCCCCAGCTCCCTGATTGGGTCAAGGGACTTCGTGAGAGCGGCAGGGGAGAGGCAGGTCCCAGCCCCCTGTCCCTGATCTGCTGGTGGGGCAGCTAGCTCAGCTGTGGGCTCACTACTGACTGCCCTGCCTCTGCATCTCTTTCCAAGCCCTGTGCCTTGATCACCTAATCATGGGATGGGGCTGAAGAGTCTGTTCCCCGCTCAGCTCCATAAGTGTAGAGCTCAGCAGAGAGTGGGCTTCCCAGCCCCCACCAGCAGGAAGCTCCCAGTATCAGCATCAGCTCTGTGACTGTGGGGCAGGTGCTGGGAGATCCTTATCTCTCAGTGCCAGCTCCCCTGTTGCAGAGCCAGTGCTGGGAGATAAAGATCTTCCAGCCTGAGCCACTGGGCCCCCACTGGAAGATAAGGATCTCCCAGTGCTGACCCCGTGACTACAGACCCAGCACTGGGAGATAAGGATCTCTCAGCCTCTCTCCCCCTGATCACAATGGCGAAGCTGGAGCTGAGAGATAAGGATCTAACCACCCCTGCTTCCTGATCACAATCTTGGAGCACAGGCCTTGGAGCTCCCTGCTGCTGGGGCAGAGGGACATAGTCCCTGCCTGGGCTGCGGTAGTGGAACCCACCCCAGCAACAGACAGCTCTCAGGGGCAAGAATCTCTCACCCCAGTGGCTAGCTGACCAGGAGCAGATTTGCTCTTGGTCAGGCATCCACATGAGCGCTACTGAACAGTTAGTAATTTCAAGTATATTTGCTACTTGTATTTGCAAATAGCAAATTTACTCACAATTATCGAGGTTTACTAAGCATGTGCACATGTAGATGCACATCCTTAACTGGTGTTTCTGCACGTGCATGTATGCCAGCTTAAATTTAGTTTAGTAAATTACTGCTCAGTAAGCAGGAATAGGCTAGTGTCTACACATGCAGGTGCTAAGGCACAGAAGCATCATGTGTGGACTGACTTGGGACTAACTTTAGTCCCAAGTCAGTCCACACACAGTTCTACTGGGCAGTAAGGCATCTACACATGCGTTACTATACAGTAACTAATCAGGCATAAATATGATACCTGCATGATGATCAAATTTATACTCAAGTTGGTGTAAGTCACCATATTTACTACATAGTATGGGTGTGCACATGTAGATGCGTACCCATACTGTGCAGTAAGTTTGGTTCCTGCGCAGTAAATGCACACGTGTAGATGAACCCACTGTTCAGTCAACTACGCTACTTTGCAGTAAAGCATCTCATGTAGACACACCCAGTCTCTGTCACTTTGCTGTCATACCAAATATGTCATCCTTATAATTCATCCTCTTGGCTCGTCTGAGGATGGGGCAGCACAGTCCATTCAGATGCAGTGATTGTCCCTGTAGAGCACAAGCTGGTGTATGGGCAAGCATTGTTGTGCAGGAGCAGCACTTCAGGCAGTCTCTGTCAAGCTATTTGCATGTGTTGTTTCCATTTCCTCAGGGTCTTGACCTAGATCTCTGGGTTTACTGTGGCTCCCTTATAGAAAGGATTGGGGCCTAACACAGCAGGCATCTCACTTTGCTGAATGAGTGATAATCAGTCAAGCTACAGTAGTGCCTCAAGGCCTAAACTAGGTCAGGATGGGTTTGTGCCAAGCACTTTGACAACACATATCGACAGTCCCCAAAACAGAGCATTTACAGCTTAAGAAAGAGATGGGATATAAACAGGTGCCCAGAATAAGCACATATTCCTGGGGAGGAGGAGGAAGGGAAAAACAGGGTAGCAAAGATGGTAGAACATCTTCTGCAGTTGTCAGCTGTGGGCTTATTTCATAGCCCATCAGTAGCACTAACAACTTACCACCTGCCTAGTTGTTACAAGATGACATGTTTTCTGAATTATAGACAATGTGAGTTTCACAGATAATTCGTATACTGAACACCTCCATAACAACTCAAATGAAGTTCTGTCTAAGGGCATGGACAGAATGTATATGTATGTATATGAGTGTATGTATATATGTATATCAGTACACCTGGCATGACATTGGTTTCAAAAGTAACAGGTAGATCATTCAAATCTATAAAGCAATATAACTGCATTCAAGCTGGTGCCAAATTAGCCCTTAAAAATATTAAGGGGTAAATATGCTACTTGTATAAGTTATACCAGGTTTAGGTTTTGTCTGTCCACCTCTCTTCTAGGATAGCCATATGCTAAAGGCAACAGGAAATTACCACTCTTTTGGCAGAGCCAGCCCAGGAGAGCTGTACATTTGGCCCTGATTCTGGAGTAATTTACATTTGTATATATAAAAGTATGTATTCCACTGAAAATTATACCAGGATATGTGTAATTCTGTCCATACCCTAAGGTATTTACATTTTCCTCATGACTGCGGTGCATAAGTACCTCTAAGTCTAAATTAATCCTTGCAATTCCCTTCTCAGATAGGATAGGACTATTATCAATAGCTTTAAAGATAGGAATCAAGTGAAAAAGAGGCCAAGCTTTGAGTACAAGGCACAGCAGGGATTTGATCCCATCTCTTAAATTCTAGCCACTGAGGGTCCATTTAAGTGTAGCCCAGGTGTACTCACGTATATACACCCCTTCTCCAATTGAAAGGAATTGTTAGCTGGCAGGTGCTGTGGGGGACCTGCCGACCACTCCGTTTTCCTCCGTCCTATAAAACCAGGCCAGGACAGTCAGGGGACCGAACTATATACAAATGTATTTATAATAACTTACCACAAGAAAAAGAAACATGGATATAAACATATATTATATGTTATTTGTTTAGACATAATATCTAAAATTCTTGACAGAGATTATATAGTATCTTTATATAATATAAAACAAATCACATAAACAATACCCTCTGGGTAAATGCTATAAAACCTTACACCAGCGCTCCAGATACAAGTAAGTATCTGATCTGAAACAGATACATCTCAAAATAAACACAGATAGCCGACAGATAAACTACAGAGAAGTACAGGTAAACAATAAATAAGACACAAATAAATACAAATAAGCAACAGGTGAAATAATAGCAAAAAGGGAGTCCCAGCAGAGCCCTAGGACTCCACTCATCTACTAATTTACTAACAGAAGAGTTCACAAAATACCAGGCATGCCATCACACCACTTACGGCACAAGAACCTCAAAGAAAAACTTAATCCCAAGGGGAAGCCTCAATGCCCTTGGGGTTTTTCCCAAGCCCTTCAAGGAAGCTCCTAACTTCAGGGGGAACCTCCCAGGGGGACCTCCACTTTCAGGAGACCTTAACTGATCAGGGGGGACTCCCCCTTCCCTATGAGAATCTTTTTCCCCTGCAACTCATGGCTCCCAGGCCTGGAGGATGCTCCACATCCTCTGTGCCAAGCTGCTCTCTTGCCTGAAGTGAGCTTCAGGGGGGTCGCTGTCCCATGGAACAGGGCTTCTCTGTGCAGGGCTTCTGGGGCCTCTGGCCCTGTCTGCTGGCTCAGTAGCTTGAGCACTGTCTGGATCCCTGGATTCAACCTTTTGCTATGAGTTGGAGGCCTGGGCCATCTCATGCAGCACTGGGGCTCAGTCTGCTCCCAGGCCCTCCATGCAGTGCCTCCTGCACCAAACTCCCAGCTTCATGTCGGGGGACCTGAGCCACCCAAGCGCTCCAAAGATCCTGCTCCATGCCTGTGCACAGTGTCTCTGGCTACATGCCAGAGCCTGCAGACCCAACGCAGACCTGACGCAGCTCCCAGGGCCTGGACGCTGTACACTGTGCTACACACCTAGAGCCGTCTGCTGTTCCCTGTCAATGGAAGTCTTCAGGGGTGCTTCTGGGCCACTGCTTCGCCCTGCTGAGCAGCTCTCCTCAGCTCTTCTAAGCCCCGCTCTTCTCTCTTCTCGCTCCCAGTTGTGTCTTCCTCTGCTGGGCACGCCGCTCCTTTTATACTCCCCAGAGCTCCGCCTCTGAAGTCTTCCAGACTTGACAGTGTTGCAAGCTTCAGTCAGGTCCAGGAGGAGCTCCTCTCCCCCTCGCCTCAGGAAAGGGGCATGACTTAACTCCTCTTGCTGCCTCCTGATCCGTGGATGGGCTCCTCCAATCAAAACAGAAAAGTCTCAAGCCTGGGACTCAACCCAAGCTCTGAAAGGCAAGCCTGCTACAGTTTGGGGACCACCACTGACCACCAAGTGAACTCTACTAATTCAGTCCAGCTCAGGCATGTGAGGCACTGTCTCTGAGTGGCTCTGAATGATGCCCCAGGACTGTTCTCTGGCTGTCTCGGCAGAGCTAGAAACTGGTCTGAGAGGGGCACCCACATCTGCTCCAAGTAAGGATATATCCCATTAGAATCAGTAACAGGCTCAAAGTGAAGAGAAAGGCCATATAGACATGGTCTGAACCATTTGTCTTCCCTTGGCTTAATTTAACCTCAATGTATAAGTGTGGACACATATTTAATGCTTTAATTGTCTTGAACTGGTGCCTCAATCCAGTTTTTGTCTGAGCTGTTTTTGCCAACAGAAGGAGAATTTTTACTGATAAAAATAGAAGTGGGTTAACTGCCAAGACAAGAGGCGTTCTTCATCTTTCTGATCGGCAAAGCACTCATCTCTGGTTTGATTTCCTTTCTTGCTCATATCCAAGAAGTTTTTCCACCAGTTTTTTCATGCTGTTCTAGTAACACTCACAAGCCAGTTGGAGTAAATACTTGAGGGAGACAGCCGAAATGCTTCTCAGTAAAATGCCAACTACTCACTGCAGCTTTTGATGCTTTTCAGGATACCGTGGAAACTGTTCTTTCAGAATACAAGCATCTTATGATCTTGTAAGAGCAGTTCATCTTTACAGGCAACTAAAACTTTTATACTACAGCTGACTATAGCCCACCTAATATCTCCTCAACTAGAATCTTATTAGTTTTTTGCACAGCCACCCCACACTGGGGGATCAGAGTCATCCTGTGATCAATCAGTACAACAAGTCACTCTCTTCCTCAGTTGTCTAAAGTCTATGGGTCCTTCTTCTTGTCCCCTGAGTCCTTTTATTGGTCCATAAGGGCATGGCTTCACATTTCATATTCTTAAACTCCATTCCATTTCTAATTTTCCATTCAACAGGCTTATCTAAATCTTCCTGTCAAATAATTTAGTGTTCTGGCATATGACAGTACTCCGCAGCTTCATGCATTTCACAGAGACAAACCTAGTTGCAATACCAATGTCCCTAGTAAAATTGTTAAACAGTGTAGGTAGTTCTTTCACTCTTGTTCAAAGGGCAAACCCAAGAACTAAGCCTCCTTTAAAATTATACTTACATTCTCAGTTTATATAGCATCTTTGCAGTACTTCTAAAACTGCAGTTCACAAGCACTCCCTGCATGCCTGCGCCCACTTTTCATGTGCCAAACCCAGAAATGAGCCCTGCTGCCATTCACAAGCATGGCTGAGACAGGGCAATCAAGGTGCAAGGGAATAACCTGAAGGCAACTTTCCCACCTCATTTCTAAATCTGGTGCCTGTGAGCAGGGAGCAAGTGGTGGGAATGCTGGAGAAAAGCACTATACAAATGGTCTAAAACTTTCCTTAAAGCCCTTTAACTGTCCTTTTCAGCGCACAGATGAATTTCACCTACCACTGAGGTGGAGAGAATGAGATGTAGAGAGAGGATGGAAAGATGAAGGCAACATAGTGAAGGAGGGAGAGAGGGTAAAAGATCCCAAGCAAGATAAACACGAGTAGTTTACATTGATAACTAGGGTAGAGGTATCAACAAAGGACAACATTTTAGAATTACAATAATGTAGATAGGGTTGGCCCTTTGCCATAGTATTAGAACAATAGAAGTCACTGGATCATTGCATCTTAAATACAGATGCAAAAGATAGGTGGTGTCAGCTGATACACCAATGACTTGAAGAGTTACCTAGTGGGCTGTCACATTCATCTCAATGCAGGGTTTGCCTGCATGTACTCCTCAGCCTTAGGCATGTGTATACTGTTTTCTGAAGACATTTGTATTGTCTTTCTGACTTGGATTAGGCACAGAGATTAGCAATTAGGGCACTGTCTAGGCTGCAAAGCATGGGATGATGCAATTTAGCTGAGGACTATATACTGGTTCAAATATACATAAGGACCCACTATCATAAAGTGAATGCAGCCCAGAGCAGCACATCCTTAGACAAGTGGCACGAAGTATGGTTTGTCATTATTCTTCCAAAAGTGGTTGCCAGGGAAGACACGTTGAGTCAAGGTGCCTTCAGCATAAAGCAGACTTTCTGAATCCCTTTTACCAGAGCCGGTGTTAGACATCAAGCTTTGTCTTGATGTGAATGTGGGACCTGGCAAAGAGTGATTTGATTAAAGTAGTTTGCTTTTTTGCTCTTTCCCCCTCAGTTTTTAAAGAAATAATTGTGCATACACAAGCCTTTGATTGAATGTATTAAAGTATGTCTCTAATGCCTGTAAGAGTGCTAGCTCTTCCCTGAAATACCCAGTGAATCCATTTCAGTTCAAATTAACAAACACAATTGGCCATTCTTTATCTCATGAACACCAGGATTAGTCCCAACTTATTGCAATGAAGTCCATGCTGCATCACTTTAATGGAGAGCTGAATCCTTGTCCAAAAACCCTAACATGTGGAATACTTTTCAGAGATTGGTTAAACAAGTCTCATGGATAGAAATACCACAGAATTCTGGAAAACCTGAACCCATCTCCTTATTAGACAGCCCCCAGATCACACCATCCACATTTGCCAAACTTTTGAAATACAGATTCAAAACCATGATTCTTAGCTTTTACCCATGTTTAGCTTTTAAAACATTGCTCTCTTTCTCATACTTAAGTGTCATTCAGTGTTTAGTCTTTAAGCTTTTAGATTAATTGAATTCTAGATTCATTGGATACACCACGCATATAGCAAACAGTTCAATGCAATTCCTTATCTGTGCTTCAACAGCTGCTTCTACAATTCGTAAAACTGATGAACAGTGAAAAAAGTTTTCTGCAATCTTTTCAGTGAATTCTGTTGTATTCAGCTATGACTATATACTTTTTTCTTTGAACATTTATACAAATTGGTTTTATTTAGAGGGAAGGATGTTGAAAGAATAACAACTCTTTATTAAATACATATGCATTTAGGAGCAAGAGCATTCACATATGGATATTGATAGTTACTATTCATGCCAAAAATGCTTGTCCTCAAAGCAAAAAAAGGGCAGAACCACGACTCTGTGAAGCTGACTGAATGATCTGAGAGGCTCCTGATTTCAAGGTGGTAGAGTACATTTTATCTAAAGATTGACTCTCATGGGACCATTTCTCAAAATCAACCTCATAAGTGACTACACAAGAATATATATACAGATTTTATAAAAATAACACTTGCATTCATGTCATTTCTGGGGAGCTCATATACTCCAGCATGACCATGCCAAACTTGTAAGCAGTTGCTGAGGTTATAGATGTATATTCGGATGCCATGATGATAAGTATAATACAAATGGGCAGATGTAGCTTTTCATTCTTTATTTTTATAGTCTCATTTTGATGTAAATAAATTAACAGACATATGAGCTCGGACAACTAATCCAAACCAAGACCAAACCTCAACCTTCTACAAAAAAATATTTTGTTGGTTTTTTATTTCCCTATTCTATTATAGTTTATATTTACTTGCAATTTGATGCAGACTGGCCTTTACATGTATTAGTTTAAGGGTATAGGCAGACAAAACTTTCAGAGCGGTTGATATGTGGCAAAACAGTCTAGTTTTTAATATTTGCATCAGCTTAATCGGACTTTAGTTCTCAAAGTTGGAAATTTCCCTCACCTTCCTCCCCAAATCCAAACACACTTGTTTTTAATAACAGAATTGACATTTAGAGGTTAAACAGCCTCTGTGCCAAAAGGCAGCTCTCATTAATTTCAATATATGCATGAAATATTAAAGCCCATAGCCCTAGCCTCCTTCCACATACGCCACCCATAACTCAGACTCTTGTGTTCTTTACTTGACTGATGCAAGTTAAATGGAGCACAACCCTAAGAATCAGGGTTTAGAAGTTATGCAAGGGAAGACAGCACACTGTTCAGGAGAATCTTAAAATGAGATGGAAGTTGCCATGGTGAACAATAAAACGTCTTTCTGCCAAACCCGGCATGACACCGACAAATGGGGCTTTCTTAATAGGTGTGACGGCGCCGGGCCGTCCCTAGGGACCCGAGAGGGACCCCAGGGGGCGAAGGAAGAGGCAGCAGACTCACCGGGGACGGGAGAACCGGACGGT
>JAGPOW010003395.1:42259884-42271324 GCA_030014935.1 Caiman crocodilus | reverse complement strand
TTGATATTGCAAAACATCAAAGTCGTGGCGGGCGAGAAAAAGGGGTAAAGGGACGACCTGCAGGGACTACCCACGACCCAGGGGACCACAGGGGTCACAATAGGCAAGATCCTCGCAGTTTGAAATGATAGAATCATCACTTAGGTGATACCATAAATCAAACACACAGAGAAAATCCTTGTTCAGCTTTTATCTCTCAAAATAATCTTGTAGGCTCTCTTCCAAAACCTCACTCAATGCCAGTGTCCATGACCACATTGTAACAATCTTGACATATTCCTAAGGGGAAAGATTGAAAATGCTGGCTGATGACCTATATGATTATGAACCTAAAGCAAAAGATACAGCACCAACAGTTGTGCGTGATTCCATTTCTTTTCAAGCAAATTGATTTAAAGAAAGAGCTCTTGTGCCAAATATTCATTGGGGAAAGTCAATATATTCACACTTCAGTAGACCTTTCTTTATGCCACTGGATGATATTTTATGAGAATGAGATATTTTCTTTGCTTATTTACGTACATAACAATACCACACTACCTGGAAATCACCACGGCTGACTATAGATGTGCTCTGAAACTTTCGAATTAAAATGTGTTGGAGCAGACTTGCTCAATCGAATCTGCTTCATGCTCTAATTGCAACGCCTTCGTGGCACCTCAGCGTCACATGTATTAAGCCCCTCATGTTTCAAAATGGCTGCGGGAGCACTTTAACTGAACCTCGTCAAATGAGCTTTAGTTAAAACACCTCCACGGCCATTCTGAAATGTGGGGGGTGGGGAGGTCCTAATACACGTGTCGCTGAGCTGTTTTATTTAGAGTGGCTGTCTGGAAACCACTGTAATTAAAACGCCCTGACCCCCAACCCCGTCCAAGCCTCCAACCCCTTCCAAGCAGCCTATCATTCAACAAAACAGTATGTTTCACATAATAAATGCCAAAGTGAATCTCTGCTTCGATGGTTGCAAGTTGACATGAAAATAATAAGCAATAATAGTGTTTGAAGAGTGAAAGATAAAACCAAAATCAAACCAACCCAAATAAAACCCCCCCAAAACTAAAAAACAACAAAAAATCCCATCCCTGGAAAGTAGAATATTACTTAAGAAAGGGGGTACATTAAAGCATCTGTGTGTGTGTGGGCATTTGCCGTTTTCACTAAGAATAGACTTCAGTGAAACAATATAGTGAAACTTCATTAAGTATAAAGACGTCAATGAGGCTGGCCCCACCAGCTGAACTGGCCCATAAATTCTGACTGCATGTGAAGGCTGACATTACAAATCAAGAGTCTTTGAAGCATGATCTATCATTTTATTAATACTTTAAATGGAGGAGATTTGTGTATATTTGGGTGGGAGGAAAGGGTACTCATTTAGCTTCCAGAGAGCACAAATAAATTGTATTACATTACAGGGCCTGATACTTTTGCCCCAGTTGCAATGTATCTTCATCAAGCACAAGCAGTGGAAATCCAGATACAATCTAAGATTAACATTAAGCAAGAATGAAAAGTATTTGAGAATAACCTCATTCTGTCAGCAAATGCTAGCAATGGTATGAAGCCAGGCGAGAAACTCACAAGTATCCCTTCTATTTCAAAAAATGATCTGTGACTCAACTGGAATCAGTTCATCCATATTTTCCCATGTTACTGCTGCCTTTGTGAGTCAACAAGGTTTAGGCAGGCACTGGGGTCCACTTGCATGGAGCTGATGCTAGGGCAAAAGCCTTAGACCAGTGGTTCCCAAACCAGGATTTCTGGCAGTTAGCAGACCCTAATTTACCTCAGCCTACAATATACCATGCAGCCACAATTTATGGGGGCAAGTACTTAACTGCCCCTCAGGTGCTCCATCACAACTGTCCCTGTGTCCCTTTTACTCCACAGTAATTGAAAACTAAACTGGGACAAAACTAAGCCTATGTCATTTGGGAGTGATCTGCCAAAATTTAGCTCTACACAAGATGCTTTACCATGCAGCTGACCAACTGACTGGGCAGCAAAGCATCACCATCGACACGTGCATTAGTTTTCTGTGCAGTAAATTAGTCTACTGTGTGCTTAATTTGTGCAAATGCAGCACAATCTGCGTGCAAATGCAGATAGCAAATTAACTGCACTGTAGTAACTGCTCAGTGGCACACACGTAGACACAGACTGGGAGCAAATTTGCTCCCGGTCAGCTCCACCACCAGGGGGCCACTCTCAAGGTAGCCCCAGGGCCATGGGGCTTGGAGCCTCTCCAGCCCTGAGGCTGGAGCAGCTTTTTGCTTGACCCAGCCTGAGCTTTAAAACTCTGCAGTGACCCCAGGGGCCTGTCCCACTCGCGGCTTGCCTCTGGCCACCGGATCCCACCGCAGAGACCCCAGGCCAGCTGCAGCATCCTGGCTGATCCCCAGTGCTAGCACCTGGCCCTGCCCTACCACCTCTGCCCATCTCGTACCAGGCCCTGCACTGTGCATTGCAGACACCTGCCCAGGCCCAGACTCTTGTCCGCAGCCCATGAGGGCTGTCGAGGGAACCACACTGGTGTCTTCCCCAACACCACACACCACCTCCTGGGAGCCTAACTGGTTCCAGGATGAGGCTGTAGATCTCGGTGCACTGTGGGGTGAGACTAAGGTCCAGAGCCACTTTGTCTGGGGTAGGGACTCAAATGCCCACATCTGTGAGGGCCTGATGGCTTGTATGCAGGAATGTGGGCATAACCGGTTGGTGCGCCAGTGCTGCATAAAGATGAAAGCCCTGCTGGCAAAGTGGCATTACCAACCACAATCGCCAGTTGAGGCTGCCCACAAAACCATCCCCTTTATTTGGCAGCTGGAGCACATCCTTGTGCCCTGAGACCCTGAGTGGAGCAGCGCCATATATTTGGCTGTGGGGTCAGGGAAGCATAGCATAGACACAGGTATCAGCAGCAAACATTTTGGGGCAGTGCAGGCTTGCCCACTGCACCGTCAAAGTTCAGGGTCTCATGCCATGCTCTCAGTTGTGCCTGGGGGACCATGGCAATCAACAGCAGCAGGGCATAGTAGGTTGGGCACGCCTCTGCCTGTGCAAACAGTTCATCACAATACTGGGACACTTACTAGCAGCACGCTCGGGGCACAAGGCATGTGTGGGTAGGGACTGCTCCCAGGGTGCCCCCCTGGAGGGGCCCTACCAGCTCTGCATCCCAGTCGGCCAGGAGCCCCTCACCGCCGCCTGAACCTGGGCACTGTGGGCCTGGCAGCAGTGGAGGAGACAGTCTAGTCTGCAGGAGGAGAAGTGGGGAGTGGGGCTGGAGCAGCCACAGTAGGTGCTGCCAGGAGCCAGGCCTGTCCTGACCTGGGAAGTGGGGCGGGGAAGGCAGACTGCCTGCGGCAAGCCCCTGACAAGCCACCTGTTCTTGTAGAACAAGCATAGATGGGGGGGGTCAGATAGTGGGCACCTGTGCCAGGGCATGCTCAGCTGCCTTACCATGGTCCCTGGCCACCTGTCCACGCATGACCCCCGATCTGACACCAGGCAGCACACAGCCCCTTAGGATAGTGCATGCTATCTCAGAAATGCTACAGACTCTCACAGACAGTCTCTTTCTCTTGGCTCTGCAGGTCCAGCAGCCGCACAGGGGGGAGAGACACCAGCTTCATGCAGGGATGCGCTATCAGGGTCACCATCAGTCTCAGCTGGGGCCCTCCATATGCACCGCGCCCGGCAGTGGATCAGACCCGGTTGCTGGATCAACTGGCCACCATGGTGAAGCAGCAGCTGGCAGACTCATGGGCCTGCTGTGTGGAGGACATCGCGCAGGACTGGGAGAGGGTCATGTGCGAGGTGAAGAGGGACCAGGCAGCCCAGGTGCTCTGGGATGGGCTCCTGGCCCTTGAGGAGAGGTATATTGCCCTCCTTGAGACAATGGTGGAAGCCCAGAAGCAGCAGGCTGCCATGTTTGGCAGGGTAGTGGAGGCCTGCAGGGTGCTGGACACTATGCTGGCCCTGGCAATCACCTTCATCCCGCCCACTGCCTTGCCCCCAGTCATAGCACCACCTGTCCCCTGCCAGCCACCCACAAGACCCTGGTGTACTCGGGTTGAGGTGCAGCAGTACCTCTAGCAGCCAGGTCCCTCTGCCTCGGCACCCACTCTGGGTCCCCCACCAGCCAATGCCCCCAGCTGGACCCACCACCATCACTTGCACCAGCGCTATGCAACCCCAGAGAAGGAGCTGCTCATAGCAGGACCAACACTGTGTGCAGGCCCTGCTGGCCCTGGCTGCTGCCTGCAGGAGTGGGAGGTGGTTGCTCCAGCAGAGCAGCAGCCACTCTTGGCCGTGGGTGAACCCCTCACTCACCAGCTTCGCCATGGTGTACACACCTTCAGTGGTGCAGCCCGACGCCAGGATGCTGGTTGCCTGTCCCTGGGCTCCACTCCATAAGCACCCCCACCCCTTGGTCACCCACCCTGGGAGGGCACACAGACCACTGTGCATAGTCTATATGGGGAAGAGGGTACTTTATTGGTGGTGGTTGGGGTGGTTTGTGGGTGGGGCTTTGTGGGTCGTGGAGGAGAGGAAGGGGTCTGTTGTTGAGGAGGGAGGGAGAGAGGGGTCTGTTGTTTGCTGGGGAGCAGGGGATAGGGTCTGTGTTTGTGGAGGGGAATAAAGTGCTTTCTAGAATCCTGTTCACAGTGAGTGTGCTGCTGTTGGTGTGCAGTGAGGCTGGGGTCAGTGGCTGGGGTCAGGTGGCCTACAGAAGGGAGTGGAGGAGCAGGTGGTCTACCAGTGCCTCTCGCACCAAGTGCCCTGGCCCCTGCTACTGGGTATGTGGCTCATCTGGGGCCTCGTCACCATCACTGCCACTACATTTGGCACTCCCATTGCCATGCATCTTCTGCCTGCTGCACTTCTGCTCACACCTCACAGGAGAGTTCCTCCTGGGCCTTGCAGATGTTATGCAGCGCGCAGGCTATGACAGTGACCTGGAAGATGTTGATCTCTGTGATGCCAAGGCCTTTGGGCAGCTGAGAGCACACCTGCATTTCAGGCCCAGAGCAGCCTGCAGTGTGCTGGCACAGCCCTCTATAACTGTCACCAGATCCTGCACCCGCCGTGTGATGGCTGCTCCATGCCCAGGCCCCGGGAGTGATGACCAGTGTCCTGGGCTCCTGCTTGCTGCCCTGCTCACTGTGCTGAGCTGCCTTGGTGATCACAACCTGGCCCAAGTCAGTCCTAGCCTGGTCTGCCCTCCTGTGCTGTGTGGCCATGTGGCCAGGGTTACTATCGTGTCTGAAGCCCCCTGCCACCATACCGTTGCTGCTCAGACCTTAGGAGGGACACGGTAATGAGCACATGGACATCATCAACAGTGACATCCTCAAACTTTTGGGGCTCCAGCCCCCACACCTGTGGACCCACTTAGCCAGCCACGTCTGGTGGCTGCATGTTATTCAGCACACCTGGGATCGCAAGCAGTGATTGGAGTCCTTTTGGGTGACCCGGGGCACCTTCCAGGAGCTCTTTGATCAGCTCTGCCTGCACCTGGAGTGGGAGGCAGCTGTGGCTGAAGCCTCCAGCTCCCCCGGCTGCTGCAGGGGGAGCAGCACAGGTCTGGAGGAGGTTGGGAGCAGGCTACTGCCTTAAGGAGCAAATCTGTTCCCAAATGCCTGCACGTGTAGTTGCTTGCCCAAGGCAGCATTAAATTACTGAGCAGTAAACCCGTATAGCGCTAATTACACAAGGACAGTTACAACAGATTACCTGCGGTATAGTTAAATCCCTGACCGATACATTCCAAGTATAGGAACTGTTACTGTTGCGTGGCATTGCACAAAATTATCTGTCTGCCAAGACTGTGTTCAAACTGTACTTCATAAGTTAAGCACGGGGATCCAGGTTTCCTTTTCATACCAGGTCAAGCCTTCAGAGGCTTCATATGGATTTAGAAGGAATAGCTAGCTTATTTATAAACCCACCATTGTAATCCTCTTGTTTTACCAGTTTCCAGCCAGTACAGTATGGTTTTAAAGCACTTCCTCAGCAAGACTGATATGCTCATAGAAGCCAAATCTGTCCTCCACTCTCTTCATTTGAGTGTCATAGAGTATCCAATTAAATTCCAGGTTGTAGTCCTTATCTTCAAAGGTGCAGGACCCAGGATAGCCGAGAAATCACTTAAGGGATGAAGATTGTAGTCAGCCACTCCACTTCTCCAGTGCAAAGGAGGAAAGGAGTTTCCTACCATAAGGGCAAAGCTCATTTGAGTAGGAGGCAGTGCAGTGTCCACATATCTGGGGAAGCACTCTAAGATTATGAATGGATTTCCATAGAATAACGGATCATCACAAAATCTTATCACTCCAAGTCCAAGGGGCATTTCTGTGGGTTATTTGCTCTAATATGGAAATACAGCAGCACGGACACCAAAATACACCAAGCTCAAAAAACATCAAAAGCTACACCACGCACACAATTCTTCCCCTAGAGAACAGAATGAGAAAAAGAGAGCCATACATGACACATGTCAGTCACATCACATAACATAGGCAGTCATACTCCATTGGCAGTGTAAGAGCCTATATAAATAATAGAACAGAAAGGCAAGCTTCAACATTATTTGCTCTCCTTGAAACAAGAGAGTCGAGTCTTTGGTCACGAACGGAAAGCGAGATGTGGTCCCTCTTCATTCTGTTAAGAAGCCGATAACTCGTTTGAGAATTACTCTGCACATTTGCCACTTTCAAAATGGACAATTACCTTTTCCTTATTAACTAAGATATTCGCATTCCCACGTTTATGGGACTTCTTAAATAGGAATTTTTATGCATGGGATTTTACATCTTTCCTTCCTTCCCCTACTGACAGGAAGCAACTTTTTAGCGAGGTTCCCAAATTTATACAGAGCTAACATTTAATACTGCCAAAATGGAGAACATTTTCTAATCCCTCTCATGATGGGAGTCATGTTCCAGAGTCAGCTCTGAGGAGGTAAACAAAACTTTAATAAATGTGCTCATGAGATCTGTTTTGCAAAGATCCTCACCCACCATCTTTTTTGGAGGGGCAAGATAAGCGTCTTACTGTGAGAAATGACAGGTAAAATTTTTTCCAGGTTTAAACCCTCCTATTCCCGTCATGTAAAAAAACTGATTGTTTAGTCATTAGAAGTCCACACAAAATGCAAATCAATAGAACATGCCCCGTAACAAGAGGGATAGGTGCTTTAATTTATCGTACTCAAGCAACAAGAAAAGTCAGTGATTTCTGACTTTGATCTGATTCAGCTGCTCTTATTTAACAAGGGATGCAAATTTGTCTGCTAAATTATTAGGTGGTGAACTTATTCCCCTCATACCTCAAATTCCTATGCCTCAAATACCTACTGCTGTGTTGAAACCATTTTCAAATGTGCCCACCACAGTAATCTCTGGCACATGTGCAATTGAAATGTAAAATGGGATGGAGCAGTCAGACAAAATGAATGGCTAGACTCAAATGATGAAATATTACAGAAACTCCACATTGTGGGGCTGCTTTTTGTTTCTTTGAATAAATATCTGCAACAAGAATGGCAAAAGCAATCTGAATTGGCTTACCTTTTCTTTTTTTATATATACCAAAAAGAGTGAAAATTAGTTAACAGAAAGAAAGGTTTGCCTCTGTAGTTACTAAGCTGTCAGCCACGAAAAATGATCTCAATGAGGTGGGAGATCTCACATGTTAACATGGCAAGAAAAACCTTTTCAGCTTCAGGAACAGTTCAAGGACAGAATTAAAGCAACAAGAGGAAGGTCAGGGGAAGTGTGGGTCCCTTAACATGCACAGTCCCTTACTAAGCAGGGGAGGCAACCTAGTGATAAAAAAGGCTGAAGTACTCAATGACTATTTTACTTTAGTCTTCACAGGCAAGGGCAGCTCCCAACCATTGCACCAGTCAGCACAGTTTGGGGAGGAAGAGAGCAGCCAACAGTGGCAAAAGAATAGGTACGGGACTATTTGGAAAAGTTGGATGTGTACAAGTCCATGGGGCTGGATGTGATGTACCCAAGGATGCTGAAGGAGTTGGCCAATGTGATTGCACAGTTTATCTTTGAAAACTCATGGCAACTGGGAGAGGTCCCAAATGCTTGGAAAAGGGGAAATATAGTGCCTATTTTAAGAAATGGAAGAAGGAGGATCCAGGGAACTACAGACATGCCAGCCTCACTTCAGTCCCTGGAAAAATTATGGAGCAGATCCTCAAGGAATCCATTTCTAAACATTTGGAGGAGAGGAAAGTGATTAAGAACAGTCAGCATGCATTCACCAAGGGCAAATCACGCCTGACCGACCTGATTACTATCTATGATGAGATAACTGGCTCTGCGGATGTGGGGAGAGCAGTGGATGTGATATACTTTGACTTTAGCAAGGCTTTTGATACGGTCTCCCACAACATGCTTGCAAGCAAGCTAAGAAAACGTGGGTTGGATGAACGGACTGTAACGTGGATAGAAAACTGGCTGGATCATTGGGCTCAAAGGATAGTAATTAAGGGTTCAATGTTTAGTTAGCAGTTGTTATCAAGAGGAATGCTCCTGGGGTCAGTCCTGGGACCAGTTTTGTTCAATATCTTCATCAATGACCTTCAGCAAGTTTTTAGACGACACCAAGCTGCAGGGAGTAGTAGATACACTGGAGCACAGGGCAAGGAATCAAAGAGACCTTTACAAATCGAGGGATTGGATCAAAAGAAATCTCATGAGGACAGTTCTACCTGACACCTGTCAGAGGGAGATAAGCTACATGTACAAATCAAATTGGGATGGCAGCAGGGAAACACATGGGAGCAGTCCCAGTTCTCATTGGTTCTGGGAAGAAACCTAGAAGTTAAGACCCAAATTGAGCCAGAGGGTTGGTTGCCCCAGAAAGGGGATGTACTGGAGAGGGGGAGCACGTGCAAGCTATACAGAGGCATGACAACTTAATTGGATTAACCAGTATAAAGACTGGCAGACTAACCAGCAGCCAAAACAAAGGAGATATATGTTCCTCGGGTGACGAGGCGGTATGTGAATCCTTTGGTGGGTGAGGAAATGACACCCTCTAGTGAGTTCCGCCCATGCAGGTTACCTCCTGAAGGAAAGAGGAGCATGGTCAGCCTCTTGAGAAACTTCAAGGAAGAGGAAGCTTTATTTAATGTATGGAATTAGTAGGCTCTACTAGGTTAGGGCAATGGGCCACGACATTGGCAAGACCGTAGGCTCGTAAGCCAGAGAACTAGAAGGTATTGTGGGACTGGAACTGAAGGACTAGACTCGTTGATACCCAAATATTATGTGGGGGATGTGAGGGTGACTGAGGAAGCACTGACATACTGACCACATGATAGATAAGGAAATTATATTATCCTGTGATGGAACGTTGGGATTGTAGGAATGAATTAAACGGCATAGCTGGATAATTCACAGGATGCAAGGGGACCCTGGGAGTCACGCATGGGCTGGCTCAAGAATAGATGGATGAAAGGAGTTAATACACAAGACAAAAGAATAAGTAATTTCTCCCTTTGGATACCTAGAGACAGCCAATGTACAGAATGGTGATCCTAGTCACCTTATTGTGTTTCTTATGAGGAGAGTGTCAAGTGAAATCACTGGCGTAGACTGGCTCTGTGGTGTAGTGAGAAGGTGTAGGGGCAGAGGAGCCCTGTGAAGAGGTCTATGGTCATTACCCAGATATTAATAAAGCAGAAGATCTCACCACCCATTGCTTATTTCTCTTTCTTTGTTTTCTTAACATCAAAGGTGTGGCAGGGGAGCATTAAAGGAGAGTAAACAGGGAAGATGGGTAGTGGCTGATCTATCACCAGCAAAGGGGAAGCTTTCACAAGGTTCAATAAAGAGAAGTCCAAAGTCCTGCACTTAGGACAGAACAATCCCATGCACCGGTACAGGCTGCAGACTGACCGGCTACTGGGATGAACAAGTTAAACCAAAGCTACGATTCCTTTGTGCTCTTTTCAGAGGCCAAACTCATGGCCAGGCTGTGCCAGCTAGGCACAGCCAGAAGCATTACGCCAAAGGTGAGCACAAATCTCCCCAGAGCTCTTAACATGCACAGTCACTCGCTCACCTAAGAGGAGGACGTAGGCCTGCAACATCTAATATTATAAAAGCCTAAGTCTGTCTGTTTGTCTGTAACGCTTTATTCACACTCTGATTGACTGATGGAGACAGCTAATCAGAGTGCCCCAAGCGTGGGGGAGCATTGCCACAATCCTGAAGCCGCACCGAGGACCAGACAGAGAGTGGGGAATTCCCCTGCCCTGCTCCCTGCCGGTGGTGCTGAGGACCAGACAGGGGTGGGGGAAACTGGCCTTGGCTACCCCACCTCGCCCCCTGCAAAAGGTGCACGGGGCGTTAGGTGGTGGCCCTCTCCCCCCTCCACTCCGCCCCACGATTCTTGATGGGCAATTGGCTAGTATTTCATAAGGCTCACACCCTAATTTTCTTCACCCTAATCCATCCAAACACCCCCCACGTTTCTTGACAGTGCTTTGCTCTAAGTCAAGACACATGAAACTGCATATTCTAAATTATGATAAGAGCTTTATTTTTTTATTTAGATGGAGCAAATACAGACATCTGGACAGTACCCAGAGATATTTGCAGAGAGCGTAGAAGGACAATCTATTTCTATTAAGAGATTATCCAAAAAGACTCTGCCAACACCAACAACCCCCCAGGCCATCAAAATGCATTCCAGTTGGGGTGCAGACAGTTTCTAGAGCTTCTCTTACGAAATTCCCATTTCTGCACTATGAAAGATAGCTTTCCAGATCTGCATTGCCCTACCACCACTCCTGCATACACTTCCAAAGGGGATGTCAGAATCTACACAACTGTCTAGATTTGTTTTTTCTATGTCTCGATTTCTTTTTAATTAAGGAACTGTGCAGTGGTTGCAAACACGCTGCCCCTTGTACAATTGGCAAGGTACTCAGAGGCTTGTAGGACTTAGGCAAAGCCTCAAGGGTTACTGCTATTCAAGAAAAAATCTTGTTTTGTAGACAGAGTGAGACCAACAGATCTCAAAACACACACTGTTACAGAAGGATGTCAGCGTAGTCAGGGTGCTAGCCCTCTGATCCTTCTCCAGTCCCAGAGAGGAGTTAGGGTGCCCAGTAGCATCTCCTCTGCTGACCTTTTAATGATCCTGGAATCCAGACTAGTCAATCCTGGCCAGCTGGGCTAGGGAGACAAAATCAGCTGCTCTTGGTACTAGCTACATCTTTGATTGGTACACTGATAACTTTACAAACTGGCATGACTTACATGGAGCAGCCTCCTGGACTTCAGAAAATGTAGGGGTGGATCCAGTGCAACGTGATGGTGCAGTTGTATCTCCCTTTGATTTTTGCTGCGGGAATAGGGAGGAGAAGCCCAGCTCCTCATCAGGGCTGTGGTGGGGGTAGGTG
>JAGPOW010003395.1:42245269-42259784 GCA_030014935.1 Caiman crocodilus | reverse complement strand
TGAAGGAGCTGGTGTTCTCTTCAGCTTTGTACTGGTCAGATCCCTGGTGGCTGTGGTGGCATGGAGGGTGGGATAGCACACTCTGGGCAGAGTGGGATTGGGAGAAATATGTTGAGCAGTAGAGGGTGGCAGTGGCTTGGACGTCTCATAATTCAGCTGCTGCGGCACAGGTGCAGGGTGGGCCATCTGGCTGCTGTGCCTGGGGATGGGCTCACCCTACCTTGGTTGCAGCAGCCCCTGTGGCCTCCCCCAGACATGCTCTTACCTGTCCACCAGCTGCAGGCTCCAGAGCCAGAGCAGCAGCAGCTGGGGTGTGGGGAGCCCAAGAAATGACAGGTAATGCTGGCACCATTGCTACTGCTCTCCAATATTTGGCGTAAAATATTCCCCTCTACCCTGCTCTGCCCAGGGTGAGGAAGCCTGCAAGATCTGGGTAAGGGAGAAGGAGGTGGCAGGGGCACACAGAGCCTCCCTAACCTCCTACCATGGGGTGGGGAAAAGGCTGGTCCCTACTCCCTCACCCATTGTCAGGGGATGCCCAGTGGGTTGCCAAGACTGGGGCTCTGCTTTGGTCTGGGGCAAGAAGCTCAGATGCTGTTTGGCAGGCTGCTTCCCCTTCCCAATAACAGAGAGGCAAGGGTTGTATGCTCCTTTTAAAATCCTCGATCTGCTCATGAGAAGACCTTTCACCTTAGAGATGGGCAGACATGAAATGGGTAATTAGGTAAAATATAGCCGTTCTCAAACAGGTCATTCCATACTACTGTACTGCCAAAAGACACCCTCTTCTCTGGAGCAATCTGGACATCTAGAGTCCGTATTGCTAGATATTCTGCTGTAGATATGCAGACAAAACAATGATCCTCTTATTATTTTACCAGTCCTTTACAGCAAATGGTTAAAGATTCAAGTATTCCCTTATCTTGGTCTTGAAAGTTACCCAACTGGAATATGAACCATGTTCTTTTGACTTGGTGACAAGGAACTGGAGATAGAAAAGTAGAAGTTACTAAGGAACTGATTTCCAAAAGTATGGTGTCTGTGTGGTTTTCCCCAAGGCATCCAAGAAACTAAGATAAGTTGATGACGTTCAGGTAACTAGATTTCTCCCTAAATTGTGGAACATGTTTTGACTATTTTCATGATGCAGACTTTGTCTTCTGGAAATGTAAAGGGAAGGAAGGAAAAAAGCAGAAGACTAGAAAAGAATTTTAAGGGAAACAACACAAATATCAAGGGACTTCAGAAGGCTTCCCAGCATCAAATACTTCAAGGGAGATTATAAAGAGGATGGCTATAGGGGATAGGATTAGGAGCAATGGCTTCAAACTGTAGTTTGAAGATTAGAAAGAACTTTCTGACTACAAAGGTGGTTAAGCATTGGAACAGGATACCTAAAACTGTATAATCTACATCCCTGGAAATTTTCAACACCAGGTTAGGCAGACATTTTATTCAGATGGTTTAGTCAGGAATAATCCTGCCTGGAGCAAGGGGCTGCACTAAAATACTTCATGAGGTCCCTTCTAGCCCGACTTTCCCATGATCCTATGAACTGCATCGTCTTCCACAATCTGACTACTGAGTGTTAATGGTACCATTAATGCCAGTATAGCCTTATCATCCCAAATATCTCAAGCACAGCATGGGTTGGGAGACAATGCACCGCAGGACAAATTTCCTGGCAGATCTCCACAAGACAGACTATCACAACCACAGGACAATAGAACACGACATAGTAGGCTTGGGAGTTAGTGGACTTGTGCTGAACTCTGCCCAGCATAATCAAGGCAGAGATTATCCACCTGTGTTAAGTGAAGGGTTAATTCATGTGAACAAAGTGAGCCCTTCTTGAACACACAGCAGAAGGGACCAAAACCCTTGACAAACAGAAAATGGTATTAGTAAAATCTCTTGAATGGAAAAAGGAGCCAGAAACCCTCCTTCCCTAGTCCAAAGTCCGGGAGACGAGATGAATTGCAATGCCCTTCATGCCATCCACCTTCCAAACAACAGTTGGCAACTGTAACAGGGGGCCAAGGCTCCTGTTACCTTAAAAGGGGAAAGAAGATGACTAGGGTCATGTTCTGCTGGAGGCAACTGAGATAGGGACAGCTGCATTTAAGTAAGCATCCAGAAATAGCCCAGAAAAGGGATAGCTCATCCTCCTTGATCGAGACCGTTCAACAAATCTATGGAATATTCTTCTGCAAAGCAGAAAGCCTCGCATGAATTTGCCTCTTCTGGCAAAGAGGAAGAAACAGCTCCTACCATTATCTACTTCCATTATAAATATAGTGCATTATTTGTTTTTCCTGAGGCATCTACTCCATGTCTTAGCTCCATAAATGCACCTCTCAGCAATTTTTTCAAACAATCTTCCTTCCCAGAGCCATCCTACCTTCACTCAGCCTACAATATCTTCTGAGCCTTCCTCTCTGTTTTTCATCAGCTAGCAAGCCTCTCTCTTCCTAAACCTCAGTGCTGTTAATCATGTTCTACCATCATGCCTGAATTTAGAACAGGGATAGGCAATTATTTTGGGTGTAGGGCTGCTTATTGAGTTTTGGGGAGCTGTCGAGGGCTGCAAGGGTAGCTCCACCCCTTGGCAGGTGCCCCACCCCTGTCGCCATATTGGAACCGGAAGTCCTGCCCCCAACACCTGATCTTTGCCACCTGAAGTCTCTCTCTTTGCCCCGGAAGTACTCCTTTTGGGAAGAAGGGTGCTATAATCTTGAAACCGGAAAAAAAATTGTGTACAAAAAACCCATCTACTATAACTTATTTTAATTTTATTTAAAAATATTTTTGTCCTGATTCATGTGTTTATGAAGTGCATCTAGAGGTGACTGCACAATAGCTCAAAATACAATCTTACTGTATATTATGTGTGGGCAGTAAGGGGGTATATGTGGTGGAGTGTGGTTGGAGAGTGTGTGTGTGTGGTGGAGTGTGGGAATGGTGGGTGGGTGTAGGGTATGTAGTTGGGATGGGGGCTGTGGAGGGGCGTTTATGGTGGGTGGGGTGGGAGAGAGACGGAGACAGAGAGAGACATGGCCGGGCTGCTGGTTCCATCAAGTGTGGCTCTAGAAGACTGCATGTGAGCCTCACATTATAAAGCTAGGCAGACCATATGCCCAAGATCTGCACTCTTGCTTCCCCAACCTAGGATCCTGGCAGCAATGTCCAATCTTACCTTACTTTCTACTCGGATGAAGGGGGCAGGGGAGGGAGGCAGGAAATGCTCCAGGGTCATAAGGCCAGAAACTGCAGAGTCTTCTGTTCGGGGGCTGAGGGCAGAAGGTGGAGCCAGGCCAGCCTTGCTACTCAGCCACAGGCTCCTGCTGGGTCCTGCTACCACTGGCTGCCTGACAGGCAGCCAGGGACAGATAACAATTGATTTACTAAAATTTTTAGAGGCCCTGTGGGCTGGTTAGAATGGGTTGGTGGGCTGGATCCAGCCTGTGGGCCATATTTTGCTTGCCCCTGACTTAGAAGAAACCAATGGTTAGCTGTGAGTGGGAGCACATTTATGCCAGGAGAGATCCAATATGCCTTTTTCCCACAATAACCTGAAAGGACCAGCCATACTTAGGGTTTAGAAACTCACCATCATTACCCAGTACTGTAATTGGGTACTTTAATAAGAGAAGAACCATCTTAACACACAGCAGTTTTAGATGCCAATACGCGGGTCAAACCAGGCTGGAATCCAGATTCTAAGACTCCTGATTTTTGGGAGTCTTTGGAGCTGGTAGTTTATGTTCAGCCCAATTCAGAGAAGTCCTGATTATGGACCTAGAAAAAGTTCCTGGGCCTATTGTCCAAGTAGTAGTTGCATTACTCTGCAGCCCTTGTTGGACAAGCACGGCTGATGAAGCCAGAAAAAAGATGAGTTATGTTTACCCCATCGCCGAATACAAGGGGACGTAAGCTTCAGCCAAAATAAAATGAAATGTCTGCCAGAGATATTTGAAAAGTCCTAGGTACCATACTCTTCTATTCACAAAGCAATCCTGTGTTACAAAGGAAAAAAAAGAAAAAACCAAAAGCTACTACAGACAAAAGCTTGCCTTAGTGTGCTCAGTTCTAAAATCAATCCTGCCCATCCTGAGAGCTTCAGGAGTTTGACTCAAAAGAGCTTATTTATCAAGATTACAACATACATTCCTGACCTATACAAATGCAACCTCACAGTCTTCATCTCTAAGTCCTGGGCCGAGCCCTGAATGTAGTGATAAAAGTTATAATTTATAGATGCTCCTTAATTTAAAGGAGTTGGGAATTGGGAGATGATCCCTAGTCACCGGGAAGTTAGCTGAAGAGAGACAAAAAGGTCTACGGAGGGTTACCTACTGCACTGCAATAAACGTTGTTTAGTTCTTCTCATTCATGCCTGACCGTGGTAGTTGAACCCAGTGAGCATTACAATGGAATTACAGAATGGCCTGCTTGTTACGAAACTCCCTTCTTTTACGTTTTTTATGTCCTTGTCACAAGGAATTTAGCAGAATTCACATTTATTACTAACCAGAGGAGCAGAAAGGAAGGATTGGGGGAGAGATCATGAGGAAGGACAACTGAAGTGAGAACCAGGCTGAAAAAGGAAGAGGAAGTGTGGAAACTAGAGAGAAAAATCATTATGTGATTCATGCAGCTCAATATGATCAAGTGTCTGAATTGGAAAACGCGAGCAAAAGAGGGGGAAATGTCTGAAATTAAGTAAATTGTGCTGTGAATCCTTTTGTGCATGACACTGTCAGCTGCTGACAGGGCAAGATTAGCCCCATTACACAGACCTGATGTCACTAATTGATCTACTAGAAAAGTGTTTGGAAACTGGATCCCAGCTCTGAGACCTCTCTCTACTAGTCTCTTGTCTATATGCAAGACTATACTCCATATGCAGATACTTGTGTATGTAACTGGGGCAGCCTCTCCAGGCACCTGCTTGAAGGGGAATGGAAAAAAACTGGTGCTGCTGCTGCCAAAGCTGCACAATCATGCTAGTGGCATGACAGGAGCCAGAAATCATCTGTGGTACCTGGCTGCATTGCTACCCCTCTGCTTAAGGGCCACCGTACATTTCAGACGTTGAAAATACAAGCCTGCAGTTCTAAAGCTAACTCCAGGGTTTCGGCGTTCATTTCCACATGAGCTTTGGAAAACTCCATGGTGGGCATCAAAGTGGCCTGGTAGGATCCACTGGAAATTTGTTTCCGCCCTATGTATTTTCCAGGTTCTTTGCTTAATACTGAGAGCTCTTCTTCCTTCTCATCTTTATCCACCCTGTTTGTTTTACACGCCGCACACTGGAGTGCCTTACTAGAAGTTCACAAATGGCCTGGCATTTGCTCCTAGAGAGGAGAAAGAAAAATGATTCTATCATGCTTCCTGCAGCTGAAAGGAACTTAAACATCTGCCTGAGTTAGAAACAGCTTGACTGCAGAAATTATCTCCATAATAAGCAAAAAGTTATTTACTATCCACTTTCCTTTTACTTCTACCACTATACAAATAAATGTTACCTACTTCTGACGCTGAAAGAGAGCCAGAGCTGGCAGGAAACAGTCTTCTTCACTGCAGCAGTTTCCTATCTGCAAATAGAAAATGGATAGTGCTAATATGATTGTGACTTTGTATTTTATTAGAGAAAACAAACACTGACATGATATAATTCAATTCTATTAGAGAGGAGTAAACACGGCTGATACTGTGTATTTTATTTTTAATGGTATCCTGTTGCTTTCCTTGAACCATTTTCAGCTGGAAGGAAGGAATAGGGAAGATGTTTCTACTCTCTGATCTTAATTACGTTGATGCACGTAGAGGTTCTAGCCCAATGGAACAGGCAAGTTAGAGCCGTTACTAGAATACGAAGGTTAGACATTTTTCACTCTAAAAATACATTGGAACTCAGCAATAAAACCCATCAATCAGCCAGCACATTTCTGCAAGTCCTGGGAGCATTATTGTGATGCATAATGTTGTACCAGGTAACACTCACTTTATTTGACAGTAAGTAATTGTTATAACGATTAAAGAATTGAACTTTTTTCCTAGAGATTGTCTATAGCAGAGACTGTGGATTTGGATCTGAGTTTTCAGTGTGTCAGTGCCCTGGGCTGATTCCATCTGCAGTTTTGATTCAATTTGTCCCACTGCAGAGATAACTATTTGTAAAATTCAGATCCAGAATTTCTTCAACGTTCAGAGCATAAAATACCTACTCTATTGATGGGGAGTATTTCTGTTGACTTTATTGAATTTAGGTTTTTAAATTCAGCATACCTGAAACCATAGTTTAGTTTAGGCTTGTGTTTTATTTTATTAGATTTTAGTCTGAAAGCCAGGATCCCAAGTCATAACATAAGAGGAATTTCTGAAAGGAGCCCAAGGAGGTCAAACATCTAGGTTTTACCATGCCCCTCTCAAAGTTTTCCTGCACCACAATCTTACATAGAAAGATCATGTAGGATTTCAGTTTGAGAGTTTAGAGTTCTTTTCAAGGCGTTTATGAATTCCACTGCATGCCATTTTTTAGTGTATTTAAATGATAGACTGCTCATTGCTGTGGTGCCTGTATGTATCCTGATAAAAACATGGGTGGTGGAGCACATTATTACCAAGTCTAATCCCCAGCAGGAGTAAATGAGGATAGCCCAGCTGAGGTTGATGGAGTTCTGCTGATTTATATTACCTACAACTCTTGTTCCATACGTCCAAAAATAATACCGCAGAACACCCCAAAACTCGACTGGTAAAGGGAAGAAATGTAAATGAGGTTAATGTGATAAACTACCATTGACAGTTATCATGTATAGCTCTTAGGCTTGGGACAGACATTACACATAAACTGATTTAAGTGATCAGAAATTGGTTTAAACCTGAAGATGTTCAGTGCACATAAACCAGTTTGAAAATGGCTGAAACTGATTTGAGATAATCCTGGTTGAATGTAGTATCAGATTTAACTGATTTGGGTCAAACCAGTTTACGCAATGTCTGTTTCAGACCCTTTGCGGATTTAAGCTAAACCAGACACCCCCAGCATCCCAGCATGCTGTCTGGGCTGGGTGAGGCTCTCTGCTCCAGAGAGCTGGGCCGGCCCCTTTGTTCTGCTCCCTGGCTGGAGCTCTGGCAGAGATCTGTAGGCACAGCAGGGTCTGCTGGCTTACCTGTGTCCCCCTCCCCGCCCCTCACTGCTTAAGCAGAGATTCCTCTCTCCCACAGGATGGATTGCAGCCAGTATGTGGTATGCAAGCTAATGCTGTATAAGGCAGATACAGCAGTGTCTGGTGAGAGCTTTTGGAGGTAATTAGCAGCTCAGATGATAATGTCACTGCATGCCTTCCTTTGGAAAAGGCTGTTTAAGAAGAGCTTGTAATGTCTAATGAGCAAGGCTTTGTTTTCTGATGGGGTGCTAAATGCTGGTAACAGAGCTGATAAATGCTCTGTAATTAAGGGGGACTCCCTAATCACAGTGTCCTGCTAGGGCCTGGCCATGCCCCCCTCAGTTCAGCCTTGTGGAAGGGAAGGGAGGGAGGCTCTAGAGCCGCCTGGCTTCTATCCTGAGCCACTACAGGCATGTGCCTGCATTTCTGGCATGTCTGTCTGGTTACAAACCTGATTTAGCCTAGCCAGGTTAGACTAACCTGCAAAGATTGAATCAATTCAGGCTCAGGCTTTTTGAATGTGGGTCCTTAGCCTTAGAGTTTTTAATCAGCTGATTTCATAGTATCATAGTATCTAGGGTCAGAAGGGGCCTAGAGGAGGCCATCTAGTCTGACCCCCTGCCAATGGCAGGAATGAGTGCCAGGGTCACCGGACCCCAGCCAAGTATCTATCCAAAATATTTTACAAAGAGAGTCAGTGTCATTGTCATAAACATGAATAATCCACAAAGATTACAGGATGTTCTAGACTCTGGAGGAGGAAATCTGTGAAAGTTTCTATTAAATTGTTTCAGTGGCACTGTCTGGAGATTTAGGTGTGGATGATCATAATGGGAGGTAAACCAGGCTCAGAAGAAGTTGCATATAAAGACTGTAGAGCTGGAACAATGCTCATCCCTTAGGGTTATACCCAGAAACATATGCATGAAAACTTCCACAGAGTCAGCAAAGATGAATTAATGTTGAAAAGGCAGCAACCTATTTCACAGTAAGAGTTATGAAGAATTTCCTACCCCCAAAAGAAATTCACCCCAAATAGCATTTACTTCCATTAACTTTGATATGGAAGGCAGACCCTTTGTCCTAGACTCTATAAAGTCTCTTGTTAACAGTCATAGGAATTTACAGCTATTGAATTATTATTAGAGATGTTGCCTGGGTCTACAAATATAGCTGAAGAATGGAAAAGATATTGTCAAAATTTATGAAGCTAGATAGTAAAGATCTTTCCCCAGGTACCTATTTTTTTTCTTTTAAATCAAAAGCTCGAAACCATCATTTTGCAAGAATTTATGAGAGTTCTGGTATTTCTTTAATACCCAGCTCCAGGAATCAAGGGATTTTATTTTAAAATGAAAGCTGAAGTTAATGGATAAAGTGTACCTAACCTGAACATTTGTGCTCAAAAGCTTGAAATCGTGAACCATACAGGTTCAAAATATCAGAGGCCAAGTGCCATGCTCTGAAAATACAGATATATATTTTACATTCATGATTTTTACACCAACCTCTCGAATGTTTGGGATTCCTTCACTCCCTCCCATCCCCACAGGACATTTAGGTACCTCAAGATGAAGACAGGGGCATAGCCGTGTTTTCTGTGAGGGCCAAGTCCATTCCTAGTCCATGCTCAGTGATCATGTAAAATAATTTGAAGTGAGAGGGAGCTCACCCAGTGCTACTGAGGCAGCAAGCATTATCCCTCACCATCTCCCTGTACTTGACTCCTACTTTTATTTTTCTGCTCAGTTCAAATCTGGTTGCCTGTGCATCTTACTTTGTTCACTGAGATTATATGCATGTCCTCTCACATACTTTCATTTTCCTCTGTCTCTGTCACCACTCAGAGGCAGGATGATATTCATTGCCACACGTTGCCTGTCATATCTTACTGCTTATTCCTAGCTGGAGTAATTTGTATCCCAACATTTTGGAAAATTTTCAAACTCTTTCCATTGCCAAATTACTGTTTTCTCTATCTCATCACCTTTGGTCCCTGAAGTGCTCAGCTGTACAGAGGGGGATGAGTAAAGATTTATAAATAAACGCTAACATATGACAGCATATACATTTGTCAGTTGGCTGGGTGTACTACAGCTAAATGCTTTCCCTTGGAGGCTGATGAATGTGCACCTTGGAGTACGTTTTAGAGATTTGCAAGATGGTTAATCTTGGGCATAATTATGCAACGAGCAAAAAAAAAGTTGGTATAGGTGCTAATTAATAATAGAAAATCCTACGGATGTGACCAGGGAATGGGGAGAGCTGGTTCCCATTTCTTGCCGTGTCACTCACTTCTTGTGTGGTCACACAGAAGCCAATAGGGGCTAAACCCACAACTTAGGTGCCTAAACCCTGCATGCTTCTCCCAATAGGTGCCCAACAGGCCAACATTTAGATCCTCAAATCCTCCTCTCAGCTTCATGTTTCTGTGTTTAATATTAATAATTACATGAGCAGCAGGTGGAACTCACCTCTTCTAGGTGAGTGCTGGAATGGCTGCATTGTAGAGAGTTGTGCTCTCTTCCTGGACGTGGCGAGTTATTATTCCACACAAGGCAGAACTGCTGCAACAGAAGGGAATGAGATCCCCACCTGTGAGCTTCCTATAACCACCTGGACATTAACCTGGGAAGGGCATTCAAATGCTGTCAAGCAGATGAGGTAACTTAACATGGGTCCCTTCACATCCTGGGAAAGTGCCCTCCCTACAAAGCTATTGGTTAAAAGTGGAGGTACCATCTAGTACTTCGTTTGGAGAGAAATCTACCTAGCATCCTTAACTTTAGGAGAGTGTTCAGGGCTTTATATCCCAGTTAAGAACCTCTGTACTGCCTAGGATAAGTCAAAAAGTGCCGGAAATGGGTGAAACAGCTTTGCTCTCTGCATTTCCTAGCAACTCATTTGTGCAGCACTTCTGAGCACACAATACACTACATGGCAGCCACCAGCAAGAACGAATACGGTGCATTTAAATAAAGATCTGGTTCCTACAGCCCAAATGGACTCCCTTCATTACTGCACAGAACTATGTGGATGAAACCTGGCTGTTGCATGACAAGGGCCAGGTAAGTGAGACACCAGTCCCCATCTTATAGGGGGTGATATCGGCAGCCACTGCTACTATCCAGGCCGCAGAAATTGCTTCTTACATCTCTGCAACTTGCTACTCAGCCTGCTGGCTTCGTTGGAGCCCGTTCTTATGTATATAACTCTCCCCTTGCCTTGTACAGGATACTTAACCTTTTGGTGTTCAGTGGAAGCCAAAGGTCTGTGTTAAACGCCACAAGCCTGAAGTACTTCTGTGAATCTATCTTTCTTCTCTGTACCAATCACCTCCTCTGTAGCACTGAGATAAAGCGTACACATGTGTGTTTGGAGGGCAACTACATTAAAGATTACAAGATTATTAGACATGATGTTGCTAGGGGGCACTGAAAAACACCTTGTCAGGCTATTGCCTCAAACCTTGGGCCTTGGTTTGGCCACCGCAGCTGCCCATGACATCCTGCCACCTACAGCTGACCATGCCGACTGGGTAAATGTGGCCTAAACCCTCTATTATTAAACCCTCTGTCTGCTCCCTGGCATGGGAGTACTTAGTCAAGGGCAGCTGAGCCTCCACATTTTCCATATAAGCTCCTGAGCTTGAACAGGAAGTGTCTGAGTAACAGGATTCAGCCTGATCTTAGATGGCTCGGCTTGTGCCTCTGGCTCTGCCTGCTTTGCTTGGCTTCCTGACTGAGCACGTTCCTAGATCGCCTGCTCTCAGATTGATTTCCCGGCTTCCTGACTTGGCCTGTCCCTGGATCGCGCTTGCTTCTCCTGGTCCCGGTTGGCACCTTGATTCCTGAGTGGCCCCAGACCTGGCTGCCCAGAGCCTTGCATGACTCACCAGGGATTACACAGTGCATGTGAAGCAGACAGCTTGATCTCGTAAGGGTCAAGCACAGCAATGACTACCACGAACCGATTAGGCAACTCATAAACATCAGGTATACTTCTCAGAAATACAATGGATATGGTCATGCTTAAACAATGTGTATTGTGTTGTTCCTCACGTACACCACACTCAGGATCCACTGTATAATGGGAGTCAGTTATATGCAAACACAGAATCGTAGACACATGAAAAATGAAGGTTGGAAGGGACCTTAGGAGGACATCTAGTCCAACCTCCTGCTCAAAGCAGGACCATCCCCAAATATATCATCCCAGCCAAGGCTTTGTCTATTTGGGTCTTAAAAACCTCTAAGAATGGAGAGTCCATAACTTCTCCCGGTAACCTGTTCTAGTGCTTTACTACCCACCTAGTAAGACATTTTTTGTAGTATCTAACCTACACTCATCTTTAATGGTGCATACATCATCGTGCACTTTTCAATTGACAACCAATGGCTTAGTTGTGACTAATATCGCTTCTTGGCCTCTTGGCCCAGATCAAGTGTAGTTCCTGTTCTTATTAACTGCAGATGTTTCTACTAATGAAGCTCTATCCACCTCCAAGAATGATAAAATTATGCATATGCCCATCTACAATACCACTCAAATATTTCCTAACTTATGAGGTAGACTTAAACTAGAGCTGAAAGAGAAGCTGGAGCTTTTTACATTAGCCTCTGGAGGATAGAAATCTTTTTCTTTAGCTCTCTGATGCATGTAATGCTGGAAGTTTACAGAAAGAGACATTTTGTTCCCTCATGGATAAACATGCCCCCAGGCACCAAAGCCTCATTGCTGCTTGTAAATAGCAGGTACTCTATTTTTTCAGCTACCCAAATAAAACAGAAGTACAAAAAACAAAACAACTATGAGCTGTACAATAAAAGCAGCTACTTCCTTCACCTCCTGCACCCTTCCAGCCTGCTAAATATATTGTTTGAGCTACCACTTTTCCCCGGCATAGGATATTTTTAAGGTACATTTTTATTGCTTGTCCATTACTGGTACTTCCTGGTTAGAGAATCATAACCACTTTCCTTCAGCCAGCCAGGTTACATGTTCTGTCTGTGACACAGGTTCTCCAGGACATCACCTCTGAAGTACATAATTTTCAACAAACAACTTGGCTAATTTACAGCTAGATTGTGCCTCATGTCTGCTACAAATAATGGATGTTGCAGAAACTGCACCTTCTAATAAGGAGCACTAGGAAAAGTTTGGACACCAGGACACCCTTTTCAGGTATAATTCCTCCCTTGTTGCCACCTTCTTTCTGTGGTGTGAAAACATACTGCTTGCTTCCACCACTAAATTGCTATTCTGTCCCCTCTAGGCTAACTTGGAAGTGTTGGCCAATATGTTCACCAGGACATTTTATTCCTTTCTATTTCTCTCTTGAAAAAGAGTTGATGAGCCCTTGCTGCTTGCTTCCCCCAGTGGGTTCAGACCAAAAACCTAGCCAGCAAAACTAAGAAACTTAAGTGTGGATTCCTAACTGATTTTTGGGAGGTTGTTGGGCAGTTGCTTAGTTTGAAGCATCATTTAACCCTTAGTCTCCTGCAGCATCATACAGAAAAAGAGCATAAGCCCCTGATCCCCATGGCAAAATTCACAGCTGTAACTTGGGAGTAAGCAGGGAGACACATCAGGTAGCCAACAGGAAATGCGATGAAAAAGGGTGCACCTGAAATCATACCCCTCTCTGGCATGTAGGAATCATAACTCAGGGCTACAAAGAGGTGTTTCATTCCCTGAGTTAGGCACCCCAAAACCTTTTATTTGAAGAAGAACAAGAGTTACCTTTCTGAAGATGGCTGGAGAAAGATCTATAGCACATCCCCTTCCCTCCCCACCTAGATACATACGTTTCTCTACAATAGAGTAGTAATCTGAATACTTGCTCTGGAAGTGGGAGCTTTGTATCGGTTTTCTCTCTTGGCCTGCGGGGATTCAAATGCAAATCTGTAACTTCTGATCAAAGTGCTATGAACACCGTGTGATAGGTTAGTCAAAGATTTTTGGGTCCCAACAGGTCTTAGATACTAAAAGCTGCCACCATTGTTCAACATTGTAAGGGCCAAGAGCCTACCCAGAAGCAAAAGTCTTTAGTGATGTAAAACTTACATGTTTATAAACCAGGTGCCTCCAAGGTTTGGTAGCCACTGGAACAGGGTTTTTTAGGATTTCCATTTTGAATTAAAGCAGAAGTTCTTTCATGGATGCAGGAGATTTTTTTTTCGATTTTGATGAGACAGACTACAGAATTCGATTTGCTTGTCATATCATTGTGTTAAACCATTGTTTACTTCAAGATTTCTTTATTCTGAGCCAACAGGCTGGTTCACTTATGAATATTTGATCCTTGGTATTTGCAGTCGAATCATGTTGGATACATCTGTCATCATCTAATATCATTTCTCATTCTAGTCTGGATTATTTTAATTTATGATCAAGAGAGAAGTTTGGGAGGGGGAACAAATCAAAGGGGCTGCAGATACACTACCCTCAATTATGCAAATTTTTAGAAGATACTTTTAACCTTTCCCTTTCTGGGTCATATAGTCCTGACCTAAAACTTAATTCCTAGAAAAAACTGGATAGCCTGTTCGAGTTACTGGTTAGAGGTGAGTGTGTATTACTTGAGAATCTGGCCCAAGACACTTTCCCTCTGCCAAAAGGATCTTCTCAACTGGCATAAATCAGACTAGTTACTTCTTCACAATAAAGCAGCGAGGAGGAAAAAGACCCACCACTTTTTGCATAACTGTTTCTCAGGGATTCAAACAGGGTGGAATAGAATCACACTGACATGCTCAGTCCACATGGGCATCTAGTAGGTGGGAAAAGAATCGACAAGGATCTTCTACCTGTAAGTCCCTTTCTTCATATAATACCTCTAACAACATTTGCCAGTGCTCTCTAGGGTCTAGATGATCACGAATTCTGTAAATTTAACTTAATACCACACAAGCAAAATGTAAAAAAATATAAAAGCATAATCTGTTATGTCATAAACACAAGCATAAATAATTATATAAAACCATAAACAGAACCTTCTCTCTCCTTAAGCTACTGGACTTCACCACAAGTAGGCAAATACACACTTTCATAGCATAGCTATTAAAGATAACATTTCCTTTAATGGTGTTAGTGAAGTAGTTGATGATATTGTAGCAAAACTCCCAGTTTTTCTTTTTCTCATTTTTTTTGAATGCATACCCTCCCCTTCCCCAACCATTTCTGACTTTGTCTCTCCCTCTCTATTCCCTGTAGATAAGTATCAGTAAGCTAAGACACGTGATAAGCTTCAGCATTTTATTTTGGTAGCAAGTTGTATTTGTTTTGTTTTTTCTCCTTTATATTGTATAATTATTATGTTTATATTGATTTTTACTGTT
>JAGPOW010003395.1:42212189-42225237 GCA_030014935.1 Caiman crocodilus | reverse complement strand
CCCTGTGTGCTGTGGGGGAGAGCCCAGGGACCAGGGGAGTGTGGCTGGCTTGGAGCAGGGGGCAGAATCAGGGCCAGGGCAGGGAGGGATCTCCCCCAGTGTGGGACTTACCATGTTGGTGGGGCTGCCACGGCTGGTGGCTTTGGTTGGTCCTGGCTGGTGGTTATGGCATGCAGCTGTTGGTGGACTCAGGCAGTGGGGCGTGCCATGTGGGTGCCTGGCTGGGGTACCCCCCTGGGAGGAGCTGGTGCTGCTTGTGGCCACTGGTGACATGGCCAGCTGAGCCTCGTGGCTGGGGCTGAGGCTGTGGAGCTGTTGGGGCAGGTACTGACCTAGGCTCTCCAGCTGCTGGTGGAGGCTGGGGGTAGGGAGCAGTGTGGTACAGGCTGCTGCATGACAACTTGCTGCATGACAACTTTACTGCATGACAACTTGCTGCATGACAACTTTACCAATCTCCTCCTGCGACCAGTTAGGGTCCCAGGTGGTGGTGTATGGCATTGGCAGCAAGGTCATCAGGGCTCCCACACTGGCTCTCTGGGCCTTGTGAGGCTGTTCCTGTGCTGCTGGGTCTGGGCAGCTGCCTGCAGCACCCAGTGCAGGGACACAGCATGGGACTAGGAGCTGTGCACTGAGGCGATGCCTCGTAGCACTTAAAAGGTCCAGGCAGGCTGCTGGGGCACTGGCCTCAGTGGCCGGGAGCTGGCTAAAGCTGGGTCCAGATGCTGGCAGGCCTGGCAGGAGCCTGTAGCAGCCTGCAGGGCTGGATGGCATGGGCCTGGCAGCTGCATGGGACTGTAGTGCCAGGCAGCGGCACCAAGATGCAGACAGACTGTCACAGGTAGCCTTGCGCTCGTGCAGGGGCACCAGAGGCAGAGTCCCCCGGTGCTCCCTGCTTCTGTGCCCCAGGGCTCAAAATGCCTGCAGGCTTTTAAAGGGCCTGGGACTGCCCTGAGGCTGAGCTCAGGCTGGATCCCTAAAGGCAGGGCTGACTGGGAGCACATGAGTTACTGTGCTGTAAGTACCAGTTGATACAAGCTTTGCTTGAGTCTGCTTGCTTCCCTAGAAATTGCTGGTAAGGTCTGCTGCCTCAGAAGATGGATGGTAGTTCAATATGGAAAAGGCATCAGGTTATCAAGGACTTGCTCTTTTCAGGTATATTTAGCCAAACAGAACTAGCATTCAAAGCAGCAATGAAGCAGTTTTATGTCTGCAGCGCACATTTTAGTCTCCAGTGGATTGAACTGCTTTGGCTTAACAAAGGCCTCTGGGACTGAGATAGGTCATCTGGATGAGGGGCGATGGTTTGTGGTCAGCAGGAATGTCAGACGGTTGATTTAGTTGTCACTCCTAGCCTTAAACTCTCTTAAACACAAATAACAATGTTGTTTGTTTGGCATTGCTCTGTTTAAAGGGGTTGCTATGGTACACAGATTGCAGAAACCTTCTGCATGGGCCTTCTGTTGCCGGAGCTACTGCCACCGCTACAGCTTAGTTCGAAGCAAGCCCATCACAGGCATTCAAGTTCTGTGTTCCTATATTGTGTATGAGCTATGCAATGGAAACTGATTTGCATGTTTATTTAAGTTAACCGATAGAGAGCTGAGCTGCATCTCTAAATGTCATACATTTGCCATGATAACAAAATAAAATGATACTTGTATCCAGGTCCCCTCAACCTAAAGCACATCAAAGCACTCCATATTTACTCAGATACCACGTGCACCTTTCCCCCACATACTAGTGTTCCAGAACTGGGATGCAAGTCTTCAGCGGCAAACCTGATTTTTCTACCTGGAATAAAAGTATGGAAATGTTGTAATATGGCTACTGCTTCTTTTCTTTCTGCTTCTTCCAGCAGTTTCATGGAGGGAGGCTTGGAGTCTATCAGGGGCCAATGCAGGCAGGGGGCAGTGGTATAGCTGCAGCCCATTTTGATTCCTGCTTTACCCAAAGTGTAAAATGAACTGCTCAGGAGCAGCAGTGGCATTTCTATTTAGGCAGTGTTGTAGAATGAACTTCATGGCTCATTAGCATGTACTTGATTTATGCTAATTGCTCTTCAATCCACAAGTGGTAATGTTCTTTAATGATTTATGCTATATTTGTCAATTTTGCTGTCTCCTAGCCTCTTTCCTCCTATTTCAGAGTCCTGTAGACCATTTTTAGCTCTTTTCATGGTGCTAAAAATGGAATTCAGTCTTCAGCAGCAGCTACAGTTTCAGATTTTGGCAAAGCAGCCAAAAGCTGCTGACAATTCATCTGTGAACAGGTGAAAAGTAGCCTTTACTTGAATAGATAAGGGAGGGTGAGTAAGCTGAAGTTCTGGCTCTGGCTTTATTGTATATGGCCATGACTCTGGAAAAATCTTTTCTTCATTCTGTCTTCCCCAAAGCAAGATGATGTCTTACTTGGGGGTGTAGTAGCTGACCCAGGGAGCCAGCAGGTGAGGCCAGCATTGCCAAGTATATGGTAATTACTGTGCTTGTAGGATAATTTCAACCTAGGTGCAATATACAATAGATAATACTAAAAGTGTTCAAAATGTATGATAATTTTTATGCAATTAATTAACACAGCATATACAAACCCCAAGTCACTCTCAGGGAGTCTTAATCAAATTCTGGCTTCACTATCAATGCTTTCATTTGACTGCTTGGCTCAAAATAAAACAATGTTTCAACTTCGATGACCCAGTTCTCACTCACTCACTGGAGAATTACATTGAGTAATATAAAGTAAGTGCATAACAATCACATAACTAAATCTCATTGTGTAATAATGCTAAGAGCTTTATTTTAAATGCTATGGACAATCTTAAATCAATAGAAAGTCAAAGGGGTTTTGTGCTTACTTCCTTTGTAAATTCCAGGCATGTACCTAATACAGTAAGTTGCAAAATGAAGTGTAGAAGATTTACAATACACAGACCTGCAAAACAAAGAGAAAAGAATAATCATAGTAATAAACTCAGTTTAACCAGTTGGAGAACGAGTTAAACAAAAGGTCATAGCAGGCGATGTCAAGTAGAATGGTGCAAGATGTGATGATACTAGTATAAGACAACATGGTGCTACTTAAAAAAGAATATGATCTATCTGCATACTTATTTGCATGCTTATTCCAGGGTACGATACTTTTTCAGAAAAATATGATAATTTGAGCTTCCAGTATGATAATTTCATATTTAAGACCTGGCAGCACTGGGTGAGGTTAAATCTGATAGAGGGAGTTACCTCATTCTGTTACCTGTTGCTTTCAGGGGAGATCAACACCAAATAGGCAGAGTCCTTTTCTCCCCAGCACCACCTGGGGTGATGAGGAACAATGGTAATGTCTGGGGTCTTGTGAACCCAGCATTCATTCCTGCCTGTAGCAGGGGGTCAGGCTAGATGATCTGTTCAGGTCCCTCCTGACCCTAGCTACTATGAAACGATGACCTGACTCAGGAGGAGAGCTGGGCTTGGAGCAAGTATAAGCCCAGGTCCGGAGAGAAGCCAGCAGTAAGATCTTGAGCCTGCTGAGAGAACATCACCTCCATAAGAGGACTGCAGCTCCGGAGCACTAGTACAGAGAGGACTGCTGAAGCAGTCTGAAGGTTTGGATAGGAACTAAGGGGTTGGAGGAGGTTCCTAGGGACCCAGGCTAGGGTTTGGGTGAGCCCAGAGAGAGGGGCTTAGTGTAGAGGACCTATTGTGAGGCCTGTGGGTGAGGAGCAGATTGAAGGGCTCAGTACAAAAGTCCTGTTAATGGGGCCAAGGCCCAGAAAGGGTTCAAAGGTTAGAGTGAGATTGCTGGAGCCAGGGAGGGGCCCAGAGTTTTCCAGTGGCTGAAAACAGGGCCAGGGCCTAGTAGGGGCCATGGTCAGAGAGGAGGGGGACGCAGGGGCCTACAGTCCAGAATGAAGATGGCCAAGCCAGGGCTATCTGAAGTGTAGCGGGGAGTCCAGGAGAGATGGCAGAGGGAGTGACCCAGAGAATCTTATAGGCCTGCTACTGGAGCCAGGGCCTAGAAAGGGGCTGAAGCTTGGGGGCAGCTGCAACAGGAAACTGCTGGGGCTGGAGAGAGCCCACAGTTTTCAACTGGCCTCAGGCAGGGCCAGGACCTATGAGAGGATAAGGGAACTGGTGTATCCACAGCCAGAGGGGAAGGGGCTGGAGAAACTGAGGCCCAGAATGAGAATGGCTGCGACAGAACCGTCGGATGCGGAGGAGGGTCTGAGACAGCACTGAGACCAGGGAGCCCTGAGGTAGGAGAGGAGGAAAGCAAGAGCTAAGTCCAGAAGAGGAGTGCCGAAGAGCCAATGAGATCAGGGCTAAGAAAGAGAGAGAGAGCTGAGGCCAAGGGCACTCAGAGGGTAACATTAGTATGGGGCCAAGGAGCTTATAGCTTGGGCTGTTAGCCAGGGTCAGCATGGCTCTGGAGACAGAGGCCAGGGCCTAAGCTGGTCCTGGGTCTGACCAAAAACTGCACCCTGCTGGGGCTTGGGGTCAAGGTGGTGGGACTGCTCATGGTGAAGCAGCCCCTAGAAAGTGCCACCAAGGCCAGACCCCAGGGGCGGGTAAGTCTGGAGTGCCCTAAAACCCTACCCCCTGCTGCTTTGCAGGTTACCCCTTGGTGGCATAAGGCTGGGGAAGCACGCCACAAAATAAAAGCAAAGGCAACCAGATGTTTGGGTAGCCCAGGAAGGGGCTGAGAGTGAAAATTGGGAAAGGGACAATTTTGGCCAGGGGCATCTGCTCTTGACAAATGACCCTTCCCCTCCAAGCTGTAGTGTGATCTTTACAGTCAGCTCCAAGCAGACCAGATGTATATGTTAAAGTAAGTTCTCATTTGAACAACCACCACATTGTGGATGTCATGAAACTTTGTCTTCCTTGGAAGAGTGCAGGGCCAGAGTGGACCTGGTAGAATATAATGCTGGGTTTCAAGGGCATTTGGATATTTCAAACCTTTTAGAGTATTGCCTCTTTCATGTCTTAGATGTTATAAAACAAATGCTGTAGCTTACAAACAATGACATATAGTAGTGATGGGTTAATTCTTCTTAGGAGGACATGACTTCCACATTCATTTCAAACAAGCATTATCTCTGTTAAGAAGACTAGTCTTCACCCTGTGTATTTGATAATCTTCTCTGAAATAAGAGTGTCCACATACATCGATGAAATGTGGATTTTGATATATGCCTAATTCTCTCTTCCATCAGAGTTGCATGAAAGACTAATACTTGAGATCAGCCAATGGATGAACACTGAGGTGTACCTGGCCTGAGCCTTGGACAGTGTCCCTCCCCTCCCCCTTGCACCTTCCATGCACATCCTCTGGTTCTGGCTCCAGAGGCTCTGGCAGCAAGGAGGGGAAAAGCAACAGTGATAAGGATAGAGCAGCAGCTGGAGGTTCACTGCTGCTGCAGGAAGATGTCACCTCCATTTTTGTTCCTGCAGATGTGTATCCAGTGGCCAAAAAACCCAATGTGTTTTGGCATCAAAAAAATGCCAAAACCCACATCAGAAACTACATTTGCCAGAATTCCCTTTGCTGACACATGTTCCTGCTCTGCTATTACAGTGCCTTTCCTTTACTGGAGGTGGAGGTGAATAGACACCTCCAACTCCATCTTGGTACCTTCTACCTTCTTTTGGCAGTGCCCACTCACACATCCATCCTTATGGAACTGGGTGAACAAGTAGTAAAAGAAGTACGTCCAGATGAAGTGTGTACCATTTGGATGAAGGAGGAACAAACTTCTTGGTGAATATTTCAAACGGAGGCCACTTGTGATGGGCAGTAGGCTGGAAAGAGGGTATGAGTAGAAGGAAGATAATTCTGGACTAAGTGGTATATAAGACTGGCTATCTCCAGTTTTTTATATGAGGTATCTGTCAAAGCTAAATGGTTAAAAAGTGCCTCGGCACAGCTGTGTTTCAGCATGATGCGAGTACCCAGTGCAGGGATTTCCCCTGCGGTGGGAAAGAGCCCTTGGTGCAAAATCAGTTCCCATCAAAGCTTTCAGCTGCACCATTGAGTGCATGCTTTCGATTGGCCTGATGTAAATTATGCACACATGGTGGCTAGCGATTGGCTCGTTAGCCATACAAAAGGCATGGAAAGTTTCCGTCCAAGTCGGAAGAGAGCTCAGATGCGCGTTGGGAGGGATCCCCACGTGCATCCCAGAGCCACATTGGAGGCCTGATCAACCACCAACGACTCCCCGTCGACGAATTCCCTATGTACCCTGTACCCTCAGCATCTCTGTGCCACCCGGTTTTTCTACTTTTCTGTTTCTGCAACTCTACGGCGCGTACCTACCCTGTATACTTCGACGCAAGTCCCTGTATTGCAGCTTTGTAAGTAAAGTTTTCTTTTTGCAACCGTCAAGCGTGCTGTGCCTAATTCCACTCCATTGGTGGCCCCATTTCGGCCAGTTTCTCGGCCCCCACAGTATCATGAACTGAAACTTTTCTGAGAAGCCTGAACTGTCCCAGTTTGCCTTGTAGCAATCAAAATGTTTGCCTTTTTTGTAACGAGTATATTTTTTCTAAGACAAAGTAGAATGCACTCTTCATTTACCATGAACAAAAGGTCCAGTGGGATAAGCATTCAGTGCAGTAAACAATGTTTGGAAAAAAGGCTGTTGGAGCTGTACTTTTGGTGAAATGAATGTTATTGACACCATTTAATTGTTTTCTGAATAACTCATTCAGAACATGAGGAAAAAAATATCTGTTCTGGGAAATGTGCGTGTGTTGCTATTGAATTAAAAGCTGGAAAAACTGACAAAAGTGTATAATAATAAAATAAACACAAAGGTACCTTTTTTATTTAATGAGTCAGGTTTATAATAGTAGCCCCTAGAGAGCAACCGAGAATGGGGCTCGGTTGTGCTTAGCACCTTACATGCAGAGTAACTAGTTACTGTAACAAATACTTTACGAATAAAAAATTGCTACATTTAATTTTTAAAATATGATTAACTTCTAATTTAAATTTAATAAAAAGCCCTCAAACCCTGCATTTTCGAGATTAAAAATGGAACAAAGTATCTGTACCAGAATGTTTGTATTCAAGTAGGAGGTGAGGAAACTGGCAAGAAAAACTAGAAGCTCATACTGAGTGCAAAAGCCAGTGTTCTAGGTAGGAGGTCTGAAACTTGACGGATTGATTTTTTTATCTGTAGCATGTTCCTGTAGATATGTAAGCAAAATCAAAAGAGTCAGTGGGCAACTTTAGATTAGATTGCATGAATAATTTTGTCCATAAGGCCATTTTGTGGAAGGAAGAATAGGAATCTATCAAGACCTGTAAAAGCACTCAGTTACCACAGTGGTCCCTAAACAAAATGGTCAGATTCCCGAATGGATGTCTTTGTGTGCTGAATGCTCTGGAAAAGTTTGACTAGGAATCATTAGTCCATAAACTCTGTACAGTCCTGCCTGAATGAGTTATACGACAGTGGGATTTTGTAGTGCGAGAAGCAATTCAAAACTTTCCCGAATGCTCCAAAGTGTAACACCTGCTAAACTAATTAGCGATGCTTTCAGATTCCAATGTACTGTGTGGTATTAAATGCAAATTGAAAAAATAAACAACAGCACTAGAACAGCACTTACATTTCTTCCAAGCCTGTACTGCTAAAATGCAGTTTAGTGAAGATGAGAGAGTGCCATATCCATAGCCCACTGTTATTTTTTCCTATTATATTAAAGTGTAGAAATGTGCCTTATTACACTTCCATTTTTATTATCTCTTTATGCATCTAGGAGGATATTACCTGAACAGTGGAGCCCTCTGTACTCTGATCATAGTGAATTAATATAGGAAATGATGGAGCTTTTCATGAGCAAAACAAAAGAAAGCACTCAGCGACAGTTTCTTCCCTAAATAGGCATCAGGCTTTTTGTTAAATTAATCACATCCAAAGAAAGACTTTGGGAGAGTGCTTTTATGTGTCTATATATAATCACTCAAAAATTTACTATTCAAACTGCTAATTTTATACATCTTATATAAATAATTATTCCCATCAGTTCTCATCCTTGCAGTGATTTATGAGAAATTAACCAGAAGATTTATATATGGCTGCCCCTTCCTGCCAAATTGTACAGGCAAAGAAAACCTGCACAAGATGTATGGTGAAGGTTGAATTCATAAATAGCTTTCCATTTGTCCAGACCAAGGAGAAGAACTGTGAGACTTTCAAATCTTCCTAGGGGGTGTTCAAGAGGAGGCTGGACAAGCACCTCGTTGAGCTTGTTTGAGCCCAGATACCTCCTGCCATGGCTGTGGACCGGACTTGATGACCTTACAGGTCCCTTCCGGTCCTTCTTTCTACGATTCCAGGGAGTTCAGATGACCAGCTTCCAGTGATTTTAATGGGAATAGCTTGTGTGAAGCCCTTGGAAGTCTTAGGACATATACATTTGGTTTGCCTGAGCCATGGAAAACTGGCCAAACTTTTGGAGATTATGCTACATCCAACATTTCTGAAGTATTTTTATTCTCCATTTGCCTTTTTGTAGATACTTCATGTTACTTCTGATCATTAACATAGTTAAAGGAGCTGGCTGCACTGCCTTTTAAGCACTTTTCAGTCATCTATCCAAAGAAGTTAAAACCTCCTTTGGGTCATTAATTAATGCCATTTACTCTGTCCATAAAGTAAGTAAAGCAAATAGAAGGATCTAGCTGAATTTTGGTGTAATACACCTGCTTTTGGAAGAGAACATTTTAAAATGAAAAAAAAAAGTGTTTTTTATTTAATTATAGGATAACAATATTGTTGTTGTGTTAGGTACAGGACTAAGTTAGAGCTGACAGACCCTACCATGTAGGGCACTGATCACATGACAGGTTCTGCCTGTGCAAGGCCTTTTCTTTACATTGGTCATTTGGGTGAGGTTGTGAATTAAAATTAGACCATAATAAAGGCACTTAATATGAGCATCCACACATTCAAGCTGTGTCCACCTGTTACAACAAGTGCCAGGTGGCCTCTAGGCATCTTGGCATCAGCAATGAAAGAACAGGTTATGGACTATTTAGAAAAGCTGGATGTATACTTTATAAATAAAAGTAAAGTTTGGATCAGACAGGATGCACCTGAGGGTGCTGAGGGAGTTGGCCAATGTGTTTGCAGAGCTGCTGGCCAATATCTTTGAAAACTCATGGTGATTAGGAGAGATCCCGGATGATTGGAGAAGGGCAAATATAGTGCTCATAATTAAGAAAGGGAAAAAGGAGGGCCCGGGGAACTACAGATCAATCAGCCTCACTCAGTTCCTGGAAAAATCATAGAACAGATCCTCAAGGAATCCATTTTGAAGCACTTGGAGGAGAAGAGGGTAAATAGGAACAGTCAGCATGGATTCATTCACTAAGGGCAAGTCATACCTGACCAACCTGATTGCCTTCTATGATGAGATGACTGGCTCTGTGGACATGCAAAGACCAGTGGGTGTGCTGTACCTTGATTTTAGCATGGCTTTTAATAGGTCTCTCACAACATTCTTGCAGGAAAGCTAACAAAGTACAGGCTGGATGAATGGACTGTAAGGTGGGTAGAAAACGGTCTCAGAGGGTAGTAATCAATGGCTTGGTGTCTAGCTGGCAGTTGATATCAAGTGGAGTGTCCCAGGGGTCAGTCCCGAGGCTGATTTTGTTCAATATCTTCATCAGTGACCTGGATGATGGCATAGAGTGCACCCTCAGCAAGTTTGCAGATGACACCACGCTGCAGGAAGTAGTAGATATGCTGGAGGGTAGAGCTAGGATTCAGAGTGACCTAGACAAATTGGAGGATTGAGCCAAAAGACATGTCCTGAGATTCAATGAGGACAAATGCAAAGTCCTTTGCTTAGGATAGAACAATCCCATGCCCTGGTACAGGTTGGGACTGACTGGCTGGGCAGCAGCTCTGCAGAAAAGGACCTGGGGGGCAACAGTGGACAGTACGCTGAATATGAGCCAACAATGTGCTCTTGTTGCCAGGAAGGCTAATGGCATAATGGGCTGCATTGGTAGAAGCATTGCCAAAAGGTCAAGGGAAGTGATTATTTAGCATGAGTGATGCCACATCTGGAGTACTGTGTTCAGTTTTGGACCACCCACTAGCGAAAGGATGTGGACAAACTGGCGAGAGTCCAGTGGAGGGCAACAAAAATGGGAGTGGGCCGGGGCACATGACTTATGACGAGAAGCTGAGACAACTGGGCTTGTTTAGTCTAGAGAAGATAAGACTGAGAGGGGATTTAATAGCAGCCTTCAACTTCCTGAAGGGGGGATTGAACGAGAATGGATTTAAACTATTCTCAGTGGTGACAGAACAAGAAGCAATGGTCACAAGTTGCAGCAAGGAAAGTTTAGGTTAGATATTAGGAAGACTTTTCTCACTAGTAGAAAACACTGGAACAGGTTACCCAGAGAGGTTATGGACTCTCCAGCCTTGGATGTTTTTAAGACCTGGCTAGAGAAAGCCTTGGTTGGGATGATCTAGCTGGGGATGGTCCTGTTTTGAGCAGGTGGATTGACTAGATGTGACCTCCTGAGGTCCCTTCCAGCCCTAACTTCCTATGATTCCATCTTAAAGTTGTGCCACTTGAAGTGAGGATTATCTTTGAAGCCTGCTACCTAGCTCAGGTTACCCTAGCTTTTTGCTGCTGCACTGAGATAAAATGATCTATTTGCAGTCTTTTAACAACCCGGGAGGCACCATTCCCAGCATGGCTTCATTATCCTCCAGGACTGACAGCAGGGGACAGTGAGACAGTAGTCGAGTTGGGTGTGGGGAGGGAAAGGGATGGAGGGCAGGAGTGGAGGGGACGGGGGAACTGGGAAGGGGAGGTAGGATTTGGGTGGTGAAGAGGGAGGGTGCAGTGGGTGGGAAGTGAGCCTCCCTCTGGGCAGTTGTGGGAGGTGGAGCATCTTGTTATTGGGAATAGCTGCTGCTGTCGGGGGAAGTGTCAGTGCAACTAGTAGCTAGGGGTTAACTCAGCAGCCACGAACCCTTTTGCTTGCCCTCATAGCAGTTTCTCTTCTCTGAATTTACTATTGCCAATAGGAAAATCAGTAGTTCTCAGGCCTGGTAGGGTAAGGGTCGAGGACAGGCTTCCTACACCTGTTGTGTTAACTCCTGGAGTGGATCGTGCTAACATCACTGCGACAGCAGCAGCTATTCTCAATAGCAGGGTGCTGTTGGCAAATATTGGCACAAGGCACATGCATGACAGTCAGTGTACGCGGTTTCTTTTAACCTCCACATTAACGCGATTGGTCTAGTTTCTTTGCAGGGTATAGGATTATGGGTCCAGACTTTGAATGAAACATTCCCAAATCAGCCTAATTTTCAGTGCAACATTTGGTTACACTGTACAAGGGGCAACAAAATCCCCAAACAGCATAATAAATTTAACAGGCACGTGAAATGTATGCAGAAAAAAGAAAATTGACTTTAGACTGCCTAAGAAAAAAACCGAGGCGCTTTCCCCTCTTCCTTTCTCTGGCAGTAAACCATGCTGACTGCTCTGGGAGCCAGAGCTATATTTACAGTGCTTGTCTTTTCCATTCACACGACATTCTGGGAAAGGCTCCTTTTATTGCCAGTTTGAGGAAATTAAAGTTGTAAGTCCATCAACCTAAATCACAAAATTGATTGAAAAAATCAAGAGACATTTAAAAAAACTACATAGTTGCAGCTAGTCACCGTTCTTATCCTTTGTGGGTTGTCAGGGAACACTTTTTTGTATGGTTTCAGTTTCCTAGCCTGTACAATACGTGCCTTCTTCTTTGTTAGGTTCAGAGGCGGTAGGTCTTGAAGGCTGAGAACTGAAACTTAGTCACAAACAGACTTTGAGAAATCAAGTAACCCTTGCTGTGGCCCTGGACCATTGTTCTAATGCAATATCTACTCTACCTACAAGCCAATTCCGGAAAGCAAATCTCTAAATATTTTCTAGCCATCAACAAGCAAAACTTGTTTGGTGTGGATTGTTCCACTGAATGTACAGATACCGCAAACAAAAGAGAGGGAGTGAGGGACCCAGGGAAAGAAGGAACAGACCTGGCTTTACCCAGGAAGTGCTTTATTACTATAATGTCTGAAGACTGTCCTTCATGAATATTTCAGCTTTTCATTTTATCAGTCAAAATACTCAGGTCTTTTATGATTACAAAATGTTTGTTCAGAAAGCTTTCCAGAACCATTACAGATTGTACTTTATGCTCCTGTTTCACCCGTGCAGTGAGATGTGTCGGGGCCCAACCACTGCTCAAGGCCAAACATTTTTATAATTTCTTTCATATATTTTAATGCCAGAGGAGCCAAATCTGACCTATTATCAGAGACCAGGCACTTTCACCCAGGTCCACGTTGCCTGAACCAATAGCTTGTGCTTGGTGAAACTGTATCTTCCCAAAAACATCCCACCATGACATGAAGAGCAATAGTATGCCACTTGTGGCAGTTTGTTCTATTGATTAGTTGGTCTTGTTAAACTTTGAACCTTATTTCCTATTTGTATTTGTTTGGCTTTAAATACTTGTTTCTATAATACCCTTCTCTGTTAAGTAAAGGAGCACTTTAGGGCTTGCTATTTTTTTCCCCCATGAAGGTACTTACGTACCATAATCCAGTCTTTATTTATTTATTTATTTTGTAACGAAGCAGATGGATCTCTTTGACTCTCTTATAGCAGAAAACACTTTCTCACGGCATTAAATAATGTTTGTTGCTCTCTTCTGTACTCTCCATTTTTCCAATAACTTCTTTAAAATGAAGTAATTAGAACAGGGTGTAATGTTTTAATATTAATCTCACCCATGCTGTAGACAAGGGGTATCACTCTCCCTGTTGCCCTGGGGGTCAGGCCAGCTCTCAGGATCTCAATATTGTGTTGTTAGACAGGAGGGTGTTGCACATATACAAACACACAAATCAATTAGGTGCATACACACACACACTACCAGCTCTGGCACATACACATCCAAACCAGCCTAGGCACATGCATTCCTATCATACCTAATTCAAGCACATACACTATACACTTCCCAA
>JAGPOW010003395.1:42153482-42178698 GCA_030014935.1 Caiman crocodilus | reverse complement strand
GCAGATGCACGTTACGGGGGTTTAATCCCCAAGGTTTTATTCTATGTCCCCTAAATTTGAAATGGCAGGGCATAGAATAAACCCTGAGAGGAACCCATTTCAATTTTACCATTGTGTTACGGTGAGGGGCCTGTTTTTTGGGTTGTTTTTGCTGGACCTGGAGCCCGCCTGTTCCTGGGGGGACGAACTGGGCTGAGCAGCCCCTGACTCACCAGTCCTTCCCTCTGCCATGGTGCTGCCCCAGGGCCACGTAAGCAGGCTGCTAGTAGGCCAGGTGCTGCTCCAGCTCAAAGGCAGCACCCGGCTTGATCCAACTCTTCCCCAAGCTGACCCAGGGAGCAGTGCCTGGTGAATTTCCAGCAGGTGGGCTCAGAAAACAATGGGATTGAGTTGGGTGCTGCCTCTGAGCTGAGGCAGCACCTAGCCTGCCAGCAACCTCCCTGCGTGGCTGTGGGGAGCACCGCTGCCACGGAGGGAAGGATTAGGGTCCCTCGCAGCTCGGGGGCTGCTTGGCTTGCTGGCAGCTCACCCCCTGGCCGCAGCTCTGGGGTGTTGGGGTTGGTGAGCGCCGACCAGTGGTCGGCAACCACCCACAGATGCTGCAGGCAGTGTCGGCAGTGCCTTTTTGTAGGGGGTGCACTGGCATTCTCGGGGAGTGCATGTGCACCCCCTATGCATCAGCAATGCCCCCTGGCCAAGGAATGGAGTGGGCTGCTCGCCACTTCTGCCTTCAGCAGGCGCCTGCTGAAGGCCGAAGCAGCAAAGCGCCTGGTCCTTTTTTTTTCCTGTGGAGTCTGCCTGCCCCTCCTGTGGTTGGGGGGGTGAATTGACCACTGCGTTGTTTCGACCAACAGCACTGGAAACTAAACTACATCTGGGCGTAGCTTAGTTTGCAACAATGCAAAGTAATTTAAACCCCCAAAAGTCTTACACGTGGACACTGTGATGCTATTAAGCTACATAGTGATGTTTTTCTCAGGTGTATGTGTTAATGGTGTCACGTGTGCAAATGTCGCATGTGGCTAAATTATTTGACCCTTCAAAGCTCATACTAATTCAGTCTGTCAATCTCATCTAGCCATCGTCCTCTTTCAACTGAAACACTTTACAAAGGTGTGGGGTTTTTTTGGTGGTGGTTTTTTTTACTTCCTTGTTCTCTCTTGATGAACAGCAAATTAATTTGAGTGAAAGGATGCTTTTCCCCAGCTCTTTGTGTAATCTGGATAAGGCGAGCCAAGCTGCCCACCTGAAAGGTGCAAAGAATGATAGACTGCGGTAACTGGAAACTAGAATTATAAGGCGCAGACTCTGTATGTTTGAGCCTCTCTCTAGCACTATAAAGGCTCTTATTATACCTGAGAATAGGCTTCATTGGGAGGCAGCCTGTATTTTGGCTGCTAGCTGTGTGGGTCTCTAGACCGACCCAATTCACATCATGCTTGTCAACCAACATTCTCCAGTTAAAAATTTCAACTTCTTCCATTAATATAGAGGGGCATTTTAAGGCCCTTATCACAGTAGTTTTGATTACTTCATTCAAGATAAAAAAACATTTGGATTACACGCAGAACAGACTTCGTTTCATGTCACTGTACAGTAGTTTTGTCTACAGCTCCCATTCCTACTGTCTCAATGTTTGAGCCGCATGCTTATAATAGTAATAGCAGTTGTATTAATTCTCTTGATACAAAACCTGAGCACTCTTTCATTCATTCCTTTTCTTACATTCTCTTCTTGAAAACTTGGTCCTGTTGTTCAGTGAATCTAGTCACTTGCATCCTAGAGGCTTAACTGTAATCTAACAATAGTTCTTTTTTTACAGGGTACCGATTTTTTTGGCAAACTGCAGCCCCTTAGAGCCAGATGGAGAAGCTGAAGCTCCTTCTGTAGGGCCTGCAGCAGCACAGGGTTTGCCCCTGCCCAGGGGATGGGCATATCCTTACCTGTCTTCTGGCTGGAAATTCCACCTTCGGTCAGCTGCGAGTGTGGGGCCGTGGTTTGCCAAGCTGGAGCCACTTCCAGGCTGCAGCGTAAAAACTTTGGGAACCCCTGCTTGAGCTAAATGGAAAACGATTTCTTCTGCGGGAAAACTGGCATTTGGATCAGCATATTGCCTAACTAGCAATTATTACAGGACTCTGTCCATAGAAAAGCCTCACTTCCTTCTGTCTTCACCTTTTTACAACCTAGGAGTTACTGCTGTCTTGTTCCAATAGCTGTCATGTATCCAGCTATATCTCTTATCAAAAGCTCTTCAGAGTGGATAATACCTTGATGAACCATTGTTATTTCCAGCCAGTCAGGATTTTTCATAGCAAATTGGCTGCTCCACTTCATCTATCTGGCTGGAAGGCAGAATAAGATTTACAAGTTTTGATTTATTTTGGTTCCTGAATGCATTGAAAAAGACGGGAGTTCATAACATTCTTTTGTTCATTGCATGAAATAGGCAGAATATCAGAGGAAATGAGCTGCAACAAGTGAATTTTGGAGTGTACAGGCTTAATCCTTTGCATCCCAAAACTGAGCTTACCTTCTTGATGATTTTAACACCATTGATCACTGCGGCCATGTGTAGACAAAATTAGGAGTATATATGCATGATACTTTAAAGTGGATTAAATGCTTTTGAACCTCTTGAATGGTATTGGTGTTTGCATGCGTTGGCAGCATATAGTGCAGTAATTCCAGCCGCTGTAGCAAATTTGGTGGCGTAATGCACCTTAAATAACTCGAGGTGCAGCAAACTAAAACTCCTTGGAGGAGTTTTAATTTGCTGCCCTACAGCTGTGGAGCGAAGCACTGGACTCGGTGCAGCTCAGGGGCTCTGCAGGAAGCCTGTGCAGGCAACTTCTTTAACTTAGGGGCCCCGTTTTGTCTGTGCACACCCTGGAAGAGCCTCAAGAAAGGCAGTTGTGAGGGATGCAAAAAATAATTCTAGGCTTCTTTACAGAGAAACATTAGGACTGGTTGAATGAGAATGATAAGGAAATTGAGGATCGTATTGGCAGGAAAAGAAAACTATACAAAGCATGGCGGAAGGTCATCAACGCAAAACAGAAACAAGTCACTTATTGCCATGTTAACACTGAGACCCAGAAGAAAATTTGACAGCAAAAGAACAACTGTTGGAAGAAAAAACTAGAGATCAATAATTTACTCGCTGCCATGGTATCTGTAGTTTAGATAGCTTTGAATGAGCTAAATATGAGCCAGAAACACAAGGAGGTGTCCCTTTTGAGGTCCAAGGATGGAACAGCACTCCTTAATGGTGACTTTACCATCAGTGCATGGTGGAAGGAACAGGTGCAAGAGCTTCTGAACCAAGATTATAATGTCAAACAATACCATCAAAGCTATTCCCAACCCCTCCTTAAGGATTACCTTGTAAGCTCACAAACCTATTAAGAGGCATTGAAAGCCATTAAGCAGATGAAGACCAGCAAAGCGTATCATCCTGATGGAATACTAGCTGAAACTGATAAGCACAGTAGAAAAAAGCTCTCTTCTTGGCTATGTGCTATTATCTAAAAATCTGGAAACATGAACAGATTTAGTGATTTGAAAAATGCCAGAATCACAACCATATCCAAGAAAGGAGATAGATTGCATTGCAGTAATTAACATGGCTTGCGCTCCTGTCCATAGCTGGGAAGATCGTCACCTGCTGTCTGCGCAATAGACTCACTCTCCTTGCTGAGGAGATTTTACCTGAATCCTGGTGTGGTTTCAGACCATTCAGAGGTATAGTAGAGGTGATCTTTGCTAGACAGCTGCGTGAGAAGTGCCCCAAACATTGAGATCTTTACATGGCCTTCACCGACCTGACTAAGGCCTTTGATTCAGTCAACAGAGAGACCCTATAGAAGATCCTGATGAGACTTAGACGCTCACCAAAATTTGTTACCATGATTAGACTTCTTCATGACAACATGACAGCAACTGTTCTACGTAATGGCTTACAAACAGATTAGATCTGGAGTCACTCAACGATGACTGATCGCACCGACACTTTTTTTGCCATCTGAATATTACAGCTCTTCCACATATCACTGCTGCTAGACTTCTACCTGGAGTCAGCATCCAGTACCTTTGGGCATGTGTAGATGGAACAGGAGCACTAAATTGAAGTGGTGGGTTTGTTTTTTTTGTAAAAACACCACTTCAATTTAGGGCTGATTAAACCCTCGTGTCATGAACACATGCGACTTAACTGCCTCTCTGGGGGTGGGGAGGGAAGGGTGAGCTGCCAGTGAGCACAGCGGTCCCAGGGGAGGGACGGTGCTTCCTTCCATGGTAGCAGTGATCCCCCCAAGTGGCACCCACCTGCAGGCACCTGGGTTGGGCAGTCCCGGCGGCATCACAGCTGTGGAGGAGAGCCCTGCGCGGCTCAGGCAGGCAGGCTCCACGAGGGGAAAATAAATATATTGGGCTCACTACTTTCTTGAGTGGAGCCTGCCTTCCTAGGCTGCCTGCAGGGTTGCCTGCAGAGCTGCATGGAGCTCAGTGCTTTGCTCCATGGCTGTAGGGGCAGCAAACAAACTCCTTGGTGGAGTTTTTTAGTTTGCTGCACCGCAAGTTATTTAAGGCTCATTATGCCACTGAATTTCCTACAGTGGCTGGAATTAATGCACGATACATCACCGAGGCGTGCAAACACTGACTTCATTAAAGCAGTGCAAAAGCGTTTAGTCTGCTTTGACTTGTCATGCACACATGCCCCTTGCTTAGTCTATGCACAGGCTTTAACATCAACAGGGTTATATTCCAAATCCAAGATAACCAACACCTTCATTACTGATCTTCAGTATGCTGACAATTGTGTGTTGTGTGCCCACTCAGTTGAAAAGCTCCAGGTCACTCTCAGTTGCTTCTACGAAGCACATGAAATGCTTGGACTTGCTGTCATCTTCACAAAATACAATATTATTTACCAGCCTATCCCAAACCAACAAGCTGCTTCCCCACATATCACAATTAGAGTGTAGTCCTTGGAGAATGTCGAGCATTTCCTGTACCTAAGTAGTTGCCTTTCCCAAAAAGTAAATGTAGATTATGATATTTAACACAGAATAAAATCTTCCAGTGCTGCCTCTGGACATCCCCAGAATCATCTTATCAGGATATCAGGACCCAAACCAAGTGTCTCATCTACCAGGCTGTTGTTATCCCTACCCTGTTGTATGGATGTGAAATCTGGAGGATGTATCAGAAAAATCTGAAAGCCCTGGAACGTTACAATCGGCGACGTCTTTGGGAAAGTGTCGGTACCAATTAGAAGGGCAGAATAATGGAAGCCATCATCTTGGCTCAAGTGAACACCGCCAGTATTGAGGCCATGTTTATGTGGTATCATCTCTATTGGATGGGACATGTCATAAGGATTCCTGATAACTGTCTTCTGAAACAGGTCCTATATTCCCAACTCGCCAAAAGTTACCACTGTAGAGGTAGGCAAAAGAAGAGATTTCAAGGATGTCTTGATGGCCAATCTGAAGAAATGTGATATTGACATCAATACCTGGAAGACTTGAGCACCGAATCATCCTCAGTGATGTCTTGAAAATGACAAGGCATTGACCATTTCTAGCAGACTTGCCTCACTATGGAGACAAATTGGTGAGAGAGACCAAGGGAAAGAGCTGTGACCCAACGTTACCAGGATCCAGTCCTTCCTTCTGGAACGGTATGCTGTATCTGCAGTCAAACGAGCATATCTCGATTTGGCCTCTTCAGTCATCTCCAGACTCACCGATGACTTCCCTATCTACTAGAAAACCGTCATCCTTGTACTGAGGGGCTGTCAATGCCAACACTTCCCTGAGAAATGTGGGAGCAGAGGTGTGATGCTATTGGAAAGCTGAAATGGCCAAATCGTTCTGGGATGATTCCAAAATTAACAGGAGAGACAGGAGAGGAATAAAATTGTCTCTGGACTTGAATCAAGAATTGCTTTTACAACTCGGGCAATCTGACTGTCCTGGATTCTGTACTGTCCAAAGGAAAGTACATTCAAGTTGCATTGGAAACTAAATATTTCTGAACTGGACGTACATTAAGGGGACCTAAAGCACCAACTCTCTATACTACGCTGAGGTAATATGGAAGCAGGAAAATACAGTGACTTTCTTTGTGTAGACTAATTAATAGAGATGGTCTGGTCTAGCAAATATATTAACTAACGTGTTCTAAAATCTATTTAGCTTGTGGAGACCAAAACAGCATTTAAAAATGAGATAAGATCCATAGTTTGTTCCATGAGGAGCACTTCCCCCATCACTGCCTCCTCCTCCGGCATAGATCTGGGGGGCTCTAAGGCTGTCTGTTATAACTGTCTAAATCTCGCTCTGCCCATACCAAATAGTGCGTTGCACATACTAACATGCTGCTTGATGCATCTTGCCTCCTTTGTCTAAGCAGGTTCAGTGATCACAGCTAGTGATGGGGCAAGGAGTATTTAAGAAAAATAATTGGTTAAAACCCAAATTTGTTTCGGGTTTGTTTGGGTTTTTTTAACTTTATTTAGGGTATAGATTTGTATTCGTCTCTAATCCATATTGTTTCTTTTATGATTGTTCAATATAAACTAATCATGTGATTCTGGGCGAAAAGGAACTATAATAATTTGCTCGTGTATGGGTTCCTTAGGAAAGTGAAGATTCAGACATTTTTTTGCCTTCTGTATTGGACTCTTCTGTGCTTTGGGATGCTTACCTTAGCTAGCCTCTTCTTTGGGAAGGACAGTCACGCGTGCACTATTAATGTTTCTCTAGAGCCCAAGCTCTGTCGGTGTGATGCAGACATTCAGAACTGGTTTAATTTGGTATCGTTCAGCTTGGCAGAATTTTCAGAAGCGAACCTATCTCTAGGGCCTCTCAAACTCCAAAGGAGAGGCTCCTTTTAATGTTGTTGGGTCGTGATGGGAGTTGGATTGTCCCGTTGTGCCAGCCTGCAGGTCTCCGGCTGTTCTATAGTGTGGCTTTTGTCTCTCCTCTCGCTACAGAAAGCATGACACTTTTTCAGAAGACCGACTCTTAAATCTGTATGACTTAACCAATTCTCCTGTGTTTGGGATGCTGAACTGAGATACAGGAGAACCAGATTCAAGTCCTTGGGCCAAATTTAATACGTTTGGATTAGAACCTGGTGTCCCACAACCCAGGGGATGCCTACCCACTGGGTTTATACTGGCATGAATTTCAGCCTGCAACTGAGAAACATTTCCCAGTAGTAATTGTGTGTGTGTGTGTGTGTGTGTGTGTGTGTGTGTGTGTACACGCACACATACATATACATATAATTTTTTTTAAAAGCAGAAACAAATGCAAAAAATTTCTCTTTTGTTTCAATAAATAAATGCTTCTGACAAATAGTTCATGGGAAAATTCTCCCCAAACTCTTCTCTCTCTTCCAAGCAATAGTACTGTTCTTCTTGGCAAAAGACCTCACTTCTTACAGAAGTATCGCAGACTTCTGTATTGCAGACTTCTTCACAGGGACTTGTAGTTCCCAGTGCATGGCACAGTAGTATGATAGTGTTCGAAACTGGGTACTTGGTCGGAGGGTGTGGGGAAGGGAGGTAAAAAATGAAAAATAATTGCTCCTAGGCTAAAACTTTCAGTGATGTCAGAAGCTTTTCCCAGCTCACCTTCTCATTCAGCGATCAAGAAAGAATTGAGACGTCTCAAGTCCTATGATTCCTTTTTACTTTCCTTTAAAATGGGGGAGAGAAGGGACGAGAATGGAAAGAAAGGGCTTAAGTATACCCACAACAGAAACACAGTTGATACTATTTTAGTTTAGCGTCCTCAAAATTGATTTTGCTCTTGCTGCCAAGATATGTGGTTTGTGTTGGGATGAGACTTCCTTTCTTCCATCTTCACGTCTCCTCATACAGCAGAGGTTAAAGGAGCGTTTCTGAGCCTCTTATTATAAGTCGACTACCTTAGTTTTTCAGACTTTTTTTTTTTTTTTCTGTTGATTTGTATATTCTCTAGCTCTACAACTGAGCTTTCCCAATTTCTCTGCCATAAATGTTGCTATGGAAACACTGAGTGAAGGGGGTAATATTGTGGTGGAATTCAGCATTAAGGCGATGTGTCACCAATCCATAGCAAAAGCTGCGTGTTTTGAAACATTTGAAAGCCCTGCATGCAGGCGCTGAGATGCTCAGGGCTGCCTGAATTATGTTTTTTCTGCGCTCTCATCTGAACATTTACATTTAATACCTGAATATTTACAGTCATCTATATTGGATTAGAAAGATCAGAGAGCTACCTGAGCACTAAATTAAAACTAACGTAATGTTTTCAATGCTTTGATGCTTGGCGCCACTGGGTTTAAAAGAAAATCTGGTTGAAATGGAACAAATGTATTGGGGGTTCTTCTGTAGTTTGGCTATGGCCTTCCCTGCTGGAGTAGATGAGGAGGTGGCAAGGTGCTTTTTGTTGGTCCAGTAACAGTAGGAAGAAGATGATGGGAGAAATGTGTTCATGGTACTATATTACTTTCATCTACCTCCACATGGGAGATGAGATTAGCAGGCAGGTGGAAGCTTTAGCGCTTTGCTTGTTTAGCCTTGTGGCCTGTTTGGATGGCAACGCGGAGGAACACTGTACGCGAGGAAGGTGTGGAACCCTTTCAACGTGGCTTTGGGCAGCATGCATTTTCCATCGGACGCCTTTTCTAGTTTCGCTTTGTTGTTTGTTTGTATTTATTAAACCAGAACGTGAAAAGGAAGATAACAAAATTATGTTCTTTTCAAAGAAAACTCTTAGAGGTGCAGGGCTGGAATATGAAACAACCAGCTAATACAAATGCTGTTATTGGTTTAAAAAAAAAAAAAAGAAAGGGTGGGTAGGGCCTCTGAAATGAGTTTCAAGCCATTTTACAGACATGGCAATAAACATGTCAGGCATCTAGTATCACATTGCATTCCTTATTAATATTTCTATTAAACTAGTCTCTTTTAGACCTTTAAACTCTTTTGTGATGAATATACCAGACACTGGCAGTACTGTCAATGATATGTTTTTCTCTGCAATGTCATGCCATTTTAAGAATGCCCTGTAATAGTACATAACTAACTTTGGAAAGACCTTTTAATGCATGTGTGTAACTCTGTTCTGGTAATGCAGAACAATATGTGTGCAGAAGATAACGTGTTCTGTCATTCTGAAACTGGGAAAGCTATAACAATAGAGGAAAAAAGACGCTGGCTACTGTAATTACTACGCATATATCCAGTTGCTTTCGTATTCATTGGTTCAGTTTAGTGCAGTTAACACTGTTGATTGAGTTTACTTGGCATATGGAAGTAGCACACAAATAGCCAATGTGATGAAGTGCCACTGGAGCACAAAGCCACCTATTTATACAGAACTACAAATCATTACAAACTTGCAGACTCCATATGCCAGGAATTAGCTGCCAGAAAAGACAAGTGTTTTGCATTTAGTGTTAGAGTGACAACTGCAGCTTTCAACAGGGGCTGAAAAAATAAAGCTGTAATTTGCTGCTGTGACACACGAACACTTTGTGCCACCCTTTCACTTGTTTGACTGCTAGCTAGCTAACAGGCTGTGTTTCAACTCCTTGCTAATCATTTCTTCTGGAATCTTGGCTAGACTCGTGCAGAATATTGTGTAATGTAGCCTATGGTGTGCTAGGTAAAGAACTGACTTTCATTTCCACTATGACCACTTCCCAGGGCTCTGGAAAGGCCTTGAAGAAATGTAAATGAATTTTGTACTTAATCTTCCAGACATGAAATCTAGAATTCCTAGCAGATGCGGGTTTAAGCCTGTTTTTACTGATGTGAACCCCAATGGTGTGTGCTTTGTCACCAGTATAGTTCTTTACTCCTGTAAATTTCCATTTCATTAAAAAATATCTGTATTTCAGCAAAGCATGATTTTGGAACTGGAGCTGCAAAGGAGAAGGCTCAAATGACCATCACGGTTTTGTTTGTTTGTGAAGAGTAAGCAAAGATGCTAGCGTGCTGCTTGCATGGCAATGTACACCTCACTGTGTACACCAGTGTACCTGAGCAGTGATTGGACAGGATTCGGGCCTTCTGAGGACTACCTCTTGGGCCCTTACAATGCAGTGATTCACTGGATTGATGGAGAACATCTTTTCATTTGAAATTTCCTTGATACCAACTTACCCGCCCTTGTGTTGACCTTCCCAAGGAGGAATGGCATCCAGTTCACCAGTGTACGTATACAACTTGCCTTAGATTGCATTTTGAAAGTGGGTTTCTGCCTGCTACTTCTCCTGGAAATACGCTCTGACAGACTGTAAATGAATGGACAGTCAGAGTTCCCCTGAGCTGGAACATCTTGAATAGGCTTGTGTTAATAACAAATTGTTTTCCTGCTGCTTAATCAGGATTCTTCTAACCTTAACATAATGGCTAATTAAGAGACCACATACTGCACATACACAACTCCTAATGATGTTTTCGCTGCTCAACTTGGCATGCAGGAAGTTGCTGATGAACAAGTTAATCGGTTTGCTAAGTATGATGTCTATTTCCATTATCTATAGCCTTTTATGACCATTTCCCTGATCCAGAAGCTGGTGGATTTTTCTCTAGTCCTGGGCACCTAAGCATGCTGCAGACTTCTATTCTTTTTGTCCTGTGTGGCTACATATCGTAGCAAACTACGTACTGTGAACGTGGCATTGCGTTTGAAAGCTATCTCAGTCTTTAAATGCCAGGGTCACTGTGCTGATAGGATGTTCTAGTTCAGGTGTTGTCTTGTTCTGGGGGTACTTGGGCAGGGACAGAGTGCCACCTCCCTGGAGCAGGGCTGGTGGGGAGGGAAAGCTCACACATGGCTGCTGCCGCCATCACCCGTGACCCCGCACTGCCACCGTTCCGCGTTTGGCTGTGCACCAACCATCCTCCCCTTCCCCCCGCTCTGTGTCCAGCTGCCGGGGATACGCTTATTAAAAACGGTTCAAAACCCCTGTCCTAGTTAAACAAACAACTTAAGACAGTCAAGCCTCTGGGTCCCAAATGGATATCCTTAACCCACTTGTACCATACAAATACTGGTAGTCCTTGTCCCAGCTAGCTGATAGAGTGGGTCAACAGGAGGTCAGGCTGTCTGGAAAATGGTCTAAATGGTCTTAGTAGTCACAATGGTCCTTGATGGACTGACTCTCCTTGACTGACACCTGGGAGAATTATTGGTGACTTAATTCATGTTGATCTCTGTACTGTAGTGTCAAAATCTGCTACCAAGACCCTAATAGCTTATTTAGAGTTAGGGCAGGTATGTCCACATTGCAAACATGTCTGTGGCTGCACTGAGTTCAGGCCTAGGCCCCTAAGAGAGGACTGGAGGCTGCCTTGTTAAAGACTAGCCCTAGAGCAGAGCCTGTAAGAGGGCCATATTTTTCAGCATCAGAGCAGGAGTCAGCAGGGATAAGGATTCCTTTCCCATACGTGTAACAAGACATCAAAAATAGTTCGTGGAAGTGGGAGAGTTGGTGGAGGAAAAGCTAAGGGATTGGTTACCAATCTTCTTGCTTGACATGCACCGACGTGGCTACCACAAACAGTCTCTCTAATTCCCTGTCCAGCATTTCTTATTGCTGTTGCTGGGTCATATTCAAAGCCCCTAGAAGGTGAAAGGAGTAGTGGACTCTCCTCAACTTGAGGATTTTAAAAAAGATGGATAGGGAGGGACTGAGTATATAGACAAATGAAGATTTTAAATGACTTTAAAAAAAAAGGGGGAGCTGCTGCTTGAGAGCATACATCAGCAGTTACAGCCTGACCTGTATCGCTACAGGATCATGCAGACCTATGTGAATTACAGAGCCCTAAACAAAACAGGGTTCAAGCTGGAGTAGTTTGGTTTCACCTCTGTTGCTACAGGGTTGTATCATAAATGCATATTTATTGGATACTTTATTGACATCATTATTATCAGTCACCCTGGGATTGTGCCAGCATTGCTTTTTCACCCCTGAGGTGGATGAAGAAATGTCTAAAGACTAGCTGGCTAGGGACAGACATTCACAAAGCCTGAGCCTGAACCAATTCAATCTTTGCAGATTAGTCTAACCTGCAAAGCTTGAACCAATTTGGAGGTGGATAAACATTCCCTTTTCATTCCAGAAATGTAGCCACATGCCTGCAGTGGCCCAGGCTAGAAGCCAGGGGGTGCCAGAGCAGCCCTCCCTTCCTTTCTACAATGCTGAGCTGAGGGAGGGCATGGTCAGGCCCCAGCAGGACACTCTGGTTAGGGAGGGGCATAAGCACCTTGTGCCTCCCTAGGCTGGAGGGGCATGGTGACCGCCCACAGGCAGTGGCAGCGCTAGTGGTGAGTGGCAACTGCACACAGGTGGTGGTGGTGGTGTCAGCGGAAAGGTGGGGGTGGTGGTGAGTGCCAAGTGTCGAGTGACAACTGCTTGCAGACACTGGCAGCAGTGGTGGTGCTGACCAATTTCAGGGGGTGCATGGCCAATCTTGGGGGGGGGCGTGTGCGCATGCACCCTCTACACATCGCCAATGTGGAGGGGGCCCCCCTCCCTCACACAGTGTTTGTCATCCCTAACTCAGTGTTTATCAGCCCATTAAGAAAACAAAAACTTCTCTCATTAGTTCAAGCTCTTCTTAAACAACTTTTTCCAAGGAAGGAATGGCGAGACGCTACCATCTGCCTGCTGACTGAACTCCAAGGAGCCCTAAGCTGATACAGCTCTGTCTGCCTTTGTCCTGTCTCCCACAGCATGGATGTAGCCAGCATGTGGTGTGCTAACTAATGCTGAGAGGTGTCTGTGTAAGGCAGGGGGGAATCCCTGTTTGAGCAGGGAGTGGGGGGGGGGTAGGAGGAAGCCAGGCAGACCCCGCTGTATGTGCAGTCTGCCAGAGCTGCAGCCAGGGAGCAGAAGGGAGGGGCCGGCCCAGCTCTCTGGAGTGGAGAGCTCTGCTCAGCCAGAGAGCATATTGGGATGCTGGGGGACTCTGATATAACTTAAACCAGGAAGTGGTCTGGGACAGACATTGCTTAACTAGTTTGAGCCAAATCATTTAAGTCTGATAAACCTGGTTGAATGTAGTATCTCAAAATGGTTTCAGCCATTTTCAAACTGGTTTATGTGCACTGTACTGTTACAGATTTAAACCAGTTTCTGATCACTTAAATTGGTTTATGTGTAATGCCTGTCCGTAGCCACTGAGTGTATTTACACGTGCAATTAAGGTGCCCGAAATAAACTCTAGTGCATTTCACATTGGAGTTCATTGCTCCTGGGTGCTGAGCTTTCACGTGCACTCAGGACTGGAGTGTGTTGAGCTGGGGCAGAGCTGGCAGGGCACCTCTGGGGGTCAGTCTGCTAGCCCGGAGCTGCTCTAACCCAACACGGTGTGCTCTGGAGGGGCTGCCTGAGGCACATGGGTGTTTCAGCGTGTGGCTAGCTGACAGTGGATTGATAAGGTTACGCCTTCCTAATAGCACCTCGCATGTAGACAATGATGTTTTGCTACAGAGCTAATTAGTCTGCTCGGCAATAAATGTTTCATGTAGATGTGCCCACTGTGTGATTTCAACGTGGCTCCCTCTCTGTGACCTTGAACTTTATGAAAAACATTATTCTAAAAGCCACCTTAAACCTAAATCAGGGTTTTATATTTAAAGAGCATCCTACAAATCCCGGCTTCAACTACCTGAATACCAAGGACAATACCATCTTTTGAGCAAGTCCATAAAATGCACTATATTTACTGTAATTTCTTAGCTTGGTATGTTAGCAGAAATTTTAGGCTGTGCTTATGAAGGTAACAAGCTTTATATTCTTAAAATTAAGACAAGGAGTAGGAAAATGTGAGAAACAAAGCTTGTTTCCTTTGTAGCACTCTCCTTCTTTCTAAGACAGCAAGCTCTTGGTGAACAAGAGTTTGCTTGAATTACATTTCCTATGTACACGGGCTGGAATTGCATCCATGACTCTTCCATCAAGATATTAAAAAGGCACACCTTATGACATAAACCTTTTTTTTTTTTTTTTTTGGTGGCATCCATACAAACTGCATCCCATAATGCGCTGGCAGAATTAACTTTTATTGTACAACGTATAACAGGTCCTGCAATCCTTGTGTGTGAGTTGGCTACCGGTCAACCCATTCTGCTTTTTCTTTTAGCAGAGCGTTACCTTAGGCCCTTGTTCCACATAGCATGTGCTCTGCAGGCTGTTTACATGGGGTCACATCCCTGGGGTGTGGGTTGGGAGGAGAGGGGGGAGTTGGCTTGGTGCCAGAACTGCCCCTGGGGCAGTAGAGTTTAGGGGCTGGCAAGGTTGTCCACACAAAACAGGAATAGGGGAGGGGACACTGCATCCTGGGGTGCTGGAAGACTGTGATGCGAGTGACTCATCTCTGGAGAGCGGCCACACATTAATATAACGCTAGCTGGGTAACACAGATCAGAGAGAAACCTGCCGTGGGGTGGCATAACTTTAGGCTACCTAAAGTGTGCTTAAAACTAGTTTCAGGTGTTATAATGTGTGGACAGTTTAAGGGTTCAGCGCTCCAGGAGCTGCCTAAAATTAATGTGTAACAAAATAATTACTAACAAAATATTTTACATTGAACTTCCTAGGAATCACTTGGTATAAAAGACCATTTCATACGAATATGAACGATAGAATAAAGTCCTAGATGTGTAGTAGCATTCCAGCATGAACAATGGTGTTGGAGCAAGGGTATAAGCAGTACTGGTAGGACGTGATGTACTATGGAAGGGAGAATGGGTATAATGTGAACATCCTAAATGGGGATGACTCTGGGGCAGAGTTATGAAAAGGCTGTTCAAGCTGGGGCAAGTTATAAGAAGCATGGTTCCTTTGCCAACAATGGCTAGCATCCTAAGGGGGTAGTGTGAGGAACGAGTAGCTGTTGGTGATAGGTGGAAAACAAAAGGTAAGATTTCACCTACTTTGAAGTATATTTAAAAAGAACCAAACATTGTTGTCTTCAGCAGAATCCCTCAGAGGAATAGGTAGATTGTTGGTACGGTCCCTGGGTATGATCAAACATAGAAGATAAGCAAATAAAAAAGTATAGTTTGGTCTGTCTAAGTAGGTTAGAATAAACCTATAAAGTGCATTTTCACTGCGGGTGTGAGAACTGGGCTAGGTCCCACTCTTAAAGCATTTATGCCCACGTATGCGTTGCAGTGGTGGGCACCTTGAAAAGCACCCAGTGCTGCGACACGTGCAGCTGTATAAGTGGCGAAATGTGCATCAGTACTGAGAAAATCGCAGGGTGCTTTGGTTCAAAAGCACGCTGACACCATTTTCTGCACGCTTATGAGCATTTCATTGTTCATACAACTGTACACAGCGCAGCGCAGTTTGCCTCAGTGCATGTACAGAGGAGACTCAATTAATTAAGTCTGCAGCAAATTTCTGGCATGTCGCAGGGCAGAAATGTGTATAAATGCCCGATATCAACTAATTTTTTTGACTCTGGTCCTGCGTGCATAGATACTTGCCAGAAATTACTTAATGTACATTAGTTTAATGCTCATTAAATGTGGTTGTTCTTAAATGCACGCGTAGACATGCCCTGTATACAGTGTTTGCTGCTTTCCTGGAACTATTATGGCAAGTCACGCAGGGGACCATATAGGAGTGACCAGTAATAAACCGGCGAGGAAAACAAAATATTAACTCCTCCTGACAGTGGAAGCTGATACGGATCAGATCAGTGCATGAACAAAAACCTCTCTCAAAATCGTTCATAGTTCCACCTATTTGCTTAAAGCTGGTTATCTCTGTTACAGACCAATCAGAGTGGTGTCATGAAAAATGTTCTCCTGACATTAAATAATGGTAGACTGGTTTTGAACTTCCTACATTTACGTAAGAAAAGGAGAGAGAAAACAAGATTTTTATAGCTTTTAATTTTTGTGGTGCCTGTTGGGAGTGTGCTATATAAAGCTGGGTTTAAAAAAAGAAAAAGCCCCACAAATTTCAACCTTCTATCTTGTTGCTTGCAAAGAAAAAATGTGGCACAGATGCCTGAAGCATACAAGTGTCAAGGAGGAAAATGTGTCTACACTCGCACTATGCCAAGGCAAAGCTGTGACATGCTTTCATTACTCTTCCTCTTTTTATTTTTAAGTAAATCTCAAACTGTTCTTTTAATACTCTTAATCTTTCATTATTGACCTGAAAGACTTTTCTGCTATGCAAATGGATCATCATAGCACAAATTAACAGGTGACTGGAACACAAACATTTCATATTAATTCATTATTGTGTAATTTATTTTGCAAAGGCAAATGTGAGTGAAATTTTTAGGAGCTACATCATTACTTGTGTAAGAGCCCTCACGTGAAGAAAGGATTAGTATCTTTGTACAATCTTGTTATTGCATGAATATTTGTCTGTCTTAATATAAAAAGAACCAGCACCCATCTGAAGGTGGTTGTAGTGGAGCAGTGCCAGTACTTAGATGAGCAACTTCTAATGACGGTTCAACTGTTTCATTTATCTGAAAGCACACAATAACTTAAGATTTGACGCACAATGCAGGGCATGGGGAGAAGGTAAATGACATGTGGTGTAATTTAGGCAGTCCAGAATCACCAAAGCCAGGGGTAAAAAGTAAGGTCCACATGCGTTCCAACCCAAAAGGTACCATCAGGCTTCAGAGCAATGGGACAGAGTAAGCATTTCTTATTCCCTTTCAAATTTGCTGAAATATCCCAAACCCAAACACTGATTTGGGGGAATATAGAACTGTACGTAACTGCACACCCATGGGAAAAGAGACTGCCTTGGGGCTAAGCAAAAGGGATATGTTGTGCTGTTGCTGGGACTTGGTTAATGACCAAGCCAAGTGAAAGGAGGCCAGCACCTGCAGTACTAGGGGGCATTAAGTGCTACGGGCACTTCAGCCCTCACTGACTTGCCAACACCAAACTGGTTGCAAATGCACCTTTTAACAACCTATTACAAAAGGCCAGTGGCAACAAATGTGTCTGCTGGTATTGCCTTCCTCACTTGTGCAGCCTAGCAGTGGACAGTGGAGAGGGACTTCCAGGAGTGCTTGTGCACGTGATGCAAATTGGCCGGTTTTGCAGGTTAATTACATTATGCTGTATGCCTGAGTTTGCTATGTTTCAAACTAAATCACACCCGCATGTAGTTTCGTTTGCAATGCAGCTATTTGTAATGCTGCAGCCTTTGACAGCTTGCCCCCCCACCACGGGAGAGGTGGGCTGAAAGCAGAAGTGACGAGGGGCCTGCATTTCCTGCAGCTGGGGGGTGAGCTGCTGGTGGGCCCTTGAGCTGCAGAAGGACCTGGTCCTTCCTTCCACCGCAGCGGCACCCCTGGGGCCACCCAGGAGGGCAGCTAGCACGTGGGTGCTGCCTCGGCTCAGGCTTGGGGAACAGTTGGATCAGGCTGGGTGTTGCCTGCAAACTGGGGCAGCACCCACCTGCTCTCTGCCCACCTGGGTGGCCTCCACGGGCATTGTATTTTTCAAGGGAAGGTCCAGGGCCCCCCCACAGCTCAGGGCCTGTCAGCAGCTTGTCCCCCAGCCACAGGGGAGGCAGGCAGGCTTGGTTGGGGGAGGGGAGGAAGAAGGATCAGACCCCTCACTTGCTTTTTTTTTTTTTTTTCTTTATCCCCCTCCGTGCCCCCCTGCAGACTGTCTGCGCGAGCTAACAGCGGGCTGTGCAGCCCCTGAGCTACAGGGGAAGGGGGGGAGCAGTCTTTTCTTCTGTGGCAGTGCCCTTGGGCACAGTGCTAGCTGTGCGGCTGCTGCCCCAGCTCATAGGCAGCATCCACCAGATCCAACTCTTCCCTGACCCCTAAGGGGAGCAGGGCCCAGCAGACTTCCAGGGTGTGGGCTTGGGGTGTGCTGCCTGCAAGCTGGGGCAGCAGTCATGCAGCTAGCACTGTGCCCAGGTGGCCCTGGGGTGGGGCGAAGGACCACCCCCCCTTCCACCCCCCAGCTCAGGGGCTGCACGGCGTGCGTCAGCAGCAGCTTGCACAGGCAGGCTCGGGTGGGGGGTGGGGAGGAGGAAAGTGGTGAGGGGCCTGATTTTTTTTTTCTCACCTACCCATTTCTCCTGTGGCTGAGGGGCGAGCTGTGGGGGACGCTGGACCTTCCCTCCATGGTGGCTGTGCCCCCTGGGCAGCACCCACTTGCTAGCAGCCCATCTGGCTGACCCCAGGGAGCGTTGCTACCCCGGAGGGAAGGACTGGGACCCCCTGCAGCTCGGGGGCTGCTCAGCCTGCCAGCAGCTTGCCACCTGGTTGCGGGAGAGGTGGGTAGACTCCACAGGGGGGATAAAGTCGGGGGGAGGATCAGGCCCCTCACCATAATGGTGATGGAAGCCCCTAAATTGAAACGGTGGGTTTTTAATCATTGCAATTAAAAAAAAAAAAATCACGCTTTCAGTTTGGGAGACTAAACCCCATCGCATGTGCAAGTGGCCCCTGAAATCTGCTCTCTTGTGTGGAAATAGTGGAACCACTGCTGATCATCCTGTTTCTCATGACAGTGTGATTTCACTGTATTCTGCTAGCAGTCCTGCACTGGATGTAATTGCCTACATGTGTGGAAATCTGACTAAAAATGTCAGTGTTCACTATGCTGCCTGATCTGCCATAAATTAATTTTTCTGTTAAGTCCTGCTATTGGACTTCATAAATAGCTTCCAAAATATCATCCAGAGCTTTGACTAATCCATTTTCCCAGACACACAAGTGGTTCATCCAGTGCTTCCCTGCTTTGTCCCTTGCTTGGACAGACGTATACCAACAGAACGTGGTGGAGAGCAAAAAATGCCTTTGAAACAGGGGTTATACAGGACAGGCAAGCTCTCCTATAAGGTGCCTGAATGAATGCCTACTGTGGCTCAAGCTGGTGAAATGCTAAACCTCTTCGGGAAATTTTATTACCAAATGCATGCCACAATAGCACCATGCTGGACAAGCACCCAAATAGGTATGTGTTGAACTGCACGTGTCCCATGCACTTTAAAGGCATGTCTGCACTGTCAAAGGGCTGTGTCAAGGAATGCTGCAGTGAAATGCAGCACATCTGTAGACCTACTAGTATGGGGTGCTCTGTTGCCACGTGCCAGGATGTTATAGAGGCCAGTAGTATAAATGGCTTTAAAAAAGGGTTTGGATATTTCTTATGGAGGATAGGTCCACTGGGCCATTAGCAATTATGGATATAGCCTGCTGGTGACTGGTAGGGTATGATGGAAGTTGGATCATACACTAGGTATGAAAGCATATTCTAATGCTCCATACTCTAGTACTCTTCCTCCAAAGCTTCTGCTGCTTCTGTAATTGAAGATATGATAGTGGGCTGGGTGGACCTCTGCTCTAACCCAACAGGATTATTTTGTGTTCTTATGCCTGCTTTGCACGTGCTGTACCTCCAAAATAAATGTCGTGCCTCAGGTTGAGGTTAATAGTGCATCCAGCATAAAACAGGATATGGAGAGTGGGCACATTGCCATGTTCTTTAACATAGGCCTTTGGTAGATGCATGCCCTTGGAGGTAAGATGGCCCCTGTACTGAAACCAGATCCCAGGTACTCCTTGCTTCAGTTTTCTTAAAGGGGACGTCATGCATAGCCACCACCTAGACTGGTGTAATCAAACAAGCAGTCTAATATTTGAGACCCTTGGTGAATTGCTGGATGAAGGCACTAAAGATGCCATATGTTGTGTATGTATACGTGTGGGGGGAATCTCTCAAATGGTTACGCTCCATATGGGATGCAAATATAGTGCAAAGAAGGCTGACTTTGTTTTTAACACAAACAACGTATCTAACTTCTAATGCTTTTGAGAGGCAACACTGTGCTGGCATGTGGCCCAGGCCCTTCACTTATTTAAATTGGCATGGTGCCACTGAAGTCAATGGAGCTGTGCCAGTTTCAGCTGCTTCTGGCCCACTGTTTGACCACATCACCAGTAGAGGGGAAAAAAATACTGCATTTAGTTTACAAAACCAAGCCAGAAAGCTTGTATATGACTGAGACAACGAGATCAGCCTCTTTGAGAGTGCACAGTACTTTAAAGGAAGTTGTCTTCTGTTAAAGAAGTTACCCTCTCAGCTGATACCAAAGTGTGTTTGGTGGCATAGAAGTGGGATAAGGGTATTTTCCATGTGAAACCATAAATACTACTTTAGAAAGAAAGGATGGCAAATGTCTTGGCAATTCCTACAGAGGCACTGTGAAGGATTTTAATTCCCGTAAGCCACAGAATGGAAATGTCAAAGTGCAAGAACAGGTCTATACATCTGCTGTATCAGAAACCACAGTTCGTTCGCTGCTCGTGTACTAGTGGCAGATTACTGCTGGTCTGTTACCAGCATACTACGGCGCTTCAGATCATTGTGACTGGTGTTGGATTCTGCACAGTTGACTGCAGTAAGAAATTTACATCCCGCGTTTTCGACTTGGTTAGTCAACTCTGCACTAGAGCATTTTGTGCAAATGCATGCACTGAGACAGGAAACTGTTCAAATGCTTGTAGGAGATAATTTAGTGCCAATGCTGGATTGCCAGCATTGGAGGTTTGAAGTCCTTTGTTTAGCTACAGAGCAGGCACAGTGGCAGGGCAACCTGTTCTCTGTCCAGATGAAGAGCCTCAAATGTGATTTGGAGGGTTACGGAGAATGTGTAACACTGAGTAGTTCAATCCTTAGAAGGAGAGATGGCATCACTGTGAAGTTCTACATGTTCTGCTCTCGCCATTTGTCTTGGAGTTAGTTTGTTTATAACACGATACAGTTCAGCTGGGACTCTGCTCCTCAATTTTGGAAAATACTGGATGAAGGAGCAAAGGGAGTGTGTATCTGGAGACGATAGTAATTTGGGGGCTTGCACACCTGTTGGGCATAGTCAAACAAGACATGATACTTTCTTGAGTTTCCCTAGTACATCTACACTGTTACTTTAGCATGGATCTAGGTCAGTGGTGCTCAATGTTTTAGGCCTGTGGGCGAGAAGGGAGTGCGGGCTGGTATATGGACTGCATCAGATGCTAAGCATCCAAATTGGGCCTCCACGGAGGCAGCTAGCTTCTGCACACTAGGATTGGGCCCTACATCATCCCCAGCACCCCACACTGCCCCAGTACAATCCCATGTGCCAAGATAGCGCCATGTCAGATCGAGCACCCAGGGCCACAGGGGCTGGATGACCTGGTGACCAGATCTAGCCCCTGTCTGTGGGCCAGGGCAGGTTGTACATCCCTGATCCAGTGGATTTCTCTCAAATAGCTTAACCCAGCCTTTCCCATCTATACTATCCTGTCGTGGTTACATGGCAATTGTTGGCACTGGATTTATGATGCAGTTACCTTGTTCCAGGCAGACCCAAACCCTCAGACTGACTATGACCACTCCATTAGATAACAGGCAAATTTTATTTTATACAGTGATAGCAGATGAGAATAATGCAAACAATTCTTTGTCTACCAGTCCTAGATCTGTCAGAGGGATGGTATGTCTGCTCAGTACATTAACTTCACTCTGAGGTTCTTTCTTGATGATTAGATGTCGGGAGCCTTGAGGTTGAGAGCTAAGGCCCATCTATGCATCTCCCTCCCCCCGCCCCCCAACCCTGTGGGGTGGGTGAGAGAAGCTGGTGGTATACCCTCTGCCCATAATAACCTTGGGTTCCCCACTTGGAGGCCCTTTGCTGCTCTGAAATCCCTTGTTTTGTAGCTTTTGTCCCCCTCAGATTCTCCATTCCCAGGAATTGTTGATTGGTCTCCTTGTGGTCATCATACTGTCCATGTTCTGTCCTCTCAGCATATTCTTTTGTTTCGACCAACCCATCACACACACACACATTTTAATCTGGGCATTTACTGGTGTCCATCTAGCAAAGCTGGAAATCCCAAGGGCTCTGCAGTTGGGCATTTTGACCTGGTACCAATCCTGCAGGGTCCCTTATTGCTGTTTGGATACGCTGCTTATGTCTTCAATCTCCAAGCCTGTATGTCTGCTGGTTTCAGACACAGTGGGCCTTCAAGGAAACTTTGTCATAAACAGGCTTTTAAAAACCAATTAACCCTTGCTGTTGCCCTGGACCATTGTTCTAATGCACATCTATTTTACCTACAAGCCAATTTCCAATAACCTCCTAAATATCATTTTCTAGCCATCAGTAATTGCTGATGGAGGGGCAAGCAATGGGGATGTCCTGTAACTTCCTGGTGTTTTTGTTTCTTACAAAGGTTTGGCTCAGTCTAGTAACTGCTTGTCTCTGCTGTCCTTATCTCCAAAGTTAGGTCACAGTGGCAGGAAGTAGAGTACAGAAGGCCTGGAAATCAGATACAGGCAGTTGCATGACTGCTGTTACATATGCTTGATATGTGTGCAATATGTTCTTGTGGCTTAGAGTGAATTTTGAGCATGGTATTGGAAGGAGTGGGTTAGGGGCTACTAGACCTTGGGCCCTGAATGTCTGCTGGTGCTAGGAAGGGGGTGAACCGGGGTGGGGTTTAAAATAGAATTCAGTGGGAGGGGCTAGAAGGCAACCTCGGACATGGGTCACATTAGCAGTGTGCGTAACCTTTGTGCTCGAGTAAGCACGAAGACTGAGAGTGCCATCAAAAGAATTGTTTAGATGACATGCTGGTGTTTTTCACAGTGGACTGGAGTGAGGTGTGGCTGTGGTTAGTAATCAGGAGGCTTAGAAACCTGGGATTTTTTCCTTTGATTGATACTGATTTTTTTTTTTTTCTGTGTCTTTGAGCGAGTCTTTTAATCTTTCTGACTCTGCTTGCTCACCCATCTCTGAAAGGGAGATAATATGTTTTTGCAGGGTGGGTACATTGTGAGGGCTGACCTGGGAGTATCTGCAAAGAACTTTGAGAACACGGCGCCATCAATACTCGCAGAACAGAAGGAATAATTGGAGATTACACTAGTATATGACACAGCATCTTGAAATTATGTATGCTTTTGTATTCCTTAAGGGTTGTTACACTCCTAGTGTGTAACCCTAGTAGAAACCACTGCTCTTACCTTAGCCGTCACTGCCAAGATGTTTGGAAAATGAAATATATTTGTGATAAGACTTTTTTCCCTTTTCTACACTGTTGGCTGATTAACTGGTTGAGATTGTAGTAACAGAAGCAATCATTAGGAAGAGTTGGAAAGGAAATCACTACACAAAACAAACAAGCTTTCAAAATGAGCGAGTCCCTTTATAATACTCTTGACAAAATGGCTAATAATGTAATTTCACTGAGAAATTAAGTATTTAAGTGCACCTGTGAAGGAGAAAAATAATAGGCTGATGTAAAATTGTTATGAGCTGCCTTATTTTGAGCATTGCAGTCCTGCAGTGCATTACAAAGTCAATTCATGGATAACTGAAAGTAAATAACACTTTCCTTTTCCATTTCTGTTGTGCGAATGCGGGGCTTGTCTGTTTGTTTCTTTGGGAAGGAGGGGAGGTGACTCGCAGTTAGCAAACTCAAATTCTCTCTACTGTACAATATGTTTCTGCAGCTCTACACAGCAATCAAAAGACTGTATTTAGTATTCTTCAAGTGTCCCATGAGAAGTTCAAACACCAGCCAAATCTTTCAAGCGCAGATAGAAAAGATACTTTTTTAAATAACTCGTTTCCTTGACAGCCAATCAAATGTAGACCTCTATGAGCCTTCCATATAACTTCTTAATTATCTTTTTTTTTTTTTTTCAGTATAAACTTCAAAGGGTATGGTTTTTAAAAAACCTAAAACAAATTTACATAGACCTTTTAAAAAAAAAAAAATTGCATTCTACGATTCATATTCCTGAAGGGCTTCCACTCCTGAAATATTTGCTTCACTATTAAAAGGAAAATTCACTCCCAGCACAGAGGGCCAATACCAAGACCTATGAACTATTTGCTCTAAGTCCTGCATTGTTTGACTTGTTTCACTTAAATGGCACCTAAGCCGTCTACAGAATTAATGTGTTTTGGAATTTTATGGCAAATGCTCTGGCTTATCCCCCACAATACATAATAAAAATGCAATGCTACTAATGATGGAGTTATTTTGTGGGTACCAAACACTGTCAATACGCTATACAAGGCAAAGTATATACTCAGGATGCGCCTACTTTGCAGTCAGTGACGGTAATTCCTTTTAGTAGTGTTGGAGCGATATTGTAGTCATAATGGTCTTGGAATTATGTGAGAGGCCAGGATTTTTGTGGATGATAGATTTTATTGGAGCAGCTGCATGGCTGGGATAAAGTTATACATAAGCTTTCAAAGTCAAGGTATTCTTCGTCAGGTCTGAGGGAAGAAGCGGGAACAGCACTGACTTTCAAAACAGTGTAGAAGGCTGTGAAATTAGACACAAGAGACATGTCTAGGGGTAGCAAAGCATTAATAGAAGAAAACAAGTTTGATTAATGGGGGATCAGCCTATCAAAAGGGGGGAGGGCCATTTCCCTCTGTGGGACGAATTTCAGGCATCAGGTAGATCTATGGTGTTCAGTCAGTTTATTCATTTTTGTTCCTTTTCAAAAGTGTGTTTGGTATTTTTTTTTTAGCTGTGTGCTGCTCTGGCTATGTGGTTACCCATAGCCTAGCTATCTCGTCTAGAAGTAGCTTGGGAACATTGACACTTTGACTCCAGAACAAACTTTCCTTCAGTCTTGGTCAGGCATATGCAATCTGGTTGGTCTTACTAGAGAAAATGACCAGCATGGGCATGTCCCTGTCAGTGGGAAAGTGCATTTTCCCCATGGGCAACCAGCAGCAGCACAATATGTGCCACTGCTACTTGTCCCCAGGGACTGCTCATGCATGCGTGCTTTGGCGCACAGCATGTTGCCCTGGCAGCCTTATGTGGTTCTTGGGGGCTTCTGGGGGCTGCGGCCAGAGCAATAAAGCAGCAGAAAGCCTGTCTGGCAGCCAGAGCTGGGCTCCAGTCGGCCAGGACCCAGTCTCAGGTGGTGTGCACTGCTGCTGTGTGCGCCGCCCTGCTTTTCTGACACCAGGATCTCCTGGTCTCAATGCTCCTTTCCCCTCCTACTGCTAACTAGCGGTGCGGGGAATGCTTGCATATGCAGCATGTGTGGTGCCACATAGCACATGTATGCAATTGTCTGGATGTACCCAATACCTCTGCTGGATATCTTTAGTACCGCACAGTCTTGTTGAGGTCATGGCACTTCACTGAAACCTATGCATTTATATG
>JAGPOW010003395.1:42104450-42129207 GCA_030014935.1 Caiman crocodilus | reverse complement strand
GGGGGGGCCACAGCTTCTGCTACTGTGCGCAGCCCTGTTGGGAGAGCCTGGAGCTGGCACAGGGCCCAGGTTGGAAGTGGGGGTGGGTTCCAGTCCTGTGCTGAGCGCACGGTGGGGGAGAAGCAGCTCCTCACCTGCCCTGTGCCCGGTGTCCTGCACTGCAGCCGCTCACAGCCCATATGGAGCTGCATGTATCTGCTCCATGTGGACAAGTCCCGCGTGGGCTGCAAGTGGCTGCAGCAGGGAGCGCTAGCCACAGGATGGGGGGAGGGGCCACTTTCCTCCATGCCAGGAAGGAACAGGGAAGGAGCCCAGGGAAAAGCGGCCCTTCCCCTGCCCTGTGGCCTGCACTCCCTGATGTAGCCACTTGCAGCCCATGCAGGGCTGTCCTGAGCAGGTACAGGCAGCCCCAGACGGGCTGTGAGCAGCTGCAGTGCAGGGCGCTGGGCACGTGGTGGGTGAGGGGCCGCTTTTTCCCTGTGCTCAGCTTCTCCCTGGGATACTTTTTCCCTGGGCTCCTCCCCTGCCCTCTTCTGTCCCCCCCTTACCTGTGGTCTTGGTGCCAGGACAGCCCCTTGGTCCCAGGCCAGAAGTCCCTCCTGGGGCTGCCAGCTGGGGGGGCCCTGCTGTTGTGGGAGCCTGGCTTCCCTTGGGTCCTACTGCCCCTGGTTCCTGTCATTTTTGACAGGAACCAAGGACAGATAAATATTAATTTTCTAAAATTTTTAGGGGCCCTGCAGGCCAGATAGAATAGCCTTGTGGGCTGGATGTGGCCTGCAAACCATATTTTGCCCACCCCTGCTATACAGCATGTTAAAATCAGCTGGAACTTGACCAGTTGGAGCTAGACTCTGTGAAACTGGATCACAACAAACGGGCATCTCCTGTTTTAACTAAAATGGTAATAACTCGGTGTTAAATAATGGAATGAATAGTAGTAGTTGGAGCAACAGTTCAGTTTATTCCAAAAGACTGGAATGATATGCTGATACTTACAAACACTCAAACCCAAGTACAAACACTCAAACCCAAGGCTGAATCAATTCAGTCTTTGCAGGGTAGTTTAAGCTATGTAGATTGAACCGATAAGCAAGTAAACAGACATTCACTTTTGATTCTGGAAATGTAGCCACATGCCTGCAGTGGCCCAGGCCAGAAGCTAGGGGGTGCTAGAGTACACCTCTGCTTAGTGAGAGCAGATAGCTTTGGCCAAGGCTAGCGTGCCCAACCTGTGGGGTGGGGGAGGTTTGTGGGGGAGCTGCAACACATCCTGGGATCCTGGAGGACAGTGAGTTAACTTGAATCTGTAGGGGCAGTTCAATAACCCAATTTTATCTGAATCAGTTGAGTCTGATACTACATCCATTCAAGTTTATCTTAAACCAGTTTTGGCCATTTTGAAAGTAGTTTATGTGCACTGAACTTGTGTTGTGTTACAGATTTGAACTGGTTTCTGATCACTTGTACTGGTTTGTGTCATTTCTGTCCCTAGCCAAAGAGTTCTAAAAAAAGACCTTCCAGTGCACTTATTTTTGCCCCTGAGCTTTCCAGGGAATCCTTTGGTATGGGGAAAGCATGGTTATAAAGCCCTTGCAGCTTCTCCTTACAGCTGCCTCCCCAATCATGTAATGGGGTGAAGCAGGCAAGAATTGGAGAGGGATGGCTTGTTTCACATGGTTCAAAAGGAATTTAATAAAATGGGCTCCTACTTCTTTTTTTTCCAGCATGAGGAAAGGCCTGTGGGTACTGTGACCATTTTTGGTCCAATGGAATGCTTTGTTTTGTATTACTTTTATGTTCAGTGATAGCCAAGATCCTGCAATCCCTCACCCCACAGTCTGGCAAGGCACTGGTTCCTTCCTGAGTTCATTTTGGAATCCACCACCTGGTAAGTGGGCATGGGAGCAATGGGGAGGAATACATTAGAGGACCAAATTCAGCTTGAGGCACTCCAGCTATACGTCTGGCTTCTGCACTGTCTAAGCAGCATGAATCAGAGTAGCCCTCAGGGGGCAGATCTACACATACATATTAGTGTGATGCAATAAACTCTGGCATTTATAACTCCTGGGCACTAGGTTTACCTGAGCACCCAGGACCACGGCATGTTGAGCTGGGTGAGAGCAGCCCTAGCTGGTAGGGTACCTGGGAGGCCAGTCCGCCAGCCTGTGGCTGCTCTAACGCAGCTCAGCATGCTGCACAGGGGCTGGCTGGGGCACGAAGGTGCTCTAGTGTGGGGCTGGCAGGCAGGAAGCCCCCTGCACTGAAGCACCTGCGTGCTCCAGCCAGTCCAGTCAGCATCTACATGAATGGTGCTGTGGAGTAAAAAATGCAACAGCAGCACACTGCTTATTTACAAGGGCTACCCTGTTGCGGCGTTTATTAGTTTACTCTGGCCTTATAGCCCAGCATGTATAGATGCCAAGATGTTCACTGCTAATTAGTCTACTCCACAGGAAATATCTTGTGTAGATGCACCTGGGATGTTCTAACCTTGCTGCCAGTGTAGAGCATTAGGTCTTGTCTACTTTACAAGATTAAGACAGCACAACTGCTTCAGGTACAGAAATGGAAATAGTATACTTCATATCTAATAAAGGTATGCTAACAAAAGCCCTGCTGCAGACACCAGGCTGATGGCATCAGTTGGTTTCTGCCAGGCAGTAGCTTGTTGCCAGTGTCAGCCTGCAGCAAGCTGGTGTTGGCCTGGACACACACAACCTCCTGCTGTCAGAGCCGCGCTCTCACAAGGGGGTTCCCGCTGGTAGTGCATTGGCACCATAGAGATGGCTGTAGCAGCCTCTACAATGTAGCCATAGCCCTAGGGAGATGCTACCAGCTTTCTGACAGAAGCTCTACTGGCCCTGTTGGATTTGGATTTGGACAGATGCAGCTTTAAAAGGGTTTTTTTTCTACATACTTCAAGGTACCAGGAGTGGCTTGTGAATGCTACCATGCTGGGGTTGATGGAGCATCCCACAGGAGCGTGGGGGACCCTGCGTGCTCAACGGTGAACTTGGAAGTGGACCGGAAGTGCTTCTGGTCCACTTCCAGGTCTGCTGCTGAGCACTCTGGGGAGCACGTCTGTGGGACACTCCGTGTGCCCCACCATCACAACATTCATGAGCCGCCTACTACCTAGCGGTATATAGAAAAAGCATTTAAAGCTGTGTCTACGTCCAAATTGCCAAATCTTTCCCAATCTCACCAAATCTATTTGGAGGATTCGGATTGATTCAGAGAGATTAAAGGGTCTCCTGAGTTGATTCGGAGATTTGGCCACTGAATTGGGCTGAATCTTCGCCAAATCGAATCCGGGACTGAAGCTTTGCACAGCCCTAGTTCCTGGTATCATTTACAGCTCAAAGTCCAAGACTGCTTCCGTTGTAACGTTATGTTCTCATTCAGAAACTATAACCTATTTGAGCCAGGCTTGGCTTCTTACCGAAGCTGAACTTGTTGAGCTGCACAGTACATTTGCTTGCAAATGTAAGATGGGGTGGGATTTCTGAATGTTTGCTATTAAAAATAATGGTGGATTTTAAACAGCTCTGGGGCAAAATGACTTGGAGGATGAGGAGGAAAAGAGAAAGAAAATAATGTAATAAATAAGTCAATTCCTCTGACTGTTTGCAGTTCTCTTTACTCTTCCTGGTGTGCACTTACCGTTTGAGTAGTGTCCATGAATTCAAAGGAGCTGTTATGCGAGTGAATTGTTCAGGGTGTGCCAAGACTCAGCATTTCAGTCGTAGGCTCTTAATACATCTTTCCTTTGAGGTCTTATGACAAAAATGTCATATTCACAATGTATTGAGAAAAGAAACGCAATAGTGGGCTGCATAGATACTTTCTCCCACTTTCACGGCAACAATTAGAAATGTTACCAGTGATTTCAGTGGGTGAGCATTGTAGCTGGGCCATTACTAAAAGATATAATGCACATGGGGTGAGTAGTTTTACCTGTCTCTTCAATCTTCTTAAGCCTATTTAATTGAATTCTAGGGAAATGGTGGAGGGGGTGGAAGGGAAAGCAATTTCTGTAGGCTTTAATGCTGAGAGTGCAACTATATGAAATTGCACTACTCAAATGGAGAAGAATAAGTTTAAATTCTTAGCCTTTCAAGTCAGGGTTTTGGCACAGAGCCAGGCATTTGCTATATCATTTCATTAAATTTGGCCTACTTATGTCGAGAACTGAGAGAGATTTTCATTCAAGTTTTGTTCCCATATATTTCTAAACCCCTTGAAAAGAAAAGACTGTTCTTATGTATATTTGGGGATTTTCATGGATGTGAGAGTGCAGTATCCTGTAATTTACAGAGGGTGCCTACTATGTGCAAATCTATTTTTGGATTCTAAAAGGACTCCTCATAAAAACCATCCATATGGAACTGGCATAGGGGAGATGACCTTATTCACAAACAAAGAAGTGCATGTCATTTTCTCATGCCCTATTATTAGTGACCTGGAAGCTTCAGGAATGGCATTTGTTATATAAATTCGGTTATGCTAGCTCATATTTCCCCAGGAAATGTTAGTACAAAGACGCACACAGCTCCAAAGCATAAGCAGCTCATTGTCTGTCTCGCTCTCTCTTTTTTTTTACAAGGAATAAGGTAGTGATATAAAAGATTAGTCTAAAAACAATGAATAAATGAAAGGATTAATTTATTACCAAACTGCAGTGTTTGTATGGCAGGTATAAACTCAACAGATGATCTGAAGTCTTCTCATGAGGAAGATAACAGAGGCATAAACAATGATAAATAGGGCATTTCTTTTTTTCTTAGCAAAAGCTGCTGAGTGCCTCAGGGATCTTCAAATGTCAACAGAAATGTCATTATGTATTATAATGAGTCACTATTAATGACTTTCGTCCTGAATTCTGGGCATGATGGTTGGCTTTATTTCTTCCATTCCAAAATCCTGATTTCTGTTGTCTCCTGTCCCTTTGCGCAATTAGAAAGCAAAGATTCCCCAGCTATTTTCTGAGAGGAGTGCAAGTTTCATTGGGGCTTCATGGGGCCATCTTGTGGTCCAGTGTCTTGGACCAGCTCTGCAAGGCCATGATGACATGCAGATGTACTGCAGCCAAGAATTTGGTCCCACACTAATGAGTCAAATTTTGTTTAATGTGATGGTTGAATTTTGATGATGAGTCCTGGACTTACCCATCTCATTTCCTCATCCTAGGGACCTACGTCTTCTGCTGACTCTCCCCAGAATGTTCTAAGTTAACTGTATGAGCTGAAGGACAGGACTTGTTCATTAGTGCAGACATCTTGACATGTAGTTGTGATCAAAGAGGTTCTTAGGATCCACAAAAATAGGAAAGGCAAGTATATAGATGAGATTCTTACCCTTTTTATGTACGAATGACATGGCCTCCTCTGCAAGTAAACCTCATTTGTTCTATAAGGTTATTTGAGAGTTCCTAGAACTTTAGGGATTCAGAGAAGACCAAGAATAATAAAAGCCTGCAAAGACTACCTGACTAGATGCTGAAAGATCTTGACCATGTTTAAACAAAATACATGCTATTCACAAATGATCTTCATGGTAAAGGCCAGTAACTGTTCTCCTCTTTATTTCATAATGTAAGAACAGGGGTCACAAACTTATGTGTGATAAGAAGTAGTAGATTTTTTTTTAAAAATGTATAATGACTTGAACTTGTTGCATGAGAAGCTGATGAGAACAAGAACAGAGCAAGAGGAAAGTGGGAAGGAAAACTGAACGCATATATAAAAACTGACCACCCAGACTTGTCATGATTAATAGTCATACATTTTGGAAGGGATGTACCTTAGGAAGGTAATAAACCACATGCTAATAGATCATGAGACCTAATTTCAGGGGTGGTTAACTTACAACTGCCTACCGTGGAGTTCAGGCGCCCCTCTCTGAAGTATCAGCTACCAACCCCTGGCAGAGAGAGGATCCAAGACTTGATATACTTTGGTTTAGGTCTGGTCATTTCTTCCTACACAAAGTAAAAATGCTCATTTTCCTGGAACAGCTCAACACTTGCAACTCAGAGCATATGCAAGATCCGTAGGAAGTGGATAGCGGAGCTGGGAATAATACCTATGGGTCCCTGCCCTCTGTTCTAACTGCCAGATAAAATCCCCCCTTGTTATATCATTTTTATTAAACCTGTATCTATTGCTGTTAATGCGCATGAAGCGTATTGAACAGTATAGGAATAATACTTAGCTAGTAATGCAAGTAATTGGCATCAGAATAATATATTTCAGGACAAATTAATATATTCAGCTCTCTTGCCATCTTCTCTTTGGTAATCAAACCCACTATTTTTCCATGCAGGAAAAATGAATTATCCACACCAAGTGGGAAATCGGACATAGTATTTATTTGCATAGCTTTAACCCTAGCTCTGAAATTAAACAAAAAGCAAGAATTGCCTAGGTGTGTCCAGTCCAGTCACTCACCATAATTCATTCTTAAAATGGAATCCTGGGATTGCCCTTGGAAACAAAGAAATGGACTGAGGCCAAGCCAAGAAAATGGTTTTGAGTGCTTATAACTGATTGCAAGAGCTGAACTAATCAAATGCTGCAGTAAGCAATATATGTCAAATGCTTTTTCTTGCAAGCAGCTTGGTAAGAAATTATCAGGTTGTATCTCTGAATCAACCAGGGCTCTCTCTTTACAGTCTAACTTTTTTCAGGGGTTCATTTCAAATCACTTGTTGATCACTCTTTCCACCCTCCCTTCCCTACCCAGGATCTCCCCCATTACATGGGCTGGCTACACTGGTATATGCCCTGAGCAAGCCCTCCCCTACCATATGGCAGCAGGAAAGGCATATGCACGCAGCCCAAAAGCCACATGGTCTAGGGACAGACATTACACACAAACCAGTTTAAGTGATCAGAAACTGGTTTATACCTATAACAGAACAGATGTTTAATGCACATAAACCAATTCGAAATAGATTTGAGATAAGTCTGATACTACATTCAGCCAGGTTTAACTGATTTAGGTCAAACTGGTTTATGCAATGTTTGTCTCAGATCCTTTGCTGGTTTAAGCTAAATCAGACGTACCCAGCATCTCAGCATGCTCTCTGGGCTGGGTGGGGCTCTGTGCTCCACAGCAGGGCTAGCCCTTCCCTTCTGCTCCCTGGCTGCAGCTCCAGCAGAGACTTGCAGTCACAGCAGTCCACTCAGGGCTTTTGGAGGTAATCAACAGCTCATAGAGTAATGTCCCTTCATTCCTTCCTTTGGAAAAGGCAGATAAGGTTCTTTGGATAAATCTGATGCCTTTATTAGTCCAACTAAATAGTTGGAAACATTTTTCTTAGTAAGCGTTTGGGTTTAAAAAGCTTTCATCAAGCTGAGGAATCATCTGCAGTTGGTGCGTGCTTTTCCTGGATGGAATGAATAGTACCATCCTGCTTCTCTGGCAAAGAAGCCAGAGGCTTGTATGCATTTTCCTTTGGAAAAAGCAGTTTAAGAAGAGTTTGTAATGAGAAAGCATTGTTTTCTGATGGGATATTAAATGTTACAACAGAGCTGATAAATGCTATTATCAAGGGAGGAGGGAACCCCACACTAATCACAGTGTCCTGTTGGGACCTGGCCACGTCCCATCAGCTCAGCCCTGTGCAAGGGAAGGAAGGGCTGCTTTTGTGCCCCCTGGCTTCTAGTCTGAGACACTACAAGCATATGCCTGTATTTCTGGGATGTCTGTCTGGTAACAAAACTGATTTAGTCTAGCCGGGTTAGACAAACCTGCAAAGACTGAATCAGTTCAGGCTTATTGAATGTCTGTCCCTAGCCATGCTGGCCTCATATAGCCTCTGGACTGCCTGGTGGACAGCATTGTTTTATGATATATAGCTAGAGACTGACCAAAATCGCATGGAGAAAGCTCATGTCATCAAATGCAAGTAGGAGTAGGTTTAATACCATTATAGCCAATGTTAAATCCTACTCTATGCTGTGCACATGTCCATGGGGTGAGCTCAGACACCGGGTCCTTGATGCATGCATGTGATAGCAAAGAAATCTATACCCAGAGTGCTCTCAAGCCCAGAGAGATGAGGTGGCTAACAGACTTACACCGTCCCCACAAAAATATGCAGATGGCTGGGCAAGTTTCTCAGTGCCTAGGTAAATAAGCATAGGTTGCTTTCAGTGGCAGATGCTGTTGTGGGGTATATGCTGATTTTTGTTGGAGAAGCAGTATGGTCATGCTATATTCAGTATTCCCTGTACAAGACAAATGCTCAGGGACTCTCCATTAAGCAAACTTCTTGGTAGAAGTGATCAGAAATTTTCTGATGAAACTTGTATCACCAAGCTGGAGGTGATGCACTTGAAACATTTTGAGGTCTATGAATTTGTTGCCAGATACAAGTCAGAATGTAGGTGTTAATGTATCTGGAGGTGGGGAGACCTGATGCATACATGCATCCTGGCAGTGTGAGATCCTTGACCTTGGATCTCTGGCTCAGGGGCAATCTAGGGCTACAGCTCTTAGGCAACTAGCCAGGCCAGAACTTCTGACTCCACAACAAAGTGACTGGCACTCCAAGCTGGAAGTTTTTGGAGTTAGGGCTGGAGCCTCAGTTGCTGTCTGTCTGCTTGCCCGATGCCTCTGCCCTCCCCACCTATGACCCCCTACAGCCTCAGGCTGACCATAGGCTGGGGATGGAGTGTGGTGGTACAAGAACAAGGAAAAGCAATGGGTGGGGAGGCAAGGCAGTGGGTAATCCAATCCTTCAGTGGGGAGATTTGCGGGGGGGGGCAGAAGGTGAGCAGGCTTGGGAGGATCAGGCAGAAGGAGAGGCAGTTGGTGAAGGGTACAGGCAACAGGAGGTGTATTGGTTGACCCCCCCCCGTCCTGCCTCCCCCCTGCTGCCTGTTCCCCACCTCCTGCCTCCATTACTGTATCCACAACCACCTACCCCCTGCCACTGTTTCCCTGCTGTAGCAGGGAGGTCATGAATTTAAAATGACCTTCCAATAATTAGATTCTATGTATGGAAAATTATAACACATGTATAGATTTTCCATCTCTAGAATCTATTATTTGGGGGGGTCATATTAAATTCAGGATTGTCTTGGATTCAGGTAAGTACAGACACATAGAATTATCTTATTTGGTTTGGGTCGCGTGTGTGTGGGGAAAAAAAAAGAATCCTGTGAACCAGAAATCCTGCCTTTTGAGATGTACCGTCACGTCATCACTTGTTAAAGCACTTAATATAGCTTATGATTAATAAACCTGAAAAGGGAAGTAGTTATGTTTATTTATAACCTCTTCAGTTGTCAGTGTTGTTGCTAAATGATAATGCATTTATTAAGTCCTCAGCGTTTTTTTTGCTAAAAACTTTTGTTGTGGTTGCACACTTGCTTTGTACATAAGATTCTTTCTGGAACAGCTCTTTACACTCACTGTCTGTGCCAACTTAGATCTCCCGGAAGGCTTATAGGGAAAAGGTTTTTAAAAGGTCAGATTTTAACACACAATCAAATACATCATGTCATTGATCACCTTGAGCTCACTTCATTTGTTCTCACAGCTACTCTTCTTCCTCCCATTGTGCCATAGTTTTTCCTTCTGTTGTTTGGCTGTTTGAGAAATAATATGCACCTCTTTGCTTTGGACTTTGATACTTGACGTACAAATTTCCATTAAATTCAGTGTAATTGAAGCCTAGCATGGACTTTCAGCTTCCTTTACAAATCATAGGTGGTACATAAACTGTATCATATACTGTTTTCTTTTTGCTCCCTTTTAAAAATTTTTTTTCATTTTTTTTTTTTTTTTTTTGTCAGATCTGTCACAATTTTTTAATTGTGTGCAAATCTATACTCTGTGAAATTTAAAATGTTCTATGCCGTATGGATACACATTAAGGCTAAGGACAGACATTCAAAAAGCCTGAGCCTGAATTGATTCCATCTGCAGGTTAGTGTCGGCCAGCCGACCGGTCAGGGCCGACTGAGGGGCGGGGAACGGTGTTAAGATGTCAGGCGGGCTGGTGGACAGAGAGGCGGGATACAGAGCATTGATTGCAAAATAACTTTTACTTAAGCTTTACTTATGCCGCTGGCGGCCGCAACGCAGGCGGTAGAGTTGTTTTCATAGTTACAGAAGAAAATAACGCAACGAGTTCGCGGGATGAACCTGAAGACGCAACGGGCATGCAGGGCTGGGAATACAACGGGAACAGACGGGAAGATGTTGGTGGGTGATCAGTCCGCCAGCTTTTCTCTGCCGCGTGGCGAGGTCCTCTGTACCTTCCCACGTGTTCAGAGCTCTCCAACTTGGGCGGAAACAATGCAAACCTTTATACTTTTGGAATAGCCAATTACAAACTGCCAAGTAGGAATTCTTAATTGGGCAGAACGTGAGCAAATTTAGAACAATGCCAATCATATGAAAGGGATGGTTTTATTGTCAATCATTTGGAGGGATGAGCTATTGTGTCAGGGACACTCATTTTAATTTGGCTATGAGAGTTAGTCTAACCTGGCTAGGCTAAGTCAGTTTTGTAACTGGACAGACATCCCAGAAATGCAGGCATATGCCTGCAGCGGCTCAGGCTAGAAGCTGGGGGGACACTAAAGTAGTCCTTCCTTCCTTCCATGGCATGGAGCTGAGAGAAGTGTGGCCAGGCTCTGGCAGGAGCTCTGATTAGCCCAGCAGGAAATTGATAACTGTGTTTATCACCCAATTAATCAAAACAACAGAGGGAGATTATCAGGTATTTGTTGATTCTGCCCATTGATTCTACCTGTTGATTCAGCATGAACCATAGCCAACATGTGGTCTGCTAGCTAATACACAGTTACCTCCTCAGCAAGGTTGAGGGGAGGGGGGAATTCCTGCTTAGCAGGAATTGGTGAGGGCAGTGGGGAAGCAGCCTGTAATCTTTGGCGTGCCAACCAGGGAGCAGAGGGTAGGGTCCAGCCCTGCTCTGGAGCAGAGATAAAGGCATCTGAGGCCAGAGTACTGGCACCTCTTGGACTACATGATCATTCAAGGTAGAAACCTGAGGGACATGCTCATCATGCCCTGAGGGGGTCTGAAGACTGCTGGATGGACCACCAACTTATGCGCTCAGTGATGAACATCTGCCTGGTGACCAGACACCAGAAGACCCAGAAGGCTGCCCGGAGATGGCTGAACGTCGCAGCTCTGAAGGACCCTAGATAGTGGGAGTAATTGCAGACCCAGTTGTATAGTGCACTGGAGCAAGTCCCTACTACTGATAACATCTCCATCCAGGCATACTGGGAGCAACTCAAATCTTCTGTCCAAGGTGCCTATGCCCAAACAATTGGGATCACGTGGTGACGGAACCAGGACTGGTTCAACACCAGTGATGCTCAGATTCATGATCTCCTCAAGTGGAAGCATGCAGCCTTCACTGTCTGCAAAGCCATCCTTGAACTCTGTGAAAGATGGCAGTGTACCTTCAGCTGAAGGCTGAGTTCCAGCAATTCATCTGTGATATGAAGAACAACTGGTGGGTGAAGAAGGTGCACGTGATCCAGGGCTATGCCAACCAGCATGTCGTGTAACTTCTAGGCTACCAAGACAACTTATGGACCCTGTTTCATTGGACAAAACCCTCTCCAATCACAGGATGGCTCCTGGGTTCTCAAGGATGATGATGCCATCCATGTGCATATGAAGAAGCGTTTCAAACTCCTGCTTAACCAAGAGCCCACCGTATCAGAGAAGACCCTTTAAGCTATCCCGCAATGTCCTGTGGTGGATTCCCTTGGCAATCCACCAATCATCAGAGAGCTGAAGTAGGCCATCCAACAGATGAAAACCAACAAAGCCTGTGGGCCAGATGGTATACCCGCAGAGGACTACCATGTTGGTGCCTTCTGGTTCATTTCATGACTCCCCCAGCTTTTCCTCTGCCTTTTGGGACAAAGAGGTCATCTCCAGGGATCTCAAGAATGCAACCATTGTGACCATCTACAAGAAGGAGGACAAATCTGAGTGTGGGAACTACAGGGGAATTTCCCTGCTGTCCATTACCAGTAAGATCCTGGCCTGCATCCTCCTGAACCAACTTTATCTTTTTGCCAACGAGAACCTTCTGGAAACCCAGTGCGGCTTTCGACCATCCTGGGGCACTGCACAAATGGTTTGTGTTGCCAGGCAGATCCAAGAAAAACGTTGGGCATGAAATCAAGAACTGTTCCTCACCTTCATTGACCTGACCAAGGCATTTGATTCCTTATATTGTGAAGCCCTGTGGACCATCCTCCAATGCCTTGGCTGCCTGCTGAATTTTGTCACAATGCTGAGACTCCTGCATAATGATATGATCACCACTGTCCTGTGGAAGATCTGAAACCAATGCCTTCTGCATCTGGACAGGGATCAAACAAGGTTGCACAACCACCCCCAGCCTGTTCGCAGTCTACCTGACCATCATCATCCACCTCATTCAACATTATCTACCATCCAGCGTCAGTATCCAGTATCAACTGGATGGGAAGCTTTTCAGTCTTGGGTGCTTCCAGGCAAAAACAAAACTCACCATCAAGGACATTCACAACCTTCAGTTTGTGGATGATTTCTGCATGATGGCTCACTCTGCAACCCTTGTTCTCTTCAATTGTTTGTATAAGAGACTTTGCTTGTCCTTGAATGTGACCAAGATGAAGGTCTTCCACCAACCCTCCCCAGGCCAGCTGAACATTCCTTGTGCTATCTACATAGACAGGGAGGCTCTGAAGTACGTGGAGCACTTTCTGTATCTTGGCAGCCACCTCTCTCAATGGGCTACCCCTGATGAAGTCCAGCATCAGGTCAACTGCATCAGTGCTGCCTTCTTCAAGCTGTGACAATGTGTCTTTAAAAATAGAGATCTTTGCAAGTTGACGAGGGTCCTTGTTTATAAGGCTGTTGTGCTGACCACCCTCCTCTACTGCAGTGAAGCCTGGGCCATCTACTGATGCCACATTAAGACACTTGAGAGCTTTCACCAGTGGTGCTTGCATTGACTCCTGGGGATCAAATGGGAGGACCACTGCACCAGTGTGAGTGTCCTCCATGAACCTGCATCCATCCACATTGAAGCCTTGCTCTTGAGACATCAACTCCGATGGCAGGGTCACTGCATCTGGATGTCCAAGAACCGCCTCCTTCACCTGATTTTCTTCTCCCAGGTCTCCATTGGCCAATGCTCAAAGGGTGGCCAAGGGAAACAGTACAAAGTGATGCTTAAGGTTGCCCTCAATTATGGAGGCATCAATACCAATGGCTGGGAGGAGCAAACTGCTGATCTTTTGACGTGGCGCCACCTGGTCCACTAAGGCACATGCCACTCTGAGGCCCAATGACTCGATACAGAGGTGGAAAGGGAGCAGCGGAGGAAGGAAAAGGAGGCCAACCCAGGGCTATGAATCCCACTCCCTCATACAACAACATGCCCCGATTACTGAAGAATGTGTGCATCCAAAATTGGGTTCCTCAGTCACCTGAGGATCCGTCAAGCCTGATGGACATCATCCTTGACTTCAAAGGACTGCCAATGATGAAAGAGCAGAGAGCCCCAACCAGCCCAGCCCAGAGAGCAGGTCAGGATGCTGGGGGAGTCTGATTTATCTTAAACTAGCAAGGGGTCTGGGACAGACATTGCATAAGCCAGTTTGAGCCAAATCAGCTAAGTCTGATGCTGCATTCAACCAAGTTTATCTCCAACCAGTGTCAGCCATTTTCAAACTGGTTTATGTGCACTGAATGCCCGTTCTCTTACAGGTTTAAGCCAATTTCTGATCACTTAAATTGGTTTGTGTGTAATGTGTGTCTCTAGCCTAAGTGCAGATACCTTAAAATGGTCTTAGACCATCTGCTCCTTAGTGCATTAGTATATAGATAAGATATTCGAGAGCCTCTAACAGTAGGAAAATTCGGCTCAAGGAAGAATCATTTTTTCAAATACTGAAATCTGTTTCATTTTGACCCGATTTTTTTTAAAAACCTTTTATATTCTACCCCTTGACTCTGCTGATTAAACCATTTGTTGCTGAGCTTATGTAAAAGCAGATATTTCTGAGTGGATTGACTAATTGCCAGCAGTATGACTACACATGACCTTAAGTCAAGCCCAATGAGGTCAGTGGAAGGACTCTTGCTGATTTCAAAGAGCCTTGGATTAGTTCCCACATTACTAATTGGTTACTAGAATGTACAGCTTTGATTTACAAGGTAGACACCATTCCAGTTTTAATGCGTTTAGTTAGAAATTCCTGACATTTCAGTTTAGCTGCTGTTAGATTCTCCTTGATGTTCCTCATGGCTGTCCCCTGCGCAGTAATGGCTAGATTTTAAAACCTGCCTATTCCATGTAAGAATCAATAGAAACTCATACATCAGGTATGGGAAAAGACTAGCAGGGTTTCCACCTGAATTAGGAGTAAAGTCTGTACAGAATCACTCTTGTGATTTATGCAGTCTTTTCCAGTGAACTCAACTGAGGAACGGATCCCTTGCTGGTGTAAGGTGATATGGATCTGTTAGTTAGCATGTCATTCGATTCCTGCTACCAAGAGATGCGTCTCTGACACTGTATTCTCTAAGCCAAAGCCGAGACATTTCATAAACCTTTACTGACGAGAAATGGATCACATTCAAATAAAACTATCAGTGTTGTTGAAAACGTAGTGATTTTTGCCTCTGAAAATATTCCTTTCATTTTTGCCGGGGCGTTTTACACAACTATGCTTTTTTGTTTTGTTTGTGTGTGGGGGGGGTTGTTTTGCTTTTTTTTGTTTTTTGGAGAGGGGGGCAGAGGTGAATCAAATAATTTTTTTGTTATCTATTAAACTGTGAGGACCTCATATAGCTGTCTGGCCTGTATTCACCTGTTAAAATGCTCTGAGTTTTAGTGTAGGACATCCTAAACCGTACAACATTCAGATGATTCTGGTTTTTGGTCTTTATCTCAGCAGCTGCAGTCTTGGGAATACTTAGAATGTGAAACATTTCTTTATACACTGGAAATCACAGGAAAATAAAACCAGAGAAAAATAGGGTTGGCAGGGACTTCTAGAGGTTATTTAGTCCAGCCCCCCGCTCAAGGCAGATAAACCTCTAATCTATGCTGTTTCAAACAAATGTTAGTCTGCCTCGTGCTTACACTTCCAGTGAACGATTGCACCTCTCGTTGCAGGTCAAGTGGTCCACAAATCCCATGCCTGGCATGAGGGTTGCCTGAAGAAGGTCAACGCAGAGCAACTTCTACTGGCCATAATCGGGGTGTCACACCTCTCATGGAATCCAAGAGCCCACCCGCTGGGGCTAGCGCAGGTGCAGCAACATGGAGGAGCTCACTGCCACCTACAGAACCCTGGAGCCGTTCGACTCTCAAAGGCATAGAAGCCTGTGTAGAGGTGTATGGAGGGACAGATGCTATTACGCTCCGACTCCTCCTTAAACCCGGTGGTTGGCCAACCGGCAGGAAACCTTTTAAGTCGACTCCCATGGCTGCAGGCCCTCATGAAGCTGGCCGAAAAAGTCTTCAGCGGAGCAGAGCATCAATCCTCGGTATACCCAGTTGAGGTCCCAAGACCGAGACGCCAGGAACTTGGCCCTCCGCGGGAATTAGGGTTGTCGCCCCAAAGAACGCCCAGGAAAGAGCCATGTTCAGGTTCCTCTTGAACTGTTCCAGAAGCATCAATTGCATGTCCTAGGAGATGAGGGTCAATGATATCTAGCAGCCGCATTGGGTTTCACATTCAGTAACAAGCAAAAAAACGAGTAGTGGCTGCTGGACACACTGGCGGCCTATCTAAACCCGACCCTACTGACCTTTGTCCCTATACTGAACTCACTGTTTATGACCCAGCCAACCCAAGTGACCAACGACGGGTGCTCTTTCTTCTGGATGCTGGAGCCCAAGTCAACATGATCACTCCAACGACACCTCACCAGAAAACCTCAAAAGCAATTAGGGTACAAGGACTCAGCGCTGTTGCAGTCACAACAAAAGTCAAACTTGCAATCCAAGGCCATCGACGCACTCTAGAGGTAGTGCTAGGGGGCATCAATATCTTGGGAATTCTGGGGATCAAGGCGCTTAACCTCAAAGAACAGGTGCTACAATTGCTCCCCATCGCTATCCCAGAGCCGGATTGGCACTGACCAACGCTCCACAAGATCTCCACCTGGCGATACCAGCCGATACCAGCCAATCCCAACCAAAGAACCCCTCAAAGGGTCCCTCGCCGACCTCTGCGGCTACTTGAGCAACAAGGTTGCATCAAATCCGTATCTGCTAGCATCTACCTGTCACCAGAATGGGGAGTCGCAAAACCTGGAAAACCCGATGAAGCCTGGCTAGTCATTGATTATAGGGAAGCCAACAAGAGGTGTCAAGTACTTCAGCAACCTGACCCGTCCACCCTACCACAATGCATGTCTGAAATGGCACAATTCCAGTGAGACGAGTGGGTCGGGGTTACACTGGACTTAAAGAACATGGTTTTTCTCAATTCTGATTACCAACCCCGAGGGAGTGTTGAATATGTGTGTTGACAGAACGATGTATAAGTGGACAATATGCCCACAAGGCTACTGGTGCCATGAACAATACCCTGAAGAACTTTTGTGCCTCACACACCCTTCCACCAGAAGAGGAATTAAGAATCTGGAGTTATGTTGATGACATCGGTATCATGGGTCATGACGGCTCCATCATTACCAGCATAGTCAACCAACTAGTAGCCCATCTTCAAAGTGAAAGATGGACAGTTAACGAGGAAAAGTCGTGTCTGCATCCCGTAGCCAACATCACATTCCTTGGCACCCGATTTGTCGGCCCCATCCATTATGGTATCTCGCATGATGGTCCTGATATCGCTCCATTAAAGAAATCTTTGCCAGTAACTAAAAGACATTTTCAGCAGCTTCTAGGTCACTTAAATTGGTACTGGCATTATGTCAGTCCTAGCCATCTACCACCCCTCACTAAATTGCAGCGGCAGATCCATGACAAGTCCCGAAAATCCACACCTTGGACGGAAGGAGATCAATGGAACTTGCATCGCCTGTTGACTGCTGTCAAGAGTATGCAGCTCAATGCAATCAACCTCAGTGAACCATTGGTTGTGACCCTTGGATTCACCACCAACCATGTGTGGGCTGTCGCACATAATCCTCGCAGTGATCTGGTATATACCGCCCATAAGACTCTTCAAGCAACAGCGTAAGTAAAACTTAAGTAAAAGTTATTTTTGCAACCAATACACTGTATCCCGCCTCTCCATCCACCAGCCAGCCTGATGTCTGCTTAATTAAACACCGTTCCCCTCAGCCGGCTCTTACCAGTCGGCCGGCTGAGACAGCGCCAATCCTGATGGCTTCAGATGATAAAGCCATTTGATTCCACAGATGGAAGCTCTTAGAGCTTGCCAGCCTTCCTCAACACAAGTGTTATAATTTTCAATCCTAAGATTGGCAGGTTTCTTATTGAGATGTGTTTGGAGATCTTTGCAGTGTCTAGGGTCTGAAGCCATTTGACATTGTACTGTCTTCAGACTGATTGGATTGCTTTTGATGTTTCAATGCAACCCTGATAGACATGCTTGGTTTCTCTAAACAATGATCAGTCCAGTAGTCATCGGCTCCTCCCATGACATGTGCGTTATGGATGTTTTTTAGATCACATGCTCTTAGGATAACACAGTTGAGGAGGTGCCATTGTTTTGAGCGGGGGTGTTGCCATGTTATTTTGTACCGGTCACATTGTCTGAAGATAGTGTTAGTGATAACGATGTCATGTCCTGCACATTTACTGGTAAAAGGGAGCCATTGAAATTGACATTGTCCACTGCTTCCTTCCCAGTTGTGCTACTTCATATGTTATAGTCCCCGCTAACTCTTGCACTGAAGTCTCCAAGGAGAACAATTTTGTCCTCTTTTGGGATGGTAGTCAGGATTTCATGAAGGCCAGCATAAAACTGTTCTTTCTGTTCTTCCTCGGAATCAACTGTTGGGGCGTATGTCCCGATGATGGTAGTAAATGAATTCTTGGTCAGCTGGAGGTGGAGAGTCATGAGGAGCTCATTAATGCCAACAGAGAATTCAGTCATTCAGCTGACAGTTTGGTTCTTAATAGTGAAACCAACACTATGTTTGCCTGTCATTTGCAGATTTCCCTTTCTAGAAGAATATATAGGCACCCTCTTCCTTCCTTAGTTGGCCTTTGTCTTCATGACTGGTCTTGCTAAGAGCAGTGATATTGATGTTATGTCTCAAGAGTTCTCAGGTGATGATAGTTGTTCAGCATTTAGGTCTGTCAGTTTTAAGGATATCTAGTAGGATTCTTGCATTCCAGGATGCAAAAGATGCTTTTGTTTTTTGACTACAATTACTGCAATTCTCCTGGAAGTGGCTATCCAGTCTGGTAAGGTAAAGTGGGACAACCTATGTTTGGGGCACCTTTTCTAATCCCCTCCCCATGTGGGGTGAGCAGAGGGGATCCTAAAAAGTATTGCTAAGTTGTGATTGCCACTGCTGAATCGCCCTCCTGTCCCATATCAAGGGTGAACTGACCATTACGCCACTGCCGCCTGCTTGTGGATCCATGACGAGGGACTCCTATCGATCATTTTCTGTCCCCATCACCACTCATCCATTGCCACAGGACTCTGTAGAAGTTATGGGTATTGGCACTGATTATTGTAGTAGATGTTGAATCAATGGGAGAAGCCCACGCATGACTTATTTTCTTGAGGAAGCCATTGTGTATCGATATCTATACAGATCTTGGTAGAGGAGAAACCTGTGTCCACTGGCAAGGAAATCCCAAAACAACTAGGATTATTCTTCCACTGCAGCCTTCACCTGCCTTCACAGCCACTGAGAAGTATGCTTTCTACATCTGTCTTTTCCACCACTGAGGTCTTTATGTTGTGTTGGACTGCTCTTTGACTGATACCTCCTCATCTTTGACTTTACTGCCATGGGTGACCCTACCGGGGTACAAAACTTCTGGTGGTGTTGCTCTAGGGTCACTGGTACATGCACGCCTCTCCACCCTGTCAAGGTGGCAGTCCTTGGAGAGGATACCTCAAATTGGGGAAAAAACTAGCCTCGTATTGGGCTACATGGTGAGAAAAGATGCATCTTACTTTGAGGAAAGCCATCTCAACCTGGAGGCAGAAAAATGACAGAAACAGAAAGAAAGGAAACAAGACCAAGAAATCCGTGGTTTGAACCTTCCTTTAACCACCACCTGTAGCATCTGCCAGAGAGTCTGCAGTTCTAAGACCAGACTTCTTAGCCATCAACAGACTCATCTACAACCCTTTACTTGACCCATAGGTGTGATCATCCTCTACTGTGAGGGATCACTGACAACTTTGTGTAGCAGTTTGCGCTTGTCCCTATTGAATTTAATCAAATTTCAGGCCCCTTCCCCAAAATAGGAGGATCATTTTTAATTCTAATTTGTTCTCTGAAGTGTCTTCTACATTCCCAGCATAATGTCACACAAAAGTTCATTAACTGTGCACTTGATTCCAACCTTTAAGCAATTAATGAAAATGTTGAATCATATTGGGTCAAGGATCGACTCCTGGGAACCTCACTTAAAACCTCTTCCTGGTTAAACACTGAACCATTGATGACATCTGTTTTTGAGTATGATGGTTCAACTAGTTATATGTCCACCTTACAGTAATTTTATCTAGACTCTTTTTTTCTTAACTTGCTTGTGAGAATGCCATGGAAGTATGTCAAAGGCTTGTTAAAGTCAAGGCATATAGTATTTACTGTTTTTCCCCCCAACCACAGAGCTCCTCACTTTTTTTTTATATATATATATATGAAAGCAGTCAGGTTTGCTGATGCATGATTTACTCTTGGCATTGATGTTAGCTGTTCCTGAGCACCTTGTTATCTTCTAGGTCCTTAAAAATTGATTCACAGGTGGCATGTTCCAGTATGTTTCTAAGTATTGAAGATATACTGATGGATGTGTGATTCCCTGAGGCCACCTTTAAAAAAATTAACTTTATATTTGCCCTTTTTGAGACCTCTGGGACTTCACCTGGCATTCATAAGTTTTCAAAGATAAGTCAGTGGTTCCCCAATTACCTCAGCCAATTCTGTGAATACTTTAGGTCCCATTGATTTGAAGGAAGCCAGATTTTTGAAGTAATCTCTAGCCTATTCTTTTCTTAATCTTGTGTGATTATCTACTCCCTATATTCTTGCTGCATGTCATTTGTTGTTGTTTTTGTGAAGACCAAAACGTTAAAAAAAAGTCCTCCATTTAGCAGAGGCCCACTGCTTTTCTTGGTCTTGCTCTTACTTATAACTTATGTAGAAAAGACAACGCACACTTCTATCCTTTGCCAGTTATGTCTCAATTTTATGGCCAAAAATATCGATTGACTGTCTCAGTTCCCAGACCTCAACCTAATAAAAGCAAATTGATGCCATTGGGAAAAATATACTAAATGGAAACATTTGGACGGTATCTAGACAAGTGCAGCCAGGCGGTATGTGGCACTGTGGACACATCTGCAGTGTCACATGCCACACATTCAGCTGTTCTCTGCAAGGTAGTAGCATAGGGGTGGTGTTTATCCCGGGAGATCCTGGGGTCAAAAAAAACCTGAACAGAAAAAGAAGGGTGGCACAGATAGGGATAGTGCATCCCAAAACTGGAGCCTGGGCAGCCAAAGCCACACCTCGAGCAAAAGGATTGCCATGGCTGCAGCTCCTGGAGGTGTCTGGGACCCCAGATATGGCTACTGTGGCCAGCCCAGTGCTGGCCCCATCCTCCTGTACCCCACCCTGGGTAACCTGCCATGTGCTGCAGCACATGTGGCAAGATGTTCCCCAGAGATAAGTAGCAGCAGTACAAGGGGAAACAAATGTCTAAGCTCATGTGGATCTGGCTTTGGAGAGTTGAGTAGGTTAGTACAGTAGGAACTCTTAAAATGATGCTAATGGAAGTAGACCCCAAGTAGCTATAAATTAATAAAGCTCTATAAAGGTGAATGGAGTTATGTCTTGAGGTAGTGTTGTCTCTAATCAAGAATATGTTCTTTAGTAGAACTATGCGTTTTACCATGGTTTAGGATTTGCCACTTCAGAGATTAAGGATTTTTCTTTGTTGCTTTTTAAGCATTGCATGCATTTGCAGATAAATATTTCTGTGTAGTATCTAAAATGACCTGGCGTTTTGCAATGTAGTGAATGCCATGAACTCCCTTGACTGTCAACAGGGGTTCAGGATGCTCCAAATCATATTGGCTTAGACTCTTTGATTTTTGGTTACAAAAATAATGAAGTCAGCCTACTGTGCTACAGCCTACTGTGCTACTTGATGGTGAAATACTTGGGAGGACTCTGAAAAAATGGCTCAGATGTTTAGCGAAGCTGATTGGGTATTGCATACTGAGATTAAATTCTTGAGATTAGTTTCAAGAAGGACAACCTAGAATAGAAGTCCCTTGTGGCTGCCATACAGGAGACCTAGGTTCAACTTCCAGATGTGTATGCAACTACAGCAATGGAGGCACCAAACATCTGGACGCAGTCTGGCCTTTGGATATTCTCTCAGTGGTCTAAAGGGAGGAATGGAAGGTCTTGGCAGCCTCCACTCCTTCCTCCAGGGCATGTGTGTTAAAGTCTGAATGACCTCTCCCTCATACACCATGATCTGGAAGGATTGAAAGTTGTCAAATCCAAAATCTAGAGGAACTTCATTCATGTGTAATAGTGGACTTTTATATACATCTGTATAAATCTGGAGTAAGCTTGTCCCAGAGTCCTCTGATAGACCTTAAGTCTCTTAATAGACCTTAAATAATAGTTATTTTATTTGTGAAGTGGAACAGCTGGTAATAAAGAAATGTTATGCAAACCCATGAAACAGCCTGTGTTTCTTATGCTAGCAGTCACTTGGCATCTTGTACCATGCTTTATAGTGTGCATCTAGTGGGTCAGATTCAGTACTGGTGTGACTCCACTGATTCCAGTAGTGTAGGGATCCCTCCTGCCAGGGTTAAAATTGACCTATGTGCTGTATGTGTCTCTGTGTGGATGTGCGTGTGCATGTGTGTTTCTGAACCTGTTATGGTTGTACCTGTGGCTAACGCACTGGGGACTGAAGCAGGGACCTCTTTAACTTAATAATGGCATCTCAAGTTCTCAGCCTAGGGCAATATCTTACTCTTGCCCCATGTGGATATGACGCAAAGGAGCACCTCTAAAACAGTTACCAGAGGGTTAGTGGATTAGTTGCACATCTTAACTCTAGTGCTTTTTCTTTGTGACAAGTTGGTGACAAACTAAATCCAAGGATATGTTGCTAATGGAGAAAAAAAAACATCCTTCCAGAGAGATATGGCATGATCTCACAGCCTCTATTAGTACTGCAGAAAATAGAAATCTACTTTTGCTCCTGTGGTCCCAATTCAGTGGCCCTTTCCTATTTACAAAGCACTTTAGTATGGGCTTGATCCTCAAAGGGACATTAGGCCTAGTTCCACAAATGACTGTACCAAGCCCTGCAATCCTATGTACCTAGTCCCCTTAATGGACTCTAGAAACCCCTGGGATGCTTATCCTGGGTCTCTATATGATGCATAGGAAAAACAAAGTGCCTTGGTACAAGCATCTCTTTGTTTTTCTATAACAGCTCAGCAGTATTCCTCCAGTATGTGAGAGGCCTGTATGAAATTACTTTCTATATTTGAGTAGCATCAGGATCTTTTAGTTGTAGAAGAAAGGGTTGGCTGGTCTGAGTTTGCCACCTTCATGGACAGAAATCCTGAGTGGAGAGAAGTACTTCCTTCCAGCCAAGTCAGGTGCTTGCTTACCTATTTGACAGCAAAAGGGCCTCAATCCTGGACTACTCTTTGGCATTTCCTATTGGATAACTTAGGTGACTTTCCCTAGTATTCTGGCTCTTGTTGGTCCCATTCTTAGGTTGTTGCCTAACTTTACCTAGGCTTTATATGCACAAAACCTGACTTGGGTTATGGACGGAGATCCCACTAAAGTGTAAGATAAAGCGATTTAAATTATGATTTAGAGAGGCTCCCTTTAGGGGGCAGTGAGTTAGAAAGGGACAGAGTCTGTAGAGGTTGTCTACTCCTCCACAATTAAAGTTTGTTTAGTTCTGCTCATTCATTGTATATCTTTATTTTATTGAACCTGATGGTCACTACACTGCCAGTAGTGGAGTTAGGCCAGTGGTTAGGCCATTTAGGCGCTGGGATTGCACGAGATTCTTTCAAGTGCGCTGTGAGGTGCTGCACCGTATTAGCATTATTGGGTGTGTAAGCACCCACACATGCTTCACAAGATAAACCCAGAGGGTTCAAATCAGAATCTATCATATGAAAAGTTGTTTTGACATATCATGGTCCTTCTGTGTGCCTTGTAACAGAATCATTACTCTAGTAGTTTTCTGTAGTCAAAAAAAAAAAAAAAAAGGAAAGAAAATTAAGAGCTGGCATTTTCCAAGGGATGCCTTGAGTCTAAAAAGGTTATGAACCACTGATTTAGGATTCTTGTGTTGAAGACTCCATTGTGGAGTTAGCTCTCAGTCCTGAGGTCGTGTTGGTTTTAGGAACATCTTAAGCGCTTTGTTGATAAAAGGTCAATTTAAGCCTGCACATAGCTATTTTGAACTGGAGTCTTAATGGTACTGAGTGAGGAGAAAGGAATTGTCATCCAGTGCCTAGTGTTTTAAAATATTCATGCTGACAACCAGCACTGCCCGCAGCAGCATCTCATAGGATTTTCTTTTAGAATAAGCTGCCTATGACACTTTCTTTTGCTAGCAAAAGCTACTCTTCAGAGAGAGTGAGATTTTGAAGGATTAGGAACAGTTGCTTTCTTTTTCTGAATCATGACTTCCTTTTGGCATTGAGGTTTATTAGTGACAATATTTGCTAGCCTCTGGCAAAGGGAGGTGAGAGGAATCTTTTATTAAGGTAATGGAGCAAATTACATGCGAAAAGAAACAAAGTGTGAACTCTGCATTACAAAGAACGCTGTGAGAACTGCAGCTGGGTTACATGCTAAGATGCCAAAACAGCTTGTAATTTTAATAGAATAAAATCAGCACTAGACAGTTTCCAATATTGCCCACCTGTCTAATTTACCTCAAGGGCACTGGTGCCATGAATCCACCAAACTAAAATCAGCAGTGCTTTTATTTTCACTTATTCACTGAAAGACAAATAACTGTAGTCAAGATCAGTCCAGCTGTAAAAGAAATTTAATCAGAAACAGGAAGTAGTCAAGCTTTCATTGACGCTATAAAACATCCCAAATCAACAAGTCTCTCTCTTTCACTGCTCCATAGGTATTGAGCTTATGGATTTGGAATGAGTTGTAAACTCAACATGAAATGTAAAGGACCTGCCTTTTCAGTCGCTTTTGATACTGTTGTTGATTCTTAGATGGGTCCTTTGCAAGATTCAGATTCAGCTCTCGGCTCCCAACTCCCTTGGGCTTGGGAGTCCAAGTGGTGGTTCTTTTTGTTCCAAACTGGAAGTTAGATAAAGATGTAGTTCAGTTTGGATTGTAAACCACCCCAAGATTTGGGGCATTTAGGCGTAGGGCTGTGCTTTCCACTATTGGTAGGAATAACTCTATGTGGAAAGAGCCAGAACTCACAGCCAGTCATCATAGTATCATAGTATCATAGTGTCTAGAGTCGGAAGGGACCTGGGCAGATCATCTAGTCCGACCCCCTGCCTTGGCAGGAAAGAGCACCGGG
>JAGPOW010003395.1:42078767-42093364 GCA_030014935.1 Caiman crocodilus | reverse complement strand
AAAAAAAACAGAACTGTTTAGTAAGGGTGCATCTATAGAGATTTGGGGGCTGATACCGTTTCCCAATAGTTAAGGAGGCATATTGACCGATACTGATCTGATTTCTGATGCAGCTGGTGCCAGCTGGTAAGTTCATGTGGTGAAAGTGGAAGGAAGGGGGCTGGTGGGGCAGATCAATGCCCCCCGCAGTGAGGGAGGGGGCAGGAGCAGGCACTGCCAGCTGGGACGGGGCAGGCATGGGACAGAGCCACAGCTTGTAGGGGGGTGGGCAACTCCCAACACCGCTTGCACCCTGGGAGGTCACAGGGGGGAGGGTGGGCTGGGCAAGCTGTAGCTGAGGGCTGGAGCCAGAGCTGCACTGGGCTGTTGTTGCCTGGTTCTGGGCTCAGGGCAGGCACTGGTGGCACTGGGAGAGAGCTACAGCCACTCCAAATTTTGCTGCAGCTCTGTTTTCAGCACCACTCCCTCTAGCTGCCTGGTGTAGCTCCAGCTCAATGCCCTGCCTCCACCCACACTTTGGGAAGAGTGGGGGCTGTGCCAGGGGGCTGGAGGCAGCAGCACCGGGACCAAAGCTGCGGCAAAACTTGTGGTGGCTGCAGCACCCTCCCAGCATTGTTGGTGCCAGCTCAGAGCCCAGCCCCTGGTGAGAATAGCCTTGCACAGACCTGGCTCCAGCCCACAGCTGCAGCCCGCTTGCCCTGTGCAGATCCAGGAGGCACGTGTTTCCTGTGCCGTCCCAGGGTGCAAGCAGTGGCAGGAGCTTCCCCCACTCCATAAGCTGCAGCTCCATCCCATGCTTGCCCTCCCTTGACTGGACAGTGGCTGCTCCTGCCCCCTCCCTCCATCATCCGTGGGGCTTTGATTTGCTCCCCACCACAAACCCCTTCCCTCCCCCTCCCCTTCCACACTACAAGACTGACAAGCTGGAGGCAGCTCTGCATGCTACCTGTTCTGCTCCTCACTGCCTGAGTGCTGGGCTGCAGCTGCATACAACATGATCATTTATCAGCCAAATTATCTACCCCATCAGGCCGATTCCCGATACAGCCAGTTTTCTTTATATCGGTACCGATCTGATATCAGACTGATGTATCGATGCACCTCTACTGATTAGTTACTTATTTTAATGTTGCAGGGGTGTTGGTTGTAGACGTGTTAGACTAAGGACATAGGCAGACAAAACTCTTTGGGTAGTGGGTGATATCTTTTATTAGAGCAACTAAATATTTGCAAAAAAAAATGTTTTTCTTTGCAAGCTTTTTGGCTCGCATGGCCTTTATCAGGCAAAGGAGAAATTAGAGAGGGTAAGAGTTCCTCCAGGTGAAAAAGCCAGTTTATAGAAAGTTGCTCTGTAAAAATGCAAATGAGTGGGGAGACAAAGGCTGGAGCAGGCAGGGTACCTGGGGTTTCAGATGGCAAGCAGGATGTGGGGTGCCATAAATCTGATAGTAATAGTTATCCCAGGTTGGGACTATATGTCACTGTTGAATTTGGCTTCTTTGGTATTTTAAACCACAAAATAAGGGGCTATCTAACCAATTTGTCTAGATAAAATAATTGTGCATTCTTACCAGCAAAAGCTATAATAAAGTATAGAAGACAGGCTTGGAAATGGCATGTTTGTATTATAGCAACACAACAATATATTAATTTGTATTGTAAACACCAGCCTAGAACAGGAGTCCACTGTGCTAGGTGCTGTTCCTCCATGTAGGAACAGATAATCCTTGCCTCAAAACTATTGCTTTCTGAGTAAACAAGGAAAATTTGTTTTTAGCACAGGTGCTTTTGAGAAGGACTTTGGCACCTACTTAAATGCAGTAGTAATAATGCTTGATATTAGTCTGAAGCCAAAGGCTCAGAGTCGACAGCATTTAAAGCCATGGTAACCCCACAGACCAGCACTGCTCAGTGTGTGTGTGTGTGTGTACTACAGATACCCCCCACAAAGGATACGTGTGCTAATTAGCTGTCACTCATAACTGAAATTGGGTGTTCTTGTCACCAGTGGGATGCTCCAGAAATTTGTGCAGATGAGATGCAGGCTAACCCAGTCTGGCTCTACCTTATTGAGGGCAGGGCCACGCTAATCATGTGTGCCAGGCTAAGTGGGGGAGGAAGAGGGGGACAGAAAGGGCTTGAGGGATTCTGGGTAAACTGTTTGGGGCCCCATTTCATTATATTTGCCAGATATTTAAGGCTGGTGAAGAAACAGGATTATTGGAAATGTGAAAGAAAGGTGCAGCTTAGCTGTAGGAGTGAAGAGGAAGTAAAAATGTATTCAATCTGTAGCTCACCAAGACTTTAAAAACAGTTGCCAGTGAGGAGGAATGCACTTAATGAACACTACCATATGTTTTATTCAGATGGGCTGTACTAACCTGTCTTTGTGATAGGTTCCCAGCAGCATTTTCTCAGCCTCTTGGGCTAAGATCAAGTGATCAGCTGAAAGTCTTAGCCATACCTTAAGGGCAGATGGGGATCGATGGAGGATCAGGATGTAAAGGGAGAAGGAGGGAAACCTGAGGCTCAAAACAATGGCAGTGGTGGCAAGTAACCAGAAGGTAGAAAGTGAAATGAAGAATAGAAAAGAAAGTCTAGAAACAGGTGGAGAGTAGATAAAGTTGGAGGAGCAGAGAAGAAAGACAACGAAGAAGATGGGAGCAATAGTCAAAGTAGCAACAATGACAGATGCAGTGGCAAAGAAGGTGATGGAGAGAGAAACAAGGCCAGAGGGAAAATGGGAGCAAAGGATACTGGGAGACAGAGTAGAAACAGCAGTAGTCGATATGTTGGATGAGCAGCAGAAAGCAGGAGGAGTACCAACAGAATGTACCACGAGTGCTATGGCAGGAAGACATGAAAGATGCACCAAAAGATGTCAGGGACTAGTGGAGACTGCAGATAAAAGCCATATCAACTGGTAACAAGATGCAGGCAGGAGTGATGATGAACAGGAATGAGTTCATAGAAAAGATACCACTTGAGATATTGAAGGTGCGGGCAGAACATCTCAGCAGCCTGACTGCTTCCCAAAAGTTCATAGTTTCATAGTTGGTAGGGTCAGAAGGGACCTGAGCAGATCATCAAGTCCAAACCCCTGCCATGGGCAGGAAAGGATGCTGGGATCAAACCACCCTGGCAAGGTGTCTGTCTAGCCTCCTTTTAAAGACCCCTAGGATAGGAGCCAGCACCACTTCTCTTGGAAGCTGGTTCCAGATCCTAGCTGCCCTGACTGTGAAGCAGTGCCTTCTGATATCCAGCCTGAATTTGCTCTCTGTCAGCTTATGACCATTGTTCCTTGTTACTCCCAGTAGTGCTTGAGGGAACAGGGACTCTCCCATCGACTGCTGCAAGTTTATAGATGGTCACCAGATCCCCTCTCGGTCTCCTCTTGTGGAGGCTGAACAGGTTCAGATCCCGAAGCCTATCCTCATAGGACCTGCCCTGCTGCCCTCTGATCATGCGAGTGGCCCTCCTCTGGACCCTCTTGATGCTGTCCACATCCCTCCTGAAACGTGGCACGGCAAATGGAAAAACGTGGGCATTTACTTACTGGCACAGTGAAAAGTACAAAATTTGGGGGGGAAAATATGCAGAGGAATGTGGAAGGGAGGAATTAAGAGGGATAAAGATTATAGTAGGGGAAAAGTCAAGGGAATGAGTCATAGTAGGAATGTATGTGGATTTATTAGAGGTGGGAGAGAGAGAAAGGTAGGTGGAGTTGCATGTGCAAAGAGTAATGTGTGTAGATAAGGTGCAGGACAAATATGGTATTCAGAGGTGGTCATAGAGAGCACAAATTGCGTTGGCAGCAAACGAACAGAGTGTGGGTGGGGTATAGCACCTCCCATCTGTGATCCAGCTGGGGCCCCACCAGGGTTTTATACTATACCAATGGGCAACTACAGCAATGCAGCAAATGTGGCAAGGAGGTGTACCTATCTACATGCTGCCCTGTCATGGGGTATTACAGATATGAAGTAGCTGCAGAGCACCAGGAATCCTTAAAATGCACAAGCTGTGAGGGAGAAGGACACTTATTCCATAGTTGTCCCAAAGCCTATGCAAATAAGATCAGATCTACTGAGGAACAACGTGAATCGGAAAGGAACAGTGAGGAAGAAGAGGAAGGTGAGACGGACGTAGAAATGGTGGACGAAACCCTGCAGAAAGGAGAAAAGGAAAAAGGTTGGAGTGTAATATCTGTAACTGAGGAGGTTCAAGAAGAAACAGGAAGAGAAGGGGAGGGCAGAGCGGGAGAGAGCCCAGCCATGGAGGTTGGGGAGGGTGAGAGAAGAAATCAAACAACCAAAAGAAATGCAGGTGGCAAATAAAAAAAAGAGCATGGGAGTCAGGAGGGGGATTGGAGGAAGAAAACGGGAAGAAATCTGAAAACGAAGGGGAATGAGTTGGAGTCAGCTGAAAAGCAGCTTCCCACCATTAACTCCCTTGGGCTCCAGTCCTGAGTGGTGAGCTGAAGGCAGGAAAATGGAAGCATTCTTGAATGCAAAGGCAGCTTGCAAAAGTGGCAGGCATGAGAGTGGGGGAGATCACAACGAGCAGCAGCCAACAAGCACAAAGGCACCGATTATAGCATCTATTAATGTCAGGAGTGTATTAACAATGAAAAGATGGGAACAGATTGAACCAGTGTTAAAACTAGACATAATCCGCCTACAAGAATGTGGGGTACCGGGAGAAAGGGATTATAAGCATTTTGAGAAAAGGTGGAGATGAGGAGTGTCCTGATGGTTGGGGACAAATGAAAACAAAGGGATCAAGTGGCAATACAGATTTTCCTCATTTTATGCAGGTTCCGTATGTGCGAATTCACTCTTATGCAATGTTCCTTTTTATACCAAAAATTCATTACATGCAAGGTAAATTAACTCTTATGCAATTGGTGTGGTGGAAGCCTGCAGACAGCTGCTTTGTACAATGCATTGTGGGAGCGATGTGCGCAACAATATAGCCTCCTGCATGGATCTGCGCTCTCGCTCGTCGTCTGCGACATGTGTTTCTGTACTTGCCATCCCCATTATTGTAACACTAGTCAATTGCCCGTCAAGAATGAGAAGTTTTCAACGTATATGCACCAGCAGAGTAGGAGAGGAGGAAGGCTCTGCTTGGAAATCCAGCAATTTATGTGGTTGGAGGGAGACAACAGATACTACTGGGGGAATTCAGTTGCATAATTGTAGCAGGACACAGGAAGGAAGGAGGTCACAGAACTTTAGACAGTTCATCCAAATTGTTAGCAACGAGCCCACTTCTCACTCCCTCAGTCTCCCTGCCTCCATACCACTTCACCCCTTCTCATACGGGGAAACATAAAACACCCTTCACAACTCAGAAGACAAACTTAATAAATCCCAAAAGAGGCATAACCCCACCCCTATTGGGCTTCCTTATGGTGCACAGATGGCCCCTCGATACCTCCGCTTGGTGACGGAGCCTCCTCCACGTGGCCCCACTCCACCTACCCATGTTTAGCGCTACTCTCTGTCCAGTTTCCTGCCGGCATGACCCTCTCCCTAGATCTCTTGGGAGCAGATGCCCTCTCTCTGGGTCTTCCCTGAACTGCAGCCCTCTTTCTGGGTCCTGCCAGAGCATCAGTCCTCTCTCTGGGTCCCCTCCTTGTGGCTCCCTTATTTCCAGGTCTTCTCTGCGTGGCTGCCTTCCCTCTGGGTCTTCCCAGGTCCATTGACCTCCCTACACCCGGGGAGCTCCTAATGGTTTGTCTCCTGGCTTGTCTGCAGCTGTTGTTCTGGCTTCAGGTGCTGACTCGCTGGTAGGTCCTCCAGTCCTCCGCAGCCGGCGTGCGCAGTGGATTCTGTTGTCCCGCACCTCCAGCTGACACCGCCGGCCAAGCCCTCTCCCAGCACCCACGTGCCCCTGCTCCCTCTCACCACCGGCCCATTTATTTCCATCGGCTGGCGGTGGGGAGTGACGTCATCCGCCGGCCGCAGTGACTTAAGGCTCGCTGAACACCTCGTGAGGGCTTTCCCTGCTGTCCTCGCTCCTCCTCCCGTCCTGTGGTGAGCAATTTTTCTCTCTTTACTTTTTCTTTCCCTGTTCTACCCCCGCCTCAGCCCTGGGGTTCCCCTTGTGCGCTTGGGAGTCTCCCCAGTTTTTCTCTCCCTGTGACATAACCCCCCCCCTTAAGCTGCCTCAGGGCAGTCCGTTTAGGGGTGTTGCCATCGTACCTGCATCAGTCTGACAGGCCTTGTGCTCTGGGCCATTTGTGGTCTCACGAGAGGCCATGGCGTATCTAGAGAGAAAGTCCGCCATTATGTTGTCCGTTCCTGCCTGATGCACTATCCAGAACTTGTCAGGTTGCAGAGCTAAAGCCCAGCACATAATCTGGGTGTTATCCATTCTTGCTGTGTTAAGCCATCTCAGTGGGGCATGGTCTATGATCAAGATGAACTCCTGCCCTGGCAAGTAATATTTGAATTTTTCCATGGCCCATCTTACGTCTAGACATTTCCGTTCGATTGTGACATACCTTGTCTCGGCTGGTAACAATTTCCGACTGGCATAAGCCACAGACCATCCAACTCCACTGTTGTCCTGAGTGAGAACTGCTCCTACAGCGGTTTCTGATGCATCCGTCTGTAATATAAAAGGTTTCTCGAAGTCAGGAGTAGGTATTACCACATCCCTACATGAGGTGTCCATCAGCTATGTCTTCCGTCCAATGTATTTTTTTTCCTTGGGGTCCCCTCAAAGCATCTGACAGGGGGGCTGCTAATTCTGAAAACTGGGGTACAAATCGATGATAATAATTTACCAGACCTAAAAAGGATAGGAGCTCTTTAGGTGTCTGTGGTGGTTGGAATTTCTTGATAGCTTCTACCTTATCTGCTAGTGGTCATATAGTCTCTTGTCCCACCAAAAACCCTAAAATGTTTTGTCTGCTGCTGGGCTAGGGCACACTTTTTGGGGTTGGCTGTTAATCCCATTGTTTTCAGCTCCGTTAACACTGCTCTCAAAACCTTGACGTGTTGTGCCCATATCTGGGCAAAGTTAACAATATCATCAATGTAAGCAGCCACATCACTTGCATGTGGGGCTAGAATTCTTTCTATCGACTGTTGGAACATTGCCACTGCCCCATGCAACCCGAACCTCATCCTTACGAACTTGTATAAGCCCCATGGCGTGCCAAAGGCCATTTTGGATCTATCCCACGGGACAACGGGTATTTGCCAATAGCCTTTTGCTAAATCTAGGTTGGATATAAATTCAGTGGAACCGATTCTCTCCACCAACTCCGTAGCATGTGGCATTGGGAAGGCATTGAAAATAGTGATTTCATTTAGTTGCCGGTAATCTATGCAGAGCCTCAAAGTGCCATCAGGCTTGGGTACTGGCATGATAGCGCTTCGCCAAGGACTCCATGAGGGTTTTATAATCCCTAACTCTAGCATTTTTTCCACCTCCTTTTTTATGGAACCTGTAAGATGGTGGGGTATTGGTCTCCATCAATCCCTTACTATAGCCCCGGGGGGACTTATATAATGGTAAATGCCTTGTACCCACCCTGGTTCTTCCCGAAATGTCTTTAAATTCTTCTCTGATCTGCTGGATCTCTTCCTCCTCTTCGGGCGTTCGGGTTTTCCCTACTTGTATCAAGTGACCTTGTGCTTCTGGTTTGACTACGTCTCCTTGCGGCCTGTGATCTTCCCCCTCCATAAAGGTCACCCAACCCTTGGGTTGTCTCCATTCATGTAAGAGATAAACGTGGTAAATTTGTTTAGGCTTAAGGTGACCTGTTCTATATACCTCGTAATCTACGGGCCCTACTCTCCTTATGATCTCAAAAGGCCCATTGTGTTAATACCTTACTGGTGGAAGTGGGCGGCAACACAAGTACCTTCTGTCCTGGTTGAAATTCTTGTGGCCGGGCTCATTTATCATACCTCTCTTTCTGTTGCTGTTGAGCCTGCCACAAATTTTCAGCGGCCACCTCTCGAGCTATCCGCAGCTGATTTTGGAAAGCCTGTTGATATTCTGACACATTTTGTGCCTGAGTGACTGGTAACTCCCAGTCTTCCCTTAGTATTTGTAAAAGACTCCTAGGTGGTGCCCCAACACTAATTCAAAAGGAGAGTACTTCAGAGAATCAGAAGGGGTATCTTGTAGTACAAACAATATGAGGGGAATTAGTAAATCCCACTTTTTGGGGTCTCCCTGGAGACACCTGCACAATACCGTCTTCAGGGTCCTATTTAGTCTTCCCACCAGCCCATTCATCTAAGGGTGATAGACGGACGTGCGCAGTTGCCGATTTTTAATGTCTGACGAACGGTCACCTGCTTCTTTGATGTCTTCTGTGAGTGTCCTCCTCCCCTGCACCTCACCCTTTACCCTGCCCAGCGGGTCCTGGTTGCTTCTGCAACTGACTGTACGCTCCCCTAAATACTTAAACAATGAGCCCACCTCTCACTCCCTCAGTCTTCCCACCTCCATACCACTTCACCCCTTCTCATACGGGGAAACGTAAAGCACCCTTCACAACTCAGAAGACAAATATAATAAATCCCAAAAGAGGCATAACCCCACCCCTATTGGGCTTCCTTATGGCGCACAGATAGCCCCTCGACACCTCCGCTTGGTGATGGAGCCTCCTCCATGTGGCCCATCTCTGTGGCCCCATTCCACCTACCCACGTTTAACGCTACTCCCTGTCCAGTTTCCCGCTGGTGTGACCCTCTCCTTAGATCTCTTGGGAGCAGCTGCCCCATCTCTGGGTCTCTGCAACACAGCTGCCCTCTTTCTGGGTCTTCGCCTTGGAGTTGCCCTCTTTCTGGGTCTTTGCCTTGGAGTTGCCCCCTCTCTGGGTCCCTGCCTTGCAGCTGCCCTCTCTCTGGGTCTTCCTCAAACCACAGCCCTCTCTCTGGGTCCTACCAGAGCATCAGTCCTCTCTCTGGGTCCCCTCCTTAGCTCCCTTCTTTCTGGGTCTTCCCAGTGTGGCTGCCTTCCCTCTGGGTCTTCCCAGGTCTGTTGTCCTCCCTGCACCCTGGGAGCTCCTACCGGTTCATCTCCTGACTTGTCTGCAGCCGTTGTTCTGGCTTCAGGCGCTAACTTGCTGCCAGGCTCCTCCAGTCCTCTGCAGCCGGTGTCCGCAGTTGCTTCTGGTGTCCCACACCTCTGGTTGACACCACCGGCCAAGCCCTCTCCCGGCACCCATGTGCCCCCGCTCCCTCTCACTGCCAGCCCTTGTATTTCTGTCGGCCGGCGGTTGGGAGTGACGTCATCTGCCAGCTGCAGGTGACTTAAGGCACGCTCAATGCCTCATGTGGGCTTTCCCTGCCGTCCTTGCTCCTCCACCTGTCCTGCGGTGAGCAGTTTTTCTCTCTTTACTTTCTCTTTTCCTGTTTTTTACCCCCAGCTCCTGGCCCTGGGGTTCCCCTTGTGGGCTTGGCAGTCTCCCCGGTTTTTCTCTCCCTGTGACAGGGATGAGACAAGGGTGCCCACCAGGAGGGGGAAAGATACACTGCGTATTTTATGTGGATGACATAAATGTAGCAGTTAGAGACAGACTTTCAGTGGAAAGCAGTGGTGATGTGTAGGGGGTTCATGGAGGTGCACATACACCCCTGAGAGTGCTGGTGCACCCCCTCACAGTAGCATTCCCCACTTAGGTGGTGGGCAGGTGGGACAGGCAGAGCTCTGGAGCCCCCCTGAGAGTGCCGGTGCACCCCCTCACAGTAGCATTCCCCACTTAGGCGGTGGGCAGGTGGGACAGGCAGAGCTCTGGTGCCCCCCTGAGAGTGCCAGCTGGAGAGTGGGGGCACCAGGAAAAGTGCTGCTGATCCTTCTGGGTGCATCCCTGACTTTTCTAGGCATGCTGTGGATACTTCCAGGCAGCATTCCCCTTTAGAGCCAGCATAGAGGGCACGCTGCTTCTGGGTCTGTGTGATCAGCCGTTTGGGGATTCCCCTGCCTCCCCCTGCCCTGGTTGCTGGCAGGCCTCTGGGGGGGTGGGCAAGTGCCCCCCTGGTTCAGGAGGCACCAGTCACCCATGAAGGAAAGGGTGCCATTAGAGTATGGAGAAACAATGGGGGCTAAAGTAAATAGACAGAAAAGCACCATAGTAGGAGTGGGGAACTGGCAGGACTTGGAGAAGTTAAGCCTTCAAATAAGAGACGTAAAATTAGATTTCAAGAGATCCCGATGGATGCAGAGTGGAAAAGTAATACAGCATGGGGAAAGGTGATGGCAAGGATAAAGCAAATACTTTGGTTATGGTCTGGAAGGATGCTGTCCTTTGCTAGAAAAGTAGCGGCACTTAAGACTGTGCTAATGCTGATTATTCTATATATGGGAAATGTCTTTCCACTAATGTGGCAGCAGATAGCAAAAGTAGAGGGGAATATTTATATTCATCTGGAATGCCAAAAGAAAACAGTTGGCTAGAGCTGAACTGTAGGAAGCAAGAGAGATGTGGGGCTGAGGGCTGTCAGACTTGGGATTGTTCATTTATATAAAATAAGTAAGTGTGGTTTGCAAGATGATAATGGAGGGAGAGAGGAAAGCAGTGCTTATCGCGTAATTTCATGCAGCTGCAATTTTGAGGAAATGGTGATTATATCAGACCTCTTTGGAGAGTTCATGGGCATAGCAATCACTGATTCATTACATCTGGATGGAAGGTTTCATGCCAAGGTATAAAACAGGGAAGGGAAGGATGGAGGTCCTGAAGGATCATAAGGAACTGGTGAAAGCGGTGAGGGAAAGAGACAGAATGGCATCAGTGGGAAACTTCCCAGAAGGACAAGTGGAGAAGGTGTGGGGAGTGATGGCAGTTAAAAAAAAGACCCCAAAAAACAAAAAAAAACTAGACATGGAACATGCTGACTTAGTGTCTATGATTGTAAGAAATATCTTGCTGGTGAGAAATGTGCAACACAAATGGGGCTTGATGAGCTCATCAAGGTGCCCAAGGTAGAGGTGTGGGGAAGAAGAAATGTTGTGATATGTGTTTTGGGAGTGTACCTATGCAAAGAGGGTGTGGGAAAGGGTCCACTGCTGAGAGGTTAAAAAATAAACCTGTGTGTAGTGCAGGAGACAACACTATATGGACTTGTACCAAAGGAACTGGAGGAAATGTTATTACGGACTTTGTTAACATGCGTTAAAATTAGTTTATGTACAGTAAGAAACCTCTGAATTTTCAAAGGGACGGCTTTCATTGACAGAGAGTGGCTGAAGTTGGGGCTGCACGAACTGAAATACAGAAAACCCTTGGTATTCGCAGGTTCAGCATTCATGGTTTCAAATATTCGTAAATGCTGACCCCACATTTTAAATACACTTTAAACACTTACCGGAGCTCCTTGGGAGCTCCACGCTTGCTGCCACTGGGCTCCTGCTGCCACTATCAGGCTCCCGCTGGAGCTGTGCCCCACTTCCCAGCTGCTGGAGCACTGTGTGCATGAATGCAGACTGCATTCATGAACACGGTATCTTATTCTTGGATTTTGCCATTCACAGGGATCACGGGAACATATCCCCTATGAATGGCGAGGGTCGCCTGTACTATGTGAATTGGGACAAGAAAGAAATTAGAGAAGTAGTGGCAGAGAAGAAGTAGAGGCAAAGGACCGGACACACTTGTTTCTCTGAGCCAGCAGAAAGGACTGATGGGGGGGCAGAGAGTTTCAGGTAGTTTCTGAGGTAATAGTTTTTCATGGGTTTCTGTATGACAGTGGTCTCCAAACTTTTTATGGTGAAGATCACTTTTTGGCACCCCAGGATCTACCATCCTCTACTCCTGCTTCCCGGACAAGCTGCCCAAGCTCTGACCCACTCACTCAGCCCAGGCCGGGCATCAGGGGCATGGTTCAACCCAGCTATGTGCATCCTACTGGTCCCAGTTATGGAGTCTCTGACAGGCTGAGATTGACTGTCAGAGGCTCCACAATCGACCAGTTGATCGAGATCAACTCGTTGGTGACCATTGCTGTATGAAGAAAATGAGTTCTGTAAAGGGTTCTTTGGTGAAAAGTTGATACATATTTTTGAATCTGTGGTTGTTTTTACAATACAAAGTTTTGGTATAAAAAAAAAAAAGTGCTCAATATGTGACGCTTCTTAAGTGATAAAGGTTGTAGCTATGTTGGTCTAAAAAGCAAAAGCAGTCAGTATCGTTTATTAGACCAACTAGGTAGCTCCAAATATATTATTTATTTGCAAGCTTTCAGGCTCATGCACCTTTCCTTAGGCAAAGGCAAATGCAAGGATTGTAAAATTTCTTCCAGGTAGAAATGAAACTTCACATTGCACAGGAGACCTTAAGGGTGCTGTAAGTTCTTCTGGCTAGAAAAGTTCATTTAATGCAAATTAGGCTCAGATAAAAGTTGGAGCTGTCTATTTACTTCAAAGGTATCTGAAGGCAAGCAGGATATTAAATTATACTTCTTTCTTGCTAAGATGTTTCATCTTTCAGAGGACTGGAGGTGGAAAGGCTTTCCTGGGCAGGGAAGCTCTGTTGTGTTCAGGGTGTTCTGTTAAGTATGCAAATTTGGCTTGAAACAAAAGGCTGGAGCAGGGGTGTAAGCCTCCAGGTCTCAGGGTGTTGAATTTTTCTTTCATCTTGTAAAATTATCAAGTTTCTATTTATTTCAAAACATCTAATTCTGAGATATTCCATGTTTTGGGGATAAAAGTTGTACCTGTGTTGGTCTAAAAAGCAAAAGCAGTTAGTGTGGTAGAGGCGATATCTTTTATTAGATGAACTAGATTGTGGCGATAAGCGCATTTTTTTTAATTGTGAATAACAATTAAACAGGTTTCCATCAGTGTGGGCCAGGTATTTTAGTTATGCTCAGTGTTGGCTGCATTCAGTCAACTTCATAGTTGGTTTCCATTGCTTTTGTCAGCAATTTAGTGGTAGACAATGAATGTATTTAGTGTGATTTCCTTGTATATAATCATAAGACAAGGGGCTTTCCACCCCCCTGCCATTTGGGGGGGGAAAAAGCTCATCTTATATTTGCATAAATATGGTGTGTTGGGTTTAATGACTCTCATGTAAGGATCAAAAAGACACAGACATTTGACCAGACATGCTTTGAGGTAGGAAACATCCCTTGCATCCCAGGTGAGACAATTCCATAGCTAAATAGATATAACCGTTATGAGCCCAATGATTTATGAACCAAATAAATTCAGACTTAATGCATTGCATGGAATTCCTTGCTTTCCTTCTGAAATACGTGCACTCTCATTCTGTTTCTTTTGCAAGCCTTACATTTTCTTTAATGACACCATATTGTACGGTTGCTATGGATATTTAATTGAGAATCCTGGCAAAAACATCCCAACATGATCCCTATTCAACTGAACTTTTTTGTGACTGTCACTCATTCGTCTCCAGCGTTCTCCCACTCACGTTTGCCATGTGCATGTGCGGCAAGATGTAACACATCTTTCTCTGTGTGCCTGGTAGTGACAGCTTAATTTTGCAGAAGCAGCACCAGCAGTCAAGGCTGCAAAGGTGGAAGAAAATTCATCTTTTTGCTCTCTCTCGATCTCTTTTTCTTCCACAGTACAGTCCAGCTGCCTGGCCATTTTTAGAGTGATTTATGTCACAGACTTAGACTAGAGCCCCAGGCTAAGGGAAAGCAAGTCTGAGGGTAATTTTCTTTCAGTAGAACATTTTAGCAGAACTGAAGCTGCTCATGCTGAGCTCCCTAGAGGAACGACACTTATCAAATCATGTTGACGCAATGGGGATATCAAAACTATATGCCATGGGTTATGAAATATGCAACAGGCGGAGGTGGCAATTCGTGATATGAAATTTCCTGCATCTGATGCATCAGGAGGTTGTAGGACACTGCCAGGGCTATGTTTTACTGAAAAGCATATGCAAATACTCAAGCTCCTTTAAAATTGCTTTCACCCTAAAGGCTGGCCAGTTCTTAAGATTAATTATATTAATATGGTCATGCTTTGAAGTCCAAGCTGAGATCAGTGTCTTATTGAATTGGGTGCTGTATGCCCATGTCATGAAGGATCTTGCATTGCATTGGAGGTTGAAAGTCAGAGGAGAGAGAGAGAAGAGGGGAAATCTTCAAAGGAAAGTCAGGCTTTCCTGAAAGGTTTGGCTGGGGATGTGGTATTTCTCTGTAGTGGGAAAGGATCACTTTTAAATACTACATTTACATAATGGTGTTAAATGTACTTCCAACCTTAGAAGCACGTGCAGGAAGACACTTGAGTACTGGGGTTGTGTGAAGCTTCGGTCCCTGATTCAATTTGGCAGAGATTCATCCCAATATGGTGGCTGAATCTCCAAATCAAATCAGAACCCTCCAAGTTGATTCAGAAAGATTTGATGATTCAGACACAGACGTAGCTTTAAATGTTTTTTTTCTACATACCTCAAGGTACCATGTAGGTCGTAGAAGTAGGGTTGGAAGGGACCTTGTAGATCTTCAAGTCTGACCCCCTGCCTGGGCAGGAAGAAAACTGGGCTGAAATGACCCCAGCCAGGTAGGCATTGAGCCGCTTCTTAAAGACCCCCAGGGTAGGAGCCAGCACCACTTCCCTTGGAAGTTGGTTCCAGATCCTAGCCACCC
>JAGPOW010003395.1:42056960-42078667 GCA_030014935.1 Caiman crocodilus | reverse complement strand
CTGCAACAACTTGTGGTCATTATTCCTTGTTATCCCGGGAGGCGCTAGGGGAAACAAGGTCTCCCCCAAACCCTTCGGGTCCCCCCTGTTGAGTTTATAGACAGTCACAAGGTCCCCCCTCAGCCTTCTCTTGTGAAGGCTGAGCAGGTTCAGGTCCCGTAGCCTCTCATTGTAGGGTCTGCCCTGCTGTCCCCGGATCATGTGGGTGGCCTCCTCTGGACCCTCTCAATGTTGTCCACATCCGTCTTGAAGTGGGGTGCCCAGAACTGGACACAGTACTCCAGCTGTGGCCTGACCAGTGCTGCATAGAGGGGGGGCTCACCTCCTTGGCCCTACTTGAGATGCACCTGTGGATGTATGATAAGGTCCGGTTAGCCCTGCCGACCGTGACCTCGCATTTTCAGCCCATGTTCCCTTTCTGCCTCCGTGCTCTCAGGAGGGAGTTTCCCATCTTATAAGTGTGCTGCTGGTTACTACTGCCCAAGTGCAGCACCCTGCACTTGTCCGTATTGAAACGTATCCTGTTTTTGTTAGCCAATCCCTGCAACCCAGGTCTTTCTGCAGTCTTTCCCTCTCTACTAGCATGCCCACCTCACCCCAAATTTTGGTATTATCAGCAAATTTGAACAGGTTGCTTTTCACCCCATCGTCCAAATTGCTGATAAAGAAATTGAACAGTGCAAGCCCAAGGACCAAGCCCTGGGGGACTCTGCTCACCACTTCATGTAAATGCTGAGATGCTCTGGCAAATGGAGCATCCCACAGAAGTGCAGTGGGCTCCCCAGAGCATTTGGCAGCAGACCCATAAGAGGACCAGAAGCACTTCCAGTCCACTTCTGGGTCCACTGGAGAGCATGGTGGGGGGTCCCTCTGCAGCCCTCTGGCTTAGCAACTGGTGTCTCCTGGTTCGGGGGGGGGCATCTGAGATCCCCTATGGCCAATTGCCAAGTTGGGGAGGAGTGGGGGGAGGTTTGCCACTGAGCATGCTGGCCCCCTGCCCCCCGCACTCCTGTGGGATGTTACATCCGCCCCAGCATCACAGCATTCACAAGCCATGCCTGGTACCGCAAGGTACACAGAAAAAAAAGTTAAAGCTGTGATTATGGCTGAATTGCTGATTCTCTGAATCAGCATCACATCTTCAGATTCAGATTCGGCCGAATCAAATCGGAGACAGTGATCTGAATCTACTAATTGAATCATTATCATTTTGGGCCAAATCTGAATCAAATGCATCCTGTTTTGCACACCCTTATTGAGTACTATAGCATGTTGCTGTACATTACAACTTGCACGTGGTAACTCTAAGGAATGTTAGGTGGTACTAGGGTTAGTACCTACTATGAGCAGTCACCCATTAAGTACTATTGCCTGGTCTGATGTGAACTGGTCTGACTTGCTAGGGGGCTGTCAAGGAGGGGCATATCTAGGAACTGCCAAGTCTACCCCATGCCTGGCTCTCTAGCTCTCTAGTGGTACCCACTCAACCTCTTCCCACCTCTCTCCCTCCCCCTGGGCTCCCCACTTACCTATTTCCTCACACTGCCCACCCCCAATGTCTCACCCTCCCTGTGGCTCCCCACTGTCCCACAGGTGCCTGGCTCTCCCCAGGTCTCTGGAGCAATAGAGTTCTGGATGATAGATTGTTTACATTATTGGGGCTGGAAGCAGTGCATCGTGGGGTACTGAAGGACTGCAAATTGATGATATTGGCCCCATGGAGCAGACTGTTACTGCAACGCAAGCTGCTGAACACCAGCTGGAGATAGTCCTCTCCTGAAGAGGCATAACTTTGAGGGGCTGAGAGGGCACTTTTGCTCATTTTTTCCTGCCTTAACACACAGACACTCCCATCTTAAGAGCCTTTAATATGGGAAAGGTAATGTTTACAACACCCATAGAAATGTAACACACAGGATATGTTTCTACCAATGCTAGGGGATTATGGCTGGTAACAAATAACTGAATAATAACTACCTGGATCACTTTTACAGAGACTGGGAATCGTTTAGCTTTTCCACATCAGCAGTATTCAACACTGTTTTGTCTCTGCCTGCAGGTATAATTTCTATTCAGGCTTTTTAGACAATGCTGCTGCTTTTTCCTCTTAACCATCTTGCATATATACTTTAAATAATTATTATTCAAACTTGCACAATATCCCACATAAAATTATATAATGATTATAATGATCTTATCTTAATCCTTTACAATAATACAGCATCTTCCCCCTCCAGAGCGCTTTGAAAACTATTGGCCATTTTAAAGATAAATGGAGGCCAATTTGTGCATATTATTTTGTGCCTACATTTAGGTATAATGGCTGTTATCATTAAACTAAATAACTTTTTAGATGTCCACTCAGATATTTATTTATCGGCACGTGTGCAAGCATATATTTTTGTATTCAATGGTGGACTTAATTTAGTAAACATTAGTCTTTCTATGTAAACAGAGTTTCCCCAAGCTAATTTTGTTAATTTGTTCCAGTGCTGCTTCTACCAAACATTGAAAAAATCATGAGCCAAGTTCTTAGAATTACTATTTTAAAAAAAGAATACTGTAAGTTTAATTTACCTTCTAATGTTTCTACAGCAAACTTTTTTTCAAGTTTTTCCCTGGAATCATAAGGGCTAGAAACCTACTGCTAATAGCAGTGTATAATGAGAAAACACGGCAGCAATTGAAATATTTCAGTTTCTTAATGGAAATATTTTCCTTTGGGGCCATAACTCTCCCATGTTTACAAAGCAGCAAACACTCAATATTTTCTTGAGGAAGGAACTCTTTGCAAGCATGAACCGACTCCATTATGTTATTTTTCCTGAGCAAAGTATTTTCTCTGTGTGTGTGCACACAAGCAAAAAATATTTTAAAAATTATTAAAGTACTCATACCTGTCATGTTGTTGTAGAACTTATTTTGGAGACTCAATTCAAGTTAACCTATTTATCTGCGCTGTACTGATCTGGTTCTTGCTAGGTGTGTTTTGAAGGTGTGTTTTGTGTCTGTACAGCAGCTTTGTGAACATGGGAAAGTTTCAAATGATTAATATTTTGCTTACAAGAAGTGATATTTTTTCAAGTTAGCTTTGAACGCACTGAAACTCAGTTTCAATATATGGTCACTACTCCTGTTGGGAGTCTTTCTAAATCCTGTGACAGTGGATTGGAATATCCAGCTTTTCTACCTGAGGGGAAAGGGGCAGGATTATTTGGAGAAGTAGCTATTAAATCATATGGAATGTAAGAGGCTTATATATTCATATCAGCTTAAAAACATAACTGGATGCATTAGTATTTACAGATGAGGCCTTTAATTGAATTTTGTCAATAGACTATTAAAGCAGACTCAAGCACAGTTCAATCTTATTTATTCAGAACTGCGGTGGACACTCAACAACTTTCTGAGAGGTGGGATTTTGCAAGTAAGAAAACTTGAAAGGATGGCATTCCAAGTATAGGAGGTGGACAGCAATGTGTGGTCTTTCACTATGCATGCAGATTTATGTGGAGCTAGCCAAACTAACTTTAAATCAGCTAGCTAAGATACCAGACCCAGAGAGCCAGAGCTGAATGGAGTTCACTGCATTCTACTTCACACTGCTTCTCTGTATCCTGCAGCATTAAATATAGGTTCTGCAACTTGTCCTGGGACCTACACAGTATCTCTGGTGCAATAGAGAATTGAACCCAGGTCTCCTATGTCACAGATGAGCCCCCTGATTACTAGTCTGTTCTTCTTCACCAGCTATATTTAGCTCAAAGGGTTCAGGAGGGTTACAGATAAACAGCTTCAATTTGATTCATTTCTTCCCCCCTCCTCCCCTTTTAAATACAAAGGGTGAAATCAAAGTATAATTTCAGCTCTCTGCGAAACTTCTCCTATTGAGTTTGTATCCAAAGCATAGTTTGCACCAATTTTTCGCTTTTGCCTGCACCATGATTATAGTCATTTCTAAAAGAGACAAAGATAAATGGAGTTAATCTTGGCAGTAAATTATAATATTACAGTCAGTAAAGGATCAATGTCTAGGTGATAGCTAGATTATGTAGATAAGGAGTTGAAGTAAAGCAGTATTTGGCCAGCTTTATTCTGATCTCAGATCTTCATAGAACATAAAGCAACATAATTTAAAGCATCTCAGACACCTTCCACATTGTGTGCCTGGAAATCGGTCTGTGCTTGGAAACGGTGACCACCTGTCAGATGTGGTCTGCTTGGTCAATTCTGAGTAATTTTCTTCTCTGAGTCTCAGTAATATTTAATTCTGTTGGCACACTTGTCACTGCCGCTCCTTTGCCTCAGGCTCCAGTGAGTGGTATGCTGCTTGCTTCTTTCCTCTTCAGTGAAGAACATTCCCAGTGTGTTGAAAGTCACGTGCTGACAATGAAGTAGGAAGGAAACCAAGAGCTGAATGAGTTGTTGCTTTTCCATGTAAGGAACCAGAGTTTATCTTTGTGTAGCTGGAAATATTTTGAATGTCGGTGGTGTGGCTAGATGTCTAAAATCATCTTAACAAAGGAAATTGGGGCTGGGGTGGCACGGATGCTAAGGTTGACAGCCCCGAGGTTGCAATTTTGAGGACGTAACAGAAGTGCTCCAGGCATGGCCCTGTCAAATTCTAATGAATCTACAAATCTGCTAAATACCTTGTCATAAGGACTCAAGAATAATCCCTTACAAATCATCACTTTTTATAATCATTAGTCCTTTCCTGTCTATTTTTAGATGTTGATTCCGCAAAGCAAGGCCTGTTTAACTTAAGCATGTAAATGGTTCTGTTGGTTTTAATGAGACTATCATTAAGTAAAAAGGTTTTGTGTAGTTCATTTGTGGCCATACTTCCCAGAGCCCCTGGTAATTTCAGCTTGTAGCATTTCCTCCTTTCTGGCTGCCTATCCGTGTGATAGTTTGTATTCTAATTAGAATACATTAATTGAGTTGCTCTTCATTCTATTTGGAACCTTCCACCATGGCCTCACAATCACATGTATAAGCCCCTGCACACTTAAAAAGGGCCACAGGGGGTGCTTTATCTAAACCTCATTACATGAGGTTTAGATAAAGCGTCTGGCAGTAATTTTTAAATGTGCAGGGGCTTATTCACATGATGGTGAGTTGTTTTAATTAGAGCAGCTTTCTGGGAACTGCTGTAAAGAATCACCCAAGCTCACCTTGAGCAGTGTGAGGACTTGATCCCCTGTGTCATCTGGTCTATCGAGGGGGTGCCCCTTCCCCTCAACTCGCCTGCCATGACTTGATGTTATAATGTACCTGGAGAGGGGTCTTCAGTGGAGATCTTCTATCCTGGGTGGGGATCCCCACCAGACGATGGTACTCACGGACGCTTGGCGCGATGGTCTATGAGACTCCGCTTCCCATACACCCCGTCCACATGCCAACCGCTAGATGGTGTGCCCACGATGTTCTGGACCTTGTACGGGACTCTGGATGGTTCCTCTATTGTCCCCGCCACCTCTCCCTCCTTTTGGGAGCTATCCCAGGTTCGCCTAAAAAAGGCACTCCTCAGGGTCCAGAGGGGTCTCCTGGGAATTCCGCTGGGTCCTGGTTCTTCCCCGAACCTCAGCAATCTCTCTTACCTGGCAGGCCGTAGTCTGCTCTCCGGGCTCTTGAGCCCCAGCAGTCGTGGATGGATATGAGAGTGCCCGAGTTTGCATTCCCCTTGAGTCTCCAGCTCTGCCTCCCAAAAGAGCTGTCCGACAGAGTCCCGCGGGCTGGGCTCTGTCCTTTCTGAGCAGGGGCTGGCGGAGCGATCGCCCTGCCCATGCTCTCTCCCTCCTTCTGGCTCCTGGATCTGCTGGCATTTTTAAATCCTCCTACGGCTGCTATGGCCACCAGGATTGGTCGAGCTGTTCCCTGTGTCGGGAACAGCTGCTGCCATAGCTGGTGTAATGGTGGCTTGCATGGCCGTGGCTCCTGCTTCTCTGCAGGTACGAGTGCCACCCCAGGGCTCGTTCCTGGGGCCTGGGGTCCCCGGGTTTCTCCTTTTCCCCTATGATTGCCTGTGGGGCACCTCGCCGCCACAAGCAGCTATATAAGCAACCCATCTCATTATTGGGGGGCTTTGGCTGTAAGGAAAGTTTTGGAAATAAAACTGACTAGCTCTTCTCAAAAGTGGAAGGAATCTTGCACTCATTTGAGTGGCATTCAGTGATAAATTGGGAAAGTGCTGGTTAGATCGGTACTTCTGTGCCTACAAACTTAGATGCCAAATAGAGGCAGGGGGGTGTTTGTGTGTGTCACAGGAAGCAGAAATAATTGGAAAAGCACTGCTCCCTTTGTACTGCTGAAGTGTGACACTGAGTTTTTTCTACAGACAGATATGAAAGAGAGAAAAGAACTGCTCCAGTTTGCTCCTGCTGAGAGTGCTCTTGTTAATTGAAACCTTCAGTTTTGAGACTACCTCTTTTTAATTAGAGAACCACAAGGCTAGAAACTCAGGCCAGTCTGTAGTACAACATAAATCAATGCTTTTAACTTTTGGAGTCAGTACAGGAGTCAAAACTCCTTGATGCCAGTCTGTCTTCCTGCCCATTTATTTTCATGAAGAGGCTGCTTGCTAGCAGCACTGTCTGCTGCTAAACCAGACCTACCGCATGTGTGCAGAGAGCTACTGAAGGAGTACAGCTCCAGTTACTAAGAAACAGTGCTTTAGCTACCAGTGGGGTTGGTGTATTTGCGCTTCAACCCAACCTCATGTCAGGGCCCTTCCCTGTTTTCCCTATGCCTCAAATAAAATGAATAGAAAATTGTGATCAAAGCCAGGTTCAAACCCTGCAGTATTCCAAGCTTCCAACCACCAGTAGCAGAGCCATCACTGGAAACATCCATCCTCAAGGATTTGTCCATGTGCACTGGGCTTCAGAGGAGATCAGGAGCAGACAGATTGGTAATGCTAGTAACTGTAGAACTATGTTGCTGGGTATTACGGATTCACAGAAGTTTAGGGCTGGAAGGGACCTTGTGAGACCATTGGCTCCATCCCCCCTGCTCTGGGCAGGAAAGACTGCTGGGGTCAAATAACCCCAGCAAGGTGTGCATCCAGTCTCCTTTTGACGATCTCCAGGGTAAGTGCCTGCACCACCCGCACTGGGAGTCTATTCGAGAGTCTGGTCACATGAACTGTGAAGAAGATTTTCCTTATGTCCAGTCTGAAACCTTGTTCTAGGAGTTTATGACCGTTGCTCCTGGTTTTTCGCTAGGGTGCTTTGGTGAACTGTTGTTTGCCTAGCCCATGATGCTCTCTCCTGATATATTTGTAACCTGCCACCAAATCCCCGCAACATCTTCTCTCTTCTAGGCTGAACAGTCCCATATCTGTCAGCCTTGCCTCATGTGGCTTGTTTCAGGCCTCTAATCATACGAGTGGCTCTTCTCTGGACTCTCTCGAGCTTCTCCACATTCTTTGTGAAGCGTGGCACCCAGAACTGGCTGCCATACTCTAGTTGTAGCCTCACCAATGCTGAATAGAGGGGGAGAATAACTACTTTAGTTTTGGTTGAGATGCATGGCAGTATAGTGTTTGCTTTAACTGTAGCATCACATTGGTGGCTCATTCATTTTACAGTCAATTATGACTCCCAGGTCCCTTTCGGATGTGATGCTAGCATAGAACCACTGAGTCTGTAAGGTTGTTGAGGAATTTTCCTCCCCAGATGGAGCACTTTACCCTTCTCAGTGTTGAGCAGCATCTGGTTCTGGTCTGTCCATCTAGTTAATCTGTCTAAATCCACCTGGATCATCAGCCTACCCTGATGTGTGGCCATGTTTCCCCAAAGCTTAGTGTCACTGGCATACTTTGCCAGTGTGCTTTTCACCCCCACATCCAGATCATTGATGTAGATGTTGAAAAGCACTGTTCCAAGTACTGAAACTTGTGGGAACCACACTGGCTACCTTCCACCAGATCAACAGATCCATCTATTAGTACTCTCTGGGTCTGACCATGAAGCCAGTTTCCCACCATCTGACAGTTGAATTGTTGAGCCCATAGTCTCCTAGTTTTACCATGCGTCTCATGGGACACTAAATCAAAGGCCTTTCTAACGTCCAAGTAAATGACGTCGCCCTCATTTCCTTTATCCACGTGATGAGTAACAGAAGGAGATGAGGTTAGTCAGACATGACCTACCCACAACAAAGCTGTGCTGGCTGTCATTCAGATTTTTGCCTTCTACTAACATTGCATGTAGACTTTGAGAATTTTTTCAAGGATTTTTTTCTGGAATGGAGGTCAGGCTGATCGGCCTGTAGTTCTCTGGGTCCTCACTCCTCCCCTTCTTGAAGATAGGCACAACATTGGCCCTCTTAGTTTTATTGGACCTCTCTGGAGTACCACAGATCCTCAAAGAGGTTCACCAGTGGTCCTACAATGACTTTGGCTAGTTTGTAAAGCACTCTCAGAAGGAGCTCTTCCATTCCTGCTGACTTATAGATATCCAGCCTCTCTAGCTGTTCTTTCACCAGCTCTATATTGACTGTTGGTAGGTGATCATCCCTACTGTGATGATTCTGCATCATATTTGCATTCAGCAGGCTATCACTCTTAGACTCGTGGAATACAAATGCAAAGTACTCATTCATGAGTTCAGTTTTCTCCTTGGTGTCAGTGATCAGATGTGGTCCAGATACATTGAGCAGTGATCCGACATTTCCACTGGTTTTCTTCCTATTACCTATTTACCTATAGTACAACTCTTTATTGTCCTTCGTTTCGGTTACTAACCTAAATTCAGCCAGTGCCTTTGCTTTTATAATCTGCCCCCTACAGGTGTGGGCCAATCTTATGTAGTTCTCCTTGTGGACTATTCCTAGCTTCCATTGCTGACAAACCTCCCTCTTCTTTTTCAGAAGATCTGCTATTTTCCTGTTGATCCAAGATGGCCCCTCATCCCTTGTGCCACTTTTTTTTGCATACAGGTATGAATAACTTCAGTACACCAAGGATTGTATCCTTGAGGAACAATCGCTCTTTGTCCACACGCTTTCCCTGTGACCCATGATCCTGTAGGGCATTATTCACTAAAGCCCTTAGCTTATTGAAGTCAGCTTTTTTAAAGTAAAGAATCTGTACCTTACTGACAGATTTCCCAGCCCTACAATGGACAGTGAAAGTGATAGTGTTGTGGTCACTGTTGTCTAGGTTACCCTCTATCTTTAGATAACTCACCAGGTCATTTCTTTTGGCCAAGATTAAATCTAGGAGGGCATTTCTTCTGGTCAGCTCATATGCTTCCTGAGACAGGTAGAGCTCATTGATACAAGTCAGGAATCTATGCAACTGGTCAGATCTGGCCAAGTGTTCTTCCCAAGAGATGTCTGGGTGGTTAGTCGTCCATGACAACCATATCCTGTGCTCTCACAGCCTCTTCCAGTTCTCTGGAGAATTCCAAATCTAGCTCCTCCTCTTGATTTGGAGGTCTGTAATATATTCCTAAAGTTAGGTCCCTTTCTCCATGTGTCCTCTGTATGTTGACCCAGAGGGTCTCAAGTCACCCTTCCTTAGTGCCAATGTCAGCTTCCAAGGAGGTGTACTTCTCTTTTACATATACAGCTATACTTCCACCCTTTCCCCCTATGCAATCCGTCCTGTGTAGAGTAGCCCTCTTACCTGTGGTCCCACCAGGTAAGAGTAGAGTCCCACCAGGTCTCTATTATCTCTACAGTATCATAGTCCATACTGGAAAGCAGGAGAGCCAGTTCCTCCTGTTTGTTCCCCATGCTCCTGGCATTTGTGTATAGGCATTTGAGCCCTCCATTGGATGTCTTCGGTTTCCTGTCAGGTTGAGGAAGCTTCATTCCCTCAGCTTGTGCTGTAGTGTCCTTCCTGTTATCTCCTGTTGTAATGGTTATTTTTTTGTTGGCCCCTGGGCTTGCTCTGCTTATTGTTACCCTGTTCCCTGGCAATCCTTAATTTAAAGCTCTGTCAAAGAGGTCTGCCATTCCAGCCAAGAAAAGAGCCTTCCTCTTTGGTGTGAAATACTGTCGCTTTCTAGAACACCTCTGACTCTAAAGTGCATGCTGTGGTCCAGGAAGCCAAAATCCTCTCCGGAGCACTATTATCAGAGCCTTTGGTTCACCTTTTTGATACATCTGTCTCTTCTAGGCCCCCAGCGTACAACCAAGAGGACAGAGGAGATGTATCCGTCTCTCCAAGCAGCTCCTCTGCAACCTTTCCCTCTGCTAGAAAAAACTGTAGTCACATTTATTTTAACTTAATTATCCTTGATTTATTTGTTAATCAGTAAACTGGGCTTCATTACTACACTTATAAATGTGCAAGGAAAATGTACTCTTTTTATTCAAAGCAAAAAGAAAGAGAGATGCCCCCCGACCCCCTATGACACCCTAGTTGACCTTGCACTTGTCTTTTATTGTGTTGGATCAATAAGCAACAAGTTGAATGGACTTCTCTAACAACTCCCCAGGGCAAGGCATAGTCTTAAGGAAGTTATAGTGCCTGAGCTAAAGCCAGGACACAATCATCTTGAATGGTGGGAAAGTTGGTTCAAAAAAATTGTTCCGTGCATTGTAACACCACCAAACACAACCTGATACATTAGCTATAGGTTTAGCTACTGGGATGTCTTTTCCAAATCATCTGAAAGATCAGTGTCACACTATACCACTCCATTCTGACTCCATTGAAGCCAACTGGAAGTGGCTCCATGAAGCTATACACACCACAGGCCTTGAGATTCTGGGACCAAGCGTCCACAGACACCAAGACTGGTTTGATGAAAATGATGAGGAGATACAACAGCTGCCGGAAGAGAAACAATATTTCCACAGATCCTATTTCTATGTTAAGTCTGCATCGGCACAATACGCCTACAGCTCAATATGGAAGACCATTCAACAGAAGCTGCAAGGGGTGCAAGACACATGGTTGAGGAACAAAGCAGATGAGATCTGGCACTATGCTGACCAAAACAATGCAAAGAAGTTCTTTGATGCCATAAAGACTGTTTGCAGTTTGCAGGTCCTTGGATCTTCTCCTCTGCTCTCTGCTGATAGGACCATGCTATTAATTGACGAGGCCCAGATTCCCCAGAGATGGACGGAACACTTCAGCACTGCAATTGGACTTTCTCCATCAAAATGGATGCCATGTGCAGGCTGCCTCAGATTGCCATCAACACCTCACTTGAAGCTCCGCCTTTAATCACAGAAGTCCAAAAGGCCATACAAACAATTTTCTAGTGGCAAAGCTCCTGGAGCCAACACAATTCCAGCAGAGGTCTACAAATCAGGTGGTCATGGCCTATGGAGAAACTAACTGAGATTTTTTGCAATATGTGGCGCAGGAGATAGTCCCCCAAGAATTCAAGGATGCCTCCATCATCCATCTGTACAAGAAGAAAGAAAATTGTCAACTCTGTGACAACCATAGGGGCATCTCCCTGCTCTCAACTGCCAGAAGGATACTCATGAGAGTCCTCAACCAGCTGACTGACCATCTAAATGACCTACTGCCTGAGAGTCAATGCAGCTTCAGAAAAGGACATGGAACCACTGACGTGGTGTGTGCAGTCCGTCAGCTTCAAGAAAAGTGCCAGGAACAGAATGTTAACCTTTTCCTCACATTCATCAGTCTAACCAACGCCTTCGACACAGTGAACCATGAAGGCCTCTGGGAAATCATGAAGACAGTACAGATGCCCTGAAAAAATCATCAATATGGTTTGACAGTTACACAATGGCAAGCTGGCACTCATCTTTGCGAATGAAGAATGCTGTGACCTAGATTAGATAAGTACTTGGCTGGGGTCCTGTGACCCTGGCACTCGTTCCTGCCATTGGCGGGGGGTCAGACTAGATGGCCTGCTCTAGGCCCCTTCTGGTATCAAGCAGGAGTGTGTGCTCACACCTACCCTCTTCAGCGTGGTATTTTCTGGTATGCTGTCGAATGCCTTCAAAGATCATAACCTTGGTATGGGGATTAGGTATTGTTTTGACAGAGACATCTTCAACCTGCACAGGCTCTGAGTGAGCTCCAAAGTCCAGACAGCCATGCTTTGCAACTTCCTCTTTGCTGATGACTGTGTGTTATGTGCAGGCTCCACAGGCTGACATGCAATGATCCATGGACCTACTCTTGTCAGCCTGTGACAACTTTGGACTCACTATTAACACAAAGAAGACTGAAATGATATTTTAAGCTGCACCCAGCCCAACACCCCAGGAACCACACATCTCGGTTAAAGACCAACAACTGTCAATGGTCGACAATTTTGCCTATCTAGGCTGCACGCTCTCCTGTACTGTCCATATTGATGACTAAGTCAATGAGAGATTACCAAAAAGTAGTGTGGCTTTTGGCAGGCTCCATAAGTCATACTGGGATGCTGATGCATCAGAATATTGACAAAACTGAAGGTTTACAAAAGCATCATCCTTCCGACCCTCCTTTATGCCTGTGAAACCTTTTACCAGCACCTTCCAAGAAACTAAACCACTTCCACGTGTGCTGGCTGTGAAAGATACTAAAGATCAAGTGGCAGGACAAGGTTGCAGATGCTGAGGTGCTCAGAAGATCGACTCTCCGCAGCATTCGCACCCTGATGAAACTGGCACAGTTACAATGGGCTGGCCACCTCTCAAGAATGCCTGACACTTGCCTGACAAAGTCTTCTATGGTGCACTGTCAAATGGAGTACGCTTTCACGGTGTACCAAAGAAGTGATACAAGGACACCCTAAAGGAGTCCCTAAAGAGTTTCAGCATCAACTCATAGCTGTGGGAACAAATTGCTCATGATTGTCCATCCCAGAGGTCCCAAATCCAGAAATAGAGCATTGGCTTTTGAACAGCAATGCACAGCAGAAGCAATGAAGAAATGCAAAGCCAAGAAAACTAACACCTCCTGTATCCAGTCCTCATCGTTTTCCTGCCCCTGCTGCAGCAGACTGGTCAAAGAAAGATCAGACTTATAAGTCACCTATGTACTCATGTGACCTAGTCTCTACCCCCTTTGTTCTCTTCCTTTTCCTTTTTTTCTCCTGTCTCTTTTCTCCTTCCCACTCCTTTTCTCCCTTCTTCCCTCCCCTTCCCCCATTGGATGTGGTCGTCTTCTCTGACAAAGGATAAAAGTAGTAGGTTTTAAATGCTTTTTGCAGGGATAGCATGTTATAGTAAGCCAGGCTGGGGTTTCTTAAGGAGCTTGTGATTTTTTTAGTAGTTTGGGCACCAAAAACTTTGCAAATCACAGCCCTGATCCAGAAGCTGTACAACCTGAGGTTGCAATGCCAGCTGAGCCATCAAGTGAACCTTGCCCTTCATCAAAACTGTCCACAAATCCTAAGTTGGAAAGCTTCAACTGGAGGTCCTGTCTTGCATTTCTCACTTTTCTGGTTTTGATTTTAAGCTGGAAATGGCCCATGAATGGAGTTTCTTGTACTGCATGCTCTGTCAGTCCAACATCAGGAACTTGGGATATACCTGGAGACATTAAGAAAAGGTTACATTATTTTTAACTTCAACAAAGCATTGTGTTGGGGTTTCCCGCGTAGTTGTTTAGTCCCATCAAGTACTCCATCTCTAGCAAGTATAAATATTGCTGAAGATATGATGCAATCTTATAGACTGACCATTTCCTTAACTGCAGAAGTGTGATCATATAGCCTGATACTGGGAGAGGTGAAAGTATGGGAACTGTCTGCACAATATTCATGAACTAATTATGAGCTTAATTGCCTGTGTTCTACAAGTCAATCTTGAGTCTTTCAAGTATTCAAGACCTCTTTCCATTGACATGACCTTTGCCTTGAAGCTGTATTTTACTTCCAGATCAAAACAAAGGGAAAATCCTCAGCTTGACAGCTCCTCACTTGACACTATCATAGATTTTTCAGCTAATCAGCCCAGTTAGTTGCCTCAAACTATCTAAGCAGTTTATGTTACTGAGTGATTTACTAACGGGATATATATTCTGGTATTGCCCTTTTACTATGTAATATTTCAAAAGAAATGATTAATATTTTAGTAGTGCCACAATTAATACCAGAACCTTATGGTCATAGTTATCATACAAGCACATGGACAGAGGTCTGATGCACGCTACAGTTTGGCCAATATGATTATGCAGGCTAGCACTGTGAAATGATCACGCCAGCAAGCTATAGCTTTATAGCTGTTTCAGGAAATCCTGTCTCCCCTAGTTTGAATATAGTAAAGCTGGTAGAAGGTTTTGGCTGTGTAAGCATATGCAATTTGGGGAGATGAGGTAACTAAACAGACTAAAACCCTCCTGCTTCCATTTGCATAGTTATGGCAACATGAGCCCCATGATGTAGGCAAGCCCACAGACAGAGGTAAAAGTCTAATTGGACAAAACAGGAAAAGGATAAGTGTGAAGTGACTCACTCAAGTCACAGGTGAAGTGACTCACCTAAGGCTAAACAGTTGGTAAATAGGGGCCTGTAGAGAAATTACACTTATCGTGTGTTAAATGCACAGAAAGTTCTCTAAAGCCATAACTGAACAGACATTCACAGAGCATAGAGCACTTAAAAAATGACAGATCCCACTCTAAGTTAACTTTGGATAGATGTAGTATCAGACTAAGGAAGACAAGGTTCTTTGGGTAAACATGTTCTCTTCTGTTAAACCAGCTAAATAGTTGTAAAAATTGTTCTTTGCAAGCTCTCAGGCACAAACACCTGCTGGTGATTTGTGTGGTCTACTGTGTAAAACAGAAGTTAAAATGCAAGTCTGTGAAAATGCAAATACCTTGTAGCAAGGATCAGAGGGGTGAAAGACAATGTGTGTGAGACAGAAAGGTAGGGTGAAAAGAGGAATGTTGAATTGATGATAGAAGAATGTAACTTGTAAAATGCAGAAAAGTAACCTGGGGTTATCAAATGGCAGACTGGTTATAATGCGCCATAAATCCAATGTCTATATTTAGTCCATGATTTTTTTGTATCCAGTAGATTTATAAAGTGAAGTTCATAGGCTTGTCTACGAAAGGTGTTTTGTAAATTCTCTTTGAGGATTAGAACTTAAAGATTGGAGAGAGAGTAATTGCCTTGTGAGAAGTGTGCACCTATGGGTAATTGGGTATTTTTGTCTTTGATAGATTTTTGGTGTGCGTTTCTTCTAGTACACAGTTGTTGTTTGGTTTCTCCTCCGTATTTTCCATCTAGGCATTTAGTGCACTGGATGAGATGTATTACATTTCTGGAGTTTCAGGTGTAAGATCCAGGCATGGGAATGGTTCCGTTGTGAGATGCAGTGGATGAAATTCAAACCTCAACCACTATATTGTAAAACAACACATCAGACCAAAGCACTTTAACTTGGAGCATTTTATCAAATGTCTGTACCACATCCTGTCCTGAATCAATGTAGGTCATATTCCTGGGATCCTTGGCATCCCAGGGATCCCTTGCTGTGTGGCTTGCTAGCTCTGGGTGAGCACTGGCTCAGCCCTTCATCTTGGCTGACATTGAGAGGAAACAGAAAAGGCTGTCTCCTCCGTGCATGGTCAGGCATGGGGGCAGGGGAATGGAGCCCCTGTGCTGCATGGATCTCCTCCCCCTGCTCCACCCCAGTTGTAGGCACAGGTCTTAGTAGGACCCAGGCTGGGTCCATGTGACAGGTGCTCCATTTCCCCATCTGGAGCTAGAAACTGTAGCTGGTGGCTGTGCTGCTTTTCACTGTGCCAGGACCTGGGTCCTGGCCGAATCATTTAAGGTTTCCCTATTCTGCAGTGACTGGTCATGTAGATCAGGACTGTCTAACTGGCAGCCTGTGGGAAAACAGGGAAGGGGCCCTGACATGAGTGGTTAATCTGTGGCCCCCATGCTCCCATCGGGCTGCTGCCCCCCTTATTGCTCCAGCTATAGCATCAGCTGTGGGTTCTGGGCTTCCCCTCTGGCTTCGGCTTTCTGTGCCTGCCCCTGGCACAATGCACTGGGCTCCCCAGTGCCTTGGGGAGCCCAGGGCCAGCAAGCTGAGGGGCCTGCTCATATGCACAGTGCAACAGTGGAGGAGCTGCGTACCTGTGTTCATGGTGATCCTGGGGAGCAGGAGAGGGCAAGTCATACAGTACAGTGTGGAGATGCAGCCTCCCGTATGCCTGGTGCAATGTTGGGGCTTGCATGTTGGTGGTTTGTGTGACCCATGGCTCACACTGTTATGGCCCACAGGGCGTGTGGCCCCCACTGATGCAACTGGCACAGGAAATTGGACAGCTCTGGTGCAGATGCCTGCAAGCTTCTTGGGTCCTGCTAGGAGTGTAATTGTGACAGCATGGAATTGATTGTGGGCTCTGAAGTAGAGTAAATGGTCAGGCTGTTAGCCATGGCTGAATGGTTAGTAGTGCCCTGAACCAGGTAGTTTAAAGACAGTGTTTAGAGTCCCTGCAGTACATGTGAACCCCTGGGGTTCTGCCTGCCTCTGTGCTGAGTCCTGGAGCACTACCATGAAGCATGGCCTGTTCCACCCACTCCTGTTCAATGCATGTTGTATCGGGGAAATGAGGCAGGGTAGTGCTCTCATAACCAGTGGTTATGCCCAACCACTGGTCCTAGGCTCTTGCTTTTTGCTTTTGGTTATTAGTGTGTGCTCTGGACCATGCTGAGTAGTTACGTTGCTCGATTTTTTCCAGGATTTAGCTTGACTGGGACTGGGGAGACCAGCCAGAGTGTACCTCTTAGCATTGCTCCTAGGCAGAGAGGAGATAAGTATTTGTCCAAGGTTGTGCTGTGATAATAGGAAATAGAACTTGTTTTACAATGGCCCAGCCTACCTCCCTAACCCCTGGGGCTATTTCCATTATGTGGTTATGGTGTTGGAATATCATTGAGAAGTTCAGAGAGGCTCAGCTCTGATGCAGAGTGCAGTCACTGTACAGTGTTCCTGGGGAAAACACTTCTGCATTGGGGCTTCAGTAAAGTGTGCTTGTGTCTGTGTTCATGAATCTGCCAAAAGTGTCAGTAAAATGCTCTGGTTTGAGACCATGCTGTGTTCTAGAAATGTAAGCTCTCCTCCTGTTGAGCTGTACAGGAGTCCTTCCTTGAAGCAAACTCCTAGCTCCTTGATGTTTTCCAACAAAAACCCATAATTTACCAACTGCTTCATTTGCTTTGCCTCACCCTGAGAATTTGTGCCTCTGAGCCCTGCCTGTTATTTGAACAGTCTCCTTTGCAATTGAAGTAATCCCAGTAGAATAAGTAAAAACAAGGTTGTTTTGCTTGAATGGCTACTGTTGAGTGGTTTCCTAAGATTATGGTGTCAATTGAGACTGTTCATTTTTTTTCCCTTTTCCCTTTGCAATAATCTTACTGAGCTAACACTTTCAAAAATGTATTAACACATCTAGGTGAAAAAAATGCCTTCTTATTGTCAAATGTTTTGAGACTGCAAAAATGTTACTATTCTGCACATGGTGAAATCAAAAGGTTTTGAAAGTTTTTACAGAAAGGAAAAACAGAAAATAGAACCTCTAACTATCCAAGTGGTTAGGACAATTGTCCGGGATATTGAAAAGGATACAGTATAGACATGAATCTGGGTCTACCACATCCGAAAACAGTGTTGTGGATTTTGCGTTGGAATACTTTGGTTTTTGCCAGAATTTCCATTCTCACTTGCAGAAACCTTTCCCCAGGAAGACTTCATCAGAAATGGTACATTCCCTTTAAAATTTTGATGTTGACAAATCATGACTTTCTGATGTGCAAACTATTGGGTGTGTCTGTATGAGATGCTTTACAGTGCAGTAGCGCAAATTACTGTATACTAAGCATCACTGTCTACACATGCAGGTCCTTACTGCAGAATAAATTGCTCTATTTGTTAGCTACTTGCATTTGCAGGTAGCAAACTAACTGGAAAATAATTACCATGCAATAAGGCATGTGCAGGCAGCTGGCCAGGAGCAAATTTACTTCTGGGCAGCAGGGGGTAGGAGATTGCTCACTGCCCCCAGGAGCTGCTTACACCAGGATAGGCTCTGCCACCAGAACCTGGGCAGAAACAATGTCCCCCTGCCCCAGCAGCAGGAAGCTCCCAGCCCCTGCTCCACGACTGTAATCATGATCATGGGGGCAGGGAGCTCCCTGCATGGAGAGAGTTCCCCACCCAGTCTGGAGCTGACTGAGATCTGCCCTAGATTGGGGCAGTTCTCAGCCAGCCCCAGGCTGTGCAGGAAAGTCTGCATGTGCAACCTGGACCTGGTTAGGGACAATCCCATTTCAGATGGTCCCCAGCTTGGTCCAGGCTGCATGTGCAGACTTCCCCATGCAGCCTGGGGCTGGCCAGGAAACGTCCCAGTTTGGGGCAGATCCCAGCCTCTCAGCTTTTTCGCAGCCCCGTGCCCTGATTGGGCAATAGAGGCATAGGGTTTGGAAAGAGCTGTGGGAGAGGAGCAGGTCCCAGCCCTGAGGTCCATTTCCCCGGTGGTGCAGCTAGCAGTGAGGCCCCGCTGGGTGGGGAGTCTTGCCCACTGGGGGATTGGGGCAGAGTGCTGGGACCTGCCTCTCCCTTGCAGTTCTTTCCAAGCTCCGTCCCCAGGGCTGGGAACTCCCTGCTGTGCAGGCAGGGGGACAGTGTCCCTGCCTGGGCTCTCCTCCTAGAGCCCACCCTGGTAACAGGCAGCTCCCAGGGGCATGAAGCAATCTCACAGTCCCCACCAGGAGACAGCTGACTCCTTGCCTCATGCTCCCTGCCAGCTCCTGGGCTCTAGCACTGAGGGGGAGTTTAGAGCTCCTCCTGGCTGGTGCAGAGCTGGAAGTGTCGGGAGCAGACTGCTGCCAGGAGCAGCAAATCTGCTCTCAAATGCACATACATGTAGATGCCTGCTCAGGGTGAGTTTACTCCTGAGCAAATTGCTCTGGAGTAATCCCAACTAGCAGCATTTACATGTGTAGACATGCCGATTTTGTTGAAAACTTCCTAGCCGCTGCACTGATTGGAAATTCTTGCAATATTGGGTAGTGCATTATTGTTCTGTGTCATGTGCAGTGATGGAGTGAATAGTTAACATTGTCACTTTGTGCATAAACTATGGTAAAATATTCTCTAGCAATACCCCCAAACACTGCAGTTTCTAATATTTATGCTATGGCTTTTGAGAACTTTTTTTTGTGTATTATGTATTACGCTAAGTTAAGACAAATAACTAAGTCCTTGGGGCCTTTAAAATTAATTGGGAGAAGAATTGAACATCTTTCTGGGTTAAAAGAAAGAAAAGTTACTACACTGGAATGTGAATGTACTTATTTTCCTGTTCAACTTTTGTCACCCATTTCATACATTTACCTTTAAAATTTCTTCCTTTTGCACGATCTAATTGAGTGAAATGGCAAGCAAAATGACACCATTTTATGGTTTTAACATCCGTAAGTGAAATTTGACTTCCCGTTACACTAGGGTGCTTTTACAGAGCTCTATCAGTAATGGAAACTGTCCTTTTTGAAAGAGCAGATGTGTAGAGAGCTTTCATACTGGTATAGAGCTGACGTTAGAGTTCAAAGCCTGCTGACTTTGTCCCTAGCCTGCCAAACTGCAGCTACGCACAGGCCAGTAGTATAACTATGGGTAGGCAAGTGAGGCAGTAACTTTGGGCACCAATCTAGAATTGGCACCAGAATAGTAGCCCCCAGGCTGCCTGCATGGCAGTAGCAGCAGCCTGTGTGCAGGGAGCCCAGAGCTGTGGCAGCAGCAGCTAGGGTAGATAAGACTCTCCAGTGCCGGGCACCCTTCACCCAGCCCCCACCTCTATCCCCCTCCACTCTCTGGTGTCTCTGCTCAGGGCAGAAAAATTGCTAGTTATGCCTCTGCCTGACACGGCTCTAACTTACCCTGGAGCCAGACAAGTCCCTTGTGGGCCAGAATAGAAAGAACATAAATCCTCAAGCTTGGAAGCCCTGTGCACAGGAACAAAAATAGTGCGACTCCAAGCCCTTAAGTATGACTGAGACAGTTCACCATTTCCATGGTGTGACCGTTAACATAGGGCCAAACCCTGAGATACTCAGATTATTATTTGTGTGTTTTTTCTCAGTCCCCACTCATGCAAATATTTTCTTTCAAATATGTCATGAGATTTAAAACAAATAAGAAGGGCAAGGAGTTCAATACTTGTCCCATAAATAATAAAGAGTTATCATTACTGTGGTCCTATGTCTGAATATCATTATATCACTTATTAAATGTATTTGGGATTGTTCGGCACTGGGCTGTTAATGACATTGTTTCCCACGTCCTGTCTAACTGAACAGTTTTATGCAGTGTATAGGATGTTGGGTTTTGATTCACTGAGGGTACGATGGGAATGCACAGCCGTTAGTGAATTTGTTTGGTCCCAATTCTCAATTCAAGACAAGGAAGGTAATGTATTCCGTAGTAAAAAGAGAAATCTCAACTAACTCTTTAAAATGGGATACACTATTTCACATACTACAAAACGATACAACAACCAGAATCTGATAATTGTCTTTCAGTTCACATTCACTCACTAAGCTATTTTTTTTTTGAAAGTGGGCAAGGGATTAACGTAATAAAAATAGAGTGACTTGTTAGGTTTTGCTTTTTTCCGGCAGTATTCCATGATCATACGCTAAGTGATTTGCCCGTAGAGATAAAAACAGGATCCATGCTCTATACAGCGTACAAGTACTAGTATAAGTAATGTGAGAAGCTTTTATATTCACTGCAGAAATGTCCACAGATTCATCGCGGCATGCTTGTTAGTAATGAAGGTCCTTAAAAGATACTTAGGAACTTAACTTCCATTGATTCCATTCCTGTTGGTTGGATACCAGAAAGATCTGGGTCCTACTTTCATGGAAACATGACCTTTTGCAAATGTGTCTATGGTTGAAGCAGAACCCATAGATAACTGAGTAGTCATTTGCTGGGAAATTTGTATAGGGCTTTTTAATGTTGGAATTCTCATTTCCGAATCCCATTGTTCCTAAATAAGTCTATTAATAAATTATATTTTAAAAAGTCAAACTAATGTTTCAGTGTCGAAATAACCTTATAGGAATAACTACAATTAAAAAAAAGGGCAGATGTTGGGTGGCCTAATAAATTATAAACTACCCCAGCACCTGTGCAAAATCATTTACCACACCAAAAGCTCTGAATTTTGTTAACATATGGCTGCAAATGGCTGTATGTCACACGATCTGTGTGTTTGCTGTAGGTGTAATCTGCAGTAATATAAATATATTGCAAGAATAGGTGTGATAATTTTTTTAATTCTAGCATGACAGATGGAGAAAAAAATTCTCTACTAAAAATGTTATTTTCAAATGCATTAAAATTTAAAACTGAATTAATAATGAATAAACATGATATTTTTTTCATTGCCAGTAATATGGCAAGTATTTACCTATGATTCTTTTTCATGCATCCAGTCCAGCGGTGATGTTAAAAATTGAAAGCTCTAATGAGCTGCCTATGAAGTAGATGAACACTTGCATTAGAAATTAGATTATAGGGGGATAATTAAGCAATGGGTGGGATTTTAAGAGTCTCAAACAGAAGGAACGAAATATCTTGGGAAGGAAAATGGGTTGAGTACTATGCACAGATTTGTCTTTTTATTTGCATGTGTAAAAATTTACAGAGAATAGAAGTTAGTAATTTGTGTGGAATATTTTAAAAACCATAGAAGGGAACGAGCTACTTTGACTATTGTTGAAGTCGACGGATTCAGTATGACTAGG
>JAGPOW010003395.1:42037455-42051520 GCA_030014935.1 Caiman crocodilus | reverse complement strand
ACAGCTGCAGGTTACCAGGGCAACCCATGAAGTCAGCTGACCCTAGGGGGCAGGGCCTGGCTCTTATAAAGCCCAGAGCCAGGGCCAGGCTGGCAGTTCTCTGCCAGCAGCCAGAGAGGCAGGGGCTCCCTAAGCTAAGAGAGAGGAAGCTTGTCTGCGGGGACAGCTTATGGCAGCTCATAAGAGCCCCAGAGGCTGGAGCAATGATGCTAAGTAGGAGCCAGGAGGCTTACGTAGTTATGGCCAGGTGCCTGATGTTTATGTTATAGCCAGAGGCTTGTGTTTGTTTGTGTTCTGTTGTTATTATGACCGGTGGTTTGGACGAGGCTTTATGGGGTTGGAGGAGGCCTCAGGGGAGCCCCCCCAGTAGTGTGGGGGATCCTGGTACCCTGGGGGCGTAACGTTCTTGTAGGCGCCAGAGAAGGCGCAGTGGAGTGCCAGTGAGGGTGCAGCGGCACGGGGTGCGGAGACCCCAGCCTCAGAGAGGGGGCATTTAGTAGGAAGCCCAGTGGGGCACAGCAGGCTCAGGAAGGGTGCAGCACTGAGAAGCCCGAGGGAGGCAATGTTTGAGAGGCTCGAGAGGGGCCACATTGAGGGGCCCAGGAGGGGCAATCTAGAGCCAGAGGGCGCAGCAACCCATGGTGCCTGGGCCCATGAGGGACAGCAAAATTGAGAAGGCCCGAAAAGCCCAAAGGGGGCACATGGAGGATGGGCCCGAGTGCTGACCTGTCACGGGCACATGTGCCCCCTGATCTGTTCATGGGGTGAGGGTGGGCTGGGCTGTGCCCTGCCCCTGTGCCTTGCTGGCACTGCTTTGAGAGTGGTACAAGGCCATATGCATCCTGTGACTGGGTGGCTCACTGCTGGGCTTCTGCCTATCCAGTGATAGCATGCACATGGCAGGGGGGAGTGTGTTTCTGCACCTTCTCTCCGGAGCAGGGCTGGGGGAGCGAGGACAGTGGTGCCCCTCTTCAGGCTGCATAGGTGCTGCCCACCCAGCTGGACGTGGGGGGGCACATCTGGTGGCCGCCACCACTCTGTGCTGCTGCCACCACTGTGCGTTGCTTTCCCATGGCTAGTTGCACGTGCGGCTCCATGGGCTGCTGATGGACCTTGCACCTTGCCAATCGCATGTCGCCTATCAGCAGCCCACAGAGCCGCCCGTGCAACTGGCCATGGGAAAGCAGCATGGGGCAGTGGCAGCAGCCACCAGGTGCAACCTCTCCCCCCCCCCCCAGTTGGGTCAGGTGGTTCCTGTGGAGCCTACAGAGGGGCACTGCTGCCCTCACCTCTGCCCCTACCCCTGATCCTGGGAGTGGGCACAAACACACTTCCTCCCAGCCATTGAGACCCTCTGTGCCTTGCTGCTTGTTCTGAAAGTGGCAGTGCCTCTTCCCCCTCCCCTGGGCCAGAGGCAAAGTGTGGGAACACAGTGGGGGAGTGGCTGCTGCTGCACCCTGGGGTGTGCTCCATCCCTACCCACTCATTTATACCCCCTATGACCTTTCTAAGTACCCCTTGGGGTATGTGTACCCCCAGTTGACAGTCCATGGCCTAGGTCATTTGGGGAACAAATCAAATAAATTGCAATAAGTTTACTTTTTTAATAAAATAAGCGAGTCAGTTTACTGTTCCTGGGAGTTTTTCCTCACGAAAAAATTGGAAGACTCTGGGCTCAACTGTGAGACAGATGGGTAGGTAGCTGGCTGCGGGGTAGGACTCAGAGAGTTCTAATGAACGGATCTGTCATCTTGGAGAGAAGTGGTCAGTGGTGTCCCACAGGGATCGGTGCTTGGTCCAGTGCTATTCAACATCATCAATGATTTGGATGTGGGGGGTTAAGAGCTCACTGGCCAAATTCACGGATGACACCAAATTATGGGGAAGTGTGGCCATGCTTGAAGATAGGCTTCAGATATAGGTGGACCTAGACAGGCTTGCAAGTTGGGGGAACCAGATGAAGGTCAACATCGAGAAATTTAAAGTGCTCCACCTGTGGATGAACAATCCCCTGCACACCTACAGGCTTGGCAATGCCAACATGACCAGCACTATGAACACAGGGGACCTGGGGATAATTATAGACCACAGTATGAACATGAGCTGGCAGTGCAATTCTGTAGTCAGCAGGGCGAACAATACCCTGGTGGGCATCGATTGATGCATCTCCAGCAAAACCAAAGAAGTAATTCTCCCACTCTGCTCAGCATTGGTGAGACCACAGGTGGAGTACTGAGTCCAGTTCTGGGCACCGCACTTTAACAAGGACGTGGTAAAGCTTGAGAGAGTCCAAAGAAGGGACGCCTATATGATCAGAGACTTGCACAATAAGCCATATGAGGAACAGCTGAGGGATCTGGGACTCAGCCTGAAAAAACAAGGCTGATGGGGGACTTGGTAGCAGCTTACCACTACAATAGAGGCATACATCAAGGGCTCAGTGAGCAACTGTTCACCAGGGCACCCTTAGGGAAAACTAGAAGTAATGGTCTCAGACTCCTGGAAGAACATTTCAGGCTCAACATTAGTAAAAACGATTTCACAACTAGGGTGTCCAGACTGTGGAATAAGGTCTTTCCAGAGGTGGTGCCTACCCTCGCTAGAAATCTTCAAAAGGAAAGTGGATGGTTGATATGTTGTAAGTTCAGCTACAACATTCTGGACATTCCTGTGTTGAACAACAGTTATTTATTATTATAATTCTCTGGACTCAAATCCAGGGTGGATCTTAACAGTTGCCTTCAGTAGATGTATGCAGAACTTACACTTACTCTGCCTCTGACTTGATCCAGTCCAGTCCTGTGGAGTGAGAGAAACAAATAATGCCTCTGACTCCTCATGGCAGAGAAAACGGAGTCCCCAGAGCTGCAAAACTGCCACAAAGCAAACTGAACCCTTCAGTGCTGAAAATGAGGCACAATAAGACACAACAATGGACATCTTGCTGGGGTCACCTAATCCCAGTTGCTTTTCCTGCTTGGTGCAGGGGACTGGACTCGATGATCTTCTGAGGTACCTTCCAGCCCTTACAATCTATGAAACTATGAGTTGCATAGCTAGCAGCACCAGCGATATAAAGCCTTTATTTATCCACAGGTGGGTGCTGCATTAACAATGACAGTAAGGCTAGGGGCAGACATTACACATAAACTGGTTTAAGTGATCAGAAACTGATTAACAGAACAGAAGTTAAGTGCACATAAACCAGTTTGAAAATGACTGAAACCAGTTTGGGATAAACCTGGTTGAAAGCAGTATAAAACTTATCTGATTTGGGTCGAACTGGTTTATGCAATGTCTGTCCCAGACACCCCCAGCATCCTGGCATGCTCTCAATATGGGTTGGGCGGGGGTCTCTATTCCACAGCAGAGCTGGCCTCTTCCCTCTGCTCCCTGGCTGCAGCTCTGGCAGAGGCTTGCAGGCTGCTCTCTCCCCTCCCCCTCGCCACTCCCTGCTGAGCAGGAATTCCACCCTCCCTTGCTGGGAGGTATCTGTGTATTAGCTAGCAGACCAGATGCTGGCTGTGGCCCATGCTATGACAAAGGTAGCTTGATAGTGTCCCTTTGTTGTTTTGTTCTGCCGCAAAGCCTTCCAGGGGTTAAACCTTGTTTTTTTTAGTTTTGAGCATATACTGTAGCTGACAGCTCTCCTATTAAGCATCTAAACACGTTTAAATTTTTTTTTTTCCAAAGTGCTCAGCATCCAGCCATGTCTGCTATGGGGTATAACAGGCATATTGTCAAAGGAGCTTAGTGCCCAGTGTGCTGAGCTCTTTTAGAAATCTGGCCCCTTATATTAGTATCTACACAGAAGCTGTGCTCTTGGAAATCTGTCCTTCCATTCATCCAAAGACAGATGGTTGGTGTGTAGTTTCTGGTACTAACTCTTTCTGTGCAAATTATTGGCTGCATCTCAAGTCTGTAGGACTGTGCTCTGAGTAAAATATCCTTAATATTTGTTTTTATACCTTCCATGTTAAAAAAAAACAAAAAAAATCCCAGGGTTACTAGCAATTGGGAGACAGGCTGTGAATGATCTCTTTCTTTGAAAATGAACCTGTAAAGTACACCTACTGAGAATATTAGGCCTTTGTGATTGCTTTCTTTTGTATTCTGTGTAGGTGATGAGCAAATTACTTTGAAGAGAGACACAGAAGTATTTAATCAGAGACTTTTAGCTGCTCAAGTGCATGTTATTTATCATTTAGCTTGTATTTCTTTCCTTCTGCTGCCTTCCAGCCTGTATGCAGGAGAAAGTAAGAGTGCTCGGTAAATTTACTGCATATTTATGGGGTGCTGAGCTGATGGAAATCTGACTTTCATTTTGCCTACCTTTTACATTAGCTTGGTTTTCCCTTATTTCCTGTGTATCTTGCAATAAAGTCTTGAAGGGACACCATGCAATGTGTCTCCTTAGTAAGACTGGTGATCAGAATTGGGAGCTACTGCTCAGCTTTTTCTGAAAGTCAGGACAAGTTAAAACATGTCAAAATCATTAGGCACTTCATAAATCTTGGGAAGAATCAGCACTTGCAGGGAAGGGCGTGCAGAAAATGTGCTTTGATGTAAGGCTTTCTTATGTAAATTTGCAGTTTCTTTGTGTTTACACACTCCAGTCAAATTTGAAATGCTCATTCAGATTTTACTTGAGCAACCAAGGACTATTTGTTAACAAATAGTAAAACTGGAAACTTAAAACTACAGCTATATTTTACATGAGCTGTATATGTGAAGCTTACTCAAATAATTGAAACAAACTTGGAGCATTCTGTTCCCAGAGAACACAGATTTATAGTCAATCAGATAAAGGTCCCTGAGTTGCATTTAATAATAGGTTTTGCCAAAGTTCATAATAAAACAATCTAAATATTTATGCCCTAATCAAGGATTTGTTTTACCTCTAAAGATAGCTACATATAAAAGGAATACTAAGCTGGCACTAATTTCAGTTAGTCAGATAGTGATCTCAATACTAATTATGTAAATTTGGACTAATTCATCTGAAGAAATTGGCTCCCATGTAACCAAAAGAATCAAACATTTGAGCTAGCAAAAAAACCCAAACAAACAAAAAGACCACCAATTTTTCCTGACACTCATGCAAATGATGAAAGTTGAGAGCCGAAACCTAAGGGCACAAAAATAACCTGGATTTTCTGTGTTAGCCTTTTTTTTTTGTCTTATACATTTCTTCAGGTTTCCTTAAATCCCCGCTTTAAAGGAAGAGAGAAAGAATGAAAGAAGATATGTGAATTTGGAACACAAAGGATTGTTTGACTGTTAAGATAAATGCATGCTATTATCAAAATTGCAAACAATGATCATGGGAATTCTTTTCAATTAAGGGGCAGTCATAGGATCATAGGCAAGGAAGGGGTTTCAAGGCTCATCTAGTCCAAACCTCTGTATGGAGGCAGGTTTCACTGTATCTAAGCCATCCCTGAGAGATGCTTATCCCACCTCCTATGACCTCCATTGAAGGAGATTGTATATGTTCCAGTACTAACTCATCTGACATTTAGGAAGTTGTTTTTTTCCCTGTAGTTGAACCTGCATCTGTCTTCCTGTACTTCAAAGCCATTGCTCCTTGCTCTTCCCTCCACAGCTAGAGAAAACAGTTGTTTGCCACATTTTTTATAGCAGCTTTTTATTTAAAAGCTATTACCGTGTTACCTCTCAATCACCTTTCCCCCATGCTAAAACTTTACCAGCTCCTTCAGCTTTTCCTCACAAGTCTTGCTTTCCAAACCCCTGATCACCTCTATTGCTTTCCTTTCAGTCCTCTCCAGTCTGTCTGTGTCCTTTTAACTATTTTGCCCAAAAATGGACATTTCTGCAGCTGAAGCTTAATCAGCACAGTGTAGACACACAAGCAGGTACAGATGTTCAAAAAGCCTGAGGCAGAAGTACCATAGATTAGATTGGTAGTGAACACAACTTATTTGCCCTTTGGGGGGGGTGTGTGTGTGTGTGTGTGTGTGTGTGTGTGTGTGTGTGTGTGTGTGTATGTGGACACGCACACTGCCTGCAGTGGGAATGGCCAGCAGGTTGGGAGTGCTCCTACATGCTTCCTAGCGGGGTCCCTGGGCCAGTCCACTTCTGACTGGTTGCCACGCATAGCATAGCACCCCTTCTCACCCTTTTTCCCCACCCTTTCCTGGCAGCGTCAGCCACAGGCATGACAGCTGCTGTCACCCAGCCGTGCTTGGCCATGCCTGACAGCCTTGTCCTCCTCCCTGGGGCTATGCCAGCTCATGGAGGCATGGGGGTCCCTGGGTGGGTGTGCAGAATCCCACCCAAGGACCCCCATGCCTCCATGAGTTGGCAAAGCTTCAGGGAGCAGGACTGGAGCTGGGCAGCCTTCCACCCACCCCCCCAAGCAGCATCTGCCACTGTGCTGACTCAGCTCTGACAGGTGTAAGGCAGGGCCAACTGGGCACTCGGTGGAACCATCCAAGCTCAAGCCAAATGCTAGTGCACCTTCCTGTGAGGTAGTGGTAGGGTAGTGGGGGGCTGCAAAGCAGGTTGAATGCCAGTGTATAGAGGCCTATCTTGAGTCAGGACAGGTTCTGGTACAGAAGTTCAATAGACTGGTCTAACCTAAATTGCTTAAATCTGACACCACATCAATCAAGCTCTATCTTAGATTGGGTTGCACTATTTTTGAATCTGTTTGTGTGGTGAATTTCTGTCCAGTCGTAGGTGTAGACCAGTTTCTGCTCACTTATACCCCTATAAGTGTAACATCTGTACCTGGCCACAATGTAGGCATACTCCATGTGTCTTGACTATTGTGGCTTTTGCTAATGTAGCACCAGGTGGCATTTGCCCTTTTTGGCTACTGTATCATATTGCTGATGTATGTGTTAATTTGTGAGGCACTGGATCCTCCAAATCTTTCTCAGCTGTGCTGTTATGTAGCCAGATATCCTGTTCTATACTTGCATCATTGTTTTTTCTTTCCCTTCTGAATATATAATATTTGCCCTTATTGAATTCCAGTGTTCATGGCCCACCCCTCTAATTTAATTTATATTGTTTGGCATTTTAACTCTTTCCTCTATTCCACCCAATTTTGTATCATCTTCAAATCAAGGAGTATATTCTCCACTCCTTTATTCAAGTCAATAATAAAAAGCTTGAATAACATTGGACGTAGAATTGATCTCTACAGAATCCTATTCAGTACCTCCTCCCAGTTTGATATTGATCCATTAATTACTATTGCCTTCAGTCATTCACCCAATTATATCCATTATAGAGTAGCTTCATCCCACTCTACAATATTTCCTTCTACTTCATGCCTCCCCAGGCTACTTATGAGAACTCCAGGTTAAACTGATATCAAAATATATTATGTTGCCTGAGTTTCCTTTATCTAGCAACTTGTTATCCTGTTAAAGAAGAAAACCAGATTGGCTGCTCTTGCTAACAGGCAGGCTGGATTTGTTAATCATTAGGGCTGTGTGAAGCTTGGAGCGCTGATTTGATTCAGAGGAGATTCAGCCTGGTTCAGCAGCTGAATCTCTGAATCCGACTCAAATCAGGAGACCAATTAAAAAGTCTGAATCTGTTCAAAGCTCTTTGAATTGATTCAGAAAAGATTCAGAGAGCTTTGGCTATTCGGGCAGTCCCTGCTGTCTGCCACAGGGAGAGAAACCCGGACTCCATGCTGGTAAGTAGGGGTGGGGGAGAGGAGACTGGAGGAGAGGAAGGGATCATGGGGGGACCCCTTCTCCTGGCTGTTCCCCCAGCCCTCCAACCCCTGCCCGCTCTCCCGCCCCCACTCCATGGCTGCCCTGCCCACCCCAGCTCCTGGCTCTTTTAAAAAAAGCCCTGCCTCACCAGCTGCTGCCAGATGAGAGAGCAATCCCCACTGAATGGGTACTCTGCTACAAGCCCCCCAACTACCACCCACCACAGCTCCTGGCCCTTTACCAAAAAAACCCCAAACCCCCACACTCACTAGCTGCTGCAGCGTCTCAGGGCTTCTGAGGGTTCATGGCAGAGGATGTCTCCCTGCCCCGGCCTCCCCCCGCCGCCATCCCCCGCCTGGCAGCAGCCAGTGACTGGGGGCTTTTTTTTTTAAAGATGGGGCTGGAAGAGTGGACAGGACAACCATTGAGGAGATGGGGCTGAATTGGAGATTCAGCTCATTCGGTGGTGGCTGAATCTTTGAATTGGATTCAGCCAAAATGATTCGGGACAGTGATTCAAATCACTGAATTGATTCAGGACAGTGATTTAAATTGCCGAATCGAATCACTGTTTCCCCCAGTCGGCTGAATCCAAAGCAAGCTTCGCACAGGCCTAATAATCATCTTGATAGGTGTTTACACATTTATTGATTTAAAATTTGTTGAAATATCTTTCCAGGTACTTAAGTCAGTCCGACTGGTCTATAATGCCCTGAGTTTCCTTTATTCTTATTTAAGTATAGGCACTATATTAGTCTTTCTCCAGTCTTCAGGGACATTGCCTGTCTTTCATGACTTTTTACAGATAATTGCTAATGGCTTTGAGACGTCATCAGCTAGTTCATCCAACACCCTGGGGTGTATTTCATCAAGCCCTTCGGAACTGAATTCATTTGAACTAGTCAATGTTCTTTGCCTCCTTTTCTCATCTTGATCTGCATTTCTTTCCCCTCTGCCTTTCTGCTGAGTTGCTAAGTATATGTTCACAGTTTACATTTTCCGTGAAGCAGATCAAGCCAGATACTGAGAAACTTGGTGTTTTTGTATCCTCCATGAATAACTCATCTTCACCATTAGTAGCAGGTTTACCGTTTCCTTTATCTTTCTCTCTTTTCCGTTGTATTTGTAGAATCCCTTCTGCTTGACTTTAATATCTCTTCCAGCTGTAATTAACTCATTTTGTACCTTTGTCGTCCCAATTTTGTTCCTACATGTGTTTGCTGCAGCTTTGTATACATTTTTATCAAGTTGTTTAGGATTAGCTGGCTCTCCTGCAATCCTTTCCCATTCTCTTCCTGAATTTGTTATATCTGTTTTTCTGAAGCTCATTGTCCTTATTTTTCCCTGTAACTTCCTTGCTTTTCTTAGTGTCATGAGCTCTATCAGATCATGATCACTTCCTCCCAATTTGCCAACTGCCTTCACACAGACCCAGCCTTAGCAAAAACGGTGTCCTGGGAAGCTTTTACTTTGCCCACCCCCTCCAGTTTTACCTTCCCCAATTCAGTGGCCCTGCTGGAGGCAGGGGTGTGGGGCACAGTCCAGTGGAGCAGCTGAGCTACCAACACTGTCCAGCCTGGCTACTCCTGACCAGTGGCTGGAGGTGGGGGGAATGGGCTGGGCATTGCAGGTGCCTCCATCTCCTTGCCAGATTGTGCCCTGTACCCCTGCCCATCTGCTTCTGCCTGCAGCAGTACTGCTATCTTTGCAGGGTGGGTGCTGCTCTGGGGGGGTGTGTGTGTGTGTGTGTGTGTGTGTGTGTGGGTGGGTGGGTGGGTGGGTGGGTGGGTGTGGGTGTGTGGGGGGGGGCGGGGGGGGGTAATCTCCCTGACCACAGAACCATAGGTGATTGCTTACATTGCCCACTCCTAAGGTTGGCTCCACCTTCACATTTTCAACCCTGTTGGTCAGAGCCAAATATTAATGAGTTGATCCCTTGTTCAATTCCTCAGCTTTATGGACCAGAAAATTATAACACTACATACTTCAGGAACATACTGGGCATTTTATGTTCAGCCATATTGTTTCTCTAACAAGTTCTGGTATAGTTAAAGTCCTTAATTATTGCTGTTTCCTACAGTTACTCAGATTGAGATGAGACCAGCTTGTTGTGTAAGCCTGAAATGTCAGATATATGCTAGTTTGTTATAGTATCTTCCTATATAAATGTTGAAATGGTCCATTCATAAATAGCTCAGGAAATTAAAATTTTGCCTGAAACACAAAACTGAAAAAAAGAAATGGAAAAATGATATGTACTGGTGAATCTGACCTTATTTTAAACAGTATTAAATTAATTTTTGATCCAACTGTGGATCCAAAAAAAAAAAAAAATCACCTTAGAGATGTTTACAGTTTTTCAAAAGGTGTGAATAAACGCCTTCCATGAGAGTGGTGAGATCCTACCTCATCATTAGCTATATTCATTTAATTTCTACATCCAGCTTTGTTACGCTATACTCATGCCACTTTGCCCAGTCTGTAATCATCCATCAGAGAGACTTCTCCCTTTTGTACAGGACCGGGGTTGATGACACCTCCCCTATTTGCACCTAATTACTGACCTTCTGCACCTGACCCCCTTCATGCCCTAGTGACCTTCCATTGTGCTCTCTTTCCATAATCCAATGCTTGTCGGTACCTCCAGCTGGCCCTGATGAGAATGTAAGTTTGGTTTCCCCTGAGCAGTGATCAATAAGGTGACCTCTCTGCCTGTTTTGTGATGTGTTAGTCATACATTCCTGCCTTTCTGGGCTGCCAGGAACAGTTTCTCAGACTTGATTTATTCTGTTTCTCTTCTTGCGCCTGAAAACCTGATGTATTAACCAGCAAAGAAACAGGAGAAAGGCAACAAAGAGGTATCCTGTGACATGTTTTTTTACCCTTTAACCACAGAACCTGTTGAGCATAGTTGTGCAATGTTCAGCAGTACATGACATCAGAATAAGCTGGAATAACTGAGAAAAGAGGGACCCTGGTAACATCAAGTCTGAGGACAGGTTGTGGGGAATCTCTGGTTTATATACTGTTAGTCCACTGCAAAGGCATAACTCTCTGAAGTGACTGAAATATTAATTATCTGCCCACAATAAGGGTTTTGAACTGGGTACCCATCCATGTTGTATCCAGAGCACTGTCAACAGCTGTGGACCAAAGCTAAGAGCAGCTTAGTTTCAATCACCTCTGAGTTCAGGTCGTTTTTAATCTGGATTAGATTTTTGTGGCTGGAGCCTATTTATATTGTTAATGAGGGAATGGGTGCATTTGTTTTTCCATGTGAATAGCATAGGTTCTGATGTTCAGCCCCAAACAGAACTGAACTGTTGGTTTTTTTCAACTGGAAACGATTTGGTGAAAGATGCAGAGAGAGATGAAATATTATAAGTGCACAAAAAAAGCAGGCAATGTTCAGAAGGAAGAATAAATACAGGAAAAGTGGGAAGACACGAACGAGGAATACATGTATGAAAATGATAGGAATACTGATTCTTATTTACACCAATGCTGCCCAACTCTTCAGTAAACTAAGTCACAAAAAGAAAACTTATAGAAACTGGAAACTTTGGCAAATAAATAGGGAGGGACAAATAAATATAAGGGCACTTTTTGGGCCTGCAGGCATGGAGTCAGGAAAGCCAAAGTGCAATTGGAGGTGCAGCTAGCAAGGGATGTGAAGGGTAACAAGAAGGATTTCTACAGGTATGTCAGTAGCAAGAAGAGGATCAGGGAAGGTGTGGGTCCCTTACTGAACGGGGAGGCAACCTTGTCACAGAGAATGCAGAAAAGGCTGAAGTGCTCAATGCCTTCTTTGCTTCAGTCTTCACAGGTCAGGTCAGCTTGTTACTTTAAATTTCCAATTGCTCAAATCAAGAGCGAGACCTTATAAAGAGGGATAAGGCAAAATGCCATATTTATTGTTTACATGAAGTAGATGCATAAGCTTGGGCACACAAAACAGATGCATACAATCACACATAGACATACAGACAAAAGAACCTACTGGAGTGGTTATAGGTACCAGCAGAGGTTGCTCAATGTTAGCACTGGGTGGCCAGTCTGGGCTCACTGAGGGTGATGGGAGTGGGGATGAACAGATGAGTCTGTGCTCCAAGAGGTTGCGGAGAGTAGATTCCCCATTATGGCTTGTCTGCATCTCACTTTTATAGGGATATCAAGTCTTTGTTCAGCATTGGGTTTTTCCATGCTCAGTTTTTCATTAGAGGTTGTCTCTTATCCATTTTCTGGTTATCACAGCTTGAGGTCATTCCACTAAAGTTGGTATCTCGGTCTTGAAGTGTTGTGTGGTTGGTGTCTCTGCCTTGAAGCATTGTGTAGTTCAAATGGCAGGATATGCAACATTCCTTCTTCCCACTCTCTTTTTTGCACCTGATCACAGCTGAGTTCTTCAGCCATCCATTAATTAGCTTAATTAGTTTACTGTCTGGTAACTCATACATTGGCACCTTGTTGCTTACAAAATAAGTGAAATCTTCTGTTTTCACGTAAATAGTTACCATTCATTCACCATTCACTCTCTCACACAGACACTCATGTACATAAGGCCTACAAAGTTCATTTACTCATGTCAAGCAGGGAATAAACACAAAATGGAGTTTTAGTTGTTCATAAAAGACAAAAATAAAGCTAATAAAATCATAGAGCTTTATCATTTCAATACTATGATCATTTAAGCATAATAACTAATATGCAAAAATCTATACTACAAGTTCCCAGAACACTGCACTGGACAGCACCATTTGGGAAGGAGGTGAGCAGCCAATAGTGGCAAAAGAACAGGTTAGGGACCATTTTGGAAAGCTGGACATATACAAGCCCATGGGGCTGGACAGGATGTACTTCAGGGTGATGAGGGAGTTGGCTGATGAGATTGCAGAGCCATTGGCTATCATCTTTGAAAACTTAGGGTGATTAGGAATGGCCCCAGGTGATTGGAAAAGGGCAAACATAGTGCCCCTATTTAAGAAAGGGAAAAAAGGAGGATCCAGGGAACTACAGACCAGTCAGCCTCACCTCAGTCTCTGGAAAAATTATGGAGCAGATCCTTAAGGACTCCATTGTGAAGCACGTGGAGGAGAATAAGGTGATTAGGAACAGTCAGCATGGATTCATGGGCAAGTCGGGCCTTACCAACCCGATGGCCTTTTGTGATGAGATGATTGGCTCTGTGGATGCGGAAAGACGAGTGGATATGATATACCTTGATTTTTAGCAAAACTTTTGGTATGGTCTCCCACAGCATTCTCACAGACAAGCTAAGGAAGTACAGCCTGGATGAATGGACTGTAAGGTGGATAGAAAACCGGCTGGAGCATTGCGCTCAGAGAGTAGTAATCAATGGCTCTGCATCTAGCTGGCAGCTGGTATCAAGTGGAGTGCCCCAGGGGTTGGTTCTGGGGCTGGTTTTGTTCAACATCTCTTCCAGGCCGTAGATGTGCACCCTCAGCAAGTTTGCACCAAGCTGGGGGGGAGTAGATACACTGGAGGGTAGGGCTAGTTTTCAGAGAGATCTAGACAAATTGGAGGATTGGGTGAACAGAAATCTCATGAGGTTCAACAAGGACAAGTGCAAAATCCTGCACTAAGGATAGTATTATCCCATGCACCAGTACAGGCTGAGTGCTGACTGGCTGGGCAGAAGCTCTCCAGAAAAGGACCTGCGGGTTACAGCGGACAGTAAGCCGAATATAAGCCAATAATGTGCCCTTCTTGCCAAGAAGGCTAATGGCATACTGGGATGCATCAGTAGGAATGTCGCCAGTAGGTCAAAGAAGTGATTGTTTCTTTTTCAGCGCTGGTGAGGCCACATCTGTTCAGTTGTAGGCTCTCCATCACAGAAAAGATGTGTACAAATTGAAGAGAGTCCGGCAGAGGGCATAAAAAATGGTGAGGGGGATTGGGGGACATAATTTATGAGGAAAGACTGAGGGAACTTGGCTTATTTAGTCTAGAGACAAGGAGGCAGAGGGGATTTAATAGCAGCCTTCAACTACCTGAAGCGCAGTTCAAAAGAGAATGGAGCTGGACTGTTCTCAGTGATGGCTGATGTCAGGACAAGGAGCAATGGTCTCAAGTTGAAGCAAGGGTTAGATATTAAGAAGAATTTTCTCAGTAAGAGAGTAGTAAAACACAGGAACAGGTTACCCAGAGAGGTGGTGAACTCTCCATCCTTGGAAGTTTTTAAGATCCAGCTAGACCAAGTTTGACTGGGACAATCTAGGTGGTCCTGTCTTGAGCACAGTTTTGAACTACTGTCACAGGCCAGCTGGGCACTGTGAGTCTGTTCATTTGGATCAAGGAGGCAAGTAGGGAGTGGAATAAAGGCAAATTTACTATAGCTTACACGCATA
>JAGPOW010003395.1:42015993-42029561 GCA_030014935.1 Caiman crocodilus | reverse complement strand
AAACAGGATGTGTTTCAATACTGACAAGTGCAGGGTGCTGCACTTGGGCAGTAGTAACCAGCAGCACACTTATAAGATGGGAAACTCCCTTCTTGAGAGGACGGAGGCAGAAAGGGATCTTGGAGTCATCATTGACTCCAGGATGAACATGGGCTGACAATGCAAGGTCACGGTCGGCAGAGCTAACCGGACCCTATCGTGCATCCACAGATGCATCTCAAGTAGGGCCAAGGAGGTGATCCTTCCCCTCTACGTGACACTGGTCAGGCCACAGCTGGAGTACTGTGTCCAGTTCTGGGCACCCCACTTTAAGAGGGATGTGGACAACATGGAGAGGGTCCAGAGGAGGCCACCCGCATGATCCGGGTACAGCAGGGCAGACCCTACAATAAGAGGCTACAGGACCTGAACCTGTTCAGCCTTCACAAGAGAAGGCTGATGGAGGACCCAGTGACCGTTTATAAACTCACTAGGGGGGACCAGAAGGATTTGCGGGAGACCTTGTTTCCCCTAGCAACCCCTGGGATAACAAGGAATAATGGCCACGTGTTCTTGGAGGGTAGGTTTAGATCAGACATCTGTAAGAACTACTTCACAGTCAGGGAGGCTAGGATCTGGAACCAACTTCCAAGGGAAGTGGTGCTGGCTCCTACCCGGGGTGTCTTTAAGAAGTGGCTCAGTGCCTACCTGGCAGGGGTCACTTGAGCCCAGTTTTCCTCCTGCCCAGGCAAGGGGGCAGACTTGAAGATCTACAAAGTCCCTTCTGACCCTACTTCTTTGATACTGCATTCAACCAGGTTTATCTGAAACCAGGTTCAGCCAGCTGGGCTGCAGAAAAGAGTTTTCTCCCTGGACTCTTCTAATGGTGCAAATAAGGTGCTGAAGGCTTGCTCTTGGGGATATAACCCAAGGCAAGGGGAGGTATGGTTGCTCTCGCAGTGAGGTACTGTTGATGTTTGGACTCAGTTGCACTGGTTTAGATTATGTTACAATTAGTGGGCTTGTGGCAGAATGCCACCTCTGTATCACCCCAAAAACTCTGCTATATGACAATTTGGTCATAATGGTCCCTGCTGAGGGTGGACAGCTGAGTTGTAAGCTGACCTGGATGCATTCCTGAGGGAGGGGAGAAACCTGCTCCCTCTGCCTACGTGACTAGCATCACATACTTGGCTGAGGGGATTATGCCCCCTATTGTGCTAAGTAATGCCAACGTGACTGGGAGGGGGCTAGAGACCTGGCAACCAGTGATGTATTTTAAATCGGTTTGCTGGCCAGGGACTCTCTTGAAACTCATGATCAATGACCTGCCTGCCTCCAGAGGAATCTCCACCTGCCTCTGGATGATGCTTGTGAGTAAGCTACCTGAGATCAAACTAGATATATAGCTTGCAGTAACTTGGATCAAGGGTTACCCAGTCATGCCAGTTTGCTCTCTGGGATTTCTCTGATATTGCTCTACCCTGTAGCCTATTCCAAACCTACTCCTTGTAACCAATAAAGTTCTCCTTTGCACCTAGCATGGGAGGCTTATTTGCAAAGGGGCTACATTATGCCTTGGGGTCCCCTTAGCTGACTAAGGGAGACCACTATTTGTGCTTCAGACTCAGGGAAGCCACAGAAGCTCAGTCCAGTACAGTGAACTGGAGCTAGAGGGCTCAGTGAGAGACAAGGGGAGGAGGCTAAAGCCTTGACATGGGACTGATTGCATACTAACACCTATGAGGCATGGGCATGGTATAAAGTGGTAGACGGACCCACATAATAGCCCTGAAGGCTACAAGTTTCCTGGAGAAGCATGGGAGGTCAAGAGGACCCACTCTGCCCAAGAGGGGTAAATCTGAGACCAGAGCAAGTTTGGGGGGGGGGGGGACCTACTGGCAGCTAGGAGAACTGGGGCTCATTCTAGGACCCTCAGGCAGCCTCCCTTCCAAGAACACAATTGCACCAAAGGTATGGAAGGTGAATAGGAAGGGGAGTGCACCAGAGGAAGACACCAGCGGGTGTTACGGCTGCCCCTGGAACATGAACGTGCTACGGTATCTGAAATAAGTTCTATTTATAGAAATCCTGCCTGCCTTCCCTCCACACTTATATTGCTGCAGCAACAGTGATCTACAAAGCCATTTTATCTGACTAGTTCTAAATATTTAGAAATGAAAGGCTGGCTTCAGGGAAGTCGATGGAAGTTCTGTTGTTGATTTCCGTGGAGCCAGGATTTCACACCTAATACCAAAATCGAGGATCCTAATCTCTGGAATTCACTCCCATCAGTGATCCAAAAAACCCCAGTGTGTTTCCTAGATAAACAGCTCATTTGCATGTTCAGGTTTTTGTCTGAGGTGCACTGGTTTTGGAGGGACCACTGAGGTGATGGGTCCCTTACCCTTAGGTCTTTTAAATTCGAGTTATTTATTGTGGAGTCGCATATTCAAGGTGCAATCTTGCAGAAGCACACATGGCAGGGTATGGAATATAGATTATATTTCATTAATAGGAATATTAATGAAAATGCACCCAGTAGCTTAGGCAGTACGATCATGCCTTTATAAATCAGATTGTAAATCAAACAGCTGGATGAAGTCTTGTTCTCAGCACCAAATATCATGATTATGAATGCTTTGTAGGTAGAATGATAGCACCAGATGTTCTCACTTTCACTCACAGCAAATGAGAAACTTATGATGTTTGCTGTCCCTTGGAAAATGGAGGGATTTTTCAATCATCTGCAGAATGATTTTGAAGCCAGCAGCTGTTGCATTTTATTTAGTTAGGGAATGGAAGCTGGCTTCTGACTGGAACAGATACATTGTGAATGAGCCTCACTTCCTTTTGATCCTTTATTTTCTATGCTCAGCTCACCTGTAGTGCGCTAAATTACTGTGTTGGCGGAATACAGTGAGGAGACTAAGGAATAATTCTGGGAAAGAAATAATGACCTGTAATAGCTGATGGAAAGTCAATTCCCCAGTAGACCTAAGTTTCTTTTCCTGTTTATGGTCCCTTGTGACAGACTTGTTAAAAGCTGAAAATAACCATGTGTTAGACACAGGATACAAACCTGGTCTTGTTGCATGTCAATGGAAGTTTCAGCATTGACTAAAGCAGGGTCAGGATGTCCCCCACTGGTGAGAGTCTCATTGGAGTCTCGTGACTATTGCTATGAGAAGAAACCAAGATATTACCTACTTCCAAGAAGAAAATGAGGAAGAGGAAGAGCTCTTGAAGCACTTTGAGGTATATGATTATGGGTTCAGATGCCTGAAGACTGAGGCTTTGAGTGAATACCCTAGAATGTAGCCTTCAGGTCAGGGTCATGTGGTAGATAGGTATAAAAGCTGGGTCTAGTGGTTGCTAGTGAGAAGGGAACATGGTAGAAAGACTGTATGCTTGAACCTTGCCCGTGTTGCACACGCTGGCTATGTGACCACTCCAGGCCAATTGAAATGGAAACCAGAAGACCAGTCTGCAATCCAAAAGTCTTTTCTGTCCTGCAGGAAGGAAGTGAGCATGACTACTTTTTTTTTTTTTTTTTTTTTTACAGGAATTCAGTGCTATTTGGTGGAAATAAACCTGCATGTTTAACAAAGTGAAGTAAAGTGCCATATTTATTTGAGCACAAGATGAGGTCCCTCACCCCAGTCAGTGAGCATGCCTACATGTGCAATTACAGTGCATGAATAAATAATGCACTGTTTGATCTTGCACATGGGAGCAATGAACTCTGGAGCAGTCGGCTCTGGAGTTTATTCGTGTGCAACACATTGAGTTGTGGGGGAGCAGGGGTGGGGGTGGTCAGCGTGCCAGCTCTGGCTGCTCCCCTCAGCTCAAAGTGCTGCGGAGGGTCCAGCTTGGGACATGAGGGTGCTTCAGTGCAGGGCTAGACTTTGTGCCTGAGTCGGTCCCTCCAGCATCTACACATGCGGTGCTGTAGATTAAACTAATTTACTCTAGCCTAATAGGGGCACACATGTAGATGCCAAGAGGTATACTGCATAGCTAATTAGTCAACTGTGCAGTAAACATCTTCTATAAATGTGCCCAGTATGCGGGTAAAAACTCAAATTCTTACAATCACATACAAGGAAATTCCATGTTTTCTACTGTTAAACTGCATTAAAAGCGGTATGCACTTAGTAACTGAAATCAGCAATGAATCTGATTAAATCCAGCCAACGCTGAGCATGACTAGGAAGCACATGGCTCGTATGGGGCAAACATACTGATGGGAACCTTATTTATTTTTTTATTACAGAACAACTAAAAGAAACTACATTGCCACAAAACTTGACAGCCTCTCCAACAACAATGCCTTCTTCTTCCACCCTTTTTGACCATTAACACGTTACCTCTCATGAACTACCTCCAACCCAGGAGGAAGCAACTACTTTCGCTTGGTCCCTTTTTCTTTTTGGAAGAAACGTCACCATTCTTCTTGCCTCACCTCTTCTGTGTCTTCTCCTTTCCCATTGTGTCTGCATCTTGACCCACATAGTACTTCAAATCATAAATTGCCAACTCTAAACATTCTCTTTTGTGGAAAGCCAGTCTCGTGACCAACAGAAGGTTTCTCACCTTCTGTACTGCTACTATTCCACAAAGTAGTCCGTTTCTCAGTCTCTGTGTCTCCAGTCCTTTGGACATCAACTCATACAACACCATTTCATATATTAAGTCACATCTCATATCAATTGCCCTCAAAAAACAATGCATTTCCACCCATACTCCTTGCACAAAAGGGCAGTTCCAGAATACATGCAGTACAGATTCTTCAGCCCCACATCCTTCAGGCATGCAACTGATCTTACCAAACCCCATTTAGGTTGACTATCCCCCACAGGAAGAATATTTTATATCATTATCTGTGTGGTATCCATATATTCTCTTTTCATTATTATCTATCACTTCTTTCCATCATTTCTCTTTCTGTCAGATCCCCAAATTGATTCAGAGATTCATATATAGACAGCTTAAAATGTTCTTTCTGCATGCTTCTAGGTAGCAGGCAGCTCATGAATGCTGCAATGCTGGGGCACATGGAGTGTCCCACAGGAGGTTGATGGGGGCAGAAGGGCCACCTCCCCCCTGCATCTCTTGTTTGCTGTAGCTGTGGGGGAAGGACAAAATCAAGGCAAAACTCCAATAATTAGATGCTATACCTGGAAAATTATGTGAAAAATATATAAATTGGTTATATAGAAGCTAATGATAGGAGGTTGTCTTATATTCAAGTAATTATAGTGTAATATCCTGGATCCACTTCAGATTCTGACCCACAGTTTGGTGCAACCCAACCAATTCCATCCCAGCTGTTTTGGAGGTGACTTTGGGGAGTGCTGCGTGAATACTCGCAGTGCTGGCATGACTAATGCAGTTTCATACTCAGAATTTCAGGGTGGGTCTACATAATATAATATAGCACATGCTTTCATAGTTCTGCTGTCTAGCATGGGTTATCCTTACAGCAAATACACTGCTGCCCAGGAGTTATCAAGTTCTTGCAATCAGGGTATGTTCTGAGGATCTCTGGAAAGCTTCAACCCTGGTTGCTAATGTAAGCTAAACCTGGAATGCTATATGTTTACTGCTACTACTAGCCATGCTAACTAGTTTTAAGATAGCACAGGTATACTAAAACCTTGCCTTCATCTTGATATATAAATATCTCATATGACCCTGATTTTAAAAGGTCACACTGAGTGGAGGACTCCATTGTCAGGGGGAAATCTAAGGCTTCTGGACTAGTGACGTTTTCCTCCCCTGCCTTCCCAAGAGGAAGCTGTGATCTCGGGCACTCTGAAAACTGATGAAGGCAGAACTGAGACAATATGACCCAAGGCTTCAAAAGTGACCATCGATAGTTCTAGTATGCTTCTGTTCGAGGAATCCCTACTGAAGATGTGTAGGGGCTGACGTTCAGTGATATTGGATACTCCTAGCACCTATTGGGTTTTTGTTTTTTTTCAAACCAGAATTGTGCCTGCTTAGCAGTTCTGCAAACCTAGCTCAAGTCAAAATCATGTGGTCACTTTTTGGGTTTAGTACAGAAAACCTAAAAATAAAAGCCCTGTCTTTGATTCAGAGAGGCTGAGGTAACCCCCTCTTGCTAGTAGCTGCTCTCTTGACAGTGACATAACAAAACTCTAAAATGAAGCCATAAGATTTGCTTAAAAAAAACAGCCTTTGGGGTTACAATAATTAAGTCTTAAGTTACAGTGCAGTTCTCCTGAATTTACATAATACGCTCACATGAATATTTGAAAGACTGCATCATGATGATGTTAGTACATGACACTCAGGGAAATTATAGGACTTGGCACTTTTTATACAGAAACACTTTGCATCTTCCAAATGTTTTACCAGCATGTGTTGCTTCCTTTTCACAGCACACCTGATAGTTAGCAACTGGCAGTATTATTCCATTTTACAGATGGAGGATCAAGGGTAGAAATGATTTCATAGTTTTAATCACAATTAAGGTGCTCTGGAAACAGTATCTCCCTTAAATCTTCAGGTCAAATTTGTTGTGAAAACCACTCGGTATAATTACGGTGAATATGAGAGTAGAAAGAGTTCTAAAATTCAATGCAAGAATAAAAAATAATAATTACTTGTATAAATGCAGACATCAGCCTCTGTAGGTTGATGAAGATGAACGTGTATATTTTAGTAAAGGATTTTTGGCTGTATTCACATTTGCTAGTAATTCAAAACAAATGGAGAAATATTAACAGATATTGAAGGCCTCTGGCACATGTTCCCATAATGGCACGTTAGGACCTGTTCCCCAACCGCAACAATTGCACTTCCTGGCATGCTTGACGTGCATGGCAAACTGCACAATTTTAAGAGCGGAGATCAGATCCCTGTCACTCCATTATTTCTTGCAATGGCAACATGTAGGGGGTGTGCGCCCCACTTAGGCAGTGGGTACGGGTGGGGAGTGGGGCGGGCGGGAAAGCTGGTGTCCCCCACGAGCGCTGGCCAGGGCCTGGGAGTGCTGGATGAAGTGCTGTGGCCATTTTCGGGAGTGTCACAGTCACTTCCCAGTTGGTGCAGTTGTGTGCAGGTGGGGTCCCCCCCACCTGGTTGGCGAGATTGGTTGACCTGGTTACTGAGGGGCACATGCCCCCCTGACTAAGGTGGCACCCATTGCCCATGACTACTTCCCAGTGCTGGATTGTGATCTTGGGCTCCCCCTGCATTAGCAAGTAGAAAGCTGGGTGCCCGGTGAACAGATGTGGTCCCAGGGCAGGGACCGCCAATCGATTGCTTGTTGATCTCAGCCCTGGGACTATACCAGAGCCAGTTCAAGACTCCTATCCTGAGGGTCACACTGGAGGTGGGTACAGAGTCTGGCCTTGCAGGCTATATGGCAGGTAGCCTGCCACATGTTCAATTTAAAATGCAATGAAAACTTGCCACAGAATTATTACACATTTTGTGGAATAATTTTGTGGTTTATTTCCTGTTTTATTGTGCCATTAATTGCATGTATCTATGGCCAGGTTACTATTTTAATCCCAATTTAAGATGGTTAATCCCATTTTAAGTGTAACGTCTGCCGTTGGGGGTCTCAGTATCAGCAATGTATGTTAGGTAGTACAATATATAGAATGCATACTACAAATAGATGCCTGGCCTTCAAGGGGAGAGAAGAGGATGAAGTTAGGCTGGGAAAGCAGGGTATGGGAATGAGACTGTCCTTTTTGGGGCGGGGGGTAATTTGGGCCACAGTATTGGAGTGTTTTGTTGTGATTTTTTTTTTGAAAATTATCACCTGCTAAAGCTAATAAAACGGGAAGAATTATCGAGGTTATTCTAACTTGAAGCTTGTTTACTGGACTTCAAAATTATGTTTTTCTACCTTGTTATAAACAAAACCAGCTGTACTCTAATTTCATCCAAATGACCAGGAACTCCCATTCTAACTGTTGTTATGTATTCGCATACATAGCTGCCATGGATGTTTTGCAAATGAAGGTTTAGCCAAATCCTTCCCGGTTTGTTTTGCAACCACTTCTGGAATCAGTTAAGTGGAAATCTTATCTTATCTTATCTTATCTTATTAAAATCAATGCAACTTTCTCAAATAAGTCACACAATGTTGTTCCTTTTTGTCAAAGTTTTTTGTTAAGCTTATAGTTCAGTATTAGCTGATCATTTCTTCCTACCTAAGAATAACACAACAATTTTTTTTCCAATAGAAGGGGGGCAAATTCTGGTTTTGGCAACACCAGCATAGTTAGAATTTGGTTCCAAATTCAGAATTTTCATTGAGGTAATAGGGAGCATTAAAATGCATTAAACAGACACATATTTACTGACATCTTTTACTTTGGTATTATGAGCTGTCTTATATGACCATGTCACACAGATTTTTGGTTTTGTTCATACTGAAAGATCACAAGGTCAATTAACTTTCTTTTTGCATGAAAAACAAATGGAAGCCAAAGCTCTGCAGTTTATGCTGTGGTGTAACTAGGCACAAGGAGCCACTGGTGAGCGACGAAATGCTGATCTATCTTTTACATTGCTCATGTCTTGTCTTCACTAATATACCGCAGCAAGACGATTGTTGTTGGCTAGTTACTTCACAAATACATCCCAACAAAATACAGTTTCCATCCTTTCTGCACTGGTGAGGGGCCATTTTCCTTTTCATTTCCTTTTATTTATCACAGATTAATACAGAAAACAGTATTGTATCTGTATAAATCAAAGTCTGATACGATTATTAGGCAAGCTGTGGTGTTTGCTTTGGAGATGAGCTGCATAATTATTCATATTTCAGTCACTGATCTACTTTTTATTTGTTTCTCTAGAAAAGGAAAATAGTGTTTTGATTATTGCTATCCACTCTTCATGGACATACCTGAGAGTAATTTTTACCAGGTGGTAGTAATGATGGAAACCCAATGCTGACACTGTCAAAGATTTTTTATTTCTCTTTATTGATGGATGTTCATACTTGTTCCATTTTAAAGCCATTTTCTTTTGAAAGCAGCATGCAGCACTGTTCATGCAGTCACTCAAACAGAGTTGTCAGTGACTTATGTTAGAGAGATGAAATCATAAACTCAACAGACCAGGTTAAATGTTTAAGTGGAGGCAATTCTCAGATGAGATGCTTTCACTCCTGGCAGTGGTGCAGTTGTTCCTAATCTATCTAGTCCACTCTAATCTTTCCTTGCCTATTCTCATTAATACAAGAAGTTGAGGCCATTCAATGCATTTGAAAGATGGTATATTTAAAGATAGTAAAGCAGCACCCTACTATTCAATGTAATGCAAGGTCTGCCTGTGGAACTTGCACCTCATGTATGACAATGCATTGCATGCATTGTTTGTGGAGGATACATTATTTCAGGACAGTGAAATAACAAGCTGATGGTGAGGAGTTATAGAAAGAGCTCTCAAAACGAAGGGAGTGGACAACAAAAATGCAAAAATCCCAGCAAGATCTAATTTGAAAAACAACTATTTAGCTCTATCCTTTTACTTTATTCAATTCATAAAAAGATTTTCCCTCAGGTCTCACGACAACTAAATTTTTGGTCAGTGCCTTTGCTGAAGGACAATGTTTTTTGAAAATTGAATTGTACATTATCAGTTGGGTCCCCCTTCTTACTGGTACCCCAGCTGAAGAACTCCAGCAGGTTTGGTTGACAGAATCTAACAGGATCATCAGTAATGCCGATAAATATTACACGTTGGGGAGGAGTCAACATGGCCTTTGTAAGGGGAAGATGTCTTGCTAATTTGTCAGGAACAGAAGTTTACACTCAGGCTTGGATCACGTTTTGACGCCTCTTTTTAAACATTAATGTTATACCAACTACGCTCCAGTCCACTGGCATCAAGGCAAGTGGAATAGTTTTTGCTAAGAGTTTTACAATTTCATTGCTGGGGATCCCTTAGGACTCTTGGGATAATAATAACATTGAGTTTTAGTGACTTGTTACTATTCAGTGCATCAGTTTGGTCTAAATTTCAAAAATCTCATTCATTGTCACCTCAACTAGAGCCAAATCCTCATATTGATCTGCTTAGAAGTATGGCTATCCCCAATATGATGTTTAACAGACTCTTTAAACATTAGGATTGGAAAGGGACTTCAGGAGGTCATCTGTTCCAGCCTCATGCTCAAACAGGACCATCCCCAACTAGATCATCCCACCCGGTTCTTAAAAACCAGTAAGGATGGAGATTGTACAACATCTCTGGGTAACCTGTTCCAGTGCTTTGCTACCCTTGTAGCGAGACAATTCTTCCTAATATCTAACTTAAACTTCTCTTGCTGCAACTTCAGACCATTGCTTCTTGTTCTGTCATCTGTCACCGCTGAGAACAGTCTATCTCCATCCTCTTTGGAACCAACCTGCAGGTAGTTGAAAGCTGCTACCAAATCCCCCATCAGTCTTCTCTTCTCCAAACTAAATAAGCCCATTTCCCTCAGCCTTTCCTCAGAAGTTGTGTGCGTCGGACCCTGAACAATTTTCATTGCCTTCCACTGGGCACTCTCCTTTCTTTTGGGGAGGGGACAACACTGAACACAGTACTCCAGATGTGGCCTCACCAGTGCTGAATATTGGGGAAGAATCACTTCCCTCAATCTGCTGGCAATACTCCTACTAATGCAGCCCAGTATGCCATTCTTTCTTAGCAACAAGGACACACTGTTGACTCATATTCAGCTTATTGTCCACTGTAACCCCTAGGTCCTTTTCTGCAGAGCTGCTGCCCAGTCACTCAGCCCCCAGCCAGGAACTGGTGCATGAAATTGTCCCATCCTAATCCTTGTTAAACCTCATGAGATTTCTTTTGGCCCAGTCTCCAAATTGTCGAGGCCTTTCTGAATCCTAGCCCTGCCCTCCAGTGTATCTACTACTCATTGGTGGAGGGAGAAAAATTATTTGGAGGGGCTAAGTGCATGTGTACACATGAATTTCCCCTTCCCCCAGCAGGTAAGTCTGTGGGGGAAGGGGCAGCGGGAAGGGAAAAGGCCATGGAGGGGGCACAACATGGCCCCAGTGGTGAGGGAGGGGTTGGGGCGGGGGTGGGTAGGACCTTCAGAGCTTGTCCAGGGGTGCAGAGTGGGGGGGGAGCACATCCTCCCCCTGATCTATTCATGGGGCCAAGGTAGCTGCCACTGTGCACTGGGCTTTTCTCCCTGCTGCTACTGCCTCCAGAGACATGCAACACCACGTGTCCCACTGCAGGGCAGGCAGAGCTGCAGCGCAGCGTAGCACAGCGATGGCAGGCATGTCGTGTTGCACTGCTCCCGGGGAAGCTGCAGTGGTGCACAAAGCCCAATGTGCGGCAGCAGCTGCCTCTGACCCCAGGTCTCTGCCTGGGTGCATGCATCCATGCCCTGGATGAGCTGCCTGGGCTCCGACTGTCCCACCACCCAGCCTGGCCAGAGCCCCACTCATCACAGCCCCTGCCTGTGCTTCATTCCCTCCCTCACTACAGGGGCCTCGATTTGCCTGCCCCACAACCTCTTCCCCTTCACAAAATAAATTCATACACGTGCCTGCTGTGCTGGGCAGCCAGTGATCCACACACCAGGCTGCGATCCCAGCTGTGATCCTGGCTATGTGTACCTCTCCCCACTCCTGCTGCAGCCACCTAGAGCTTGCAGCTGGACTGTCTTTCAGCCCTACCCACTGCCTCAGGTTTGGGGTGGGCTGAGCCCCATTAGCACTGGCCTTCTACCACTTATGCTGCTACTCTCTCAGCTTGTTGTCATCTGAAAACCTGCCGAGGATGCACTCCATCTGATCTTCCAGATCATTGATGAAGATATTGAATAGAATTAGCCCCAGGACTGACCCCTGGGGCACTCCACTTGATACCAGCTGCCAACTAGACATTAAGTCATTGATTATTACACTTTGAACCTGATGACCCTGCCAGTTTTCTACCCATCTTACAGTCCCTTCATCCAACCTGTACTTCCGCAGCTTCTTGGAAGATTGTTGTGGGAGATCATATCAAAAGCTTTGCTAAAGTCAAGGTATATTGCATCCACTGCTCTTCCCAGATACATAGAGCCAGTCATTTCATCAGAGAAGGCAATCAGGTTGATCAGGCATTACTGTTCCTAAGCACCTTCTCCAAATGCATAGAAATGAATTCCTTGACATGCTCCATGACTTTTCTAGTGACTAAGGTGAGGCTCCCTGCCCTATAGTCCCTTGGATCCTCCTTCTTCCCCTTCTTAAAGATGGGCACTATATTTACCATTTTCTGATCAGATGAGACCTCTCCTAATCGCCATGGGTGCGTTCACACATGCAAGCATGTGCACTTGCCACAGTTCAAATAAGTGGTGCAAATTTGAACAGGGGCTTTTTGCCTCATTATGCATGCACGGACATGCACTTCATTGTGGAGCAAATTGTGCCACTTGGGGCAAAATAACCCTGCCTGGCTCCTCCCGGATCAGCAGCCAGGAGGAGCTAGGGCCTGGGGCCAGCACCTGTCCTGACCCCAGCAGTATAAAAAGCTGCCCTGACAAGTAACTCAGGGCTACTAGCTCTCAGGAGCTTCTGAGGCCCAGCCAATTGGTAGCTGGGGACACTACCCCTTGTGCCAGCTGGACTGCTGAAGCGGCCCTGAGAGTTCCCTGCACCCTCTACCCCCTGCAGGGGTCTGGCAATGGGGGCCGCTGCCTGGCTGTGATCTGCTGTGCACCTGCCAGACCTGGATGGGGACTGCACAGCCAGTAGAGGCATCTGTCCTGCTGGGCCAGCTGCCAGTGGGCTGTGGCTCCAGGGTTGGCTGGGCAGGGCAGGGGCCTTGGAGGGGTTGGTGGGGGGAGGGGAGGGGCTGTGGGGGGGATGCTGGGGAGGGGAGGGGTGGGATCAGGCAAGGCAGGGGTTGGGGGAAGGAGGGAGTGGATGGGACTGGCGGGGTTCCCCCCATGGTCCCCTCCCCCCTCTGGGACTCTGCCCTGCTCTGCTTTTTTATACTTTGATTTTTTTAGACCCCTGGATATCCAGGGGTCTAATTTTCTCCCCATGCTGCAAACGTGCAGCACAGGGAACATTTTTTCATTCCCACACATGCCTGCTGCCCCATTTCAAAGGGGTTTGAGACAAGGCAAGAGGCATGTGTGGACTCATCTGGATGCGCCCCATAAGTTTTCAAAGATGATGGCCAGTGGCTCTGTAATTGTATCAACTAACATCATCAGCAGCCTTGGGTGCATCACATCAAGCCCCATGGACTTGTATACAGCCAGCTTTTCCAAATAGTCCCTAAGCTTTTCCTTTGCTACTATTGGGTGTTCACCTCCTCCCCAAACTGCTGCCATGTGTGGTAGTTCGGAAACTGACTTTGCCTGTGAAGAGAGAGGGGAAAAAGTCATTGAGTACTTCATCCTTTTCTATATTCTGTCACTAGGTTGCTTCCCCACTGCAGTATGGGACCCATGCTTTCCTTGATTGTCTTGTTCCTAACATACTTGTAGAAACCTTTCATATTCCTTGCTAGCTACAGTACTAATTGCACTTTGGTCTTCCTAATTTTCATCCTTGCATGTCCGAGTAATATTCTTGTAC
>JAGPOW010003395.1:41953775-42003526 GCA_030014935.1 Caiman crocodilus | reverse complement strand
GGGGGGGAGGGAAAGTGGCATAACTTGCCTGGTTACTGAGAGCTGATGACAGCAAGGCTATTTAGTTCAGTGTAGTTGGCTGGGTTGGAACAGGACTAACAGGTACGGCATGACAGGTGCATCACAAGGGACTGGGAATAGGGTGTTTATATTCTGCCCACACATGCACTGGGGAGGGGAAGATGGGGGTGAATCCCTCCAATTAATGTAACCTTCAGTTGTTTTCTCTCTCCTGCTTTGTTCTCTGCTGCTCCATAATGATGCTATCATTGCTGACTACAACCCCATTCTGTGGCTTTAAAATTGTTTTGATTTTCTTGCCAAGCCCTTTTCCTCCCCACCTCTGCCCCAGGGGGAGTTCATTTTAAAACTGTTTCATCAAAACTAAGCCACTCTCCTGATGCTGCGATCATTTAATTCTCAGCAGGTAGCGCTAAGATTTCGTTCTTCAAAACAGCGGTCTTTGCATTTCTTATTACCCCTGAAATATAAAATCACTTTACTTTCACTGCCCTCTATTATTAACAGATTGTGGCTGTGGACGTTATGTCTGACCTCGCTTAGGAATATGTGCCAGCTCTTCTTGCTTCTCTTGACACTTCACCCTGATCTAGTCATCTACCTGTCAGTTAAACCCCCTTGCTCCCCTGTCTCTGCTTGTGCCATCTGCAAGAACCTTTACTTTTGTGCATCTCTGCCTAGAGCAGTGAATAATCTTCCATGCTTAACCCCTTTGTAATAAGCTTTCCATTTGACTTCCTACTAAGGCTAGTCTGCTGCTTCTCTCCAAAGCTGTGCAGTGTTCTTCCTCGAAAAAGCTTTTCCTTTTTGAGGAAGAACGCTGCACAGAAGAAAAAAAGATATTCAATGTTTTGGCAACATTAGCATCATAAATAAAGCAAGAATTCTGAAGCACAAAAGCAGAACTTACAGGGCACACGGCTCTTTACAATCCTTAACTACTTTTCTGCCTTGTCGTCGTCAAAGGATTACGCTAAGTTACTCGTGCTTCTTTGAGCAACCAAACTCAAAGGTATTTGAGATGTTCTGCTCCAGGGGTACTGAAACAAAAAGTTCTTGCTTTGTCTTGGTCCTGGATTACATGCAATATTTCTACTACTATTACTCTGTCAGTTGGAGGGTGTAACAGTGCCTCTGCTTCCCAGGGTGCTTGGGCACCCTTTAGTGGCCAAACTAAAGTCTATTTTGCACTCCAGTTCACCAGGGCATTGCTATGTGTTGGCCTGCCTTGCCTTGATCTTGATAATTAATTTAGGAGGCAGTATTCAGATTACCAGAGTGGCACTTTAGGTGTCTAACTTTGCCCTGCTCATCATTGAGCCACATATATCTGGGCCAATCTTTAATAAACTCTGACTCTCCCTTGGCCAGATGTCTTGCACTCAAGCAAACTAAAACTCTTTCTTTCAGGGGCGTCAGTACCCCCTTCCAGCGGAGTGGATGCTGGGGTGAGCGGCCCAAAGGCCGAGAGGCTGAAGCCATAGCAGAAATGCTCAAGGCACGTTAGATTACAGTGAACAGGCCAATTCTGCTAAAAAACTTGTCACAAAGACATTAGAAAGGAATTGAGGGGACTCAGTCAGCCCACTCTGAGTCATAGGGCCTGATCAGCTCCCAGTCATTCATACATATAGTGTACCCTCACCACATGCCTACAGTGACCTCCCTGCTCCCCTACAATCCACTTCATGCCTGATAGCTAAAATAAAGAAAACCATCGTGGCTTATATGGCTCCCAGGCTCTGACCCTTTTGGTCACTACACTTCCTTAGCTCCTGATAGGGCATGGGAGGTCCCCATTTGCAATTAGCAGACCTGTGTCTCAGCAGCTTGCAGCTCTAGCAAAGCTGGCTGCAGTTCTGCAGCTGTAGAGCACTGCACCACTGCTTAAGCAATGGGTATTAGGGGACTCCGTTACAAGGCATAATTTCTTCACCAATATGGTCGACATCAGTGCAATCTCTGGAATAGATGCGGCTATCCTAGCATAAATACATTTATTACTTTCCCTTATGTGCAATAGAATATTTACGAAGAAAATGCATCTGGTGTATCAACATGTTAGGCGCAAGATCACTTGGGGAAGCTCCCAGGGCTTTGGTATATTCTTGCAGAGGGGCAAACCCGGGAGCTGCTTGCAAACAGTGGTGTTAGGATGGATCCCCTTTAACCTGCTTCCAGGCTGAATGGGGAAGGGGCTGCTCCTGTTGTCCTTATGCAGATGTGCTCTGGCAGGAAAGATGCACATTTTCTCCTTCACCATCAGGGCACGCAGGAAGAGGCTTTCAGCTGTGGCACATTAAGTGTGGAAATAGATGTCACCTGACATCTCATTTGTGCTACCATAACATTTTTTTATGGAAGCACAAATGCTGAGCAACCAGATGTTGATACCTTTTGTTGTGCCACATAGAAGGAAAATTAGTAGCACAACAAACAGTAGTAACAGCCTCTGTTGTATTGAGGTGGACATTTATTACCTCTATGGCACTTTTCCCAGCTTGGTACGACCTATTCTTTCATGATCACGGGGAAATGAATCTGGCTGGGTGGGGAAAAGCCTTGCTTTCCCTGCCCAGCCACACCTGTGCCCTGGGTCTGGCTGAATGGGGAAAGCGGGGAGATCATTTTGCCCCATGTGCTGTGCCATCAAGGGCAGGAAAAGGGGAAGCGTGTGTTTTACCCAGCAAAGCGAAGCAGCTGTGCTGCAGCGCATCATGGGCGCAGCTGATTTGCTTCGTTTCGCGATAGTTTCTAGTCTCAGAAATGGTTACAAACAATGTCGGATGGTAGCTGGGTATTAGCCCAATAGAAAGGAAGTGAGTTTCTACCACACCTGGAGGGTGTGTAACTACATGCACACTGAAACCAAGGGGCTAAATCTGATGTCCCTATTGCTTTGCTAGACAGATAGCAAACACTGGTGTTTCCTACAGTGAAAATTTGTACTAGCCCCTTTCAAGAAGGGATCAGTTTGCTTTTTGCTTTAATTTTTTTATGCCCTGAAGACAACAACTGTTGTTTATCTGACCCTGCCAAGAGAGGTCTTGGGTGGACTATTTTCCCAGCCAGGAAAAATAAGTTGTATGGGTTATTTGTCATCTTCAATCAAGGAACTGGTTTTTTAAGCCCTGAAGCAAGAGAAGGAGCTGGGGTTTTTGGCTCTGAGTGCACAATTTGTTGCAAATCACTGATTCAGCTAATTTGGCTTCTCTCTTTTTAATTTTTTTTCTTTTCTTCATAATTTGTCTTGGAATGACTCCATTTTTGTTAAACTTATTCGGTCTTGGATATGCTTTGGAAGGCTACCTATGGTCTGTGGGTTGTCTGACACTAAACATTCAACACTAAAGCGCCATGGTTTGCTTAGACTTGACTGGAAACTAAAGGTACTTACAGGCATTACATTTAGATCCTCTTAATGCCTGTACACACCCTAAGATAATGTGGTATGTTTCTGTCCTGTCCCTGGATGAGCTGTATAATGCTTAGCCAGGTTTTTGTCATAACTGTAGTTTAAAAATTCACATTAGGATGATTTACTTAAAATCTGTTTCCATGAACATCCTGTCCTATATACTTATACACTAGGATGTCTACACAGAGAGTACAAATGCAGTTAATATCCATTCAGATTATGTAGTAGATCTTGGATTGTTTTTCATAGAAGGAAATATAATCCCAGATTTGAAAGGGAAATAAACATACAGACCTTCATAGTTCAAAGCATAAGTCGGTCTAGTAGACAAGATTAGGAAAAAAAACTTTATGTGGAATATTATTCCTTAATTATGCAGAATAGCCTTCTTTTCTGCATGTGTGCTCCTTCTTTGGCTATAATTGGCACTGGCCACTGTTTGACAGGACCATATAGTCTGAAGCGAAATGTCTTGCAGTGTGATCACAGGGTCTTCGTCCTCCACACCCACTAGGCAGGATGTACTAGGGGGGATATAATAAAGGTTGGACAGTCCCTGGCAAGAGCCAGATTACAACCACAGTGGCTGAGCATGCATTTTGTCTCCTTCACATCACATGGCTGCTTTTTCAGGTTTGAGCTATTTCTCTATACCTATTGCCTCTATTTATTTTTTTAACTCCACTCCAGAGAACAATTTATTTCCCTCTCAGTCAATCTTGGAGAGGAAAGACAGAAATGTAACATTTATGAAGCCAATCTTGCAAATTCCACTTGTCAAAGCTATGGGCTTTTTATTCAAAGGGTGTGTAGAAGGAAATTCATATGATGAAGGAATCATTTTGTTTTGTTTGTGAAGAGTGTATAGCACAACATGAAGAAGCAATATGTACCATACACCTTTTTTTTTTATCATCATTCTCATATCCTGCTGAGAGACTGCTGGACAAATTTTGTGACCAGTCTGGAAAATGTTCATGTCACTTTACAAACCTCAATTAAACCTTCCCTTATAGTTCATTTACAAAGGTTTATCACCTTTTAATAGCTGCCTTCTGCTATGTAGAACTGATTGAGAACTTAGCTGATAAAACTGAAAACTCTTAGTTGTCCCCTGTATTCAAGTTTTTGTTTTTATACCATTCTTTCAGGTTATTTTTTATATTTATACCTTTTTTATTTTTATACCATTCTTTCAGGTTATTTTTTTTGCAACATATATATGAAGGTGTCTCAAAAACTAATGGCAATATTGCTGTCTGCATTTTCTGTATGAGACAAAGTAGGAAAGTACAAAGCAACAGGAAACACTTATGGTGGCATTGTTGAATGCACTCATCCTTTACGAGCATGTAAAGAAATGATGCGCACACAATGATTTTGGAAATATTATTAGTTTCCAAAACACTCTTGTATGCACAGGTATATAATGAAAATGACTGAGTTCTGTGCTACCAATTGAACTTAGTAATGTTCAGATGACCATGGCTGTGGATTTTTCAGAGGGGTAAGAGCTAATGTATACGGCAGAACAATACTAATGCACAGGGTTATCAATTCCTTGCCTGAGCTGTTGATGAGGACATGTCACTTGTATCTTGGAAGCCAGCTTTCTGAAAGCTACTCCCACACTTTGTGGGCTGAGCTGTCACAGGAAGAAGTGACTGAAGATATTTTAAGAGTGTAAAATTCACTCCTTTCTTTACTCTGTTTCTTTAAAGTTAAACTAATATTAATGAGGAGTGTGTGACTTTATAGACCTGAAAATGCAGGTTGCCTTTCCACTTACAGCAGAGCAATAGGACACCTTCTTCTGCACAGACCTGCTCATCTGATGCAACCCTGATCTTAGGCTGCAAAAGGTAACAGTTGCTATACAAAATCCAAAGACAGAGAGATCTGAAATGACCATGTCTGGAACCATGTAATTGAAGTTGAGATTCAAAGTGCCTGAGGTATTTGGAGGCCCAGCTTGTAGTAATGTGCTCTTACTTGCCTTTGTAATGCTCTTTCTGTTGTTGATGGCTGGAAGTTAGAATGAAACAACTAACTTGGTGCATATAGACCACTAAAGAGTTATCAAACAGAAGTAATTTTGCCATTACAGCTTTGAAGCTGCATCAGAGCTAATCATCTTTAGACATGAAAGCTCTGTGATCTACTGGTACCCAAAGTCATCTCCTCACCCCATTCTTGCCTTTGTATTTGGCTTAAAATAAAAATAAAATGTAATTAAAATATTGTCTTTGGTAACATACATCCATTGGGTGCTTAATGTTCTGCTTCAAATAAAGATCCTAAACACTTCTTATTATACATGGCCCTTTGGTTTTTGCATTCAAACACATTCCCTCCCCCCTAGTAAATAAAAGAACATGATTTTTGCACATTTCCAGAGGCTTTCTGTAATGGTGACAGTTTTATTTGGTAGAGAGCTAGGAGAAATGCTCAGCAACTGCATGGATTTCTGGGATTTGCGTGGGCAGAAAACTGGTTCACTCTTCATTTGTTGATGTCTTTGCTGCTGCTAATGTAGAGAGATAGGGCAAGTGCTGTTGCTCTGGATTTTCACATGGGAAGATGTGTATTTTTTTCCCCTTATATCCCCCAAATGTAGGATGATTGGAGCAAAATATAGCAGCTAAAGCTATCATAGTTATTCAGGTAATAACTGAGCTCATGTAACGGTTGCACCCCTGAATATTGCTGCAAAATTTAGAAAAGTATCTTACCCATGTTATGGTTGTACCATCATTTCTAAAGAAACCGATTCAAAACAGATTCTCTGAAAAGCCATCTGTAAGATTGTATGAAATGGATTATCTACAAACAGATTCGTGCGAACCCAGAGTTTTAACTGCTGTTTACTGCTGATACTTCCCTAGTCTTGTTCTAAGGTGTGCATAATGGCCATATACTAGTTTTGTCAGCAAAAATTCAGAAAAAGAATAAGGATGTTGTTATATAACAAGATGTGACAATCAGTGGAGTCTTGAATGGAAATTGTACCAGTAATGAATGAACACTGGCTCCCATCTTAACATTCTCTTCCAAAAAGAGAGACAGAGAAGTAAAATACCAGAGTAGAGTGGAAGTCTCTCTGTAGTTTTGAGGTTCTTATCAATCTGATGGCAGAAATTGATGTCAAATATTACAGATGCCATTGAATGGGTGCCTGAAAAGTATAAATCCATGTTGTTTGAAATGCTACTGGTAACATTTTCTACTGAACCGTATGTCCTGTTATAATAAATTCTGACACAAGTGAAGAATCTTTTTATATGACATACTTGTATTATATTGTCAATGAATACTACAGATAAATGAAAGGGAAGAGCACAAGAGTTGGGTGAACCACCAATGTACTGTAGCAAGATGGTGTGATTAAATACCTAAACAATTGGATGTTGGCTCCTTTGGGGAATACGAATAATTAAGTCAGGGGGCAGTTACCTAGCTGATCTTTTCCACGTGAAAGTACCATACTGATTGTCCCGTCTCTCGCACATTCTGTGATCGCCTACACCCAAGCGAAGTAGTTCAAACTACTGCTAAGTTTGTAATGGGGTTTATGTGTTGTTGTAGCTATGGCAGTCCAGGAAATGCATGAAAGGCAAGGTTTTTCCTTTTGTGATATTGACTGTGCTGGAGGCACAGGCATTTTACAGCAGAATCCTGAAGGCTGTTGCAGGATGGCAATTGATTTTTCATTCTGGTTTAACTGAATAAAGTGCTGGCCATATGGATGTTAGTGGAAAGACTCCCTTTGCCTTTCATGAGGCCAAATATCACTCAAGTCATGTGCAGAATTCAGAAGGCAGGATTATTTAGACAGTTGTTTTCTGACTTGTATAGTCCCTTTTTGGAAATGAAGTGCAGATAAAATTATCATGAAAAAGATAATACTTGCTTTTGGTCCCAAACCATGAAATATTCACTTCAAATTAAAATATAGTAGGTACATGAACACAAATGTTAAATAGCTTGAAATTTGAATGCATAGCAGAGATTCCAGTCGACTCCTGGCTTATCTAAAATGGGTCTGTCTAATAAAGATAGATACAGGATTTTCATCAGCATCCTCCTTTGACTTGGCAAATTTGTGTGCACAGAATAAAGCTTTCAGTTCTTGTCTGCTTTGGAGATGTCCTGCTTCCAGAAACATCCTTCATTAGATTATACTTGAGCAAAAGTAACTCTGTAAGTTGGCTGCTTTCAGTACTCACAGAAGTATTTCTAATGGGGCGCACCCAGAGAGTGGTGGTGGATGGGTCATACTCGGCCTGGCGGGATGTGAGTAGTGGGGTCCCCCAGGGCTCGGTCCTGGGGCCTACACTGTTCAACATCTTCATTAGCGGCTTGGACAAGGGGGTGGAAAACACGTTGTACAAGTTTGCCAATGACACCAAGATGTGGGGCGAGGTAGGCAGGCTTGAAGGGAGAAAGAGACTTAGACAGACTACAGAAGTGGGCAGATGGTAGTAGGCTGGGGTTTAATGTAGATAAATGCAGGGTGCTGCACCTGGGGAGAAGGAATCCACAGCACACATACAAGCTGGGGAGCTCCCCCCTTGTGAGCACAGAAGCGGATAGGGATCTTGGAATCAGTATTGACTCCAAGATGAACTTGAGTCGCCAATGCCAGACCACAGCCAGCAAAGCCAACTGCACATTGTTGTGCATCCAAAGATGCATCTCAACCGGTCCAGAGAGGTGATACTCTTTCTCTACGTGACATTGGTCTGGCTTCAGTTGGAGTACTGCATCCAGTTCTGGGCACCGCACTTGAAGAAGGATGTGGCCTGGCTTGAGAGGGTTCAGAGGAGGGCCACCCACTTGGTTGGAGGGCAACAGGGCAGGCCCTATGAGGAGAGGCTGACTAGACTTCAAAAAGATATCTTTCCTAAGTTTCCTTCCAGTTTATTTTCTTGTTTTACTTGCTTTCAAAAACAGGGAAGGAGGAAGGTAAGGAAGGAAGGTGTTTCTCATACTGTATAGAGGGCTTTGATTGTTAATTATCAGATGCATTTTTACAGGTCAGTTTTAAACATACAAGGTGTGTCTATACATTCATTAATGCACAGTGGTTACTGCACATTTAATTTAGTACTTGTATAATCAAGTACTAGAAAAATGCACTGTAACGGGAGTTACTGCACAGTAGTGTTGGAGAGCTTAAAGTGATGCTACTGTGCGGTAGCATATTAGCACTGTTTGTGCTGTGACACACTACTGTGCAGTATGATTAAGCTGCTACGCCGGTAGCATCTCGTGTAGATGCATCCATGTATCTCTTTATCAGAAGCTAAGGCAATAGTAAATATTTTGTCTGTTAGCAAGAAAACCTAGCCTTCAAACCTAGAAAAATAGCTTTATTTTAGCAAAAGAGCCTGATGATCTTTTAGTGAAACCAAATTGGGTAACTAATTTTGATAATGATTTTAATTTAATTATTTGATTGTGAATCAGCTCTTGTTCATTTTGAATTTTATGTTCTGTGTTAAAACACTCATGTTTATTAATACAATGGTTTTTAGTCCTTGCAAGAAACACCGAAAATTAGAAAAAGCATATTGGTCCCTTGTTAATAGCCATGTTATGAAGTATACCAATTAAGGCAGCCAAGTCACTTTCCAGGAATAAAGAGGTATATGTTTTGTTGCTGCAGTATAATTTTAGGCTATTAGTTAAAATCATAGCATATTTATTTTGAGATTAATAATCCTTTCCAGCTACTATGTGGATGTCATCTTCAGAGGATCTTCCAAACTCTTGCCAAGTATTAATCAATTTTCATGTTATCTGTTTGAAGACTTTTAATTGCCTTTTCCCTTTTGCGGGAGAATAAGCTGAATGATACAGAATCTAATGGTCCAGTTTGGCTGAGGGGTATCTTTAGCAAAGTACAGGGCAGGTCACCTTGCAAAATTGACATTCATAATCATCCAGCTCATGTGGCATCTGTAGCAGGGCCCAGAAAAAATCAAGGACACTTGAGTGGAGAACTTTATCTTTTTGGGCTTGCTTCCACTCAACAACTTTCGCAAGCAATGCCTTCTTATCAAGAAGTATGAAATAAAATACATATCAAGTTTTTCAATATACTCATGTGCACATAGGTGTTTCTGTTCAATTGACAATAAAAATTGCTTCTGTAGCTTCCCCAGAAAATTTAGATGCTGTCTTTATTGGGTTTTCTATGTTAATATTAAGCCATTCAGAAATATAATGGAGCATAATAACAAGGGGTGAGGTGAAGGCTTCAGGCAATTTCTTTAAGTGCGTTACTGCGTACCTGAGGTAGGGAAATGCCACAGTGGAATATTTTCAATAAACCAGTACAGTTTTCTATAGGGCTTTTTTCCCCCTCTATAAAACTTGTGTAATTTCCAGTGTTAGAGAAGGAAAAAATACCATATGTCACCTTATCCATTTACCCTGACAAAGCAGGAATCTACTTCATACTTCTGGCCTGTTGTGAAGTCCACCTTTTGTGCAGTATACGTCTTTAACAACATTTACAATAACTGCATACTACAGAAGTATAAAGTTCCTGTAGGCCACAATCACATTAATAAGCCTCGCCTTAATGAAGTAAAGGGCTCTGTTCTGCCTAGCTAGCTTGCGAGACTCTTGGCTGATAGGTCACCTAGATTTCGTATTTATTTTGTTCTGCGAGTTTCAGGCACTTAATTTATTTTTTCCCCATTGTACTCAGAATCCATTATGCCGCATACATTAGTTCTGTTTTCTTCAACTCTGGCCTAGCAAGTGAGAAGGCCGGGGGAAGTCGGTCACAGTAGGTGGGATCAGGCCTTAGAAGTGCGTCACGTTGGGAACCATAAAAAGTAAGGCTGGAACGGATCTTAGGAGGCTGATTCCCCCCAACCTCACCATTGGGGTTGACCACCTTTTTAAAATGTAATGGAGGGGCACATGCCTTGTGGCTTCCCACCCCGCCTCCACCAGTGACAAAGCCAGCGCTGACTTGAGAGGGGTGGGAGTGGATGTGGGCTTGGGACTCCCCACCCTGTTGCCTTTCCCTTGGGGGCCCCACATTGGTTGCATACCCAGTGCCCGCCCAGCAGCAGTGGAGGGCACAACTCCATGCTGTCACTGCCCCCGCTGCTCCTGGGTGACAGGAGGCGTGTTGCCATTGCAGTATGGCACTCCTGAAGGAGAGGCAGCAGGACAGGGAGTCCCAAGCCCCCGCCCTGCACATGGACTCCCCCATGCCCTGCCAGGGGGTGCACACAGCAGCAGGGAGTCACCCTCCACCCCCATGCCTTGTACCCATTGGACAAGCTGCCCTGGCTCTGTGTCACTCCATGCCCTGGCCCCATGCATCGCCCTGGCTTGGCAGCACCCCTAGCCCCTGTCCCACTCAGTCCCACACTGTGAGGGCCTTGATCTACCCCTTTTATCCCCCCACCGTAGATTTAGCTACGGGGAGCTGCTGCCCATACTGCCTGCTGCATATCCCAGTCATTTGCATGTGTGTGGGTAGACATGTGCATGTGACGTCCCCTGTGCCCTGCAGCCAGCAGCCCCTTCAAGGCTGGAACACTGCCAACCTGCAAGGGAAGACCTACTACTTCTGGGAATCTCTGCATAATGCTGCGAATCTGGGACAAATGCTGCCCTGGAGCCATGCAGCCCAGGACCCGGACTTGAGTATCCCATTCCAGGACTGTCCTGCCCAATTAGGGATGGGTGGTAACCCTACTCACCAGCACTGTGCAGGTGATTGGCCTGCCCCATTCCTGCTGTTGCATGAGTGGTATAAGCCCAACACTCTGCCCTTCCCCTCTGCCAACAGTACCGCACAAGCAGCCCAAATCTCCCCCTTATTACACAGGCAATGAGCATATCAAGCTGCCACCAGTCATGCTTCCTGGTCCCAAAGACTCCAGCTTCTGCTGCAGAAGCAGTGAGGTGGGGGAAGGCAGCCAGGCGGGAGCTGGTGGACCACACTTTAAGCCCTTACTGGCTAGATGCGATCCATGGGCTGCCAGTTGGACAGCCCTGATATAGATTATAAGAGGGATGAAGCACTGTACAGTCAGTTTGGCTTGTCTAGTTATCAGCTTCTACAACCCTCTCATATAAGGGTCACAGGCAGAGATGTTCAGGAGGAGTGTAGCATGTGTAAACACCAGATTGTCTTCTCCTGTAGACCCCTGCACTAATAGCTATTTCTGCTCATATTATCAAGTGAAGTTACGGACTCTACTAGTCCAGTCCTGAACAAATGGCCTTCCCCCATTCAACAGTGCAATCTCAACAACGTTTCGTTCTGCGTGAAAAAGAGCAGGTAGAAAATAGGCCTCCCGTTTGTTAATTGTTTGTATTCCACATCAAACTAATGAGCAGCCTCAAAGTGCTGCTGTCAGTACCAGCAGCTAAAGATATAAAACACTGACATGGATACACTGAGCCAATCGTATCATCACACTTACGGAGCAGGAAAGCTATTTTGCAAAATTGAGAGGATCTTGCACAGGAAGCAATATAAATTGTAATTTCTGCAGCTTATACGAGCAGTATTTTCTCTGCTGTATATGCAAGGGATTTTTTTTTAATTTACATATAGGGGTTTTTACCTCAAGTATTATTGATGAACTACTTTGGGTCCAGGATAACGCCTGAAACTGTGCCTTTGACTCCCCTTGCCGAGTTACATGAGCTGAAGATCTGATTTGAGGCCTGACTTCAGTAATGACAACCGTAGTGGAGGGGAGAAACAGATGCACAGGGAGGAGCAATGCAAGCTTTAATGAGACCAGCAATCTTCCTTGTGTTCCTAATGGTTTTAGGCCTGAAATGATCAACTTTTATTGATTCTTTCTCGCCATTGTTTTCCATTTCAGTTGCTCCCTGTGAAGTACAGTGCTAGCCTGTCAGCAGTGCCCATGCTCCAGCATAAATAATGGGGGACCATTTAGTTTGCTTAAGGTTCTTTACATACACATACCAGTCGGGGTAGCAAAACGGTTGTCCGCCGGTTGCAACAAAGTGAGCAAAGCAGTACGTGTTAAGTGTTCCTATACTCCTCAGGTTCGGGCGTAGTGTTGGGGCTGTCACAGAATCGACCTACATTATTCAATGTCAGACACGCTTAGACTCATATGTATTAGTAACTCCTTTGGTTGGCCTGCCTTTGTAGTCTCCATGGCAACTGTTTCCATTGCCATTAGTACCTCTGGGGCCCAGCCTTGTTCACATGTATTTCAGCTGCTTTTCCTCTAATAAAACAATTAGTAACTGCAGCATAACCATATTTATATATCTATATTTTTACCTTTGCTTTGTTTTGTTTTTAATCTCTTTGAACCCTGTATCTTTCTTTCTCTTTTCATTGGTTCCATTAACATTGGCTGGTTAGTGCTTAACTCCTTTCTGCTGGTCCCCATATAGGAAAAAAAATGGGGACAGTCTATTTCTGATGTCACTTTGGACTGGAATGCCTTTAAATTACTTTTCTCCTCTAATTATAGGTCAGCTTGTCTGGACCGATTGTTTATAGGTCCAGTCCTGAGTGGTTCCATTGATTTAACTGGGGCAACTCAAAAAAGCAAGGAATAAAGATTTGGAATTGACATCCTTTTATATTACTATTTATTTGCAATCTACCAATGCTTAGCAGCTAGAAGTGAGAATGCATTTCCATTTTGGAAGATACTGTGCAGACTGGGGAGTCAATGGGACCTGAGCAAATACTTAATTTCTGTCCTGAATAGGGATGGATTTAAGCATGCATTTAACAACTTTTCTGAATCAAAGTCCTAGAGAAAGACAAGCCTGGTCTCACAGGTTCCAGTCTGAAGAGACAGGACTGGCAGACAGTAGAAAGGGAGCCGGAGATGCAGAGAGGTTAAGTAGCTTGCGCTAGAGCACACAGCGTATCAGTCTGAGAGCTGGGAAAGCGTGGAAGTCTCCTTTTACTCAATGGCCATAGTATGATATTGTGTTCGTCTCCTACACGGCGGGGCCTTGTTAGACCTTGTGCTGTGAGCTGCACAAATGTTGATCCGCGTTAATGCCACCTTGGAGTTTGGAGCAGTCGCATCTTTAGTTTGGAAATTTTCTCTGACTGTGTCTGCCCTGCACAGCTGTCACTTGTCACTAGAGGCCTGGTAACCCGGGGGCGGGCTTGTATCCCTGCTGTACGGGCGGGTGTCTGAGAGATCCTGGGATACTGGAGGACTGGAACTTGGGAGGCATATCTGTGTGGAGTTGTCACACCTTAATGGAACAGGAGTTGGGTAGTGCGAGTCAGAGATGATCCTGGAGTGGCATAATTTGGAGTTGCATAAAAGAGTGCTTAAAATCACTTTAAGATGTTAGTGTGTGGACAGTTCAGGGGTTAAGAGCTCCAGGAGCCACCCAAAATTACTGTGTAACAAGGCCCATGTAGTTTTATACTTTCCCATCCTCATTCTATCTCTGTGCAAATAAATAAATACATAAATAACTAAATAAACAATGCTGTTTGCATCTAAAAAATATACTCCACTCTTTCAGTGGGGAAATGTTGTTTAAAAAAAATTGTCCTAGTTTGGAGATAAAATGTCTTTTGAGTTTCCAAATTATAGTTCTGTTATGACAAAAACTATTATTCATTTCAAACATGCAAAAATTGGAAGTTTTATCACTGAATTTACAAATCACTCATTTTTCAAAAGGAGCCCCTCCCCCCCCGCATAAATCCTAATTTTTCATTACCAAATGCCCCCAGGGAATGCTCTTTCACAGATCTTGAAATGAAATTTCATTATACAAATGTTATGATTTTGAGACTGCTACAGAGGAAAACAGATTCCCAACTCAATGCTCCACTATCTAACATATAATTTTCTATGCTGTGTGCTATACCATACAATCAAAAGTCCACTTACTGAGTTTTGCATTTTCATTATCTTCTGAGCTGATTATATTTACTGTATAATTTCTACATTTCAGGTTGGAAATTTTTGTTTTCATTGTGGCCACTTGCTTGTTAGGAAAATAAAGCTAAGCATATGATGAATATAGAATGAATGTCTGTGTTCAAGGGGAAAGCATAAAGTTGTAGCTCTGGTTTAAAATACCATGTATACCTATGCCTGATCATTTTCATAGCCACTACATAAAAGATCATTATTGTCTTGAATTGGGACACGTGATTGTTAGAATAAAAAATGTGCTGTCCCTTAATTTCAGTTTGAAAGCTAAAACCTTTCCCCCTCCCCAGGTTTTAAATGGCAGAGTTGCTTGTACTTTTAATTTTGAAATATGGAAGTGAAAAAAAGATGCATTTAAAAACGTAATATTTCCCACCTTCTTCTTTTTTTTTTTTAACCAGTTCAGTAACATTACTTTCTCCGCTGATGGAAGTCAGTGTCAGTTTATGACTCCTCACTTGGTGATGAAGTCATTCATTATCTTGCAGGATCACATTTTCTACAGACCATTATCTGCTATAGTAGCACCATCCAACCCACAGATGAGAGGAAAGCCATCACTTGCCAAGATTCCTCATGCAAGACCACTCTGCTGCCTGTTCAACCTTAGAGACATTCCTGCAAGGTGCTGGCATAGGGAAAGTAATGGTTTTAAAAATCAAACGAACGGGAGAATTGTGTCAGTGCTTTGGGTGAAGCAACTGGCCCACAAAGAATAGCTCACCTCCTTGAGTTGCATTTCAACACTAAGGAACACAGCAACACAAAGAAATATACCAAATGTGTAGAAGGAACCACTAAGGGATGAGGTTTTTGAGAGAGCTTTATGTATTTTGTTCTGTTTGCAGAGTCTCTAGCACAACTGGGTCCTCATCCCTGATGAGCGCTTCTGAATGTTACTTTGCTACAAATAAAATGATTACCTTTTTAAAAAGTAGGTTAAAACACCTAGAAAATGGTTTATTTCTATTAAAAAAAAATTACCAAAGTGTAAAATATTATCCTAACTCTCCTATCTTCCTTGCTGCTAAAAGGGAAGTAAAATGTTTCTACCAAAAGTTGTTTAGGCCTGTGGGTAGAGCCTTTCTACTCTTTTGGACAGAAATGTTAAATTTTCTTACAAGCGATAACTACCATGTACTTCTACCGTGGTATCTCTTATTGATTAGATGTAATCCCAAACAGAAAAGTTAAATGATTCTGCACAGAGTTATGATGTGGTTTGTAGGGCTGTATGAAGCTTAAGTCCCTGATTCAATTTGGTAAGGATTTGGCCCAATTTGGTGGCCAAATTTCCAAACCTGAATTGAATCAGAGAACCCTTCAATCTCTCCGAATCGAATTGGAAACTTCTGAATGATTTGGAGAGATTCGGTGATTCGGACATAGACACATCTTTAAATGTTTTTCCTACATCTCTCTAGGTTGTAGGCAGTCCATGAGTGTTGCAGTGCTGGGGCGCATGGAGTGTCCCACAGGAGTGGGGGGAGGCTCCCCAACCAGAAGCACTTCCGGGTCCGCCGGGGAGCGTGCTGTGGGAGCCCCCTGCCTGGCTCAGCGACTGGTGCCTCCTGGGTCGGGGTGGGGGAGCGGGGCACCTGGGGTCCCCCCACGGCAGATTATGGTGGACCCAGAAGTGAATCCAAAGTGCTTCTGGTTCACTCCTGGGTCTGCTGCCAAGCAGGCTGGGGAGCCTCCTGTGGGACACGCCATGCGCCCGAGCATCGCAGCCCTCGTGAGCTGCCTGCTCCCTAGAGGTACGTAGAAAAAACTTTTAAAGCTGTGTCTATGCCTGACTCGCGGATTCTCTGAATTGGCATTAAATCTTTAGATTTGGATTCAGCTCAACCGAATCGGGGACAGTGATCTGAATGAACAAATTGAATCAGCGTCCCTGATTTGGGGCGAATCTGAATCAAATAGGGCCCACTTCTTATACCCCTAATGGTTGGATCCAGTGGGTTTGATTCATTGCTTATCTTGACTGCTAATACAGACAGCAGATTTATAATAAATACTTGGTAGTAGAATCACCAGTGGCTACCGATCATACTCAATTACTGTTGACTTAAGCAAACAGAAATGGAAAAATTGGCAAGGGAATCTTTATCCTCATTACAGCTTGTACAGCCTGGACAAAAGAAGTACAGTGTGTTTCAGGTTAACGTGCTGTTGAGTTAATGTGATCCCTCAGTGTCTTTATAATAGTGCTGCTTTATTCTGGTTTTATTTGTGGGAATTCAGTAGGTTCCTCACCCTCAGTTCTGTATAAATTGTTTTTAAGCTCTTGAGGGTTGAGTGTCTCACCAGCTTCATAGGGTTTGGTTTGGTTTTTGTGGGAGCAGCAGGATCAACCAAAGCTTGTATGTATTCATCCAGCGTCACTAGAGCTGACAGAGCTACCTAGTTGTACCAGCTAAGAAACAATGTTGTGCTGGTACTGGAAGACAAACTGTTAGTGTCAAATACACAAGGTAGTACTGACCAATGTCAGGTACGTGCATTACCTACAATGACTACTCAGCATACAGTAGTGGGATTTGTAAATTGGAGTGTTATAGGTCAGTCGTGCTGTGTCATTTCTCTTGTTTATTGTGTGTATGCTATCCGAGGCAAAATATTTTCTCTAAATGAGAGCAATGGACATGACTGGTATAATTCAGTTCCAAATTCCAAATTTGCAAGGATTTAAGAGTCTTTGAAATTGGGATTTTTGTCTCCATTCTAGTGAAAAGTGCTTATTATTGCCACTGAGATTTGTATCCAAAATAACCTCAAGTTCCTGGTAGTTTGTCTCTAGCATCCTCTTCGGGTCAAACCTCTACAGTAAAAGCCCACAGAGGACTCTACACTGTTGCAGAGCTGCGCCATTTGAAAACTGGAGGTAGCTGCTGGGTTGATGATTGCATCACAGCTCCTGCTACATGGTTCATAGACTCACTGGGGTGTCTGCTACAGAAGTGTCCACTTGTCCCACCTCCAAGAGAGGCCTGCCTTCTTTGTTTGGGCCAAAAGCAAGTACAAGAGCACTTCTCCTATGAAAAGCTAGGCTGAGGGCAAGAGTCTGTTTCCTGGAATCTTCTATTGCTGCCCGGTGATAAGGGATTTTATTAAATTATAACATGGAAAGACCAACACCAGATGTTATACATCACAATCACTGTGGCCAAAGTTTACATTAGCATAGGCTTCTAGACGCTTGAGCTTTGAAGCCTGTGTGTGCCAGTTCTCTAGGGCAGGGGTTGGCAACCTTTTAGAGCAGTCAGCTAGGTGTTGTGACCCGGTCCCTGATGAAACGCTTCAGTTTTATATTCCTCAGCTTCTTGTAATAGCTGTAATTTACCAAATTTGCCCCAAGTTCACAAGTGGCTTTGGCCCTCTTCAAACTCCATTTTCTTGTGTATTTACTGTATTTTGAAACATTTTTCCCCAGTTCTAGGATTAACACGTTGGCATTGTCTCTGCTTCTCAGACTGTGCTTGAGTTCTAGTCCTAGGGCAAGTGGAGTCTGACAGGTACAACATCTTGTATTGCCATGCATCATGCATAATTCAGGTTTTAATTTAGTTCATGTTTAGTGTTGTTTTCACTCCTTATTTTGATTTCACACATTTTAATACCAAATTGCTTGTTTTAATGCGCAACATTTTATTTCCTATCGATATCAAACATCTTCGTTTTTTGCATCTCTACACATTCCCCATCTCACCTTCCATTTTAAATTATTGTGGATATAAACCACAATCAATTTACAGCAGCAGGAGTGTAATTAAAAATAATAGCCGCAGCAGCTGTATTGAAAAATCAGTCATTCCCCACAACAGTTAATGACAGATCTTGTGCTAATCTGAATGCAAAACATGCTCCTATAAAGGCTTTTTCCAATATGTGATAGAATGGACACCCATTTATAACTATTTTCCACTGCAAGGTTTTGAAAAATGAAGGGAGACCCCCCTCCTGTCTTCTGGAAATTGCTTCCCTGATGTCGGAGACTCTGTAAAATGCAGATGATTTATAACATTGGCAATCTTTAGACCCCAGAGACACAGCAGTGGAAAGCTTCACAAGACAGTCTCCAGGGGACCAAGAACAATCATCCCGTGTAGAAGAACTGGACAAAAGGGTATTTACTGTACAGTATTTCCCAGGCCTTGCTGAAGGCAGAGTTCAAGGATGAAATGAAGGAAAGCCCTCTAGGGTAAAAGGGTTAGTACAATGAGAAAGGGGTAGGATTTCAAGGTGAAAGACACTTAGTTTGTTGTTAATCTATGTCTGATGGGAATGTAATGGTTAAAGCTGCAAGATTTTTTAATTCTTTGTTGAAGTCGAGAAAGGGAGAGAAAGGAATCGCCAAGTAGTTCAATGACTACAAAGTAGAGCTGGTGGAAAATTTTCTGACAGAATGGGTGTTGTTTCCCATTGGAAAATTACATTTTGTTGCAAGCACGCTGCAGAAATGTGTCCATTCCAAGCACATTTTGTTTAGAATAAAAGTGTTTTGGTGGACTAGTGTTTTCATTTTTTAATTTCTAAACAACTTTGCGTTTAACATTTTTATTTCATTTTATATCAAATCATAAAATGTAAAATGTCATAGTTGGAAGCAAGATTTAGGTCGTATGAAACCCAAAATGACTGACCAAAAATACATTTTATTGAAAAATTTCTTTTGTGCAGGAGTTAGTCATCTTTTTTCAGTAACAAAAAATTTGAAATGTTGAAACATCCCTAGAACGAAAACCCTGAGTTTCAACAAACTCTTCTGAGGAGTTTGATAGTTATATACCAGCTGCTTGTGGAAAGTTTTTAGGCCGCGGTGGAACAAAAGCTATGGTGATGCTACATGAGCAACTCTAATTCTCCCTGCAGCTAGTTGGGAAAAGATGGCAATAGAAAAACTAATAATAATTGATATAAAGCAGTAGCTTGAGCACAGACCATGCTAAGGAGAACCACAGTGAAGGGACGCTGCTCTGTTCCAAACATGCTGCATCTTGCAATAGATACAACATAGCTGTCTTGGTGCACGCCCAGTGCTGCAATTATAAGTTTGCTGTCTCAGACATATTTATTAGCAAGCATGCACCTAAAAACCTGCTGAAGAATACATTGTGTTTGTAAACTTATACCCAACTATACAGTTCGTCCAATGGAAGTTAACACTCTGCAAAATCATGCTTTTTGTAAGATGACTCTGTCTTCACCTGCTAGTGTTTTGCCTACTTTGCATGGGAAAGGACTAAAACAGATCTTTAGATCCTAGAGGTCCTGATGAAGAATGCATTGCATTTGAAAGCTTGTCTATGTAGAGTCTATGTATCCAGTTGATATATCACTCACAAAAATCCTTGCATCTCTCACATTTCCTGGACCATCATGGTGGTAGCATTTTACACCTGCTTTTCACTGGTGTAAATGATTGTACAAATTGATAGAAAAAGCCTCATATTCTTTGTACACATGAAGCATATGTGCTATGGAACTGGTGCTGATTACTTCATAAATCAGGTTAGGCTGAGATTTGCACTTCATGCAGAAGTAAAAGTCCTGATTCTTACACTTGGTTATTGAAGTTCTTATTTTTGAAAACTGAAATACCTTTTCTCACATTTATTGGTTTCTTCTAGTTAGGCAGCTAGTTTGCATCAGTTCCAAATTTCTCTTTCTTTCACATACTATACAGTCCACATCTCAGACATGGCCCACACCTAAAAGTATGGTATTCCTGACAGTCATGCAGTTGTATCAGCTACTGTCAGTGTTTTGAGGTTTCTGGTCTTCCTTCCTAACTATTCTTCTTTCAAAGATGGTGGGGACACAGCGAGGGATATGGAGGAGAGACATGCTGGCATTGTCCCCCTCTCCCAATAAGATATATAGCTTGTTTTTCAACCGCAGAATGAATTTAAAAACATTTTTTTTCCTTGAAAATACTGGTAAGTAGCAGTAAATAATAGAATGGCAGCAGCTAGGGAGCCTACTATACACCATTTGCTGCTCTCTGGGCATATCTACATATGCAATTAATGCAAAGCAATAAACCCCAGAACTTAGTGCTCCTGGGCGTGCCATTGAAATGTATGCCCAGGACCACAGCATGGTGAGCTAGGTCAAAGCAGCCCCAGGGGGGTCAATCTTGGGCCAGCTTGGGACTGCTCCTCCTCCCCCTGCACTGACTCAGCAGGCTGAGGAGGTGCTGGCTGGGGCACAAGGGTGCTCCTGTGCTAAGCTAACCAGCAGGCAGCCCCTACGCTAAACCACCTTGTGTCCCAGCCAGATGTGTCAGTATCTGCATGTAAAAAAAAAAAGACTCTGCAGCAAGGCACTACTTATTGATTTAGAAATTTACTTATAGGAATTGGCTGATAAGTAGAGTAGACATGGCCTTAGAGCAATGGTCCAGGGGAATGGCAAGGGTTAATTGGTTTCTAAAAGTCTATGGGCATGTCTACACATGGCTATATGGCGCTGTTGTTACTGTGCCATCATTTAGTACTTCCTTTAGTACTAAACCAGCCGCACATGGTTATTTTTAGCTGCTATGTCACCATAGCAGGGCGCTGTAATGAGGGAGCATGTTGCTACAGTGATGTAGCTGTGGTGTCACAGTTTTTGCCAGTTATCAACACTGTGTTACCATAGCAAATTGCTACCACAGCATAGCATCACATACAGACACAACCCGTTTGTGACAAAGTTTCTCGTTCTCAACTTTCAAGGCAGATGCTGTGTCCGAAGCTAGCAGATAAGCAGGCACGACGTACCTCCTGGGAAACTGAAAATGCATAACAAGAGGCTGAGTCTTAGCCCAGGCTTTTCTACCGCAACGCTTTCCTACTTAGAGTCTGGCTCATGAGTCAACTGCCAGGGCAGGCTATAAGGACTCCTTTTTTCTCTTGCTAGGTTTTGAGAGAGTCTTGGGGGAGCTAAGGTATTGAGGTATTACTCTATTGGGATATAAATATTTTAATATTATGAGTTGCTGCTTCATAGAATGGGTGAAGCTAAGTTATTTGCTTTTATTCTTTTAAATGTAATTAATTGGCAGAGCATTTTTATAGATACCATTTACCATTAATATTGAAATATGTAATAAGGATTGCAGGTCATAGTTCTAAAGGAAACACTGACATATCCATATAAATAAAAAAACATCCAGCATTAAGATTTCTTGTATTGAAAAAATACATGTACCGTGCAGAGGGGAAAATGTTGCATCTTCTCTAACCACCTTGCTGCCTGAATGTTAATCTAGCCATGTTCATGTGCCCATTGCCACAGGACTTAAATATATGACATCTGAGCATCTAAATAACAGACATATCTTATTTGAAAAGTAATGTGTGGCCCTGCTCATGGTTCTCTATTGCCCTGTGCACTGTATAGCCATTTACTCAAGTGCAAAGTGGACTTCAGGTGCTACTAAGGTCACCATTATTGCAAACCCTGAACTTCCCATTTATACATTATCAGACACCAAAAGTGATTCTGAAGGCACTTCTGAGGCACATCCATCTGGTCTTTGTGTGCATTTTAAAATGTAATCTGCCGACTTTATTTTTCCTCGGATAGACTGTAAAGAATCACCAGGGCAAGGCCATTCCAGATTCTGAGTATACTGGAAATGCTAGTCATTTCCACTGTTTATCCCAGTTCACTTCAGACCAAAATTTAATTTTAGACGATGTGCATTTTATACTGCTACCAAGATGGTGTTGTATATTGTCAGCCAGTGCATTGAGACATGTAGTACTTGACTGTCTGTATTTAGCCATCTCAACAGTCAGACTGTCGGGCTTTCCTCCGTACCAGCTGTGTGTAGAAGAATGAAAGTGTTCCTTGAAGGCAAGGGCACAAACAGGAGCACCTGTTAGGACAGCCAACCTCAGGCTTAGACTTATGTTTGAATTTGTGGTGTTTTAAATGAATAAGGACAGACCCAAGGAAAGGTTGGTCAAGAGCTAGCGTGAAGGGTCAGATCATCTGTTTGCCACTGTCAGCTACGCCACAGAAATTGTGACATATCACTTAAAAAAAACCTGACTCAGACCTTGAGTTTCTCTGAGAACTGGTAATAAAAATGCTTTAACCTGACACAATTGGCCATTTTTGGCTGCCTTCCGTCTCAAATTGCTGTTTTGTTTTTTTTTTGTGTTAAACGATGCGGAAAGGCTCTTCATCAGCGGCAAAAAATCGCACCCTGTGACAGTGGGATAAATGACTATGATGAAAGCCATTTTATGCCATGGCATCAAATTTAAATTTCTAAAATCCAAATGAAATTCGGAGTCAGAATGTTCTTGCTCTCTGTATGTTAGAGTCTGGATTTCGTAGGCAGCTTTGTGATGAAAGGAAAAGATGCCTCGGTGGATAGAGCACGGAGCTAGGTGTCAGGGGATGTAGGTATATGCCTGGCTCCTCTACTACTTAAACTGGGTGTGTGTTTTTGCCTTTCTTTCTATTTAAACTCTAAGCTCTTCAGTGCAGAGACTCTGTGGCTCTGACAAAGCCTGAGAAGGAATCAATCTAAATTACACAGTTTTCTGTAAATGGCATAGTTTAGATCAGCAGTGAACAGAACAGGTTTGCCCTTTGGTTGTGGGGCGGGGAGTGGCAAATCTCAGGTGCTGCCATTTTTAAAGCAGTCTACGTGTGCCAGACTTCTGTTCTGTTCTGGGTATAGACTGGCTTCTGATCACTTATACTAGTAAAAGTGTAATGGTTGTACCTGGCCTGTGTGTTTGCACAGAATGATTTAAGGAATGGACTTGGTCTTGGCTGGTGTCTATAGACACTGTGGCAATACAACTAATGATCACTTCTGAACTCTCTTCCTAACTGTGACCATAGTCTATCAATCTTCTCTCTGTCTCAGTTTACATATCTGTCAAATGGGCATCATAAATGTGCTGCAGACACCATGCTTTTTTCACGTACTGCGCAGCAATACAGCTGGCATCCTGAAGGCAGCTGTTCACTTTTACAAGGTAAAAAACAATCCAGTGTTTCTCAAATGCCAATAAAGACTGACTCAGAAGCTTCATTGTTAAGTTGAAACAAAGGTTTTGGTGTTTTATTCTTTGACAATACACTATCAAACATCCTTCACTTGATCCAAGGCCCTCTGAAGTTGATAAAAGAAATATCTTTGCATCAGTGAACTTTGTATAAAGACAACAGACTATCTCAGAGTGAACATTACTAGCAAAACCACAGAAGTATTCAGTGGGCAGGATGTGAGGTATAGCTGAGTGTTTGTTGTCCCTAAGATTTTGAGTGATTAATTCACAGTGACTAAATTTCCCTATATTTAGTTAATTGTTCTTTACAAATAAGTGTATTGTACATAACAATACACATCTGTGCAGTCATAGCAGCCAGTCAAATAAAAAGGTATTTTCGAATGAATTGTGTGGTGAGACTGAAAATGATCTAATACACCCGTCTTGTAAATGGCCTGTGGCATCAATTGAAACGAAAGCTGATCAATTTCAAGGACTGGGGAGGTTGTCATGGTTCTATAGATAAAAATTAGTGCAAATGCTATGAAAGGGAAAAGCTAGTCTCTGCTGATGCTGCTGTAGAATACATAAGGATAGAAGCCCAAGAGTATATCTGTGCCAGTTCCCACAAGGATAAGGGCAGGGATGCCCCTCATTCCATGCTCCAAAGCTGAAAATGCACCAGTGAAGACCCTCTGGAGAGTCACTGTTGATGCCTCAGCCTCTGGGATTCTTGAGAACAGCTTCTAGAGTCACCCCCAGAGCAGCTTCACGCCTCATCTCTAGGTTTGGAGCCCTAGAGAGCATGTGGGTGGGTTGAACGTGTTCAAGAGTGTATCCACCCCAATACACACTAAGGATGGAGTGTGAATTCACCCTAAATGTTTTAACCTGTGTGCTATCATTCAGGATTTATGGTTTTATTTAGGTGCCCCAAGAGGAATTTAAGATCATAACTTTAGGCAGCCAGGTTCAACCATCTGGACCAAGATGCCTGGTAATTTGGCAGTGTGTATGTGAGTGTCAGCTTTTCATTGCCATAGGTATTCTACAAGCATGCCATCATAATTTCCTGCTTAAATAGAAATGTTACAGCTCACTGAATCACAAAGAAGGGACCAATGACATGAGTTAATGTGCACTTGCAGTATTTAACTGTAACTCAGCAGAGGTTTTGATGCCAGTTACTACTGTGGAGGCATCGTTCTTATGTCAGGATAGAAGATGCGGTGGCACTGAACAGAGTAGAAGAAGCAGTAGAATAGACCAGGCTGGTAAAAATGATGCTTAATTTTAAATTTGGCCATATCCAAAGTATTCACTTCATTTATTGCATCACCTGCAACTATTATTCTCAGAGGATTTCAGTTGTATAAGCAGAAGATGGAGACCTTTGCTTTTACGCTAACATATTCCAATGTCATATGATATCTTGTCATGACGAAACTTACCTGCTCAAAAGCAGGCAGCATGGACCCTGTCTCCCACTTCCACCACTGCGATAGAGCCAGTAGCAGGAGGGGTCAGAGAGAGTAGTGCAGGTCCGGAGAGATGAAGGTGTCCAAATTGACCCATGGCTTTACAATTAGGGGTTTGACAGATGGAGAGGTCTCAGATATAAGAAGCCACTACCATGGACAGTTCCATCAGCCAGCAAAATATAACTGCTGAAAAGTCTTCTCTTTCTAGCCCCTTTTCCATAGCATGACCAAAGCTGCATGTTGTGAAGCAAAAATACAGTAAACAGTGGTAGACCCAGGACAAGTCTGTCTTGACAGTATTGTTCAAAGAATCATGATTACCCAGAAGTATCAACTCATACTTGTGCAGCTACTCTTCCTGGATGGGTTGCTTAGCACCATTGCTCAAGATACTGTTCCCCTTTCCTCTTCTTGTCTAGTCTGGAGGCTCATTTTCTTAGCCCTTTGACACATATTTCTATGGAGGAAGAATTTGCAGCTACTGAATAATGCTCTCCTCCTTACCTCACTTCCTCCACCCCATCACTTCTGGTTTCCATACACAGTGAACATTTTTCAAAAGTGCCTAAATGACTTGGAAGTTGCAGTCATGTTACCAAAAATGTCTAGGTTGCTTGATTAATAGAGCAATGCACATTGCCTTTAAGCCTGTTCCACATGACTCTTATTTCTTACAGCTACAGCAGAATAGAAGAGATTTAAATGTGTAAATCCTTAAGATTTAACTGCCCATTGATTTTTAGATTTTTTGTACAAATACAGCAGTATATTAAACACCACTACAAACTCAAAACTGGAGGTAACTCTTGGGTTATTATAATGAAGGCTTTGCTGCTTCCCTATAAAACTGTAATCTTAAGGAGGTTATAAATATCTGGATAGCATTAACTTAAATATGAGTTACAGACTGCAGTGAGCTTAGTTAGTTAATGTAAATGGCTGGTTCAATACGTTTGTAACATACCAATATAAAGGAAATACATCCTGTAAAACAATATTAAATCAGGTCTTTTCTTTCTTGTCAACTAATTTCTATGACTGAGTGTTTATTGATGTTTTTATTATTATTAATCCCTGTGCACTTAATATTCTTTATTTTCATTGTACATTCCACTTACGAGCTTTGCTGGGTAATATATGATATTCCCTCCCATTAAACTTAAAGCAGAATGGCTGAATAGGTTGCTACAAGTTAATATGCAAATTACACAACGGAAGTAAAAAGAATAAATTGAAGCTTTTTCACAGAACAACTTCACCATGGACCGAATTCTTCTTGTAGTCCACAGAGTTATTTTATCTTTGACTCATTTCCTTTTCCTTATTTTCCAAAATAAGATTTTGGTTAAAAAAAAAAAAAAACTTAAAAGAAGCGCTTTCAAATCTGACAGGTGGTTGCTGAATTGTTCTCCATTGTCATTCCATTATCACATGGTATGTGACAAAAAGGAAATGATTTTTGACTAAGACCTGATAAGCTTGGAGCAGATTTCCCCTGTTCTTAAAGCAACCTAAGACCATAAGAGAAACCAAACTGTGTCAGACCACAGATCCATCTAGTTCAGTATTACAAATCTCTCAGTGGCACTGAGTCAGTGCCAAGGGGAAGAGTGTTTTAAGTAGGGCCTACCCAGGTTGATTAGTCCCCTGCTTCTTTTCTTTTACAGCTTCCAGTGTTTGGAGGGCAAGGGGAGTCATAATTTCTAGATTGCAGCCTTGTTATCATGTTTAATATGCATTGATGGACTGACCTACCCGGCATGAATTCTCTTATCTAAAAGCTACCTGTATGCCCTCAGCTTCTTGATAGGCTTAATGTACAACTCAGAGTCATCAGATCAAAGGCCAGATCCTCTTGTATAATTGTGACATCTATATTAAGTTTGGACCATTATAAAACGCTTCACTGGCCCACAGGCTACACTGAAATTCTATTTAACCCGTAGAACAAATGCTTCAAATTGAGTACAGGGGTGTAGGTAGTAGCCATGCTGGTCTAAAGACACAGGCAGACAAAGTCCTTTGGGTGAATCTGATATCTTTTATTAGACCAACTTAAATAGTTGGAAAACAATTATTAAGCAAGTTTTTGGGTTTAAAAACATTTTGTCAGGCTAAGGAAGTTTCAGCAGTTGGTGTGTGCTCTTCCTGGATGGAATGAAAAGTAAAGAAGTCAGGCTGGGCTGGTATAATTGGTTTTCAACTATTTAAGTTGGTCTAATAAAAGACATCAGATTCACCCAAAGAACCTTGTCTATCAAATCGAGTGCAGTGTTTACCATTCTAGGTATTTGGACACCCCCTCTGTCATGCTATCTGACGTCTGGCTAGGTTATCATTTCCAGCAGATATTGATTCCAATATTCCATTCTTCCAACACTTACAGAGTTCCTGCAGTTGCTAATGGGAACTTTAGGAAGGAAATTTAAGCTAAGGAAAGTGTCAAAGATAAAATAGCTCTGTGGACTACAAGAAGAATTCGGTCCATGGTGAAGTTGTTCTGTGAAAAAGATTCAATTTATTCTTTTTACTTCCGTTGTGTAATTTGCATATTAACTTGTAGACAGATGGCTTACAAAAATTACTCCATCAGTCAAGACAAACATGATTTCATCTCCACATCAGAAAGCTAGTAATCCATTCCTTAAATCACTCTATCTAGAAACACCTTTAAATAGCCTAAGTGCTGAAATGCACATACAAAGTGTAAATAAGTGAAGGTGATCTGGCCAAATACTTTTTGATTGCATTATGTATGAAAAGGACTTAGCCCTCTCTACCTATGATGACACTGTACAAGAAACAAAGTTTATAGACCAACAGTAATGAGAATATGTCTGTTGACCATGTTAATTGTTTATTGCACTTGGATGGGGGATAATCCATGCTGTTTAGCATTGCTAAACAATTCGAACAATATTTACCAGTTTTTCCCTTTTCTCTGTTGATGATGGTTGTTAGTGACTGTACGTTTGTCTTTGACATGTGACGTTTGTCTACATTTGCAAAAGGGAAAAAACAGCAGGTGTGTTCTTAACTCATGCTAACTAACCTGAGTGTACTAACATAGGTTGAAGTAGCAAAAACACCCAACAAAAGCAGAGAAACTTGTGTTTTTAAGTCAGGCTAGTAGCTTGAGTCAAAGCAGGTGGGGAAACTGGTAGGATCTGAAATGGACCTTCAGTCCTACTTATGTAATCCAAAATCATCCTTTTGACTGGAAGCTTTGTATGAATATGTAAATTAACTTTTTGTTTTTTAATACACTTATGTACATTTTGTGTGTGTGGCTGGGTTTGGTGCACTGAATTAATTATCTTATATAATAGCTTCCTGTAAGTCCTCAGCTTCTTGATAGCCTTCATATACAACCCAGGGTCACCAGATCAAAGGCCAGACCTTTGTGATCCTCTCTGATTATTGTGAAATCTATATTTAGTTTAGACCATTATAAAACATTTCACTGGCCCACGGGCTACAGTGAAACTCTATGTAACAGTCAAGTAGAACAAACGCTTCAAAATGAGTGCAGGGTTGACCAGTCTAGGTATTTGGGCAACCCCTCCATCGTGCTGGAAATCCATCATCATAAGCATTACACAGACATATAGAAATGTGTCTGTAAATATGGATATGATCACTCTCTCAATTAACACAGTGTAGAAGATATAGGTTCAAGTCCCTGTTTATCTGCTGTTGTCACCATACCAGAGTATAAGTGACCCCATTATTCAATATATAGACTATTTTAGATATTACAATGAAGAAAATGGTATTCACAAACCACTGAATGGAAAAAATGTCTTCTATAGACAGAGGATGCAAATAGCTCCTTATCTAGGATGGATGAAACATCTGTTAGGGCTGCGCGAGGCTTCGGTAGCTGATTCAGTTCGAAGGAGATTTGGCCTGATTCAGCAGCCGAATTTCTGAATCCAAATCAAATCGGGAGACCCATTAAGAGGTCCAAATTGAATCAGAAGCTTCCAAATTGATTTGGAAGGATTCGGGGCAAATTCAAAGATTTGGCCATAGGCTATATGGGTTTCCCTCACATAAAGCAAACCCACTTGATAATGTAACAGATAGGGATAGGTTCCCAAGGTGGTGAGAGAGGGAGTGAGGGAGGGGCGGGAGTAAGTTTGGGACTAGGGAAGGGGAGGGGGAGGGGTGCCCTTCCTCGGGCTGCCCCATGCTCTGCTTGTCCCCCTGCACCTGGGCTCCACCTGTACCCACTCACCCCAGCTCCTGGGCTGCACCATATCCTGGTGTAGGCAGCTAGTGTCAGCTGCTGCTGGGGCCACTGCAGCAGGGGCTGGGGGGGAAGTGGGAGCAAGCAGAGCCCCAGATGGTGCAGGACATGGCACAGCTTGTCTGCACTCACCCCAGCCCCCGCTGCAATGGCCCCAGGAACGACCAGTGCCACCTGCAACAGGAACTCCATCCAGCAGCCCTCCCAGGGGGTGTGGAGCAGCAAGCGGTGTACCCTGCCCTCCCCCTCTGCACCCACTGACAGTTCCCATTGTAGCTGGCACCAGTTGCTCCCAGGGCCACTGCTGTGGGGACTAGGGCAAGCTGTATCATGCCCCACACCACCCAAGACTGTGCTTTCTCCCAGTCCCCCCAGCCCCTGCTGCAGCAGTCCTGAGAGCAGCCAACACCAGCTGCCTGCACCACAGCACAGAGCAACCAGGAGCTGGGGTGAATGGGGACAGGCAGAGCCCAGGCATGGGGACAGACAGAGCATGGTGCAGCCCTGGGAGCAGCACCCTTTGCTCAGCCCTTCCCTAATCCCAGCCTCCCTCCCTCCCTCCCTCACCGCCTGGGAATGTCTCCCTATGTGTTAGGGTTGTCCAAGGCTTTGGTAGCCTATTTGGCAGCCAAATCTCTGAATACAAATTGGCCCATCGAATTGGGACAATGATTTGAATCAACGAATTGAATCATTGTCCCTCGAATCAGCCAAATCCAAATACTTGCTGCTTCATACAGGCCTAATGTCTGTTTCCTAAAGGCTGTATTTCTGGAAGGTATTTCTAGGAAGCATCACTACATTTGGACTAGCATGGTGAGGTCTTCAAGATTAATTCAGACAAACAGATTGATATTTTTATGCCAAAATAAACTTTGATATCTCCTAAGAGTGAGGTGTTGACACAATGTTAATAGTCACTTTCCTACATTACTTGTTGGTCGGTTAGCAGATGTAACAAGTTTTTAAGCATTGCAAAATGCTTACAGTTATTCCTAATGAGTTGTTACTTAACTATTTAAATCAGATCCTTAGCTGATATTAATTGGCTCCCTAAAATTAGGGGAGTATCTGGCCCATGTTCCATATTAGGATCCAGAAACTGTAAGGAAGGTTTGTGGGGAAAGAAAGGAAACAGACACCAGAAGAAGACTGGTGACAATGTGATCCATACTGGGTAATTGCTTTTTTCTCTCTAGTACAGCAATAATATATTACAATAGTTTGCCATGTTAGTTTTACATAAATGAAACCAGCTGGTATTTTATTCCTCTGAAGAAGTCCATAACAGAAATTGTTGAGATATATAGGGCATAATTACACCCAATGGTGTTGGAGTCTGTAATAATGATGGGCATCTGTTACGAAGATGCCTCATTGAAAATTCCAGGATATCTGGCTGAAGTGAAACAGGTTCAGGAATTCAATTTCAGAACGGCTCCAGTCTCTTCTGGTTTTTAGCTGCACTATTTACTTAGAAAAAAGTATATAAGAAGCCCAATGTATATAGTGATCTTCACTCATCCATTTCTTATAAGCATGCATTTCTTAGTCTCTCAAATGCAATTTCCATGACTGATATAAACACTAAAGATTTCTCTCAACCTCATTTAGCATATAATTACTTTTTAGGTCATGCTATCCTCGATATAAAAATGGTAGGAAGCAAACTAGGACTAACAAGCCAATCTCCTCTTATTAAAGGGAAGAGGACTGCACTGAAAACAAAAACTTAGCATTGGTGGGAAATCACCGCTCTTCAAATGCAGCATGTGGAATTCAATCCTTGTGATAGAGTAATTTACTATTCACACTCCTTTTCATTGGTGGAAAATCCCATTATGCAGCAGTCTGAATATATTGCTGAGAGTGATGGTATGCACATCTCTATGGGCATTGTACCATCAGGATTTTGGGCCACTCTCTGCACTGTTTGTATCTCCTTCACAGAGCTAGCCCTTGATAAAATATGTCAACTTGCCAGATTGAATTGTGTTCTGCATATGACCCCAGAGGAAATTAGGTCACAGGGCTGTTCAAGCTTCATTTCTATACCTCTAAATGAGATTCTGAAAGGGAGGGGAGGGGGGAAAAAAACATTTGTCACTGTGGAAACAAAAGAAGACGCAGGAGTAACAGACCCTGAATGCAGATGAGACACTTTTTCACATGGGACTAGACAATTTTCATATTAATTATTTCCCTGTATTTGTATAACATCATTTGCCTTCCTATTTTGTTTTTAGAAGTCAAATATTGGTGATGTGGGAATTATGCAGATTTCCAAAGGAAACGCTAAAACCAGCTTGGTTAGATAGGTCATGTTATTTAGCTTGATAACAGTTATATACTTAAACAAAGCTGAAATCCTTTTTGACCTGCATTTGATGTTTTTTATATCATATTTCACACTGAGGGGAGGGAAAAAGAGCATACAGAAATAAATATAGGAGCATTATAAATCCTTTTGCCAGCGCTGTAATTACACACGTTCCTTTATCAAAACGCAGATAATACACATCCCTGACCTCAAAGTGCTTGCAGAATCAGTCAATGCAAAGAAACACCAGTACACTTTTAGCTTCTTGCCCAAATGTGGATGCAAATCAGGCACTCTGAACCACTCCAAGAGGGCCTCATGAGCATTGCTGATGGTTTCTGGTGGCACGCATGCGCTCTCTCTTGGTGGACTGATTCCAAGTAAAAATGCTGCTTTTGGGCTTCCTAGTGTTTCTGAAATGCAGGTTATTGAACAGCTGAGCTAACTCGTAAATTAGATGGAGATCAGCCTAAGGTGCAAAGTATTCACATGTTGAAACTTGGTTTTTCTCAAAGGTGGAGACTGTCCATGTCTGGCAGTTTAGTTTAATACCGTAACTATCACTAAAGTACTTGGATAGAGAAGATATAGATGGAGAGAGTGGGATATTTTTAGACTATGGTGCATAAACATTTCAGGCTTCCCTGTCCTTTCCCATCTGAATAATCTTTTTGCTGCATTCCCTCGGACCTAGTGACAGCTCTTGTTGAATCCTTTCCCTGCTCTCCCATTCTCTTTAAGCTACATAAATCTTGCATGGACTTCTCAATCTTTTATATAAGAAGCTCAGATTTCTAGCATAAATAGCAAGCAGCTACCTCCTATGCTGTCATTTGCTACTATGCCTCTCAGCTCAATCCAAGGCCCATAAAATGGTAAGGAAGTATCTCAACTCTCACAGGCATCTCAACAGTACCATCAACACATCAAACAGGAAAAGTGACAAGGTGGCATCTTTCCAAACAACAGTGGGAGAGCCCTGGGCAGTGTTTAGTCATTTTTTTCATTTATTTCCAGCAGGATCTGACCATCTGTTCACTTGCTCCACTTTGACTCATGCTGTAACATATACACGGACAAAGTCAGTTGCACCGTAACTCGCCCTGCAAAGCTCAATGTTGGATGCAAAATTGGAGACAACATCCATAATTAAATGATATGTAGCTGAGTGCAGCCTTGTCAGACACTGACTTATTACTTACTGATGTTAAGTCCTGGGTATCTATCTGGCACCCTGTCCGCGTAGAAGATAACTAATGCAACCACTAGAACCAAGACTCCTGCAATCCTAGCCTGCTAATATTTACCCTTAGAGGAATGGGGAAGGACTTAGCATTCACCAAAGAATTCATAGCTAATATTTTGATATTTATAGAGCTTGCAGTCTACAACAGGAACCAGACATTCGGACTGTTAACTCATACTCTTTCCTCCTGGGCTACAGCAGGTAGCACCAACACCAAGGTTAATGATTTGCTCTTGGCTCCTAACCTTCCTTCTGTGCTAGCTCACCGCTATGCTCTTACATTCACACCCCCGCAGCTGTGTTTTCCTCTTCCAGTCCTTTGGTTTCTGAACATTACTTTGTCATATTATAAACACTAGCACTGGGGATTATAGGGCCATTTGAAAAGCAGATCCTCACAGTAGCTGTGAATAAAATTTTCATGTTCTCTATCAATTCCAAACTCCTAAATTTGACCCCATCATTGAAAAATAAAATATTTTTCTTGAAGCAACCTGGAGAAAAATAATTAAAGATGAAATGAAAATTCTTCCATCTGGCACATTATCTTGAAGGCAGATGAAGGATGAGTTAAACAAAAAGGGGCCTTTCTTGAAATATAGTACTGGAAGGGAGGGAGAAATAGAAAAGAGGGAAAAGATGACGCTCATCCTTTCTGTTCATCTGTGGACCTGATGATAATCACAGCAAAATTAATTTGGTGCCCTTAACTGGGCCTGAGCAATTATAATCCTTGCATCTTGCATGTGCTGCATATTTATTGCTAAAGGGATTAATTCTAGGGGGTTTATGGCCCTATTATCTTTGTATGGCAGTGTTGAAAGAATGAAAGATGCAAGAGTAAAGCATGTAAAAACTGGAGATGGGCCAAATCTTTATTCATTTTCTTCAAAATGCTTGTCCCCTTAAATGGTTGGGCTTGTATAAATAGGATCTCCCTGAAAAATACCCCAGCAACTGAGTTTAGGTTTGGCAAACTGAAATCCAGCAAACTAGAAACCTGATTATGTCTGTTTCTACTTAACTCTTTTCATTGTTCAATCATTACATATCCACAGTCCAGAGACAGGTGTTTAGGGAGGTGACTATCCCAGGGGCACAACCACAAGGGAGTTAGAGACCCCCCCCCTACGGTTCATTAGCCGCGCTTATATCCAGCTGGAGCCAGCAGGCGATGTCAGGAGCAATCATCGGCCAGTGGAAATAAAAAGGATCGCTGGCAGAGGAACGGGGAGAGCAGGAGAGGCAGCGGAGGCTGCGGAGCTGGTCTGCACTGGGGGCAGACAGCCCTGGCACGGAGATACAGATTCTGCTTGGGGAAAGGCACCCCAAGTGGCTGGGATTAAAAGACCGTCCCATCCTGGTCACGGGCAGTACCAGTGCCTAGGGGAAGACCACACTCCTGAAGGAGCTGTAAAAACCCCTGAGATGGCAGCGACTTCACGCTCTAGGTTCCCACAGGCACGACGTCGAGAAGAAGGGCTAACCCAGAGAGGAGCGAAAGGTTCCCTTGGTGAAGGCAGAGAGTGGAGCAGCACCGGGGGACATCACCTGGCCCAGGTGCTAGGGTGGAGAGAGAGGAAAGGAGCAGCTTAGCCTGACCCTCTCTTCTTCCATCCGCCTTCCCTTCTTTTCCTTCATTAAGTCCTTCTTTTTCCTTTTGCTGCTGCTCATCAATGTGTAGTTCACTTTTTGTTGCTTTTCTTGGCTTGTCTTTTTCTTTGCTTAACCCATGGTTAGGTCCATCCCATAGGGGTCTTGACCACCACCGCAACACCGGGGTGCTTATGAGGCTCAGCGAATAGCCGATGACAATGGGAGGGATAGACAAGAGAGAGAAAAATTCTGCAGACCTACAACCTGCTAAAGAAATGAGGTCAAGAACCAGCCCTGGAGAGTGTGTGAGGATCTGAGGTCATCTAGACTGGAGGGATGACCACATCAACTGGCCCGCCAGAGGTTGGCATCAGGAAGGGATGTAGGGCGAGGTGGAGCCCCACGAATATCCGCCAAGAGGACTGGTTGACCCTGAGGGATCTACAAGAGAAGACCCCTCCACTGAAAATACATTCAGAGTCATGGCAGGTGAGTTCAGGGGCTTTCGCCAGGGAGATCGAGGCCCCTCTCAGTGGTCAATCGAACCCTTGCCACATCCACCACGAGGCACTCATGCTAAGGCGGCTTGCAAGCGGGTATTCAAAGCTAGGTGGGCACAGTGACATAAGAGAAAAGGTAGGTTAGTTGACCTTTGGAGAAGAGTAGAACAACAAATGAAATTGAGAAACTCTACACTACCAAACAGTATCCCATACTAGTGAAACTAGTGAGACATTTGTCAAGTGCTATAGGGGATTATTTCCTTACAAGCAGAACGTAAGAAGAAGATATTAGAAAGACACTTCTTAGCTAGTAGGCAGAGACGCTACGCTGAGATTCTCAGAAGCCCTTCATCACTCAGCGTGGATCTGTCCAAGTCCAGGCTTCTCAGCTATGAGTGGCTTCTTTTTGGTGTTATGCCTCCGTCTCCCTTTCCAGATCAGCCTCAATTCTTCCATGGGTTCACCCAAATGTATTCCGAAAGCCACGTATTCCCAAACCAGCTCAATTTTCTATGAGACTCGTTTTCCCTAACTTGAAAACGAGGGAGGGCTTGAATGGCTAGTGTGTGTGTGTATGTGTGCACACATGCATGCACACACACACAAGTTCTTATACAGATTATTAGCCAGATTCAGTAATGAAACTTCAGAGCACCACATGGTTTTACACCAGCTAAGATCTGAGCTTGAAGCATTCGGTGTAGAGGTCCTGTTTCAGCAAAACACTTAAGCAAGTCCATTCTCTGACTTAAGGTTTGCTTCCTATTGAATGTGTGCTTAAGTACTTGACAAAATAAGGCCCGTATGCTAGACGTGGAGGAAATACAAAACCAGGAAATGATCATTAGGGGGTTGGGAAACCTTCTTCACGAGGAGAGATTAGAAGGATTAAGACTGTTTAATGTAGACACAGTGCAGGCCACATGGTTCCTGCGCCACATAGGTCTTCCTCCTGTTCCTAGTTCCCCGTCTTGCTCCCCTGCCATGTCTTTTATGTTCTGCCAGTGCACAAGTCCCTGGGGAAAGAGGCCTTGCTAGTTAGGTGTGACATTTCTCATAGCTGAGACCCCTGAGAGTCTCCTGGTGTATTGTCTGCTGTGGCTGGTTTTCTCATCTTCTACATCTTTTTCCTAAATCTCCATTTTTATCTTTTAGCCAGGAAAAGCCCTGGCTAGTACCAGCTAACTTCCTGTCCTACTTGCCCAACTTTTACAAGCCTACTTGCTGCTAGGTTCCCTGGCAGGAGTCCTGTTCTTCTCTGCTATCAGAGCTTTTCTTCCCTTTGCTGCTGAGGCCCTTCCCTTCTGTGTCTCAGAGCCAGGGCTTCAGCCTGTTCTCATTCTTTTAGAAGGGCCCTTCCCTTTCTTCCTCTTAGTGGGGACTAAAGGGGTCCCTGTTCCACACCATATCCTTTGAACTAAGAGGACATAGCACAGCCCCAACTATGGACTTTACAGACTCTGCGTACTGACAGACATGGAAAAATACCCCAAAATGCACTTTACCAGAAGTAGTAGGCATTACTTTGCCTGGCTCCTCAGCATCTGTGTAGATTGGGGCTTTAGTGGGGCTTCTTGGTGTTTTTATCTCAAGCTGATTCAATTGACTATTAAGCAAAAGTACCAAAAAAAGCCCCACTAAAGCACTCAGTCTATGCCAGAGGTTCCCAAACTCTGACAAATTGCACACCACACATTTAAAATGATACAACCCTAAGTACCACCAGCAAATGTTTCAGTTCAACCAGCAAATTTTTGCCATATAAAGTAATGATAATAAATCTGTTAATGCATACCACTGACAGGTTGTCTGCATCCCACTGGTGGTACCCGTACCACAGATTGGGAACCTGCAGATGTTGGGAAAGCCAGGTCCAAATAATGTGATGCCTCTTCTGGGCATATGTTGGACTTGGCATGGAAGCACTATGATTTTAAAATAAATCCTCATTTTTTTTTGACATCTGCAAGCAGCCTTTATGTCATGAAAATGTGGGTGTTTTTGAAAAATGTATCTGAGATAAGTAAAAGGGAAACAAATAAAAAAGACAAGATAATGTAAGGTGTTAGGAAGTGAGTTTCATGTTCTTATATATTATGTTTAGAAGAACAATGGGACAGTCACTGGAATTAAGGGGGAAAATGTAAATGTGAACAGAATTAAAACTAATTTAAAGAAACAATGCTTTTTTTTACACAACACAGAGTTAGCCTGTAGATGTCCAAGTGGGTGGGGACCAGATGCACCCACCTATGAACAAAGCAGAGGCCTTGAGGATCCATCTTCAACCCACAACAAAAAGACAAGTCTGAGCCTTCTTAGGATTAACAGATAACTATAGAAAATGTATTCCAAAATCCTCAGCAATAACAGCACCCCTTTGTGAACTCACACGTGCACCTAAGGAAGTATAGTGGTCTCTGGAAGCTAAACAGGCCTTCAAGAGGGCCAGGGAAGCCTTGCACTCTTCCCCATAAAACCCCAGATTTTGATAAGCCATTTTTGGTGCACACTGATGCATCAAATGTGGTCAAAGGGGCAGTGTTATCTCAAAGAAGAGAAGAAATGGACTTTTCTATTGCCTATGTAAGCTGGAAACTACATCCACAAGAAAAAGTATATTCCACAATCAAGAAGGAATGCCTGGCCATTGAGTGGGCTGTTGAGATGTTCTGGCATTATCTGTTAGGCTAACAGTTCACCATTATCATGGGTCACACCCCATTGTATTGATTACAGTGAATGAAAATAGACAACATGAGGTTGGTGAGGTGCTCTCTTAATATACCACCTCATTATTTCTCAATAAAGCACTGCCCTGGGAGACATGATAGGAAGGCAGACTTCTTGTGAAAATATGAACAGGAGGATGCAGTATGAAGACAAGAAGAGAGCACACCCCCTTGGTAAGGGACAGGAAAGGGCAATTCGTAATAGGGAACCCTTGCCCTATTACTGCAGGAAGGCTACAGAGCCAACAGGATCAGCAAGGGCCTTTTAAAAGTGGGGTCTTTGTGGCCTCGGGAAAAGGTTGCTGCTACGTCCACGAGCTCTGCCCTGGGGAGTGGGTGCATGCTGGGGGAAAGCAGCTGAAGGACAGGTAGCTGGCAGGGCTGAGCCCAATGAGCAGCCCCTGTACTTGGACCAGGCAACGGGTCAGGCTGACCAGAAAAGGAAGGGCTCAAGGGAGTACATCGGCTTGCTCTCAGGCTGGAGGGGTATGCTAGCCCTGGCTGGCAAAGGGGCAGGCTCCCAGGCAGGTGAGTAAGGCCTGGCAGGGGGCAGTTTCCTTTGCCTGGTTGCTTTTTCCCAGCCACAGGACCCTGAAGGGAGAAAGGATTTCAGTTCATGTTAGCCAGTTGCCAAGTGCCTGGAGGTGTGCTGTTTTAGTCTGGAGCAGTTGCTTACATTGCTCGTTTCTATTTTACCGGAGGACTGGAAGTGCCTGTTAGGAGAGGGGGAGATTGCATTGCAGGCACCTTAAAGCGCCTGGCGAGATTAACTTCTTGTTGGTGAAGGAGTTGTAGAGAGATCAAGAGACATGGCAGATGGCATGCCACCTGTAGCCTGATCACACTATGATTCTCATTCTTCTTTAAATCAGAGCGAACAATTTCAACCAGCCTTTTCCTGTTTTCATATGAGCCAATCAAACAAAACTGATTTAGAAATTCGTAACCATTTCCCCACTCCTCCCCCCGTTGGCTCCTTCCTGCACGTCAGACGCTTGCTCAAATAAAGAGCCAATTTTTCCTGTAATCAAGGACAGAATCTGGTCCACTTGCCAGGAAGAGAGTAGCTTAGCATCCTGGTACTCTATATACTACGGGCACAGTTCATTTTACTTGTGCTCGCTCATCACGGAGAATTGATAGCATGTCTGCTGAGCTCTTCCTCCAAGTGGGTGTGACAAGAGCAGCTGTTGGGAAGAGCTCCTCACTGCACAGTGTTGCCAACAAATGGTCCTCATTTCTATCAACCAATTGCTTCTCTTTCCTCCCCATCCTGACAGACTCCCTCGAATAGCTCACCCCTCTACAATGTCTTGTGCACTTGCATTTGTCATGAATCTAAAGATGCTGTGTGGTGGGATGCTTTGGGGGCTGTGACCGCTAAAGAGAGGGGATGCTTTCCCTGGGGTCCTCAACCAGGGGAACCTCATGGAGATCCCCGGTTGAAGAAACTAGCTGTGATTTAAGAGGAAGCTAACCCTGGGAGATTTCCACAAGAATTTTTATGAGGGCTAATTGGTAGTCTGAATGTAATACAAGAGTTTTGCTCATTTTGCTTTACTTACTCTGTCGCCAAAGTGTTTGACCACTTTTTCTTTTGTATATCATTTGCTCTGCCTTGCAATAAACTCTTGTTTTTCTGTTGCATTACTGAAGAGCCTATGGTAAATCAAGATTTCCAGGCAAATTAATAACCCGGGCATATGCGTTCAGCAAAGTGATGAATAAGTTTACACAAACTCAGGGTGCATCTCTGGGAGCACCCCAGGGTTTTGTCACAATATTTAAAGGCACTGATTCTGCCTCTCGCAGTGGTTAACATTACTGGAGGAGAACAGTGCTAGTGTTTCCCAGAATCCAGCCCTTAGAATATAATCCCCATGTAATTCTGCCTAGTAAAACAATTTAATTTTTCAAGTTAAAGCGAAAATCAATCAGGCAAAGTGGTCAGAAGCTTTTAGCGGCACATTTGTCACCTTCGCCCTTCTCTTTGATGGTTACCTGTCTTTAGATGATGGAGGATTTTATTTCACCAGTAATCACGTTTTGCAAGCTTCAGGCTTGTCATGCGTGAAGGTTCTCTCCTGCTTTATCCTGCATTTTTCTGAAGTGTTTTATTGTGCTTCTTGAAGGCATTTTTTTTTTGCAAAGTAGGCATTCTAGCTTTTTGAGGAAGAAAATAGTGGGCTTTACACAAAAAACAAGGCCCAGTACAGTATTTTCCATTTGCTAACTCAAATTGTTCTCCTGCTGTCTTTTGGTGCTGCAATCATGCATATTATCATAATAACACCTAAGCTCATACAGTAAACATTTCTCTGAAATGAAGCCTGGTAGCTACAGAAACAAAATTGAAACGTTTGCTGCTCAGGTGCTCTAAAAATACAAGAAACCAGCATGGTACAATCAATTCTCATTGGTAGAAAAAATCTGTTTTCAGCAAGGCTGACAACCTATATATTCATACTTAACTTGATGCAATTTAAAATGGGCAAGTAAGTGCAAAGATAAAAATAGAGCTGAAAACACTAATTGGCTTGACAGTGCAGTGAGGTAATCGGCCCAGGTCCTTGCCCAATGTTAATCAGTTTAACTCCATTTAGTTTAGTGGAAAGTTAGATGTATTCCGTGCCCTTTTGAAAATCTTCCCTTAGCTGCTTTGACACATGTTAAAAGAGGGTCAAATTCTGCTTTTGACAGCTCTAGTGAAAACTTAGCTTTATTTCACTGACTTCCATGGAGTTATGCCTGATTTGCACCTGAGTGAGCAAGATAAGAATTTATCTCCATAGACTCTGGCTGTAATTATTATTATTATGAACATGGTTACTCTTGTGAGCATTTACAGTGCTTCGAAAAAAAATACTTGGCAAGCCCACTGTTACAGAATGCTGGGTTTGCAGTCCCAAAAGGATAAAGCGTCATTTTTTTCAAGACATTCATAATTTTCATAGCCTTTTTATGAAGATGGAATAATTTTCATGAATCAAAAGAAACGTCAGATATATCTGAATAGGGAATCAGCTCAAGAGATAGGTATACAGAAAGGTAATGATGGGTGGGGAGAACAAGGCTCATATCACTCCTGAAAAAAGGCCAAAACAATGTTATTAAACTCAGAAGTACTGATGCTTATAGTGCGATCTTTGGGCCTCTGGGAAATCATGAGATGCTGTAAAGCATTCCTGCGGGTTATACTAGATTGGAGGAATTACAACCATCCTTTTAAAAACCACCTGCCGGCAATAAGCACGAAGCTGAGAGAAAAAAAGTGTGTTCATTGTTCTTCCTTTTACTGAGGTTTTTGTTGTGAAAGCTTTGGGAACAGCTCTATCCTGAGCAATTCAAATGACAATTTGCATTTCAATAGCTGCTCTTGGGTAATTAAATATACTGAGTCACCTCACAGCATACCTTCGAAAAAGGTGATGACTCTGTCACTGCTATTGAAAACGCAGAATATTTTTAAATTTATCATTGACTTACAATTTCCACGAGTGTTTCAGTGCACCTCAGGTAACCCAAAACGGTGGAATAGGGTAGCCTACCATTGGAATTCAGCAATCTTCTATCTCACAGAATATATTGGGGATGAGGGTAAAGAAATACTGAAAATTAACCCTTGAACTGGCACTTTTGCACCATTATAGGGATGCTAATAACTTTACATTACATCTATAGGAAAACACAGGGGTTGCAGTTCACAGAGGATTACTCATAATTCCTGGCCTTGATCCTCTAAGCTGATGCATACAGGAGGATGCCAGGTCTACCATGACGCACCACCATTGATTACTTTGTCCGTTTGGGGATCTTGTTCTGTCAATTTTCATGGGTAGATCCCACTAATCCCTAACTAGTTAAAGTTCTTATTTAACATATCTCCTGCTGCCTTTACCCTTTCTTCCATCTATTCATTTGCATTTTAATAGGCAGTTGAAAGTTAATTAATAGTAATTTTCAGTAAATGTATTTCTTTAATGATTCCGTCAATGAAAGTGCATGTGCATCTATATGTAGCTCAAAATGTTAAGGATTGGCTAGGCATTCACAAGTTCAGGGAGTTCTTCATATGAAGTGGCCTTGGGCAGGAAATGTAAGTGCAGCCTGCTTCAGAAAGCAACTAGAGGACAGAGGTTAGACTCATGTGATTTATCTTTATAGGTAGGATCAGAAGAGTTTTTGACATATCCTTAACAGAAGTGGGCCAACCCTCACTGGCCCATGGGCGACACAACTGAGCAAAAAACCCACTGTGGACAAGATTATGCTTTCTTTGTACAGTCAACTTCAGTTTTAAGTGTTTCACTTCCTGTGGCTGAAGAAATATTAGGAGGTCTTGTGGAAGGCATGGGTTGGGTTCACTGTTCAGATGGGAATCTAGCCTATAGGTGATCTAATGCCTAAACCATGAGAATGGGGATCCGGAGGCCCAGCTTCTAGTCCCAGTTTTGCTTTTAGCCTGTGGCATGCCCTTAGGTAAGTCATTTTAATTCTCTTTGCTTTAATTTCCCATCCGCAAAATGGGGATAAGGATGGGTGACTTCCCTTGTGAAATGCTTTGAGAGATACAGATGAAGAACACTGTATAGTGGCATGTATTGTTGTTACAAGGAACTGATCCCATAAAAACTAATTTCACCTGTATATTCTGAAGTAGAGGGATCTGAAAATAGAGACATTTTTTTTGAGAGACAAAAATGCTGATCATAGAGGCAGGTGTATTCATCAGGAATGGCATTGAATTTTAGGTACATGAAAGCCTGGTGCCACAGTCCTGTTCCAAGCATTGATAGGACTGGTTAGAATTGTGCTAACCCTGAGGGTCAGCAGATTTGTCTATAAATTTTTCTGTTATTCTTGGAAATTGGCTATTTTGACCCTTTTTTTAATTATTTTTTTTTAACTCTCATTGAAATAAAAAGTAAAAGTAATTCCCGGGTATTTTTTGTTTTGTTTTTGATTTTTGAGAACCTACTCTAAAAAACTGGCAGGCATATTATGATATGATGAACATGATTTTTTTGTTGTGGCACTGACATTTTTCGTGAGGAGGAAAAATAATTTCCCTAGAGCTGTTAACTTAGTTCAATGCTGGTAGAAATGCTTAATAACTGCATTGCCCCTTTGACTATCTCCTTAGTTACATGCTTACAAAGTGGTCATTAATTGCTAAATCCATGGAGCCCTTACAACAAGTAGTTGGCTCAGTTTCAGAGTATCTTAAATGTTTTGCTGCATTTGAAAGAACCACAAATAACATAGATTTTAAGCAATGTTTAGTTAGTCAAATGTTAGGCAAAATTCTTCAAATCCAATGAGATTTTTGCGTATAACATTGCAACTATCCAGCTGGATGGTATGGAATTGACTCAGAGTTTGGTTCAATTTGGTTTGAAACATTTTTATTTCGAAGGCATGTTAGTTCTGAGTTTGCAGTAATGCTGTTGCAAGACCTTAACTCATTTCTGCTTTGTTCTTCAAACGTAAACTTATTCTGGAAAGTGACTTCAGTGGAATTTGGTTGGGTGGGGGGCTTCGTTTCATTTAAAGTACTGTGGAATATCATGGTAATGTGCACTGCCCAATAAATCTAGTAAAAAGACTGCCATTCTCCAACTGGCCTGAGGTCTTGATGGCCAAATCCTCTGCTAGCAAATGTATCTACACCAGGGATGGGTAAAATACAGGCCACAGGACAGATCCAGTGCACCAGGCATTTTCATCCAGCCTCTGATGCTGGGGCAGGGGTGGGGGTGAGGGGAGAGCTGCAGCTGGGTGACAGTATGGAGCATGGGCCTGGGGCTGGCAGCAGCAAGGAGCCCGTGCCCAGGTGGGTGGTGGCAGAGCGGAGCTCAGGTGGGCAAGGTATAGGTGTGGGGGGTAGGGGGAGCCCTCCCACACTCCCCCCATGGCACACAGCCTCTACTAACAGTGGCAGCAGGTGGGGGCACTCGGAGCACTTATTCCCAGTACAGGTGCTGCCACCTGGCAGGTCACAGCTCCAGCCAGTAGTTCACATCATGGTGAGAAGCACAGCTTGGCTGGCCCACCTCTATTGCCAAGACTCCCGGCTACACGCGTGCAGCTCCCACACACATGCACCACCAGGGAATGCTCCTCACTGGAGCCAGCTGCCTTCCCTGCACCCTGCTGTACAGGTCCTGGGACTCTGCCACGAGTCTCATCCTTTGCTTCCCTGCAGAGTCCTGGGACCTGAATGGCAGGGGGCAGAGAAGGCACGTGGCTCCCGTGCAGGGGTCCCCCAATGGCACATGAGTATGCGTGCAGCAGGGAGCCCTGGCGATAGAGCTGGGCCAGCAAGGTTGCACTTCTTCCCCCAGGCGCAGCACTGCCTGGTGCCACGTGCCGCTGGGTGGCAGTGCCTAAGTTAAGTACAAGCACCCTGTGCTCCCACGACTGGTGCTTTTGCTGCTGCCAGCAGGGACCATACACCATGGGAAATGAGAATGGGAGGGGGTCCCCACCCACCCCCAACTTCCTCACATCCTCTCGCCCTCCCTCACACCCCACAAATACCACACACCCACACCCCGCCCCCACAACCCCTCCACACATACAGCCCCCAACATACTTTATTGTTGTGTACCCCAGCCACAGCTCCTCACAAGCCCCCCACCCCTCCCACATCTTACCGTATACGCATACCCTCCCAACCTCTCCCACGCGCACACACTATACAAGACTAAGGCTGTATTTTTGAGTTATTATGAAATCACCTCTTTATACAGTATGCAAACACAGATCACAATGACAATATTTTTTTGTAATAAAATTAAAAGCTGTTATAATAGGTGTTTGACTTTTAGTGTAGGATTTGGGGTTTTTTTCTAGTTCTAAGATGGCAATTCCCCCTCCCAAAATGAGTGTTTATGGGGGGCAAGGGGAGGGACTTCCAGTGGCAAAGGCCAGGGGTTAGGGATGGGACTTCCGATCCCAAGATGGCAACCAGGGGGCAAGGCAACTGCCAAGGGGTGGGGCTACCCATGTGGCCTTTCGCAGCTCACCAAAACTCTTTAAATGGCCCTCCAGCTGAAACAATTGCCCACCCCTGATCTATGCTATCCTTTTCAGCAACATGTCTATACCAAGCTGAGATCAACTTCCCCTGAAGGTGGAGCTAGGTTTTGCCTTTTCACTTATCATCCGTGCTAAAGATTCTGTCGGTCCGATGACAGTCCACTTCTCGCCCTCCTCCGTTTTCAGGGGGCTTACACTGGAACCCAGCAAACAATTGTGTTGAAAGGGCACAGGATGGAATAGAATATTGCTAATATCTTGCTCTTGGTCTAATAGAAGAAAGAAAGCATCTTTACTACCAAAGTCAGCGCATATGAATCTGCTATCTATGCAGAGGGAGCCAAACTCTCAACTAGCAGAGCTCCATTGCTACTTGATCACCTTGCAGAGTCGAGTCATGTTTTAGAGTAATCAGTAACATGGTCAGCTACACAAAAGCTGGGAATTGCTTTTTAGACGAGCAAGGATTGAGGCAGTTTGAATATTTCCATTACTTATTTTTTTAAAGCACAACAGCCATTAACAATCACTTAACCTGTCCCTGAGGTGGCAAAATGAAATTGAGTTTGCTGATATAAAGCTAAGATGATGTCTGAGTTGTGAATCAGTGATGACCCAAGTAGATAAGTACACTCAACTGTGCCATTTTCAGGAATTCAGAAGATTACACTATTATGTTATTTTTCTTTTCTTTGAATAACAAAACCAAAGCAAAGCAAACCAAAAATCCACTCACCTGTAACCAGTCACACAAACTCATCCTTTCCCATAAGGAAAACTCTTTTTGAGAGGAAACTAAATCAGTCAGAGCAAAACATTATATCTGGAGGCCTCTTGCCACTTATGCCTTAATTACCTCTTGCCCTGACCCCTTTGCAGTAGAGTAGGTACAAGGGGAGAGCCATGTTCTGGCATCTGAAGGGCATAGCTAGGGATTGACTTCTGACTCCTTTCTTTCTTCCTCTTAGCTTTGCCTCAGATTGTCGCAAGGCACTAGGATATGTCTGCTCCTTTAAGGGTAGAAGCAGCCTAGCCAGGGAGCTCTGAAGGCTAGGCAGTGTACTACATCTGCAGGGTGCCTGAGCAATAGGCTAAAGAAGTAATTATCTGGCACCTGCAGATAGCCAGCTGACCAGAAAGAGAGCAGTCCCTGGGCACATATAAGCCCAAGGCTGGGGCTGGTAGAGGTTAGTGATCTGGCAACTGTAAGAGGAAGGAGCTCCTGCCAGAGAGAGGTACCTAGAGATGGGTGGTTGCATGCTTTGCAGCCTGCAGGAGTAGTGAGGCACCAGGAGCACATAAGGTACCTAGAGCTAGGAGGCACACTATACTAGGGGAGGTGTTTGGTTTCTTAAAGGGAAAACTACAGCCTCCATCATTATCATTATGTTATAGCCCAGGGGCTTGTGTTTGTGTTGTTGTCTGAACCAGTGGTTTGGGATGAGGCTGTAAGGGGAGGTACGGAGGTCTCATTAGCGCCCAGAGGGGGCACGCAATGACTTAGAGCTCTGCCAGCAGCCAGCCTGGGGCTCGAGTAATTATAGAGCCTGTAGTGGGTGAAGTGTGTACAGAGCACACAAGGGGCTGAAGAGCCTGGCATCAAGGGCATACAGTAGATAGGGGCCAGATAGCCCAGTGACAAGAAAAGATTGATTAAAGCTAGTGCCTTTAAGCCAGGTCCCACATAACGGATCTAGGTTAGAAGATCTAGCCTTCTAGCAGAGGCCATATAGGCCAAGGCCCCAGTGGTGGTTACAATATCTATGTAATATCTGTGAGGCATAGGGCATGATATAGGGAAGGCTTGGAGCAATGCAATTAGCCCATAATGCTTGAGGTACCCCGTGTGGTGCAATACTGGAGTGAGGTCTGGCGAAGGGCCCAAGTACCAGTGAGTTCCTGTGAAGGTGAGAGGACTGGGGCCACACAAAGGCATGTGGGCAGCCTCTTGACTTATTACTTTAGCATCAAGATGTGGCCAGCAAGACAAGAAGACACCCTTGGGGTGGAGCTGGCATAGTCGCAGAGCCACCAGGGGCTTCACAGCCACCCTGGGACCCCTACCCAAGACACAGATGCTATGGAGGAACACTAAAAGTAAGGGTGGAAGAGCATCTATTGCCTTAGGGTTAGGCAGAACACAGTGTATGCCTCCAGTCTCTTTGCTTTTGTTCACCCAAATGGCAGTCTTCAATGGATGTGTAAGCATATATACATGAACTGACCACATACAACAGGCTATGAACTGGCCAGGCAAGTATATAGCTGTGTACACACCCATTTGGGTAAGTCATGAAAATATAGCTAGAAATCAACAATTAATGTCTGTTTGAATCTATCTTTTTGCTTTCTAACACAGCACTCTAACTGTGACACAACAGGTTAAGTGTTGTCTCTAGTTCTTTTTCCAGTGCTCCTTCTTGAAGCTAACCCGTATACTGCCCCTTGCATTTAATAATCATTCGATAGATGACTCGAGAACCATAGGGAAGCTTCTGTCCTGTTGAGAGAAATGGTCCAGGCTAAAACCCAGGGCTTGCTCCCAGCTAGGATGGTAGCCATCTCACTGAATCACATACTCTGTAGCTTACTGTCTTCCTTCTGGCCCTAGGTATCTTCTTCCCTTGGTTTCTCAGGGGCCAGCTTCAAAAAGAAGACTGGAAAAGGGCCCTGGACAATATTTAATCTGTGCTCTGGTGGTTGGGAATGCTATGCTAGGCAGGAGGAGAGGTGCAGGGTCAAACCTCCTCTGGGTGAGGGAGGCTGAAGATCTGATTCTTTTACTTTCTAAGTGCCTTAATCACACTGCTCTTAGGGCTAAAAGACGGGAGGGCTTTCTTCCTCTTCCTAATACCTTTTCTCAGATTTACGCTTAGGCTTGCTCTTAAGTGCTCTGCCAGTGCATATCTGTAGCATATGCTCAATCTCTACATGGACACTTGGGCTACAAGTAGACATCACCAAATAAAGCACGTTAGCTGTGCCAGGATGGATCCTGCACGTTGATCATGTTCCCCATTTACAGAGCCATGGCCCTGGGGAATCTCTGCAGCATGTCTCTGGAAGCGGGGAACCCTGGCTTTCCTTGCTTTCAGAGGTGTGTCTCCAGGGACCATGTCTTCATAAGTAGGGGAAGCCAGGCAGGCACTCCTGGGGCTAGAGGGGTCAGGCATTCCTGGAACATGCAGGATTGGGACCCTCAAGCCCTGGGAGCATCTGCTCAGGGTGACTGGAGAGCAGGGGCAGCTCCAGGCTGCCAGGCACTCTCCCATCGTAAAGTCAACAGACATCAATCAGCATAAATTTTTCCACAATAAAAATTGTTATGATGGCATAAAAACAATGTCTGATTCCAGTCGTACGCATCCATAGTTCAGGCGCAAGTGCCAAATATGCCCAGACATGCAGCTAAAAAAAATGCTTTTTAGGTGCACCTAAGGGAAATAAAATTCTACTCAAAAGCTATGACTTTCCTAGTCAGTACGTATGTGGAGATCTTGTTGACTCTAACTGAATTGTGGGGGGCTCAGCATCTCAGAAAATAGGGCCCTCAGTTTTCCAAGGTGAGTGTCCCAAAACTGAGCACCCAAAACTAATGAACACTTTTGATAAGCTGGGCTCAACCAATGTGAGACTGTCACAGAAAATGAAACATGCAAAAATTCTTTCACGTTGCTGAACTTGACAAAAATCTTGTACCTCATCAGTTCTGGCTTTTGTCAGTCATGTTAAATTACATCATGTAACATAAGTTAACCAATGTGAAAAGATGCTGTGTGTCATAATAAAACATGACAGCAGCCTAACGAATTTTAAATCTGGCTTTCTGAAAACTGTTTCTGAATAAATTTTTCTGAGATTAGTTTATTTGTTAGTTTGTGGACAAATCCCAGTTTTGAAACTGCTAAAAACACATACAAAATCTTTACTTGTTTTGCCTTTTTCAAAATGTTCTTTATGCTTGCTTAGCTGCAGGTATTGTGAACACTAATTACATTATATTTTTAGATTACTTTTGAAGATCAAATTGTAATTATGTTTGCTGATATTGAGTAATGCAATTTGTGTTTTCTTATGCTTGTTGTAATATTTGTCTCTGAATCAGTGGGTGTTTATACATGTGCTTCAAGGCGGAGGGATGCTCTAATAAAAGTGCTTGCAGCGGCGCATGTATTCGGCATCCCACGCTTGGAAATGGCAGCAGGGGTGCTTGAACAACAGCTCATTGAAGGAGCTGTAGCTCAGTAAGCTGTCGTTCTAGCACCCCTGCTGCCATTTTCAAGCATGAGGACATAGTTTCATAGTGCTTAGGGTTGGAAGGGACCTAAACAGATCATCATGTCTGAGCCCCTGCCCTGGGCAGGAGTGGGTGCCCCAGCCAAATCATATTACCCAGCCAAATATCTGTCCAGCCTCCTCTTGAAGACTCCCAAGGTAGGAGAGAGCACCACCTCACTTGGGAGCCCATTTCAGAGCCTGGCAGCCCTAACTGTAAAGTAATGTCTCCTGATGTCCAGCCTGAACCTTCTCTCTAACAATTTGTGGCCATTATTGTGGTGCCCGGGGGAACAGAGCCTCCCACAATTCTCGCTGGTTCCCCCTGGTGAGTTTGTAATCTGCCACCAGATCCCCTCTCAGCCTGTTCTTGTGGAGGCTAGATAGATTCAAGCCCTTTAGTCTATACTCATAGGACCTGATCTATGGCCCCTGACCATGCGAGTGGCCCTCCTCTGGACCCTCTCAAGGTTAGCCACATCCCTCTTGAAGTGTGGCGCCCAGAACTGGACACAGTACTCCAAGTGCTGCCTGACCAGTGTTGCATCTAGGGGAAGGATCACCTCCCTGGACCTGCTGGCGATGCATCCGTAGATGCACGACAAGGTACAGGTAGCCTTACAAACCGCTTCCTCGCATTGGCGGCTCATGTTCATCCTGGAGTCAACAATGATTCCAAGATCCCTGTCTGCCACCGTGTTGACAAGAAGAGTGTTTCTAATCCTTTAGGTGTATTGCTGGTTTCTTCTTCCTAGATGCAGTACCTTGCATGCCTAGATGGAGTACCTCGTACAATATTGTGTTAATTAACACATTCCAGCAGACTTCATTAATTAAAGTGCTTAAAACGGCCTCTACTTTAATATTTAACCTTTTCCTACCTCGCTAGCATTTTTTTCTGGCCTAGAAAGACTCCAA
>JAGPOW010003395.1:41934422-41953675 GCA_030014935.1 Caiman crocodilus | reverse complement strand
CAAGGTAGGAGCAAGAACAACTTCCCTAGGAAGCCGGTTCCACATCCTAGCCACCCTAACTGTGAAGTAGTGCCTCCTAATGTCCAACCTAAACCCGCTGTCCAGTAACTTGTGACTATTGGTCCTAGTTACCCCTGGTGGTGCCTGACATGTTGAATTAGGATTTTTTTATTAAGTTCACAAGTGCTGCAAGTCAGAAAATCTCACAGAAATGTCTCACAGAAGCATTGTGGGCTCCCCAGAGCAGTCGGCAGCAGACCCGGAAGTGGACTGGAGCATTTATGGTCCATTTCTGGGTCTGCTGGGGAACAGGTGGGGGGGCCACAGGGTGGCCCCCCCAGCTCTGTTACTGGTGCCTTCTAGGTCTGGGGAGGGCACCCAGGGTCTCCCTGTGTACAATTGCCAAGCCAGGGGGGCCTCCAGCATGTTCCCCAGTGAACCTGAAAGTACTTCCAGTCCACGACCAGGTTTGCCACCAAGCACATGGAAGGCCCCGTGCACTCTTGTGGGATGCTCCATGAAGCCCAGCATCACAGTTTTCATGAGCTGCCTGCTACCTAGAGTTATGCAGAAAAAACATTTAAAGTTGTCTCTCTGTCCGAATCGCTGAATCTCTCCAAATCCATTTGGAGGGTTCCGATTCAATTTGGAGTGATTAAAGGGTTCCCTGATTCAATTCAGGTTCAGGCACCAAATCGGACTGAATCTTCACCAGATTGAATTGGGGACCAAAGCTTTGCACAACCCTACTGTCTGGTCTCCTCTTGAAGATTTCCAAGGTAGACAATTGTACCACCTCTGGAGGGAGCTTATTCTACTGTCTGGACACCCTGACTATGAAGAAGTCTTTCCTAATGTTGAGCCTGAATTGATCTTCCAGGAGTTTGTGGCCATTGCTCCCAGTTTTCGCTTCAGGTGTCCTGGTGAAAGTTGCTCATCGAGTCCTTGATGTACTCCCCCGGAGTAGTGATGAACTGCTACCAGGTCCCCTCTCAGCCTTCTTTTTCTCAGGCTGAAGAATCCCAAATGCCTCAGCCTTTCCTCATATGGCCGGCCGTGTAAGACTCAGATGATACGGGTGGCTCTTCTTTGGATCTCTCAAGCTTGTCCACGTCCTTGTTTTGGGCACTTTAACTGGACGCAATACATGTCCCTTAAAAAACAAACAAACAAAAACCCAACAACCCCTCGCCCCCTCCCCCAGCAAAGAGCATATTCCACTTATCCATAGCCAGAAAGCAAATACAGGGGATTCAGCAAAAGGTAATTCTGGCTAACCTGAGTTTTCTGATTTTGGGAGGATAAGTACTTCCCTATAAAGGAAGCCTTTTTTCTCAAGGAACTTTCTCTCATCGGGGTCAATCAGAAGTAACTGCTGATGTCTTACAGAAGGGTTTAATGTCATTTTACGTGTATAAAATAGTATGGAGGGCAGGGCAGCATAATGTAACGATTAGAAGTGGGAACCAAGAAAGGCACTTCAGTCTGGTGAAGAAGGCAGTACAATGGAAGCTAGGAGGCTTCGTTTTTACTTTCAGGTGTGCCAACGAGTTGTTGTATGACCTAGTTGTTTCATGACCTGAAAGTCCCTTTCTCTGCATGTTTCCTCTCTTGCCTTTGCTTCATTTGTTTGTTGAGATTGCAAGGTTAAGGATGGTCTTTTCCCAGGTGTTTTACAGCACTAGCACAGTGGGGCTTTTCTTGGAGCCTTAAGGCATCACTATAATTTAGATAATAGTAATGACTTCTGGAGTCTATTTTGGCTATCTAGCTAACTTCCTATCCTTGTCGTGCTTCAGTTTATCTGTTTGTAAAATAGATATTGCAGTGACCTCACAGGAGCACAATAACCAGCTACTTCATGGAATGATGCGACTCTCTACAATAAAAAACATCAAACACATCAGCCTTGCAAACGTCTATCCTTCCATTTGCCTGGAGAGAGTAATTTTGTGGATGTGAATAAAATACATGCTTTCCATTTACAATATCATTATGGAAAAGAGTGGGTTAGCATTCTTTTTTTGCTGGGGATGATAAAGTTTCCTGACAAATTTTCACGGTTTAACTCTAAAGTGTTATTATTATCACACTAACATTAACCTCAAAAATATCAATCAGCAATATTCAATACAGCAATTCTAGGAATCCCAAAGGACATCCATGAATGAAATATCCAATTTTCTATTAGCTTATTGGAGCTAAATGGTTTCCATCAATGCTGGGACTGTTCATTAAAATCAGGGAAATGGATTTGTGTGACGCACAGTCATATAAAAATTAATACCTCCTTGGCAGGACACAAATGCAGCTACCAGGCATGGAAAACAAAAACACACAAAGGAAGAACTACAGGATGTATCCTGTTACTTACAACTTTAGCTAATCGATAACAACAAATATTCTAGCCTTCATTTCAGCTTCAGAGATGACCCCGAACTCTGCAGTCAAGCAGAACAACGGTGGCTCTGCAGTGTGATCTGACCCAAATGCATGTTGAGGAGTTTGGCCTGTGTCCACTGGGGAATCATAAAGGTGAAAAATGACATACACTTTTACAAGCCATTCCTGCTGTTGGGGTGCCCTCAGGATATATTTGATTTGGTAATATGGAAAATTTCTTGCAAAAGCTTTTTTCCTCCCCATAATATTTCCACCCCAATTTCCATATCAAGGATTGTTCAAAGAAATATCCAAACTCTTGTTTATGTCTCTGAAGCTCCAGATATTTTGAGAGTCTACTCACTATTAGAAAACTCAGTCAGATTTATACTATTAAGGTGGAAATATAATTTTTACTTCTTTTGTATTAGTCATAGTTAAATTTGTAAAATCCTGGGGTCATGTTCTGCTTTCCTTCAGTACCTAAAACAATTATGGGAAATCAATGGGAATTTTGAGCGTGCAAGGCATGCAGGATCATGGTGCATGTATGTAGGGGCAAATGCTGCCATTAAACTAGTGTAGATCTGGAGTGACCTCTGTTGACTGTAATGGATTCACACCATACCTGTACAAATAGAATTTGTTCCCTAATCTTTACCCACCATGGGCCAGCTTCTGTTGTCCTTTACTCAACCGGTAGCCATGCAAGTGTTAATGAGAAACCTCAACAACAAAGGGCATTCTGAGTGTGGGTACCAGAATCCAAACTTCAGTGATTATTCTAACTTAAGTATAAGGTTTAACCACTCTCATTAGCTATTTATTTCCCCCATACCCTGAGTTAGCCTTTATTCACTTACTCCTGATGAGCTGTAATCCTGCCTGTCAATAACATTACAGACAAATTCCTGGAGGAGATTGAAATCTTCCAACATTGCATAGTATTTGACTGTTAAAAGGATTACATTTCCTTTTCTTTGGAAGTCTGTACAGAGAGAGGGTCTCTAGGGGTGAAATTAGACCAAATGGTAACACAAGTCTTAAAAATTAGATAGCTATAAAGTCTGTGTCTCAAGTGTTCTGCAGGCAAGTCTGACTGTCTGGGAAGTGGTTGTGCTCATTATTTTCAATCCCAGGCTTCCAGAGGTCATCTTCCCTTTATTTTACCCAAAAGAGTTTTTTATTTCTTTCCTCCCCCCACCCCTTTGCTGCAAATCTTCTAGATGTGTTTAAAAAAAAAAAAGTAACCCATTGCCATGTGGTGTATAACCATATGAACATTTCAGGTGACAGATGGAGTGAAAACTTTCTGACAGAGGTTCATCAAGTCACTCTTTGCAAACCAGTGTAAGGCAGGAGTAATTCCACTGAAGTCATGAGCCTTATACGGTATAGAAACTGGTGCGAGTGTGAGATGCATAAGACCCAAGACTCCATTTAAAATCTTGCACCCTTCATTTAGGCATTGGGATCAAACTGCCTCGCATGTATAAATTTAAGGATATTTATTAGTGTTGGCAGGATCAGGACGATAGATTTTTCAAGGCAGAGGCAGCAACTGAAATCCCAGCTTTGCTTAAATTGGTTCTCTCTGTGATTATGTGCATGTTTATACAACTTCCCTTGCAATGGAGTCCCTCTAATCCCTTAAAGGTGTTTCTGGGTGGCACTAAAATATCCAGCTGTTTGGCTAATTCCTCTGGCGCTCTTTCAAAAATCCTTGACTAAATAAAGAGCAACAGATAGACCCTCCTGGCATATTCAGAAGTGAACATCTCATTAGATTCTCCCTGTATTTCATAATAAATAGCCCCCTACCGTCACATTCCTTTTCAGAGAACTAACCAGCCATCCCTTAGAATTATTTGGAAACCTGGCTGGTAGACTGAAGTTATGGCCTGGTCCAAGAGTACCCCTTATTTCAAATGTACATTTATTTTTGTTTAAGAATAACAAATTCTTCTTCAGAAGAAAGCCAATTAAGTGTGAAGGAATTTGGAGAATAGTCTCAAATCCCGAATCTGGAGAAAAAGGACAAATGGCAGAAAGGCGTTCTCATATATGTCACCGACACAGAAAACACAAATCTGTGGTTTGGTGTTAGCTGTGTTTAATACCAAATACTAATAATATTAGTATTATCATGGGAGAAGTAAAATGATGGAAACCATGCATTTTTTCATCTGTCTATAAACTGAGAAGAATCTCTCATACTTGGTGGCCATTCACTAGAGCTGGGTTTACAAGTATTTAAAATTTAAGTTAACCCACTGAATGTCAGTGGGTTTATTTGGCCTGCAATATTATGCAAATTGTCACTGGTTCTATTGTGTAGCTGTGCAAGAGTGGAAAATACAATTTCAGGGAGCAATAAAACAGATGAACTGAACAAGGAGGTTTGTAAACTGCATGCACATAGTTACGATGAGCAAAGCATTGCTGCCTCTTGCTGAGACAGGTTTGTCCCCTTGCATCTGATCATACTTTTTTTCATATTTCTTTCATCCATTGACCTTCCTTTCTGTTACGTATTTTAGATTCAAAAATGAATTTGAATCTTTCTTTGTTTTCAAAGCTCTTAAAATGTATGAACATCTGTTACATTTAATCAGTGCAGTAACCATGCTACCTTTTTCACAGCATGGATACTTAGTTACTTGACAGCATCTATATGGGCAAAGTAGATATTTGCAAGTACGAATAGTCATTTCAGTGCTAGTTTGCATATTAAGCTTCCTGGTTGCATATTTAAGCAGGTACTCTGATACATGTGAACTTCAACTTACACTATGCAAGAGGTCATCATATATTATCATAAGACTTCTTTCCAGTCCTAAAAGCAAGGAAACGGTGGGCTTTATATGATACCGGGCCAGGCTTTGCCACTCTTGTAGATGCTGAGTGTATCTACGTGTGCCGTTAAAGCAATGCGATAAACTTGGGTGCAGTTTCTGTCAGAGTCAGCTGCTCCCGGAGCAGTGTCTGCACGTGTGCCCAGGACTGCAGCGGTTTGAACGGGGGCAGGCAGTACTCCACCTCTGTGTCCAGTGCCACATAGAGGGGGAACATCACCTCCCTTGATCTGTTAGTCATGCATCTGTTAATACATGACAAGGTGCGATTGGCCTTGTTGATGGCCTCTTTACACTGCCAGTTTATGTTCATCTTGGAGTCAGCTATGACTCCAAGATCTCAGCCTCTGAGTTGCTGAGGAGGTCACCCCCCAAACTATAGGTGTTTTGGGGATTCCTCCCTAAGTGAAGTACCTTACATTTATCTTGTTGAATTGCATCCTATTTCATTCTGCCCATTGATCCAACCTGTCCAGGTTGGCCTGTATCTACTCCCTGCCCTCCGGTGTATTAACTTTGCCCCATAACTTGATATCATCTGCAAAATTGGAGCAGGTGCTCTCCACACCCTCGTCCAAATAGCTGATGAAGATTTTAAATAACATCAGTCCAAGGACCAAACCCTGCTGGACTCCACTGCCCACCTCCTTCCAGGCTGAGAATGACCCATCCGCCACCACTGTCTGGGTGCAGGCCCTGAGCCAGTTGGCCACCCATCTGACTGTGTAGGTGTCCACTCCACAGCCTGCTGGCTTCCCTATGAGAATAGGACGCGAAACTGTGCTGAAGGCCTTTTTAAAGTCCAGGTAGATGCCATTAGCCTCAGCTCCTGTGTCAAGGGAGTGTGTAACCTGGTCATAAAAGGCTATAAGTTTTGACCGGCAGGATCTACCTGTGACAAACCCGTGCTGGTTTCCTTTCAGCACCATTTCCTGTCCTGGGCCTTCGCAAATGTGCTCTTTGATGATTTTTTCCAGTATTTTCCCAAGGATAGAGGTAAGACTGACTGGCCTAAAGTTACCTAGCTCATCCCTTCTCCCCTTCTTAAAAATGGGCATCATACTGGCCCTTTTCCAGCCCTCAGGGACCTGGCCAGGGCACCATAAGTGATCAAAGAGCCATGCCAGTGGCTTAGCTATGATACTAGCCAATTCCTTCTGCAACCATGAATGGAGGTTACCCGGGCCGGCTGATTTGTACCCATCCAGCCCTTCTAAGTGCTCCTTAACTAAGTCGGTGCTTGATGCTCTTCAGTTCCACCACCTCACTAACTAGCCTTCTAAGTTTACTAAAGTTGGTCCTTCTGAATTAGCCTCACTGGATATTTTTCTCACCCTTCCCACCTCGATATTAACTATGCCGTTTCCTTTTTTGCTTTCTTCCCAATTACACAGCTGCAATACTGTTCATCTCCTTGATGCTGCCTTGGCACAAAGTGGATAGAACAGGGTGGGGGAATAGACCCTCTATCTAAACCAGGGTTTACAACCCATTTAGGCTCAAAGCACTCCATGCTAGATTTGAGCCACCCTCAAGCCACCCCTCAGAAAATGCTGGTTTTTAGTTTTCATTTGTTTTTTGACTACAGAAAAAAGAGAGTAATTCTTCTTTTGTGAAGAACTCCAAAAGACCACAACAGGTTCACATGTTTTAGTACTATTGGGTCCCATTTGAAATCTCTTGGTTTATCATGTGAGTCACATTTCTACACCTAACAGTGCTATTGCATAGCACTCCAAAGCACCCTTGAAAGGATCTCAAGGCACCTCCAACCCTGGACCCTTTCCCACAAAGTGTGGTATTCTCATTTCATTTTGAAAAACTGCTGATTGTTTCCAGAAAGCACAAGAGAGAGATTTTGTACCTACTGGTGGAATATGAGTTTTCAGACCTATACTTCTTGTGTTTTAATGCCAAAACAGGTCAACTTTGCTTTACAAATGTAATTAATGAGTTACAAGTATTCTGGGATCCCAATCCCTGGCCATTAGCAAAGCTTGAGTGATAGAAAAGAAAACTAACAGTACTTTTCAGGTTTCAGTTAAAGTGATGGGATTTAATTAATTAAAATAAATTGTAAATAATTAAAAATTAGAGGTTGCCATTGAAATGTCAGCATTTCCCACCAAGTCGTTGGAGTCACAAACATAAGGAATTATTATGGGAGCAATTATCTGCTAGCATGAATCGGTACGATTCCATTCAAGTCAGAGCAGATGCATCCATTTGCCTTGGCAGACAATTTGGTTTAGCAGTTTCAATACCTCTAGGTAGTAAGTGTAGAAAAATGCTGACATTTTAGGAATGACTATTATGAAGCAATGGTCATGATTTATATGCATCTAAAATAGTAATGTGCATTGTACTTCCAATTATAAGATATAGATACCATTTTTAGCACATCTCATCCCAAAGAAGTCAAATTCAATATGAGTTCTTAAGAATTACTTTATAGTAAATCAGGGGCAAATTTTAATTAAAACATGTCCTTTATGAAATGCATATCCTACATATAATTTTAGCATGATTTATAGAAGTATGAAAATTATTAGCATTAAATAACATTTTATTACTTTGGGACCTGATCCAGACTCCCATATGAAACCAATGGCTGTCCTTCATTTGACTTAAGTGTGTCCAACCCTTTACTTAGAACAGTGGTTCACAACCTTTTTGGACTTGAGGCCCCCTCACCTCCAACTCTCAGTCCCCTGGCCCTGCTGGTACCCCTCCTTCCCAACCCGCACCCTGCCCCAACCCCCCCCCCCAATTTCTGTACCCTCGGTAGGCATGGAGGACTAGGCAGGAGCCACTTCCATTCCCCTTGGGCCACTTGCACTGCCCCACACGCCACCTCCCTTCCAGGGTAGAGTCAGGACCTGAAGGAAGCATCGCCAGTGGCTGGGATGTTGCGGTGGGGTAGAGCTGTGGCCTGGCACACAAGCAGCTGGTGGCAGGAGGAGGTGAGGGCAACGCCCTCCCCCGCCCTCCATGCTGCTGGCAGTGCGATTGCCATGAAGGTCCCAGATGCAGCAGCAGTAACAAGTCTCGCTGCCCTACTCTGCCCACCCATGCCAGGTCTTGCCTGCTAGGCCATGGAGGCGGCTCCTGCCCATACTGATCCAGCCAGGCTGCAGCCCCCTGCCTGTTGTGGGTGTAGAAATTGGGAGGGGGGGAGAGGAAGTGGGCATATCCCCCCCTGTCATGTTCCCTGTGGTCCCCTGACCCACCTGCAGAGAGCTGCAGGACCTGCTCTTCACTGCTGCCTTGCTGCTACATGCATATGGTCCCCCTAGTAGCCTTCTTCTGCTTCCCCCCACCCCAGGCATTTTTAATGTTTGTTTGCAACCCTTTGATACGTTCTTGTAACCCACTTTTGGGTTGCTACTCATGAGTTGATAAATGCTACTATTGAATATTCAACATATCTTATTTTAGACAGTCCACTATGGCCCTGGGTCCAAAGTCTATGAAGTCAGTGATAGGCTTTTGATTGAGTTCCATATTTTTTTTGTATTGGGGATAGCGCAAGTGACTAATGGCTCTTCATACCACACGCTACAACTTTACCTTTGCCTGTAAATGAAAAGTAGGGGGGAGAAATGGTCCTTTGTTTAAGGTACATGCCTGAGAAATAGGATATCTGGATTCCATTTCCAGCTGTTCTACAGTTTTCCTGTGTGATCTTCTGTGCTTCAGTTTCCCATCTGCAAGATGCACATCATAACACTTCCTTTCCCCAAGTGCTTCTTTTTTTGCTCTGAAGATTGTATGTGCTCTGGGACAATAGCACACTTGAGATTCTGCTCTATATAATGACCATCTAATTGCTATAAGGCATAACTAGCCAAGGCACAGGTGGACCCCCAGAACTCTTGTAGCTTAAGATAAAGAACCGATGCTTTGGGGGTGGGCCCTGTAACAGCCGTCTATTGTTATATATACAATACAGCAAGGTAATTCAGCCTTCAAACCTGGGATACTGAAAACTTACCTTGTATTTATCTCTCTATGACAATTCCCACAGACTTTTACAGAAACTCAGGATTGGGCAGATTAGGCAATATAGTTATCAATATAGTAGCCTGCAACTTATAGTTGTTTTACAGATCGGCGTACCATTATCCATTTATTCAAATGTCAAATACTTTTCTAGAACAGACCTAGTAGAGTTATTAGAATAGACAATCAGCTCAAACAGAAGAAAATAAAGGATCATACCAAAGAGAATATCAATTTATTTAAACTCTGAATCACAAAGGACTCTTCAGAGCATAAAAGCACCACTAATAAAGCCATTGTATATGGCTTACAAATGCTATTCTTTCTCTTAACATGACAAATCAAATTATGGACCAGTTCTCCAAGGGCCTAATGCTGATTTATATTTCCTTAGAATTTGGCCCATTTCTATTTAAAAGCTTATTGGTTTACCGTTTACTAAGTATCATTGCTCACCGATGTTGATTTCTTTGTTGGAATTTTTTGCCTTCAGCATACTGTCTTTCTTCTTCTAGGCTAAAATCTTGCAACCTTTTCCTCACCACTCTGAAACAACCTATGACAGAAGGATGAAAGCTCGAACCCTAATAAAGTAATGCCACTGAATATTCTTGGGAGAAACTGTTTTTGATTTCACTTAGTCTTGGCAGAAGAAAGATGGCATTTTGCAAGTGTGCTGTATGTTTTCAGTTGTTATGTTGGCATGGAGTTCAGCGATTGCATCTTTCTATCCAGCAATACTGTTGGGGGCGATAAAAATGAAGGGTATGCTTGTCAAAGGATCATATAATCTAATGAGAAGGAACATAGATATGATTCTTTATTTACAGTATGGCTTTTCTACCCCGCTAGTGCAACTTTAAAAAAAGGAGGAATTATATTTAAAGTCTCTTTACATTATCGAAAATTTTAAAGGACCTTAATGGGAAGGTCAGACTTTACTAATGCATTTAAAGTTATGTACACGCTGAAGTGTTTCTGTCAGTCTGTAGGTCTGATCAAAAGCCCATTGAAACACTTGGATTTTCTGTATGTGTTGGATTAGGTCATAAGTGTGTATCTTTGCAGGCTACTGGTTCATGCCGTGACCGTGCTGGGACAGATGAGGGCAACCGCTGAGTGATACATTCATAATTTTATAGTGTGCCTCTGCAAAAACATATTGCTTTGGAAGTCTGGTACCTAAGGACAGAGTTGTTCAAAATTTTTCATGGATTGGTATGCATCTTAAGAAACTGTATAGCTAAGAAGGATTGTGCTGTGCCTGGCTTGGTTAGCTGCAGCACTGCAGCGAGAAGGCACAGCGAATGAAGCAAGGGCACTACACCATTTCTTGCCTTGTGCAGTTTTTGTCTTTCAGGGGCCACGTGTAGACAAAATGCGAGGTGCATGTGTACGACACTTTAAAGCAGGCTAAAGTCTTTTCCACCACTTTAATGGTGTCAGTGTTTGCATGTTTTGTATTGCACACTAATTCCAGTTGCTGCAGGGAATTTAGCGGTGCAGTGCGCCTTAAATTACTTGGAGTGCAACAAACTAAAACTCTTCCAAGGAGTTTCAGTTTGCTGCCCCTACACCCGCGAGATGAAGCACTGGGCTCCGTGCAGCTTAGGAGCTCTGCAGGAAGCCCTGCAGGCAGCCTGGCAGCAGGCCGGGAAGGCAAGCTCTGCCCAAGGAAAGCAGGGGGCCTGATCTCTTTCCTTTTTTTCTTTTTCTCCCCTGGAGCCTGACTGCCTGAGCTGTGCAGGAGCCCGGTGCCTCTCTCCACGGTTGCCCTGCCTCCCAGCACTGCCGGAGCTGGGTGTCTGTGGGCGGGTGCCACCGAGGGCAGGCTGCTGCTGCTGTGGAGGGAAGCACCTACCCTCCCCTTCCTGCTGCTGGAGAGGCAAGTAAGTCAGGTGTGTGCATGACACAGGGGTTTAATCAGCTCTAAATTGAAACGGCATTTTAAAACCCATTACTTAAATTTAGGGCCCCGTTTTGTCTACACACACCCAAGGTGAACACTCTGTAGCTCTTTCAGCTTAATCTGGGGATTCCTTCCCCCCAATCACACCATTCGTGTTCTTCCAAATGTATGGAGGGGAGGAGTCTTGTAAGATCAGCATTGAACAGTGATCTAACTATATTTTATTAATTTGTTAAGAAATTCCACAATGCACCTTTTTAAAAGTACAACGTGAAAGCAGACAAACACTGCAGAATTCCACAGTGAAGCCTTCAGATGCATGTTACAGGATGCTGTTTTGCATTACTTCAGTTCCACTTTGTAAGAGCATAATTGACAATAGACTTGTAATGCTCCGTGTGAAAGATGTTGCTTTGGCATTTCCTGACTCTCGAGCACTTCAACAGTGTGATCTCACTTACACTGTCTGACAATTTTCTTCAATCTTGCTTATGCTAATGCTGAGCTGTGGTAATAGAATTTACAGTGCTATGGAACTTAGTGCAAAAGCAGGGAAAACGATCATATGTTAAGCAACTTAAGACTTAAAATTCACCTTTGGTTAGAAACTGGACTGCAGCTGGGAGTTTTTTTCCTCCTGAACATGCTTCTCAACTCAAAACAGGGAGATGGAATAATATCACCAATTTACAACTTAGACCAAATTTGGATTAATATTTATACAGCACTTCACTTTCCCAAAGCCCAGTACAAAAACTGAATCACTACTTCATCTCCTTCATATATTTTGCCCACGTAAGAGGGATGAAAAGGAATAGAAAACCTATTCTTTTGATTTATATGCAATTAAAGAGAGGAAGCTAGGTCAGGAACACAGTCTTCCCCACTCCTTCCACTGAAAAGTAGTCACATAACTAGCCTCTTTCTCCATTTGGACCTTTGTAGTGTAAAAGAGACCTAACTAGGCATGTGATGGAGAGGAGGTAACACTGTGAAGAGTTACTGTACTCTCAACCTACACATGCCCTGCAGAGTATGCAATTTCCCTGGAGAAGGTGACTGATTAATGTCGAGCAGGCCTGCTAAACTGTAAGACATACTCCACTCTCAGTGAATTACACAAATACAGCCTTTGCTCACCCTTCCATGGGATAGTATGAAGGGAACTCAGCTAGCTGAAACTGATAGAGTTACCTAACGCTGGTCTGTTTCTCCCCATGGACTGCCAGGATTTGAGCCATTGACTAATTATTCCTTGTAATAAGTCTGGGGAAAGAGATGCAGATGGGGGATCTGAAACCCACAGAGGTGAAGAGGAGGTCAAGGAGTAAAACTGTGAGTGTGTGAACTGGGAACAGAAAGGACTCTTGGGCTCTCCTGGATGGGGACAGACCTCGATTGTCAAGTCACTGGTGATGAAACGATCACTTGACCAGGCACATGCAAGCCAAGCTCTGTTCCCAGTTTCACTATTGATCAGTTGCACAACTGTGGTCAAAGTCACTTCATCCTGCCATGCCTGAGCTTTTGTCTACACAGGACACAAAGATCAGATTTGTAAAATGAATTAAAGCACATAGCTCCTACTGAAAGCCTCTCTTCTCACCAAGTGCATATGCAATGTTTGTACAACGATAATCTGATCTCTTCTGAGGTCTCCAAAACCTACTGAAACATGGACAGCCACAAGATTGTAGGGGGGCTGTTAGGAAGTCCAATGCCGGCATGGAACTGGGACTAGCAACCCGGATCAAGGATACCAAGAAATCCTTTTTTAAATACATAGGGGGTAAAAAGAAGGTCCTGGGTAACATGGAGCCTTTGCAGGACATGCTTGGAAATCTGGTGGTCTCACCAGACAACAAAGCTAACCTATTTAACTATTTCCTTGCCTCCATTTTTCTGACCAGGGATCAGGTCATCCCCCACACCGGGATCCCCAGTGGTCCCAGGGGAGGCGCAGCTAGACCCAGGGTCAGAGAGGACCTAGTTAGGAAACTTCTGGTGGGACAGGACATGTTCAAATCAGCAGGTCCTGATGATCTCCACCCCAGAGTGCTGAGGGAATTAGCAGAGGTCATTGCGAGACTTCTGGCACAGCTTTATGATCACTTGAGGTGCCAGAGGACTGGAAAAGGTCCAATGTGGTCCCCATTTTCAAAAAAGGGAGGAAGCTGGGGAAGCTCTTTTGAGAAAATTATCCAGGTGCACATCTGTGATGGGCAAGCAGGGGAGTGTATGTTTAGGGGCAACCAACATGGGTTCATTAGAGGCAGGTCCTGTCAGACCAACTTGGTGGCCTTTTATGACCAGGTCACAAAATCCTTGGACTCAGGTGTCATGGTGGACATAGTCTTTCTGAACTTTAGGAAGGTCTTCGACACTGTCTCTCACCCCATTCTTGTTAAAAAATTAGGAGACTGTGGTGTCAATGCCTACACAGTCAGATGGGTTGCCAGTTGGCTGGAGGGCCACACCCAGAGAGTGGTGGTGGATGGGTCATTTTCAACCTGGAGCGATGTGGGCAGTGGGGTCCCCCAGAGCTCAGTCCTTGGGCCCACATTGTTCAACATCTTCATCAGCAACTTGGACGAGGGGGTGAAAAGCACCTTGTTCAAACTCACAGATGACACTAAGATGTGGGGAGAAATGGGCATGCTAGAAGGGAGGGACAGGCTGCAATTGGATCTGGATAGGTTACAGGGGTGGCAGATGAGAATAAGATGGGATTCAACACTGACAAGTACCAGGTAGTGCACCTAGGGAGGAAGAACCAGCAGCAGACCTGCAGGCTGGGGAACTCCCTTCTCATCAGCACAGAGGCAGAAAAGGATCTTGGAATCATTATAACTCCAAGATGAACACGGGCCACCAACGTGCAGACGCAGTCAGGAAAGCTAACCGTACCTTGTCATGTATCCGCAGATGCATCGCGAGCAGGTCCAAGGAGGTGACTCCCCCTTTATATGACATTGGTAAGGCAGCAGTTGGAGTACTGCATCTAGTTCTGGGCACTGCACAGGAAAGATGTGGACAACGTGGAGAGGGTCCAGAGGAGGGCCACCAGCATGATCAGGGGACAGCAGGGCAGGCCCTACAAGGAGAGGCTACGAAACCTGAACCTTTTCAGCCTCCACAAGAGAAGGCTGAGAGGGGATCTGGTGGCCATCTATAAACTGGCCAAGGAGGACCAGCAGGCAATGGGAGAGTCCCTGTTCCCCTGAGCACTACCGGGAGTAACAAGGAATAATGGCCATAAGTTGACAGAGAATAGATTCAGGCTAGATATCAGGAGGCACTGCTTCACTGTCAGGGTGGCCAGGATCTGGAACCAACTTCCAAGGGAAGTCGCTCCTACTCTGGGGGTCTTCAAAAGGAGGCTAGCTAATCACCTAGCCGGGGTTGTTTGACCCCAGCATCCTTTCCTGCCTGTAGCAGGGGGTCAGACTTGATGATCTGCTCAGGTCCCTTACAACCCTACCAACTATGAAACTGCAAGAAGTGGAGACAGTAGGTTATGTTTGATCCTTTTTGAGTTGCTGTTGAAGACATTTTCTTAAAGCTAATTTTTTCTTTGCAATGTGTACTCAATGTGGTCATGTTGGCTTTTGATTATCCATTTTATCTCTCCATTTACTTTGACAGTGTTACAGTAGGGATGAATTTGACTTGCAGTCTATTTTTATACTGTCATTTTCAGTCTATGTAGGACTTAAGTGATTTACAGCGCTTTTTATGCACTGAGAAAACAATGCATATTTGAAGCTTCATTGCATAGCATACAACTCAATAAACATACTCTGTAAAACAGAAATACAAAAACATGTGGTTGCTAGATTTCCAGAAGTGTAAAACTGCAGTCAGGGTGCATTTTACTCGCATCATTTTCACAGAGCATATATAAAGGTAGTATAAGGCAACACCCAGGAAGGAAATATTGGATATGCATAAACAAAAAATAAAAATATTCTCCCTTAAAACTTTAGATATATAGCATGTAGCAGTAATGTTAACAGGAAAGGCATATGAAAGCTGCTGTAGTATTTGAGATGGAGCACTCAAGAAAGCTGGATACTGCCTCTGACTGTTGCCTGCTAGATGCCTCTTGACACGTTCATTCACATATCTTGTCAGAGTCCTGATCTTTCTTTAAAATCAGGCTGCAAAGCATTGTGAGATCTCCAGCGGAAAACTGGTACATGAGAGCTAAGTATCTTTGTTATTACAAAGCAACAGTGTGAAGAAACTCCCTAAGGTCTTGATCCAGCCAAAACTCTGCTTTGACTATAAGAACATGAACTGTAAGTCCAATTGAAATTAAGGACACAAATCTATATGCTTAAATACTTTGCTTGATAGGGGTCTTAAAACTCAAAATATGCTTCAAATATGAAAATGGGCTGTAAGAGGGGAGACAAGCTACTCTCAAAGTTTTTATAGGGGATAGGACAAAAGCTGTTTCAGATTAGTTATCTGCTCTTGAAGCACCATAACAGAATGACTTTAATGAAATCAAGCGGAAGGTGAGTTTGAGTTGTACATTTATAGACTAACTAAATCAGAGATGTATAGCAGAGGGTTCATTTTGTTGATGCTGTGTGTGTTGATGAGGGGGCACAGCTGGCATTTGCACCTGGAGCAAGGTAACAGCTGCCGAATGTATAATATTAAGGTAGAAGTATACATTTGATTTCTGCTGTTTTAGTCATAGTGAAACTTGTAAAAATCTGGGGTCAGTTCTGCTTTACTTTAGCACCCCAAACTCGTACGTAAAATCAGTGGGAATTTTGAGTGTGCAAGAAATGCAGGATCTTGCAATACCTATACGTGTGGTTCTGGAAGGGGAGGGTGATGGGGAGGAACATTGTAATTAAAACGCTAGATTGTCTTGTGTATTCAGTGACCTGTTTTGAAATGGCAGCAGGAATGCTTTAACTCAAGCTCATTGGATGAACTTTAGTTAAAATGCCTCCACTGCCACTTTGAAATACAGGAAGCTGACCGCGTGAGATGCTGCAGCATGCTGGAGCATTCTAATTGGAGCATCCAGCAGACTTGAATAATTGATTATCTAATTAATCTAAAGATTAATCTAATGGTGCCTAGAATGATGGCATTTTCACCCTGTGTTAGAATAAGGAGCACCGCTGTTTGGGTTCTAGAGAGAAGCTGTATTTTATCTGCAGTAGATTTGCTTCTGTTGTTCTCTATCTACTGAGCTGCCTCCACAAATGGAAAAGAAGAAAGGTTTCTTTAGTAATATCTTTTATTGGACTAAGTGTATAGTTGGGAGGGATAGTAGACAAACTTTTGTGTGCAAAGTGCCTTGCCCAGGGAAAGAAAGAAGAAGGGACAGCCTACGTTAAGTATCTCTCATTGTTTTATTTATTACTTATTAGAGCGCAGTCAAAAAATCACTCCTTAAGTTAAGTCTTTTCCTTTTTTTTTCAAAGCTTAGTAAAAGAAATGACAGGTCCTCTCTCGCCAACACCGATGGTCCTGAATCGCCTTGTTAGTTCCTCATGGAGTTTGAGGAAACAGTCCAGTCTCAAATATTCTTGTTCTCTCTGAAAACAGAAGAGTCAAGAGTTTACTCTCCATTCCCAGCTATGTAAGAAAAGAAACCCTTGAGCCTTAAGATCCAGTTCTGTGCAAGTTGTATGGGGAAAGGTCTCAGCCCTGACTGCTACTGGAAAAGATGAAGTTGCACAGGTCAAATTAGAAGAGGGAACGAACAGGCATGGTGAGGGCTAAATCCAGTCTTTTAAATACCTGCCCTGCCCCCACATCTAAATACACTGTTTTTTATGGGAACCATCAGGGCTGCACTTCACCCCAAAAAAGGCGGGGGGAGAGGGGAGGGAGCATGGGCCATGGGTACAGGCTAGCATTGTCTTTCATTGCATGTATATATACAATGTGTGGCAGGGCCAATCTCAGTTGTGGCCCCTACATTAGATGCAATTGCAAAAAAAAAAAAATTTTTTAAAAGGGAACTGCAATGTGGGCTAGTCTTAAACCTTACCTGAAGCCTAGCCCTGAAGTAGAAAGGAGGCAAAGGAAGATGGAGGTATGATGCAATTGGAGCTGTTCTCCTCATATTTATACAGATTCTGCATGGCAGAAACGATCCAGGTGTTTTGCAACCATAAATGGCTCTTAGAGGCATTAAAAGATCCAGTGACAAATGGACCCTGCACAAGCATATACTGGGCTGTTCGAATTTAAGGGTGAGTGATGCTGATTTTTTTTCTCCACCAGGTTCCAGTACTCCGTCAGGAGACCATATACTTTGTTGACATGACTGTGTTTAAGTCAGTGAAACCGGGTCAGCACAATACCTGGTCCTTGTTCCCCAGAAGCAGTTCCAGGATATCTGTAGAAACTGCACCCCTGTCTTCCAGGTGCAGAGTGGTCCCAAGCACGGTAGTGAGTGGGGGAGCGTCTTACTGAGGCCCCACCGGTCAGATGGATGTGAGCACATTATCCACTTGGAAGAATAAACCAGTGTTTTGCAAAATTCACAACCAGTGTTGAACATCAGCAAAATCATCTCCTCCTTTAATTTAATGGCTATGCTTGAGAGAGACAGATGCCTAATGGGTTTTTTTTCCTAGCCCAGTTCTAGCTTCTGAAAGAGCCTGGTTAGTAACGAAGTTCTGACAGGCCTTTATTGGTAATATCACGAGATTAAAAAGGTATATTTTAAAAAGCATCAGTAGAATTCATGAATGCATTTTCCCGATGTGCCCCCCCTTTCTCCCTTCCCTCGCATGGCTGGCACAAATCTGCAGTTGTGTGCTCTGGACACAAAACCAGCCTTGCAAGGCTGCATTAGTTGCTCACACGCACCTTTTACTGCCATCTGCTGGCTCTTAAATGCTAGTTGTAGTTTTACCAGTGAGTTTTGTTTCATTTTTTTCAAGCACACGTTTACCACTTAGAAATAGGATATAAAAGCACCAGCCTTCACCTAGTCTTGATTTACCTTCTAGTGGGGGCTGTCAGTGTCTTTGTTGTGCTCCTAGCAGTAGATATCAGTCTACTTAATTCCCACCCCTATGTTCCTCCTTGAGATAACTTCATGCAAACAGGTTCACCTTTAGAAACTTCTCTTAAAATAATGCTTCCTTCTCTGTTCGCCCCAGAAGCTAATCACAGCCATGGCACGATCCTTTGCCCAATCAGCAACATATGTTAGTTAGACATCTTCAGTTTGAGCTGTGTAGAAAATGTGGCATGAAGGATTAAATGCTGTAAACCAGATATCTGCCTACCCATTTATGAGGGGAGTGAGACGTTAGTAATTAGAAAACCTGGAATATGCAGGCCCTAGGGATTGTGGGATGGCATTGGAGAACGGTCTGTGCATGACCTTGGCTATCCATACTGGAAAGCAGGTAGGTTGGAGCATGCACGAAAGTAAACCACATGTTCTAACTCCTACCCCCAGCTTTACAACAAAGCAAAGGTTTGAAGCATACGCAAACATCTGCTTTTAAAGCAAAAATGGATAGCACGGGACTTTGGAACTAAAACATGCGTAAGAACACGAAGTGGGCCAGTAAGCCTGCAGTGAAGACATACCCAAATGATTAAGCTACCAAAAATCCTCTTTGCTGATGTAATACTGGTGAGGTGCTGCTTCATCTTTGACGTACCTTGATCAAACTGCTGCTCAAAATAGACAGTGCCTCCTAGCAGGTCATTTCCTAGGCAGTCGGTGTGCTGGACATTTCTCCTCCGTAGGTGTACTTTGCATTTCTCCATGTTGAATTGCATTCTGTTGTTTTCCGCCCACATGTCCAACCTGTCCAGGTCTGCTTGTAGTTGTTCTCTGCCCTCTGGCACATCCAATTCTCCCCACAGTTTTGTGTCAACCACAAACTTGGACAGAGTACACTTCACTTCCTCATCCAAGTCGCTGATGAAGACATTGAAGAGTCCATGGACTGAGCCCTGCGGGACCCCACTGCACACACCCTTCCAGGTCGAAACCGACCCATCCACCGCGACTCTCTGGATGCGACCCTCTAGCCAATTCACCACCTACCGGTGACTGTGTAGTCATCCAAGTCACAGCTTCTTACCTTGTTCACCAGTAT
>JAGPOW010003395.1:41913388-41928938 GCA_030014935.1 Caiman crocodilus | reverse complement strand
AGAGTTCGGCATTTCTTTTTGTCTCAGACCACCACACCAAATACACTCCTTCTTATTCTTGTTTCACCTTTTTTGTAGCAATATGGACATTCTTTTTCCCTATTTAAAATGCCATGGCTCAAGTTTTGGTATTGCATATGATCCTAAAGTTGATGTTGTCAGTAACTTTTATGAATATTCATGTATAATCAAGTGTCTATTTATATGGTCCTCTGTATCTGAGTAATTTAAATTTAAAGATATGGAAAGATTTCTTAATGTCAAAGATGAGAAATATATTTGGACCTACAGAAGAGACTGCACTGTTAACCCAGTACTTTAAACTAAGGTGACCTACAAAGTGATACTGTATGCAGAGTATATATATCACCAGCCATCTGTTGGAAAAGAAATAAAGATTTTTTTCTCAGATAAATTTATAGATTTGGACAAACAAGGTTTGTGTTCGATAGACTGGAAAACGTAAATGGCTGTGCTGTAAACATATTGAACACGCCATTATTTTTAACTACCCATTTAATGAACAAGCAGCAATTAAATTAGTTTATTTATGTGTGGAAGTAATCCACAATGATAGTCTACTTTTCTCTGTCTCTCTCTCTCCCCCAAATTAATTGGTGCCTTAAATAATTATAAATAAAAAGCAGTCACACTTGGACTAAACTCTCAGCTTTACTTTATGGCACATTTAAAGGCAGTAGAATTATTCAGGATTGGCATGACTGTAAAGAAATTGGCCCAACACCTGTTAGCACCTTCCCATTGCCAAAGCAACCAAGGCATATCTACATGTGCATTTACACTGGCTTACATTTACTACGCAGTCAATTACTGAGGGAATAGGCAGGTGTCTACATGTGCAGACATTAAAGTGTATTAATGCTGTGTGGGGGCTGACTTTGAGCTAAAGTTAGGTGCACAGCAAGGTGTCTACACGCACGAACGCCTCATGCCGCCTGAGTTTGGAGGAGCATGGCGACTGCCCACAGGTGGCGGTGGCAGTGTCAGCAGAGGGGGCATGGCAGCAACGAGTGGGGACCACCTGCAGGCAGCCTCACTGATGTTTGTGGTGAGGGCGGGTCAAGTGGGGACCGCCCACTGGTGGCTGCAATGGTCTTGGTGGCAGGGAAAGCGGAGTGGTGCCAAGTGACGATTGGCAACCACTCGCAGATACCGCCGGCAACATTGGCAGCAGGGGAGGGGTGGCAAGGGGCGACCACCTGCTGCCGCCGGCGGCCCATCTCGGGGGGACACGGCCAATTTGAGAGGGTGCACTTGCACGTGCACCCCCTACATGTCACCAATATCTACATGTGCATTAACTGAACAGTAAGTAATTAGGCATAAATTTGACACCTGCATGATACAGATATCAAGTTTGCTCTCGAGTTAGTGTACCTCAGCATATTTAGTGCATAGCACAGGTTTGCCCGTATAGATGTGCACCCATACTGCACAGTAGTTTAGGTTATTGTGCAGTAAATGTGCATATGTAAACATACCCCCCTAAGATTTGTAAACATGCGCAACTTCATCAGCTATTATGACTATTATAAAGCCACTCTTCCTGCTAATGCTACTGCCAGAGCTTCCTTGTTTGCTTTCTTTATTGGTATGTTCACAGCAGCCATATTCTCTGCATACTTGGTTTGTGATCAGAACTCCTTTTAGTCACTGGAATTACTCAGAATGGTTTGAATAGTTAGTATTTTGTTCCTTTAGAAAGCACGAGTTATTAATGTGTTACTCCAGTGGAGTTGTACCTCATGTATATGCTGTGGCTTGTCATCTCTTTCATCTTTTCCATTATTTCTAATCCTGTTCTCAGATGCTAAAACCCGCAAGTCCAGGATAATTTTGGTAGGTACCGGGCTAAGATATCAGAGATAGTTAGGGTAACCATATTATTTTAAAGGAAATCTGGGACTCTGCCCCTACCCACCCCCCCACACCTTGCTGGTCTGCCTCCCTGCTGGTCAGAAGTGGGAGATGTTGGGGCAGAGACTGTCCATGCAGAACTCGGGTAAGCATGGCCAGGAGTGCAGGTGACTGGGGCTCTGCTGGAAAAGAGATAAGAAGGAGGACGAGAGCTGAGCCGGAGGCTGCTGCAGAGCAGGGAGAGAAGTGACCTATTCCGTGGGAATTGTGAGTGCAGCAAGTGTGTGCGTGTGCGTGTGTTATTTCCTCCCAGCAAAAGGAGTACATTCTCCTGCAGTACAAATCTTATGAGAACTCAGTAGGCAGGATGCAAATAAAAGAAATAAAAGCTGTGGCCTTTATACATGCTTGGGAGGGAGAAGCATTTTAATTAGAGTGGCTCTCATTTGACGAGCTTTAGTTAAAGCACTCCTGCTGCCATTTTGAAATGCAGGGACACTGAATACATGTGACCCCAAGGCTGCTGGAGTGTCCTAATTACCCATGCGGCCTTCTACAGCTCACTAAAACTCATTAAGCGGCCCTCCACCTGAAATAATTGCCCTCCCCTGCTTTAAGGTGTCTTGCAAAACTTGAAGCATCTGAAGTTACTTGTCCCTTTTGAAAATCTTGACCAAGATTTCCAAATGTTCTGTCTGTGTAACTGACTGTACAAATGGGGAAAATGATTAGATCTGACCTCTGGAAAGATATGAACCGAAAAAGAGACTTGCTGGGAAGGAGATTTAGGAAGTTGAAACTACGTGAATAAACTTATATGCCACACTTCCCAATTCTTAAGCCACTTCTTGTTCACCTTTTTGTGTTATACAGATTGTGAAAGATAATCCAGGTTTGCTGTTGGATCATCTCCAAATTATTTGTATCCTCTTGACTATACAGGAAAAACTGGAAGGGACCTTTTGAACCATGAGTTCTCACCACTATGTGACACATGTTCTTCACTTCCTTTAACTCTTTCACTGGGGGCAGCTCCCAAAAATGAGATGGTAACATCAAATTTCCTGTGCAAATCCCAGATTTTCACGCATACCTTTACATCCCTCAGACAATCACGTTTCAGATCACTTAAAGATTTTGTAATGGGAATTCTTCAGTTATTTGTAAGCTGTTCTGCTTGAAAGAGAAGCATATTGAAGTGGGTAATCTATTTTTGTGGTGCATTGTTTTGTCGTGGCCACTGGGTTTCAGATCTAGTTACGACACTCTTGGAAAGCTGGAGATGAAAGTCCAAACGGATGCAGTGGAGAAGTGCAAGCAATGAATGTTGCCTAGACTGGAGACAGTTTAGAGATGAGCACTGAGAATTATTACAGTGCTGGGAAATCTGATTTAGGAAGGAAGTTTTAAAAAGCTAAATATAGCTTAAGTCTAGGGAAGGGGATGATATAATGGTCTCCTTTGAAGGGTATAAACATCAAAAGCAGTTTAGAGTGGTAAAACCAACATAATCAGGAGTGAATGGACCAAATTAAGATGAGATAAATTAACATTAGAGAGACGTTCCCGAGCATTAGCTCTGTTAGACTATTGTACTCCAAGAGAAAAGGTGGAAGTCCCATTGCTTGGGAAATTTAAAACTTGCCTGTACAGCTGTACAGTAAGGATCTGTTTCTCTTGTTCTGCTCTATTCAGGTGCTTAGACTCTACTCATCAGTTTGGTACAATATTTCCTTCCATAATTAGGAATGTTAACGGATGAATATTGTCTAGGAAATATGGTTGCTCCTTTACCAGCCCATCGGGGGGAAGGAGGGGGGAATGTGTGCATGTGTATATAAGGAAATGTTGCTTTCTTTTTGAGGAAGGCGACGTGCATGTCATTCTGTGACAGACTGGAATAGGCTGGTAGAGGATGAACTAAATGATCTTGTGGGGTTTTTTCCCCAACTCTGGTTTCCATGAACCTTCCAGTTCATATTCATGTTCATGTTGTAAAGAGTGTTTGGGAGGAACAGTTGAAGGTAGCACCATGCCTTAAAGAGTTTTAAATTTGATATGCTAAAATGTTTTAATTTACTGAAAATTAATAGGAGAAAAATTAATATAACAAAAAGTAATTTTGTAGGCTTTTAGATTTCCCATACTGAATGTTTTCTGTTTTGGGGTAGTATAGTTATCTCAAGTTCTCACCAGAGGGTGCAGTGGACTAACCTTTATAATAATAGTTTCAACAGCTGGCATACTGCAATATTGAATGAGCACAACATGCTATGCACCACTCTGTTGCAGCCTGGTTAATTATCATTTATCCTGTGAAGCTGAGTACTTTGAATGTTTCATTGCACAGAAATAGCCTTTTTTTCCACATATATCTGTTAAACAAATGTCCTTAATTATTTTTGGTGGTATTCAAAGGAGCCCAATTCATTTTATAAGGACAGAGACATAAACATTTGCAAGACATGATGAAGTGAATTTGGGTTCATGAAATTTTGAATCGATCATTTTGGGCCCCAAAGCATTGTTCAGAAGTCAGTGAGTTTTATACAAATGCACATATTCTGGGGGTTTAGGCCCTGGAACCTCTGGAAGACAAAATTGATTTGATTAAGCCCAAGGTGGGAGTTCAGGAGATGTGGGTTAGAGTCCTAACTCTGCCAGGGATTGCTTACATGACTTCGGCTGAGTCACTTAAACTCTTTTGAGCCAAGAAATGAACATAAATGATAGTGATTAATAAATTGTAAAATTAGTATAATAGTCACATGACAAAGGTGGAGATTTAGGACTATCTTGCAGTCCTACTATGCAAAGTGTTATGGAAGTGCAATACACTGTTTAGTTTTCTTTACTGAGCTTGGTAGTTTGGTGTCTTGGTTAGTAGGGCTATGAGAAGCTTCATTCCCTGATTCAATTCAGCCCAGTTCAGTGGCCAAATCTCCAAATCTGAATGGAATCAGGAGACCCTTTAATCTCTCTGAATCAAATCATAACCCTCTGAATTGATTTTGAGAGATTCAGAGATTTGGACCCAATGCAGCTTTAAATGTTTTTTCTGCATACCTCAGGGTACCGAGTGGCTCATCAGTGCTGCAGTGATGGGGCAGATGGAGCGTCCCACAAGAGCACGGGGGATCCCCAGCATGCTAGGCAGCAGACCTGGAGGTGGACCAGAAGCACTTCCAGGTCTGCCGGGGAGCACAGCGGGGCACGCCCCCCCCGGCTCGGTGACTTGTGTTTCCTGGGTCTGGGGGGGCACCCAGGGTCTCCCGGAAGCTGATTGCTGAACCAAAGGGGCGTGGGGGAGCAGCATGCTTCCCAGCAGGCCCAGAAGTAGACCAGAATTACTTCTGGTCTACTTCGAGGTTCACCACTGAGCACATGCCCAACACCCCCCTGCACTCCTGTGGGACACTCGATCTGCCCCAGCATTGCAGTGTTCACAAGCTGTGCCTAGTACCTAAGGTATGTAGAAAAAACAATTAAAGCTGTGTCTATGGCTGAATCACTGATTCTCCAAATCAGCATCGAATCTTCAGATTTGGATTCAGCCAAATATAATTGGGGACGGTGATCTGAAACAATGAATCAAATCACTGTCCCCAGTTTAGGTCGAATCTGAACCAAATATGGCCCATTTCACGCACCCCTATTTATTAGGCTTTGGGGATGCAGGAGCTCTAAATCCTATTCCTGTTTCTACCCTTGGCTTGCTGCATGACCACGAACATTTCACCCCTCAGGGCCTTTGTATCCCTTCTCACTGTTGTGTCTCTCTTCTGTCCAGAATATATGTAGTATGGACCCCTGACCCTGACCACATACACACATAACCCTTCCCATACACTGCAGTGTTATTTTAAAACCTCACCATTAATACACATGGCACTTATATACATGACACATTGCTAGACCCTAGTCTCTCAGGAGCGGACTTTGTAGAGTAGTTGCCCCAGACTCGTTGTTCCTGCCATTGGCACACACCTACCCTACTGAGCATGTGTTTCACAAATCATCACTACTTCTGCAGTGGAAACAATGAACTATATAGCCACCCTTCTCTGCCACAGAGCCCTGATTATAGATCTGTATTTCACATGTCCTTGTACAGTGGACCCTGATCGCAACTGTAGCCTCCAGGTATGGCACAGATCTATAAAAACAGCGATATTTGAATTTATATGAAAAGAACCTTGACTTTGGACCTCTTGAGATTTTTTTTTGTCCTCAGAAATCATTACTAAGTCATGGTAAAAGCTGCAGGGATAGGCTGTTTCTGTCATGAATGAAATGATTTCATACGCTGAACCTCAATATTACCAGTGTCCTTTGTCCCCACTGGAGTGGTGATGTGTTTTTGCTTGAGCTGATCAACATAGTCCTGAATCTGAAGGCACAAAAAGATAAGTTTTTGTGTTAATTCCCTATTTGGCCACAGAGAAATGATTTAGGGCCACATTTTCAGAGGGAACCCAAACAGTTTCTGTGGTTTATGCCGGTATAACAAGCTCAGAAGGGCTCACAAGCACCCCGTTGTGTTGGAACAGCAGCCTTAGAGAGGGAGTTAGCTCTGAAAGCCTCACTATTAACGTAAGTGGCCCTCTAACACTGTATATTTTTAGACCTTAGTTTCGTGGGAACATACTTTGAAGATGAGCTGCCCAGGCTGCCTGTTTTTCCCCTGGGACATACCCACCCTATTAAAGATGTGCTGTGGAGTTATTAGCAGCTCCATAGTGGGACACAGCAGATAAGTAGGCATGGCAGGATTTGATTTTTATTGGTAAGTGTTGATAAGTATTGATTTTACCTCACACTCACAGCCTGACAAAAAATATTTTGATCATTAATAATCAAAATTTATACAAGAAGGATGTCAGAAAAATGATGCCTGATGGAGTGTGGGGGGGGAAAAAAGGGTAAAGGGAAAAAAACACACCAAAATGTCTGGCTCAAAATTTTGTTTTGATATTTTCTAAATGATATGGTTTAGCTTTTCCCCTTTTTAAAGTCGCTTATTTATTTTTAATTTATTTGAATTTATTTAAAGCTTTGCATAATGCAGAAAGTTATAATTTAAATGAATTTTGCTTGAAATATTTTGATCAATCAAAGATTGATTAGAAAAAATATTCCATGGGGCATGTTGACATTTTGGGTTTTGTTCAGAATCAAAACTAAACCCGTTTTCAAACCCTCAAAGTTTTCCATAGTTTGGTAGCTGTGCTTCTGGTTTTCCCCCTGCTGCACAGCAGAGGGAAGTTTAAGATCCACTGAAGCCACTAATAATAAGAAAGGGAGTTTTTGGGGGGGTGTTGAGGCTTGGACGAGGCTTTAATTAGGTGTAACCTGACAGATCTGGTGGTGAAGAGAAAACATGGAGGGAAAAAGCCATTTAAGCAATGCTGTCTTCCTTCGATCTAACACTGTTATGATTGCCTTGCGTCAACTTTGATGAGTAAATCTGTAATTACAGCTCATGAGGGTGCAGCTGTGCAAAGCCTCGTCATGAATGTGTTCCACTGCCAATGGTCAGTGAAAATACCTCATAATCGCTAAGTATCAATAACATCCTAACTGGTAAATAGTTAAATCTTCTGATGCATTTACTGCCAGCACTGTGAATCAGCTATCGCCTATCCAAAACGCAGATTAATATTCTCTTGTGAGAAAAATGATTGTTATCTGTAGGACACCTACATGTAATTTTTCTGTTCCAAAGAGTATCCAATTTAAGCAGACAAAAGAAGTATTACTGGTGCAGGTGCAGGCTGGAAAACAGGTTTCTCATCCTATAAGAGTTTCTGAGATTTCACAGACTCTTTTTTTCCCTAATTGGGGTGAAAAGTGGAAATCTTTAAACTTTTTGTGAATAGAAAATCAGAGAAAGAGAAATTGTGAGTTTCTAGTCTACTGGAAATTTTTCTTTTCATTTTGAAATATTTCATTTGAATATCAATTTTTCCCCTTTACCCTGTAAACGACCTTAGATTTCTAAACAAAAAGTTATTTTGACCCAACGCATATACATTTTCTTTTTAACGTGTCAGAACGTTTCAATGATTTTGAAATGCTAAAAAAATTAAACTGTGAAATCCATTAAAAATAATTCTTTCCTGTGAAAAATCAAAACAAATCCTGATCTATGTGGCTCAACAATTCTCTTACTTCCCTATTCCACAGCTATTAGACGAGAACTATGTCAAATGTCTTTTTTATACATAAGAGCCTTCATTTTAGCTTATAACGATCTTGGGCAGGGGACCACCTTTTTGTCTTTGTAGCCACTGGCCACTATTACAATACAAATACTAATACAATCAATAATTAATAGTGGAGGCTTGGATCATATTCCCTGACACCAGAAGTCCTTATGTAGAGCAAGTTTATTCGTACAAAACTAAATGCATCAAATAAGTACAATTTTTGGTCAGCGCTTTCATTTCATTTTGGCTATGAAATATAACAGATGTACCATCATCACCACACCAGTAAATACATAACGTGAGTGTAAATTGTATTTGTATTGGCAGAGTTAAAGTAAATAACATTTCGAAAGTGTGCGCTAGCAGCAGATCAATCACTTGGGCTGAGAGTTTGATTGCTGTTATGAATATACAATTCAGTCTCAAGACCCTACTCCCAATTCCCAACCTCTAAATTAAGTAAATTACTTTGGCTCAGCTATTAGTTTATGTCCCACAGGAATATTAGATTTCGTCAACCTGTGAGGTTTGCGTCCCAGCTTGGTTTCACAGAGCAATGTATCGGTTGCCCGGGGAACTTCTGATTGAACCATGAAATTGATCATTGTGATTGATACATTTACCTGATGCTGAGAGTGGATACCAGGTAGGCAAGAAGTGAGAGCAAAGGAATAGCTAGAGGACATCCTTGCAAGATTCTCTTGCTATAAAAACAGAGTGATTATTTATTCCTGTAGTGTGAATAAGTGAAGATCCATCGATAGGGTGCCACTTAAGGCTACTAATTCATTTTCATTTAGACAGATACCATAAAAAGAACACCAAGATTTAAAATGATCATTTTGGCTAGATGGTCCATTTGGCTAGTATGGCTAATGAATACAGTTTCTATAGCCAAAAGCATGCTTTGGGAATGAGAAAAGAACGAGTAAGCGAACGTCCAGAGCTACTGTAAATGGGTACATAGTAGGCCTGTGCGAAGCTTAGGTAGCTAATTCAATACAGAAGAGATTCGGCCTGATTTGGTGACTGAATCTCCACATCCAAATTTAATAGGGAGACCAATTAAAAGCTCTGAATCAATTCGAAGTGTCTGGATCAATTCAGAAAAAGATTTGGAAAAGAATTGGTGATTTGGCCATAAACTAAACAGGCAGCTGGCAAGTCTGGGGTTGGTGGAGTGGGGATGGAAGGGGCATAGGGGAGGGAGGGGGTGGTGCTGTGGCTGGGGCGGGGGGGGCACATTACTCGGAGAGGTGGGCAGAGGGGTGCAGGATATGGCACCGAATCTTTCAGATCTGATTTAACCTAATCGAATTGGGACAGTGATTCGAATCTTTGAATCAAATCACTGTCCTCCAAGTTGGCCGAATCCAAATCTGAAGTGAATACTTGCGGCTTCTCACAGGCCTAGTATATAGCCACTGAGAATGGAAAGTCAAAGTATCCATCCATGATGCTGGCCACATCATACCCTTGCATGCCATTAGCTAGAGCAGTGATTCTCAACCAGGGTGCCATGAAACCCTCCCTCAGGTGTGCTGCAATGCAGGTCCTGCTGCTGTGGTGTCAACCAGGGAAAACTGGCCCACAAGCTGGGCTGTGGATTATGCACACTCCAGCTGCATTAGGGCTCACTGGGCATCCTAATGCAGATGGAGCTGGCTCTAACTGCTGCCCTTCCAGCTTCCCACCTCCAGTTCCACCTGTGCACCTCTGTTTCTGGGAGGAGCACTGGTGGGGGGTGGTGTGGACTGGGAAGCCAACTCCTACTGTAGGAGGATGGTGGGCACATGCTACAGCCCTTTCCAGGCTGGTTGTGCTACAGGGATATAGGGCACCTTTACCTGGAGGTAGAAGCACTGAGTTAAGGACTGAGGTAGGCTAAGGCAGCACCAATAGTGGTTTTCAACCACGGTTCTGCCACATTCAGAGGGATGCCATGAATGAAAAAGTTGAAAATTACTGGGCTAGAGAAGTTGGCATGTCATACTTATGCTAGCCCAATAGCTGTACACAGAAAGATCACCATTGCTATCGTACCTGAGACCCTGATTTGTGGGCACTAGCTCTTCCTTACCTCTCCTTAGAGGCGAGGTAGTTTTCTCTATAAGATGATAGATGTGATATTCCCCAGACAATGATCAAAGGCTATTATGGTCAAATTAAATACAAAATGTATATGGTGTACAGTGAAAGCATTGGATAACAGTGAAGCAAACAGTTTGCACATTTTATCTCTTCTGGCATCTGGTTCAAGTTAGTCTATGAAGGTATGCTAAGTTTAGTTGCAGTCTATAAAATACCTTGAATTATAGTATATTTCCCCTTGGCATCTCTTTGGTCTCAAGTCCTGCAGTGCTTGACCCATTCCAAGCAGAGTTTTATGAAGGATATAAGGGCACTTTGTTTTTCTTTGACATTTGCTATCTTTACACCAACAGGCTAATACACAGGTATATTCACATGTGGATTCACTCTTCCATGCTTAAGGAGACATGTGCTTCTGTACTTCTTGCTTCTGTCGATTCTTTGCTTTTTTTTTTAGTTTCCTGCAGGCAAAGACGAATTAGAAAATCCAGGTCCCAGGTCAAATATTAAACCAAGACAGATGTGCTTCTTACTCCTATATGGTTCCCAGATGACTCCTTGAGGATTTTTTTTAATCTAATATGACCGCTAATATTGATGTGTAGAGTTGTTAAGTGTTTTGAATCTACCCAAGTTACAAGAAACCTTTAACATTTCCATTTAGGAATGTGTTGTAGCCCTTCAGTCTTCAACTTTTATGCATTCTAGGGATGTTTTTTGTCTCCTTTGTCAAGAACGTCACGTAGAATTATTCAACATGGATGTAATCTCTTCTGTATGTTTATGACACTATTGTTTAATTCTGTCTTCATGAATTCACAATCATATTTGTTTTGATGATATGGTATAATTCCACTCTCAAATGTATCGGTGCAAAAATGGCATCCCTTCACTCAGGATTTCTATTCCTTGTGCGCTTTCAAGCTGAAAACTGAGGGCTTATAGGACAAAAAAGGAGGGGAGTTGTCAAAGTGGGGAGCTTATTGGTTTTTATGCTGCTGGTCCTGGAGAACCAACACATTAAGAGAGTGGGAAACGGCACTAAATTCTGTTCAGTTTTGTGCACCCTCCATAAAGCAGGCTACTAACTTTAACCTCAGGGTCAAAGGTAAAAGCGAATGTGTGCGCAGGTAGAGGAGATGGGGAGAGTGGGTGAAGGAGCTGACCAGAAGTCTGAGAAGCTGGGCAAAGAGGGTCTGATGGACACTAAACCCAGGCTTTCTTCCGTTTTATCTGCTTTCATTGTTGTGCTAGTTTTAATTTTAAATCAGTTTTAAAAATGATTTAGCAAGACCAGTGATTCTCAACCAGGGTGTTGCAGCACACAGGGGGAGGGCACTCAGTGGTAGCTCTGTTAGGTGTACAAACATTTACCCATGATTCACAAGGTAAGTCCAGAGATTTAAAATAGGAATCCGTAGTGTCAAAAAACTGGTGTGGTCTTTCTGAGTTTTTTTGCAACAGAATAATTACTCTATTATTTTCCCATCATGAAAAAAAAACAACAAGTAGAAGATAAGAGCTGGAATTTTCTGAGGGGAACCTTTAGTCTAACCAGGGGTGCTTTGAATCTAGGGAGGTACTATTGCAGCCGAGGGAGAAGGACTCTGCCACCCTCCAGGCTCTCCAAAGCCAGCAGGCTTTCCTGGGCGGGTACGGCCAAAGGATGATGCTACAGGACATCCTTTGGCATTGAACAATGGTCTTTCCTTTTTTTCCCCCTTTTTTTGTTGGGATTCTTTGGAATTCAATGTTGTCTTTGTTGGGGGGTGGGTGAAGAGTTAAGCATGCTTTTTGGGGGGAAAAGGGGGCAGAAAAGAAGGGTAACAGCTGAGCCCTGATGGAAAATGTGCGGGGGAACCAAGCAACAACGTGCACCTGAATGAACGCACACCGAAAATCCATCAAAGACAGCAACAGAGTACCACCTGTCCCAATCTCTCAGGCTTGATCCTCAAAGGGAATTTACAAACCACTTGTCACAGACAGGCCTATGAATGCTTTTCTTCCTAATCTTTGAATTACTATGTATAGTAAAGGGTCGGGACCTGTCTTTGCACTGCAGGCAGGGCACCCTACCAGTCTGCTATAGCCTTCCAGTATCTTGCTACACATCCGTTTTATGGAGGTGGGGGGGTTCCTCCTAGCTTGCTTCTTTAGCCCATTGGGTAAGGGCAAGCAACACTCAGAGGCATCCAAACCCCAAGACATCCAGGCTTGGGACTGCATGTAGGATGCCTGCCATGACTTTGGAAGCATTTGAAATCCCAGGCTGAAAAGTCTGGGAAAGAGGATACTTGCAGCTGGGAGCGCCACATGGATTTGAACAATTGTGTTTTGCTCAATCGATAAGTTTCAGAACTGCTTTGGCTAATTTGACCCGGAATATGAAATTAAATTTAAAAAAAAATCAGTATGCTTGCCCAGTGTGGGCCAGGTGTTTTACAGTCCTGCTCTGTGTTGGCTGCATTCAGTCAACTTCATAGCTGTTTTCTGTCGCTGAGCACGTGCTGCTTTTGGCAATAGTTTAATGATAAACAATGCATTCAGTGAGATGTCTTTTTATGTGATTATAAAACAAGGGGCTTTTTTCCCCCATGCAAACTGGGGGTAAAAACCTTGTTTTGTATTTGAGTAAACACAGTATTTAACTTAAGTCTTTCCTAAACACATATAAGCAAGATTTCAAGGCCGCTATGGCTGAATGCAAGTACACCCTTAAAAAGGTAAGTGATATTTTGGGCTACTTCCACAAATGTTAGGTCCTGCTTCCTCAAGATTGTAGACAGTTGTAACCCACAAAAAAAATAACAGGTGGCCTTCCTTCTCTTTATTCCAGTACCTTAGTGCTTAGGTCATTTATCCAAGGAGTGGGAGATGAAGCTTCTTGGTCTCACACATCCAGAGAGGGGTTTGAACTTACAGCTCCCATTTCTCAACAGTATCCTAATCACCATAAATTGAGGAAGCACATTTTTCATCCCTCCTACTATAGCCAGCCTACTGGATGTTCCCATAAGGGAAGATATCAGAGTCCAAGAGGAGTATGGGGTCGGTGAGGTGGACACTACCCTGGAAGAGAAGGGACTCTAAGTTCTAGCTCCTGAACTTCACAAGTGTTGAAAAACCAGCCCTGAAACTAATGGGAATTTTGTTGTTGATTTATTAAGTGTAAGATAGATGAGGAACAGTACTGCAAAGGAACCCAGGCCATGCAAGTATGTCAATACTGCCTACTGACAACGGGCATCAGCAGAAGGTAGAGTTGAAGAGCTGCTGAGCAGAGCTTAGCTCCAAATGCATGCAAGAGTAAACTGAGCTCTGCATATTTTGAGGCCTGCTTATCTACAAAAGGGTAGAAGTTTGGTATAGATCCCAAAAAGGTGAAAGTATGATATGACCAGCAGAATAGAAGAGTAGTGTCCATGTAGGAGTATGGGACAAGAGATCACTATTATTTGAACAATGCTGTGATGCGGCATGTACTTTGACGGTACTGCTTTTTAAACCATTACAAGTTTGTCTGCGCATGCTCCACCTCAGAAGCAAGAGAGAAAACACTGATGTTCAAGTGAAACAATGTTTGGAGAGGTGGAGGAAGATCTATGATCCTGTTCTCACAAGTTTCCTTTCCCAGGAATTTGAAAGGGAGATAACATGTTGCAAGGCAAAGACAGGAAGTACAAAGCGCAGAGGTTTTAGTGGGAGGGTAGTACGAATAGAAATCCCTGGCCTGCTGTGCTAATAGGTGAGATCTCTGGGTGGGTTCCAACTACCTGTGGACAAAAGTACAGACATTTCTATTGCTTTATAAATCACCAATCTGCAAACTACAGAGGAGAAGGGATATAAGGCTCTCCTGACTGATGTCTGGGGGCTTCTAGAGGAGCTGGAAATTCCAGACATATTCCTGGGTTATGTCCCAGATGAATGAAGTATTTCTTTAATTACCAGTGTGAAAGGGAAGAAAAATAGGAAGAATGAGGTCAGTGCTTGTTCAGAGCAAAAGTCTAAAGTGAATGTTCCCTGTCTGAGCAGATATTGTAATATTGGATGAGTGATTTATCTGGCTTTGCAAATTGACAAAGGAGATTTAAATTTCTCTCACGGATCAAAGCCATTGGCAGTGTTTGGATCAGAACAATTGCCAAGTTCATGCGCGTCACTGAAAGATCATTTAAGAAGTAGCAAAATAAAGGCCTTCACCTTCTATTTTTAGAGATGTTACATGGATTCAAATGTCTCCTGGAATATGCCCAAAGTCAGCATCCTTACTAGGTAAACGTGTCTGTAGATTCAGGTTTCCAGACAACTGGATTGAAGGTCAGCAGCATTTTTTAACACTGATAGAGCCAGGAGCTAACCTCCTCGTATTATCTTGTCCCAGCACCTATCAGTCTAGTCCAGATGTGAAAATATGAGGATTTCAGATTCGAGATAGGTGCATTCTGTGATCTGTGTTCTTCATTTACAAAGAGCAGTATTGGTCAACCTTTTGGCCCCCTGAGACAGATGAGTGACATGGGGCCAGTTTGTGGGCTGGATGGTGCCCTGGTGTCCTGGCACCACTCCCTCTTGCCCTCTACATGTTGGGATTGTGTGCTGGGGTCTCAGCACTGCCTCCTGTAGGCCTCGCCACAAAAGGATTTGGCCATGGCGTTGGGTGCCACCCTCAGAGATTTGGCAGCAGAGAAAAGGTGCCACCACACCTCTGCCAACAAATTGCCAGACCCATGAGGAGACCTGCAGGCCAGATGTCACAGAGTCATGGGCTGGATCAGGCCTGTGGGCTAGGGGTTGAGCACCCCTAACATAGGTCATTGATGGCCTACACAGGATGTTCCCTGAATTACCCATTTGTGTTAATTGATCAGTGTACTGGACCTAATGCAGAAAAATGTCCTAATTTCACATTTACATCTAGTCCCAACAATTAACTGCTGGACAGGTGATGCCCATGTTTTGGATCATAATTTGATTTTTTCAGTTCTTAGCTAAATTATGTGTTTCTTTAGACAAGTCCTTTAAAAACAGTTGTTTAAAAGTCAGCAGGAAACCCCCAGTGAATTGCCAATACAATCTGACAGGTTTCTGTTCCTCTGATAAAAGATAGTGATGTACTCCATGGAAAACTCGAGACCTTTGAAAGCAATAATAAATCTTGTCTCTATGTTACAGTTTTTGTAACACGTCTTCTGTAATTTTGGAACCAGGAGAAAAACTGAGACTTCATTATAAATTTATAAAGCACTTTGGAAGACCTTAAGTTCCTTTCCCTGGGTATGACTTCTAATTTATCTAACACGGTAGTCTAGTGGTCTGCGTTATGAAAAATGCAGTCAAGCAGAAAGCAGAGTAGATTTGCACTTTGT
>JAGPOW010003395.1:41891633-41907457 GCA_030014935.1 Caiman crocodilus | reverse complement strand
GGACGCCCATGTCCTCAACCCTACAGTCCTGCAGCGTCTTCTCAACCAGCCTCCTGAGCTTCCTGAAATTGGCCCTTTTGAAATCTGGGACCCTAGTCACAGCGTGAGCCCTATCTACACTGCGCCAGACAGCAAATTCTATCAGGCGATGATCGCTATCTCCCACGTATCAGTATGTGTTGAAGCTGGTACACAGGGTGTAACCTCTGAATCAGAACATCCTAAACCTTGGAGTGTTGGAAGCTGCAGTGGAGAGAAGTAAGGGGTAGACCATTCTAGGCATCTTAAAGAATCATAGAAAGTCAGGGTTGGAAGGGACATCTGGAAATCATCTAGTCCATCCCCTGCTCAAAGCAGGACCATCCCCAAGTAGATCATCCCAGTCAGTGCTTTGCTCTAAGGCTAGAGATTCCACCACCTCTCTAGGTAACCTGTTCCACTGCTTTACTACCCTCCTAGTGAAAGAGTTTTTCCTAATATCCAACCTAGACTTCCCTTGCTGCAACTTGAGACCCCTGCTCCTTCTGTTATCTGCCACCACTGAGAACAATCTAGATCCATCTGTTTTTGAACCCTGCTTCAAGGAGTTGAAGGCTGCTATTTAATCCTCTCTCAGTCTTCTCTTTTCCAGACTACAAAAGCCCCGTTCCCTCAGCCTTTCCTCAGAAGGCACGGGCCGCAGCCCCCTCATCATTTTTGTTCCCCTCCAACTTGCCCATATACTTTCTGTAGGGGGGGCGCCCAAACTGGACACAGTACTCCAGAGGTTATGATCCACAGGATCGCCCTGATCATCCACATGTTGCCAGTGAAGCAGGATGCTGGGATAGATCTACCTCTGTCAATGGTTCTTAACCTTTTCAGACCCAACCACCACACTGTAAGTGTTGTGAACTGAGCAGTACCTCATTTCAAGTTTTTTTTTTAATTTTATTACAGTGCTTAATGCCTTGCAGAGTAGCCAGGCAGCGAGAAGAAAGGAGGAGCCTGAGTCTGGACTTACCTCCTCACAGCACCCTGGCATCCTGACTGAGAATCACTAAGGTCTGGTCTGAGTTCTTGTGTAGGTTATGTGGGCTGTCATCCTAAAACATCATTACACCCTCTTGCAACTGTGAACCCTCTCATGAAACCTTGGTGACCTACAATCTTGGTGACCTACACATTTCAGGCTGGTTGTCCACATCATAAAAATGTCCAAATCAGCAAAGGATGCAAGCTCTAAGAACTTGCATAGGAGGATTATTCAAAGGTATGCAAAGGCTGGTGAAGCTGTATAGCTGATGTACCTGTTATGCAGAGAAAGACAAGAATTAGATGTCAAAGCCATCAATTCAGCACTTTTCACAGTCCCTAAAATTCTATTTTTATAAGTGTGGTAAAAACAAATTTACTGATTTTACCAAACAATTTATAAATGTGTGGTAAAAACAAACATGCACACCCATTATACACAAGCACAAGAGTATACACAAGCAAAGGAACCATTGGCACCTTCCACACATTAAACAATGCCACATGTGTGCTGAAAGATTTGACCTTGCAGATAAGCATCTGTAAGTATCCAGAAAGAGAAAAACATTCCCATCTATCATTGGCATTGGTAGAGTCAGAAGCAAGATCTAGCTGCCATTTTCCAAGGCACTGTCTGGAAGCTGGATACAACTCATCTTTCAAAGTAGACTGCTGAAATGATTTACAGTCCTTTCAAAATTATTCTTCAGCATGTGCTATGCATACTGATCGCATGGATTCCAAGGTTTTCTCTGTGGTCCCAAGTAGCAGTTTATACTTGAATCTAGTTAATAAATCAGAGACGACATAAGTTCCATTTACTTGTGTACAGAGTGGAATTACTAATACTCAAAAGCAAAACAGCCATACCAGGGTTCTCAGGGGACCATACAGAATATAGCTATAGTAGTGGAAATCAGCAATTTATTTTGGCAGGACCTTGGAAGCTGGTGGAAAAATAATAAAATGTCCATCACTGGGAGACAAAAACAGCTTGGGCTAATTCTGGCATTATTCACTTAACAATATATCTTATAGAGTAACTAGCAAACAGGCCTTGCATAGTACTGTGTGACAAGAAATGAAACAGATTGTTGTGATATGCTATTATAAATATAATTCAAGTTGAGGATCACTTAAATCAAATGCTGGTGTTATATAGACCATTAAATTGAATGCACACACATTATATAAAAAGCCGGTGAAATTTAAGGGATTAAGTGGGTTTAAAATTGTTATTTATAGATTTTTTTTAAAGTTTTTACGGAATTAGTACTATTATATTTTATGGAAAAGTACAGCAACATAGCAATTCAAGACAAAAATACAACACTGCTTTCTCCCTAAATGTATATGCCAGAGTTCCTGTGCTGTTCTTTGCATTTTAGCAATACAAATATTGTACATAGTACTTTAAATTTCTCTTTAACTTATGCATGGTGGAATGCTACAGGACTGTCTTCTGCAATCTGATTTGCCTCTACAGATCTACCTTGCCTTCGAAGATAGAGGGTGATAGTCTGTCTCTGCAACTAACTGGGTGCATCTACATGAGACACGTTACTGTGCAGCAGACTAGTGTGATGCAATGCTACTATGCAGTAGTCTTGGGCTACTGTGCATAAACAAGCCATTGATCAGTGCTACTGCACAGTAATGTCAGTTACTGCACAGTCAGTGTCTCATGTAGATGTGACCACTGTCTACATGTGCACAGCTAGTAGGGTACATGAAATTTGTAAAATACAAGTACTACCCTTCTGCAGAGTGTTTTCTTGTGCAGCAGCACACATGCAGACACTGACCTAGCTGGCTGGGTCACAGGGTGCTTTAGTGAGGGGCTAGCCAGCAGGCAGCTCCCACGCTGAGGCACACTGTGCCCCAGCCAGCTGCGGACCAGCAGCTGGAGATGGGGGAGCAGCTAGCCCAGGGCTGCTCCCTGATCTCCGCGTGCTGCACAGCCCCCACACTGAAGCACAAAGAGATGGGGAAACAGCCCTGACAGCTAGCCCTGCACTGTGCACCAACCCCCCCAGCACATGGAGGCTGGTCAAAGCAGCCTTGGACTGGCAGGTTGACCCCCTTGGTCCCCTGCCAGCCCAGACTGCTCCAACTGGGCTCCATGTGGTGCTCACAAATAAACCCTGGAGCAATATGCTCTGGAGTTCTTTTCTCCAGGGCATGCCATTTGAACATGGTCCTGAGAGCAACAAACTTCAGAGTTTATTGGTCTGCATTAATTGCATGTGTAAATGCACCCACTTGCAGTAAAGTTAGAAGCATTAACTGCTTCAGTCAGTTCATTTTTGGCCAGAAAGGATGCATCAGGTAGACTATGCCTTCATGCTACCTGATTAGGTGAAAGAGGCTGTAGGGCACTATTTAAGCCCACCCATAGCAACTGAGTGCAGGTTGGTCAAGATAGAACCTGTAGTTATTATTCTGATTCCACTCTTGACCCCTGAGATTGACTCTTGATTCTAGTTTGTGTTTTCTAATCTGGGCCTGGCTTTCTCCTTGAGTCCTTTGCCTGAATTATTGGGAAGGACTGCTGATGAATCTGCCTAGAAGAAGAGGAAGTCTAAGAGGGCACAGCAGTCCCCCTGGCTCTCCAGGGATCTAGCAGACCTCCTGAGGCTAAAAAGAAAGGTCTACAAAGGATGGGGGATAGGATTCACCTCCAAGGAGGAATATTCTGCACTGGTCCAGTCCTGCAGGGAGCAAACCAGGAAAGCCAAGGTTACAATTGAACTCCAACTAGCTTTGAGTATCAAGGACAGTAAAAAGTCCTTTTTCAGATGTGTGGGGAGACAGAGGAAAAGCAGGGGCAACATTAAACCCCTGCTAAACCAGATGGAACAACTGACAACTGATACCCAGGAAAAAGCCAACCTATTAAATGGGTACTTTGCATTGGTCTTTTATCAGTCCCATGGGATGCCCATGCCTGCTGCAGGACAGGGAGGTCTGGGTGAGGGAGGTCCCCTGCCCTCCATCAATGCTGACCTCATAAAGGAACACCTTGACAGGCTGGATACCTTCAAGTCAGCTGGCCCTGACAATCTACACCTCAGGGTAATCAAGGAGCTGGCGAGCAGCATAGTTCAGCCTCTGGTACGGATCTTTGAGAAATCCTGGCGCTCTGGTGTAGTGCCCGAAGACTGGAAGAAGGCCAATGTGGTACCTATCTTCAAGACAGGGAGGAAAGTGGATCTGGCAAACTATAGGCCCATCAGCCTGACCTTTATCCCAGGGAAGGTCTTAGAAAAGTTTATTAAAGAGGCCATCCTTAATGGACTGGCTGATGCCAACATCCTGAGGGATAGCCAGCATGGGTTTGTTGCACGTAGGTCTTGCTTGACCAGTCTCATTTCCTTTTACAACCAGGACACCTATCACCTGGACAAGGGAGAAGAGATTGATGTCATATATTCTGACTTCAAAAAAGCCTTCGATCTGGTATCCCATGATCACCTCTTGGTGAAACTGGCGAATTGTGGCCTTGGGTTCACCACAATCCACTAGCTGGGGAATTGGCTCTGTGGTCGGACCCAGAGGGTGGTAGTTGATGGAAGTCAATCATCATGGTGCCCTGTGACCAGTGGGGTCCCCCAAGGCTCTGTCCTTGGACCCACATTGTTCAACACCTTCATTAATGATGTGGACACTGGAGTCAGAAGCGGACTGGCCAAGTTCGCCGATGACACCAAACTTTGGGACAAAGCATCCACACCAGCAGACAGGCACATGATCCAGGTTGACCTGGACAGATGCAGCAAGTGGGCAGATGAGAACCTGATGGTGTTCAATGCCGATAAATGCAAGGTTTTCCACCTTGGGAAGAAAAACCCACAGCAACTTTATAGGCTCAGCAGTGCTACGCTGGCTAGCATTTTGGAAGAAAGAGATTTGGGGGTCATCACTGACCACAAGACGAACATGAGCCTGCAATGCGATGCTGCAGCTAGTAAAGTGACCAAAACACTGGCTTGCATCCATAGATGCTTCTCAAGCAAATCCCGGGACATCATTCTCCCTTTGTACTCAGCCTTGGTGAGGCCGCAGCTGGAGTACTGCGTCCAGTTCTGGGCTCCACAATTCAAAAAGGATGTGGAGAAGCTTGAGAGAGTCCAGAAAAGAGCCACGCACATGATCAGAGCTCAGGGAAGCAGACCCTACGATGACAGGATGAGAGGCCTGGGGCTATTTAGCATGGAAAATTGCAGGCTCAGGGGTGATCTGATGGCCACCTATAAGTTTATCAGGGGTGACCACCAGTATCGGGGGAAATGTTTGTTCATCAGAGTACCCCAAGGGATGACGACTAGGTCAAACGGTCATAAACTACTGCAAGACCGTTTCAGGCTGGACATAAGGAAGAATGTCTTTACTGTCTGAGCCCCCAAGGTCTGGAACAGCCTGCCACCGGAGGTGGTTCAAGTGCCTACATTGAACACCTTCAAAAGCAAACTGGATGTTTATCTTGCTTGGATCCTATGACTCCAGCTGACTTCCTTCCCTTTAGGTGGGGGACTGGACTTGATGATCTGCCGCAGTCCCTTCCAGCCCTAATGTTTATGAAATCTATGATGACAACCATGGGGCAGTGAGAGAGGTGCCTTTAAGTTCACAAGCTTCTGTAAGTAAGCAGGAGGCTGTAATCAACTCAGTGTACAAAGAGACTTCCTGCCTCATGGAAGAGGGACAACCAGAGAAGGCACTGGAAGATTCAGAAGACAACTACTGAGGAATGTGGAAGCTGGCAGCTTGTCACCTCTGGCAACAGATAACACACCACTTCTGAACTTGCGGCTGTCCAGCTGAAGATCAGGTATGAACCCCTAGCATTGCATGAGAAAGTGACTGCTCCAATGGTAGGAGAGGCCAAGCCATATACCTCTAGGGGTAGAAGGATCAAGACCACTGCTGCCAAGGGAAAGTGACAGGTGGTTGGGGGTTGATAACTCCCTTCTTCCAGGTACAAAGGCATCTGTCTGCTAACCAAAACTGGTGGTTCAGGAGGCCTGCTGCCTGCCAGGATCCTGCATTTGAGGTATCACAGAAAGTTTGCTGAAACTCATCTGATCCTCTACTATCCCATACTACTCATCTATGTGGGCATTAATGATACTGCCAGGGACAACTTTGAGGAGTTCAAAAGTGCCTATATGGCTCTGAGTGCAAGGATGAAGGAAGAAGGGACATGGGTGGTGTTTTCATTGATCCTTTCAGTCAAGGATAAAGGCCCAGTTAGGAATAAAGGCATTTGGAGATTAACATATAGCTGCATAGGGCTTTGGATCCCTTGACCATAGGATGGTGTTTCAAGAAGGACTGTTGGGAAGATTTCATAGATTTTAGGGTCAGAAGGGACCTATCAGATCATCAAATCAAACCCCCTGCCCTGGGCAGGAAAGAGTGCTGGCATCAGATGAACCCAGCCAGGTGTTTGTCCAATTTCCTCTTAAATTCTTCCATGGGGGTCCACCTGACAAAGACAAGAAAGAGTGTCTTTGCATATAAGTTTGCTAAACCAGTGAGGAGGGCTTTAAACTAAGTTCCCTGGAGGATAGAAACAAAAGACCAGAAGTAAGCAGAGTCAGGGGACCTTGATAAAAACTTGCTAAGGGGAAACAATAGTGGAAGTTTAAGCAGTGTTTTCAGGGAGAAGAGAGCACAATCAGATACCTGAAGTGTTTATATACTAATGCAAGAACCATGGGAAATGAACTGGAAGAACTGGGGGTGCTAGTACAATCAATGAATGATAATTTACTTGGGATTATGGAGAAATGGTGATAAAGTTCACATGACTGAAGTAAGATTATGGATGAGTATAACTTCTTCAGGAAGCATAAGCAAGGGGAATGAAGATGAAGGTGTTGTCCCATATATAAAGGAGATGTATGTGCTCTGAGGTGCAGTACAACCTGCAAAGTAGGCCTGTTGAGAGGCTCTGTGTAAAGGGCAGAAGGAAGCGCAGCAAGGAGAATGTTACGGTGGGTGTCTGCTATAGGCCAGCAAACAGGAGGAAGAGGTAAACAACTGTCAGAAGCTTTCAAATCATCAGACTTGTTTCTTATGGGCAACTTAATGATTAGAACATCTGTTAAGAGGAACATGCAGAAGTGCATAAAGAGTCCAGCAAAATTCTTGGAATGTGTCTGGGATTAATTTTTGATACAGATGGTAAAGAGGCTGACTAGGGGGAAAGCTCTTCTCAACTTGCTGCTCACAAACAGGGAGGAATTGGTTGAGAGTGTGAAGCTGAAAGGTAACTTGGATCACAGTGACCATGAAGTGATAGAGTTCAAGATCCTAAGGGATGGAAGGAAGGAGAGAAGCAGAATAAAAATACTAGACTTCAGAAGAGCAGACTTTAGCAAACTGCTGCTGGGTAGGCTCCCCTGGGAGGCACAAGAGCTGGCTTTACTTTAAGGAGTCCCTTTTAATGGTACAGAAGCAAGATATCCCTATGTGACTGAAGAATAGGAAGTGCAACAGGAGACACCCTAGCTAGAAAGCAAAATCTTCAATGAGTTGAAATGCAAAAAGGAATCCTTCAAAAAGTAGAAACTTGGTCCTATTACTAGGGAAGACTATTTCACGTTTATGCCAGGAGAAAATTAGGAAGGCCAAGGAATGATTTAAGATTCAACAGAAAAGGGACATAAAAGGCAATAAAAAGAGATTCTGAATATATGTCAAAAGCAGGGCTGTCAATTAATTGCCATTAACATGTGTGATTAACACATTAATCTGTTCTTGTGTTAATTTTTTTAACGCGTTAATCACAAACATGATTTTGGAGCCCGTGCCCGAGCTCCACTCCACTGCCATCACTGCCACCCCAGCCAGGTAGCAGTGGTAGTGTGGAGAATTGCAGGGCAGCCTGGGTCTGGTTCTGGGCTGCTGCAGCAGGAAGGGGCAATCAGGGGGCGCACAGATGCACAGGCAAACAGACAGACACACACACACGAGCAGCTGCAGCATGCACGTGACCAGGAATGCAGCTCAGTGCCGTATTGAGCAGCACCCTGTCAATAAGTCTGTGGAGGGGAAGGAAAGCAGGGAGAGGGAAAGGGCAGACTGAGACCCCCCCCATGTGAGGGACAGAGAGGGGCAAGGGCTGGAGTGAATGGAAGCCCAAGGCTGGGGCAGGTTGTGCTACAAAGCCACAGATGGCTTGTCCAGGGGTGCAGGGGGGAAGGGGGAAGCAGTTCCCTGCCATTACATGTAGCCCCAGGAGAGGCATGGGGGGCATGTGCCCCCCCTTTGTATGTGGGGTGGAGGCAGGCTTCCCTCTGTGGGCTGAGGCTGTGAACCCTGCTGCCTTTGCCCCAGGAGCTGTGCACTGACCGTGCGGCATGTCCCCTGCCCGCCCAGCGGTAGGAGGCACAACATGGCATCATGCAGCTCCTGGGCTAAAGGCAGCAGGGCACAGAGCCCCAGCCTACAGTGGACAGCCTGCCCCTGGCTCTGGGGTCCCATTCATCCCTGGCCCTGTCCCATTCTTTCCCTCACTGTGGGAGCCTCAATCTGGCCCACCCCCCTGACCCTTCCCCTCCACAGACTTACCAGCAGGGTGCCGCTCTACACACCACTGGGTTGCATTGCCGTAGGGATACCATATTTCCAGTTTCAAAAAAGAGAACACCTTTGGGGAGGTAATATGATTATGGGGGGACAGCAATATGCCCGTGCCCATGCTCTGCCCCTGCCCCTCACTCCCAAGCCCTGCTAATGCTCCTCAATCCTGACCAACTACTCTGCATTCAGTCAGGGTATGTGGGGGTCCCCCCCTCCCTAGATTCCAGACCCCTCTGCAGGGATCCCCCCCAGCCTCCAAACCCCATCACACACACCCACAGACCCCTTTTTTGTGCATATTTTTGAGTTTTTAGCTGTATGATTGAAATCACAACTAATTGCAATTCATTTTTTTAATCGTTTGACAGCCCTAGTCAAGAGAAAAAGCAGGACCAAAGAAACCATAGACACCTTATGGACTATGGAAGGCAATCTAGTTGCGCATGATGCAGTGAAGTCTAAAACATTTAATGCCTTTTTTACAGCAGTCTTCATAAACAGGGGCAGCTACCAGATAAGGAGTGAAATTGGCAGCAAAGATGGGGAAGGAGTCAAATAGTCTACTGTAGTTGCAGAAGTGGTTAGGAATTACTTAGAGAAGCTAGATGATTTCAACTCAAGATAGGTGGATGGGATGCATCCTAGTGTATTGAAGGAATTGGCTGAGGTGATTTCGGAGCCATTGACTATTCTCTTTGAGAAGTCTTGGAGTTTAGGTAAGGTTCAGATGACTAGAAAAGGGAAAATATGATGCCCATCTTCAATAAAGGGAAAGAGGATCTAGGGAATTACAGACTGGTCAAGCTGGAAAGATCACAGAACAGGTCCTCAGGAACCTATTGTAAAGAACCTAAAGGAGAAGAAGGTAATCAGGAAGAACAAGCATGAATTCAAGAAGAGCAAGTCATGTATGACCAGCCTGAATAATTTCTATGATAGTGATAGATTCTATGGAGGACGAGCAGTGGATATGATATGCCCGGACTTTAGCAAGGCTTTTGACATTGTCTCCTACACCATTCTCATTAAGAAGCTAAGGAAATACAGTGTAGATGGAAGTACTTTAAGATAAGTACATAACTAACTGGATCATAATTAACAAGTATTCATTGATGGCTCAATGTCTAGTTGGGAAAAGGTATCAAGGGGGTTCTATAATGTTCAACACCTTCATTAATGGTTTGGATGATAAGATAGAGTGCACTCTTAGCAAATTTGCCAATGACACCTAGTTGGGTGAAATTGCAGACACTCTGGAGGGTAGATCTAGGATCCAAAATGGCCTCAATCAAATGGAGAAATGATCCATAGGTCTGTTTTAGCAGTAAAAGACTTTGGCTCCAAAGCCCTTTTAAATGTGTACTTTCAGTTTTCTTTTTCCATCAATGAAATACATGAGTAGATTCACTAATTTTTACTCCTTATAAGGCAAAAACCAAACCGGATCCAAAATATTTCATATGACAAAAGAAGAAAAGGAGGGAAAAAAGCAAAGTTTCATTGTATGCACGGTCATTTATAGGTTGTTTATTTATTTTCTTGAGCACCTACTGCTGTGGCAGCTAGGAAAAAAACGGTTAGAAGACAGGAAATGCACACAAAAAGCTACAAAGCAAATGAGAGCAAAATGCCTTTAGACTAAAGGCTTCATTAAACTGGTAGGCCACATGTTGTGCCTTGAATTTGACCAAACAGAGAATTTCCCAGGAGAACTATACCAGCATAATTATTCCACAACAGTTACAGAAGAGTAAGTCCCCACATAGACTCTGCATTATAGAATAAACTTAAATTTCCATGTGGGGACTTATTCTGGTATGGCTATGTTGGGAGGAAAAGCCCTGAGGAGACAAGCTGTCAGGCATCCTCATGCTGTCAGACAAAAGAGGTTGTATAGGGGGCAGGATTGCAGAGTGGTCAAGAGAATAAGCCCATTTCATGACCTTTTTTAAAGTTTGGAAAATTGGTTTTGTTCCACAGTGCACAAAAAACAACATCTTTTGAATATGTAAAAATATTAAAATATTTTTCCATCAAAAGAGGTCCAGTTTCCATTTTGGAGATCTTTCTCCTGCTCGCACATGCTCTCTCTCTCTTTCTGGTATGACTTAAGAAACATTGCCATCAAAATTTTTTGTTGAAGTCAATACATCCCCCAAAAGTTTCAGTTTTGACCTAAAATGCATATTTTAATGGAAATTTGATTTAATGGAAAATGTTCTAACCATCTGTTCAGGATCCTTTGTGGAGAACAGGATGGCACAGGGCCTACAGGATTCAACTCCCATCAACTAGCTGCAGGACTGAAGGGATCCAAAAAATCTTAGCTGATATGTGAGAAGATAAAGATGTGATTTATTAGATTACTGAATTTCAAAGTGTAACCCTGGGCGCAACACTGCACGCTCCCTCACCTGAATAATGGGATCCTGGCGTACCTGGTAGCCAGTAGCCCTGCCCAGCCTCTCTGGGAAGCTGCTGCAGTGCCCCCAAGCGGAGAGCCTCCCCTTACAGTGAAGCACCCTCACAGACAATTCTCAAACATTTACAAGATTTCATTATTTACACATAACAAATAATCATTAAATAAGCACATGGATATACCGACTAATAAACCCTCAAGAACTTATTTACACAGTCTCTCACTTGCACATGGTGTACTGGGGATCCTGTGTGCACTGCTCCTGGCGGGTATCTCAGGGAGCGGGACTGGCTGTGTCCCTGCACGTGGTCTGTGGATGCTACCTGGCACTGGTGTCTGTCTCTGTGCTTCTGAAGTCTCCGGGCAGCAATGGTCTCTGGGCAACAAGCAGTTCCTGCAAGACAGCCTCCCCCTGCCTTTGACCCTTTCCCTGGCTCTGCTGTGAGCAGTGTCTGGGCTGCAGGCTGTAGCAACCCCTCCTGCCCCTCACAGCCCCAGCAAATGCAGCCCCTCCCTGGGCTTTGCCTGCCCCTGGGGCCCCTCACCCACCAGGGAAACTAGGGCAGACTCCGGCAGTCCCCCTGTCCCCCCTGGCTCTGCTGCGCTCACCCGGCCACGCCGGCTGCAGTCAGGTCTCTCCAGGCTTGGATTCTCCACACCAGCGGTCCCTGCCTGATCCTGCCTCCCAGGCTGGAGAGAAGATCTGGATACTGTATCACACTGGATACTGTGTCACTCCCATTGCAGCTTCTCTGCTGCTTCCGCAGGGCTCTCTCAGGGGCTCTCCGAGGGACCACCGTGCTGAGACTCTGAATCCAGTCTCCAGCCTGTCCCTCAACCCCCTCTCTCTCTTGTTCTCCCCCATGGGAAACGTGCTCCCCCTTTTATCCAATCCCAGCTCAGCATCCTTCCCAGGCTTTTGCTAATGGCTCTCTTTCAAAACTTTGCTGGGGTTGCATCACCCCTCCCACTTCCAAGAGGGATGCTTCAGAAAGAGCTTCACTTGCCCTCAGAGCCTACAGTGTCCCCTCTGGGACAAACTCTGTCTCTGCCAGGCAGCTCTTCCCATTCTCTTCAGGTGGGAGTCATTTTTTAAAGGCTGCTACAAAAGTAGCACATTTATCGTTAGTAATTAATGGCTTGACCTGAACCCAGTAATGGACAGCCAGCCAGCACCATATGCAATATATCAGGAATGTCCAAAATGTGGCCCAGGCCGCCTCTACACATGGCACTTGGCACATCAGGAAGGGGATAGGGAACTCAGCAGCAGATAGGACAGGAAATAAAGTAGATCAAGCAAGGACCACAGGGCAGGGAGCAGAAAGCAGAGCAGCAGATTGGACAGAGGAAGTAAATCAGAATGTCACTTGCAGATGGTGCAGCGCTAATTTGTGGCATGTCTGCCAGAAAAGTTAGCCCCTACCGCTATACACTAATAAAATAATCAGCATGAAGTTTGCTTCAATCTCTCTCTATGTCTTTTTGCCTTTCCAAGGAGACTCTCTTCTATTTATTAGTGCAGGAAAGATAAAGTGGTTGCAATTTCTGTTCGATCCCCCTAGGATGAGAATTTATGCAATTACTTCTATCCCCTTTAAGTGGTTTCTCATTGTCGCTGTAACAACACATTGCAGTGACAGCATCCGTGGTGAAAAACCATGATGCTACCACTACATGACCATAGCAATGTACTCGCTCGGTATAGCACCTTAGTACAGCAATGGAGCAGCTAAGAAAAACCCATGCACCTCTGGCACGGCAAAGTATGGGTTTGTTACTGCCTCATTATTTAGTGCTTCCAAAATAAAGTATTAAATGACAGTGCAGTAACAAGGGTGCCATAGTGGCATGTGTAGATGTGCCCAATCTTTCCTAAATATAATGAGCCTTAGTAATGGGAGACAAAAGGAATATCAAAAGAATTAACTTCCATAAGTTGCCTGTGTCAACCAATGTGTTTGTATCATAAGCTATGAAGCCAGGCTGATAAAAATTGACCAGAACGTTTTTGTTCCTTGGGACAAACAAAATGAAAATCACTTTATTTCTAATCTTCATCTAATTTTCTTTTTCAGAATTTCAGAAAAGTAGGAAAAAATAATTTGGGGAATTTTTTCCCAAATCCAGATGGTTTGGGGATGAACTCAGATTTTTTTTTCTTCCAATGTCCATTTTATCCAAAAACCATTTTCCATCTAGAAATGTTTATATGGAAAATTGTTGACCTGACCTATTTTAAACTACAACTCTCTTGCAACCAAAAATATCTTTTTTGGCAATAATGTGTTTGTGTATGTGTAGTGGGAGGAAAATAATGTTAATTAAAGATAAATTAAACGAACAGTTTTTTGAGGCTCTATTAGAAGAGCCCATCTGAGTATTCATTAATGCCTATGAGCTTGGCATATAATGAAGCTTGTCCTCAGTACACCTTCTTTATGACACACTCAATTAGATGCTATTCACTCTTTTTCTTACCCCTCATTAACTTGCAATTAATGGCAAGAGTTGTAGTTCATTCATCACTGCAATTCAGATCTGAAAGAACTGGGGTTAAGAGCAATCAACCAAGGACAGAAAAAGAGGAGCATGCTCTCACCATCTTTCTCCCTTTTCTACAAATATGGAAGAAGGAGGGGAACTACCTAACTCCTCCGACAGAAATTCCTCGCTGTATCCTTCCTCCCTTGTATAGCCTTGATATTCAAGCATTCCTGAAAGAGGGAGGCGCTAAATCTTTTGTAGAGATCCTCACAAAGCTGACATTGTCCATGACTCTGATATCAGTGGCACGCTGTGACTGCTCTTCCCTTTTTGGTCACATATACTCCCGCCTCTTTTCCCCATTCAATTCTTTGTTTAGAGAGGACCCATTGTTTGTTTGCACATAAGGGCACTGGGGGCCTATCTAGCTAGTTCAATCCTGCTCCTCTGAATAAATCAGCACTCTTATCCCTTCAGCTCTTAATCCAGTAATGTCCATTCAGTAGCTTCTTATTCATGCCCTGGTTTTGCTTGAGCTAATGGCTATATAAGCTACTACATCCTGTTCATGTAGTATAACGGTGGCTGAATCTCAGAACAGAGTTTAATGTCAGGAATTTAGAAGCATATCAGCAACACTGGCGCAGTGAGGCATCTGGAAAAAAAACACCTGATAACCCACCAGTTCGGATCATATCAAACATTTGTAAAAGCTGCTAGCTGCACAATATCATGTTTCTGCTAAGACTTTCTTTGCAGCAATATAATTTTGTATAGTTTTATATTTACATCTTATCCCTTGCCCTCTCATTTACCATAGTGCACTTCATGTATGTATAGATGTTATACATGTATTTTCCTCATGTGTGAGCATATACACGTCATATTTATATATGATATTTTTAATTTTTCACTCCTCTACAATTAGAAGATCCCCTGAAAACCCTGAGCACCTGTGACAATCTTAAAATACATGAATAAATAAGTAGACCAACTAGTTACCCCCACAAAAATATCAGTAATAACAGAGACTTAAAAAATCAATTATTCCTCCCCCACACAGTTTTCCTACCTAAGTATCACATTGCTGTTAAGAATCAACCCACCTGTTGTGCATAAAGGAGACAACATAGGGACCAATGGGAAGGCACATCCAAAGTCTCAGGGCTTTCATGGAGAAAGCCCTGCCAGAAAACCCTCCTCCCCTGGCATCAGTAGGGTTCCATTGTCAAGTACCTCTGTAGACTAAAATAGTAATAGTATGTAATAGCCTGTAGGGGGGGTGTTAGGAAAGCTAAGGCAGACATAGAGCTAGGACTAGCGTCCAAGATCAAAGATAATAAAAAGTCCTTTTTCAAATATATAGGGAGGATGAAGAAGGCGCCGGGAAACATGGGGCCCCCGCAAGATACACTGAGCAATCTGGTGGTTGTGCCAGAGGAGAAGGCAGACCTCTTTAAGAAATTCTTCACCTCCGTTTTCTTGTGCAGGGACTGGGAGTCCCCCACCGTGATTCAAGACAGACTCAAGAGGAACGCCTCTAGACCTAAGGTTGAAGAGGACGGGGTTAGAGTGCTTCTGGAGGGGCTGGACATGTTCAACTCAGCAGGTCCAGATGCTTTCGACCCCAGGGTGTTGAGGGAGCTAGCAGGGGTTATTGCAAGGCCCTTGGCATGGCTTAGGCCAGGTGCCAGATGTTTGGAGATAGCCAATGTGGTCCCCATCTTTAAAAAAGGGAGGAGGGAGGACCCGGGCACCTATAGGCCTGTCAGTCTTACCTCAATCCTGGGGAAACGCTTTGAGAAGATCATCAAGGAGCACATCTGTGATGGGCCAGCATTGGGGATGATACTCAAGGGCAACCAGCACGGTTTCATTAGGGGCAGTTCATGTTAAACCAACCTGATTGTCTTTTACAATCAGGTCACAGAAGCATTGAATGCAGGTGTCGCCGTGGATGTAGTCTTTCTGGAATTCAGCAAGGCCTTTCACAGTCTCCCACCCCATCCTCATTAAAAAACTAGGCAACTGTGGCATCGATGCCTACACAGTCAGATGGATTGCAAATTGGCTGAAGGGTCACACTCAGAGGGTGGTGGTGGACCGGTCAGATTCAACCTGGGGGGAAGTGGGCAGCAGAGTCCCCCAGAGCTTGGTCCTTGGGCCCGCACTGTTCAATTTCTTTATCAGCGATTTGGATGACTGCTCAAAGAGCAACCTGTTCAAATTTGCTGATGATACCAAAATTTGGGGTGAGGTGGGCATGTTAGCAGGGAGGGAAAGACTGCAGAAAGACCTGGATAGGTTGCAG
>JAGPOW010003395.1:41860433-41871590 GCA_030014935.1 Caiman crocodilus | reverse complement strand
GCTGTTTCCTTTGCAGCAAGCACAGTTTGCTGGCGTTTGGTCACCTTTATCTACCACATGCCCCCTTGACCAAATGCCAAGCTCGGATATGCTCGAGCTCGAGAACTTCCCTGTTTATACTTAAGTTTCACATGATTCAACATTATTAACAATTTATCAAAGGTGCAGTTAAATGCATAAAAGTCCAGCGACTTCGATGGTATCAGGTCTATTTGTTCCGGACGAGGTCCGTTGCAGGCAGGTTTACCCATGGCGGCGAGTGTCGATGTCTTACACCACGTCAAGCGTTGGCAGCTCTGTACCATCTCAGGCTAGATAACAAATTCAATATTCATTAACAATCGTGCTACATCAGCTTAGACAATTATGGTGGGGCCAAGACGGTGCATGCAGGTGAGACTGCTTCGAGAGAGACTAAATAGGTATTTGGATACTCGCCGGGTTCGAGTACGACACTGGGAACTGGACTTGGATGCTTGCTAGAGGCTGTGGGAACAGCTAGCCATACTGCTTCCTGTGCTAAGTAACATGGCTTCCAAGGTGGGCATGGTACCGGAGCACGCTCATCCCACAAGGCCTTGGTAGCGTTCATGGCGATTAGTTCATCATTATTGTATTTGGTCCAGTTCTTAAATGATCCATTCTCTTTTAGTCTTAGTTGTTCTTTATACAGTCCTATCTGTTGCTCCACAATGCCATTAGACTGTGGATGATAAGGCAAATGATGATGCCACTGAACGTTATATTCTGCTGCAAATCGCTCTAAACCTTTAGAGTTAAAAGGTGGTCCTCCATTAGAGTGTACGATGTGAGGGACTTGCCAATGAGCGAAAGCAAGCTGTAGCCATCCTTGAATCACGGAAGTAGTGGTCTTTCTCGTTGGAAGGATGAGGATCTGTCGGGTTCCTAGATCCACAGTTGCTAATCCTTTGTTTGGTGGCTTGGCTCCTGGGAGTGGCCCAAGTAGGTCTGCTTGCCACACCTTTCCCGGAACATAATATGCTGGGTTATAGGTATATTTTTGGTGCCTGTGATGCGCCGGTTTTTCTTGTGCACAGGCAGAGCAAGCTTGAATTACCTTCGTCCATTGCTCTATGCTTGGTCCCTTTTTTCCTTGCTCTCTTCAGTGGGCTTGTGCCCTCTTTGCTCCAGGGTGTCCCCAGTGTTCATGGAGCCATGCCAGAAACAGGTTGGTGTCGACAATGTCTGCAACATGCAACTGAGGTGTGTCCTCTTGGTCCCTGGGTTCTTGTTGGGCTAGCAACCGATCCATGACGGCATGCACGGGGTCTGTGTCAGGTCGATGGGATCGAGTGTGCTTGATCAAGGGATGGATGAAGAATTCCAACAAGACTGCCTTAACATCATCCCAAAGGTCTGTATGTTCTTTTACCTGTGCCATTCCGGTGACAATCCTGTATATGTATTCTGAGTCTAGGACTATAATGGGCACTGGGAGTGCTCCACCATGGTGCTGATAAGTGTGCTCGAGAGCTAACTGAAAGCCTCGTAGTTCAGACGCTTGAACCGACTCCTCTGGATAAGCTGCTTGGAGCTTATAGTCATGGCAAGGATCACAATAATATCTGTAGCCTCCACCATCACAGGATGTGCCATTTGAGGCTATCCACGCTGGAGATGTGGTTCCGTACAGCCGTGGTACAGCAAGATTGTCTTCCTCGATGGTTGAAGTCATTTCTCCGTTGGCAACTCGTCACGCCAACCAGTGATACTGATGACGGAGGACTAGGGCATTCCAAGTCTTCGTCGTGCCCTGATATTCTGCATGCACCTTACCAGGATCAAGTAATTCCAGTATGGTTCCACCAGGTGCGATAAGTACACCTGGATTCACTGCAAGGTGCTCTCCCAGTTGAGCTGCAAGCATGATCTTCCCTAAGCAGCCATATCGGTGCTGGTAGTTTTGAAGTGCAGTGACCAGTTTGCAAGATTCCCTGTTTCAGCATCACTAGCTGTGAACCAAACATGCTCCGTAGTATAACTTACATGAATTATGAGGGGGTTACCGGCAGGGGGTGTGATTAAGCGCATCTCCTTGACTTCTGCTACAACCTTTTCCATAGCAGCTTGATCATGCTTGTCCCATGGAGTTCTACGTCGCGCCTTCTTGTGAATCTGATGCTGTAATCTTTGGAGGACTCTTAAGTGCGGTGGCGTTATAAAGTGACGAAACCAGTTTAGTTGGCCCAGCAGGCCTTGAAAGTCCACCTGTGTAGTCGGCCAAGGCAGGGGTAACTCAGGGGTGGCATTATGTGCTGTCCCCAACCACCACCGTCCCATAAATCTCGTCCCTAAAAATTTGATATCCGAAGATGGTTCGCTCATGGATTTAGTTGGATTCACCGTCCATCCTTGGTCACTCAAGAGGGCTTTTAGGTTTGCAGTAATGGTGCTAACTACAGAATCATCATGTCCTATAATAATGATGTCATCGACATAGGTCCAGATACGAACATCTGCAGTCTCCGGGTGGAGGTGAGTGACACTCTCAATTATCTCATTCATCACCGCAGTTGCCAATACTGGTGCATTGCGGTAACCCTGTGGGCAGACTTTCCAAGAAAACATTTGTCCGCCCACACACACATTAAATCCCGTGAGGATCATGCATAGGGATTGAATAGAACATGTCTTTCAAGTCCAGCATGGTGGCGAACCATTCTCTGTCCCTCTGCATTTCAGTTATGCCATTGAGAATGTCCGAGACAGTATGTGCAGCGGGCACTTGGAGTGGTTTACAATGTTGGCCTTTCGATAGTCCACCAGCAGACATGCCTCCGTTGGTTTTCCCCATTTTGGAATGCCCCATCCAGCCGACAGATAAGTGGAGGATTCTACAGGCTGGATACACTCTCGTCTGCATAAATCAGCCAAAAGGTTTCGAATCTGAGGTTGTAGGTCAGTACGCATTGGGATTGGCTAGTATTGCCAGGGCACAAGGTTTACTAGCACTGGCTGATGTCCTTCACTTGGTGTAACAGTTATTGGGACTGCTAAATATATAACATCTCTCAAGGCCAATGCTCTAATCGTGGGGATACCTAAAATGTTTGTGCCCCCTAAGGCTCCATGCAGGGTCTTTTTATTAATCCAAAACTTGACTATGGGTGTGGATGTTGTAGCATTTAGCCCCTATACGAAAATGACTCTGGATGTTTTAGTATGGGGTGTCTCAGGTCTTAATACGTTTACTTGGGCTCCTGTGTCTAACAAAAAGCATATAGGTATAGGAGTGGAGTCTGCAGTAGCACTTACATCATAAGTTCCATACGGGCGTTCGTCATCAATGTGCTGGCCGTTGTTGCCCACGTCAACGGCCACTACTCGTTTTTTCTATTTTGTAGCTCCTGTCCAGGTTTGAAGACTAGGATCCGTGCCAATCTTCTTTGTCCCTCATCTCCTAACCTGCGAAGCTGGCTCCTCGTCAGGCCGCTCCTACTTAGTAGAAACATGAACATGGCGCGCTCTTCAACCGTACGGTCTGGTGGTCGTCCGCATGGCCAGTGATCAGTTTGAGGCTTATCAGGCATTGCTTTCCACGTTCTGACTGCTTGCACTGCTGCCGGCGGGGTGAGCTTAGACTCCATTCTCCGTGATGTAGTGACCTTCCCCAGGCTACTCAAGACATGTCCTATTGGTCTCTCTGTTAGTGGATGCAACAATAAACGGAACATAGGTGTGTTAATACCTCCATAAATCTCAATGCAAGCCTCTACGGCTGCTGCGGACACAGGGACTTTGCCGGGATCATTGCACCATCGGCATGGCCAAACACTGTTTGCCTGCTGTAAAGTTAGATTTAGTGGGTAACGCTCTATATCCCAGGTTAGATAACTGTCTTCTGCTATTGCATATAAAAGCTGTGCAGGTGATGCATCACTGGGTGGATCCGCATGCCAGGCATGGGCTCAGGTCAGCAGCTGGAACCCCAGCAGCACACAGGGGAATTGGCCAGATTTTGTTACATAATATTTGAGCCGTGTCATTGTACGCTCCTCCCCCGCATGTGGGTTGATGCATCAACATGGTACACTCTTCAGGGTCCACTAATTCCAACCCGTGCTCTAATATTAGTCGTCCCAGCCACATCACCAGTGTTTCACCCGGTGTCAATCGGGTATCCTTTGCCAGTTCCTGGAGCTCCCCCCTAGTACGCGTACGGAGGGTAGTGAGAGTGCGGGTTCCTGCGCCATCAGTGACCGTCTTCGCTAAGGCTACAGGGTTTGCATGCAGGACAGGTGCATCCACATCAGTGGGAAGAATGGAATATGGCCCCGGTGGAATGCCGTATGGAGGCGGCTCCTCAGGCAGGGCCAACGGGGCTTCGCCGACATCAGAGCTTCCTCCCCAAGGCTTCTCGATCACGCCCCTTTCTTCTCCCGCGACGCCATCTTTGAGCGGTGGCTCAATCTGTAAAACACTCTGTCGCACAGTTGCCTGAATTAACATATCTATCATGGTAACTTGGTTTGCCGCGTGCCACAGTAAAGTAGTTACCGAGCGGAACGGGACATTAATCATTTTCCCTTTATTCCATTTTTGCCCTGTCCACCCCGTCGCGTCCCGTCCGTCAGCCTTGAGACCTTCGCGGAGTGTCGTTAGGATTTCACTCTCGGCGCCTCCCGGCTTGAGATCAGGGCATCTGAATTTGTCGGGGGAAATCTCACAAGCGGTCCCCTCCTTTAGGTACTGAACGCACCTATTGTATTCCTTCTCAGGGTTGTACTCGTCTGCACCTTTAGGCTTAATGCACCTGAGTGATGCCTCTGATTTTATTTCGGGCAGATGGTAAAGAACCGCGAGGCTGGAGAGAAGACATCCCAGAGCTGCGGGGCTAAGACCAGACACGACCCACTCTTTAAGCAGCTCCTCGCTGTCCTCAGTTGGGCAAATGGACACATAGCCTCCCATTTTTCCACCTCGCCCCCCTTGATGATATGCTACGTGACCCTGTAGGGTATTGGCATCTGTGGTCGGGGGCCAACAATGGTTTCCCCATAGGCAGTGCTTAACTAATTCGTCAGGGTCTCCTTCGTTCCCCCTTTGCCCCGAGGATGACGCCATGTGAGGAGGAATTGGGGGGGTGTGATTAACCCCTCAATTCGAACAGACCGGGGACGAAAGGGTTGAAGAACGCTTCGCCCTGCTTCTCTTTTCCCGTCCAAAGAGAAAAAAAAAATCCGAAGACAATGTAAGAAATAAATGCTTTACTTACAAACTGAAACTGAAAGTAGATACACTCTGTTAAATCTACCGTGAAGCACTTAAATGCCTCGTATGCACATCTGCACTGGCAGTTCCCCTTACAACAATTTCCACAACCTCAAACCGTAGGGAACTTGAGAGCTCTTCAAGCAACCACCTGATGCAATTTATCTGATGGGAGCATCCAGGGGGATAGGGAGCCGTGGACGCAGGACCTTGGTGAGGGTGATCAGGCCTCTCCGTTGTCGTGTAGGTCCCGCCTTCCCTTTTCCCGGGCTTTGTTTTTATACTGCTCCAACAGCCAATTAGATCGGGTCTTTCTTTCACGCGCTTTTCAAACTGCATGAGCTGCGGATTTTGCTGCATGCATGCTTCGCGCAACTAATTGGGCTGCACCCACTGTTTCCCCTTGCAGCGAGCACAGTTTGCTGGTGCTTGGTCACCTTTACCTACCACACACACAAAACCCCAAAAAACCTGTAATGAGAAATATTACTCGGTAAGATGAATACAAGCAAAACAATATGTGCTGCAAGCTTGCAAAATGTAAAGTTATACATGTAGGAATATGAGCTGAGAGTCATGGTGAATAGTCAGTAGAACATGAATTCAGAAAAAGGCTGTGCTTAAAAGGACTAATGGGGTTATATTATCTCTCAGATCACCAGTTGTGTCTGCTACTGGAATGCACCTAGTTCTGGCCTTAAGTATTCAAGAAGGGTGTTGAAATACAAGAGACTGTTTAGAGAGAAACAACTGAACTGCTGGAAAGCTTAGAAAATGTACCTTGCATGAGAAGATTCCAGGAGTTAAGTCCATTTTGTTTATCACATAGAAAGTTTAAGGGTTGACTTGTCACAATGGATGTGTCTAAATCAGATGCTGACTTGCACAGTTAACCCATGACTACTGCACAGTAGCATTGCGTGACAAGAAGCATCACATGACACTACTGTACAACAATAGTCACGAGCTACTGCACAGTCAGCATCACAAAAAAGGCATTCCTTGGCACAAATGTGCAGTAACCTTGGTTACTGCGCAGTCATTTAGTACTTGTTTATACAAATACTAAACGACTGCGCAGTAATGACTGTGCAATCAGCATGCTGTGTTGATGCAGCCAGTGTAAAAATAGCTGCATGGGAAGAGAAAATTGTTAATTGAAAGCTCTCTAGCCTGAGAGGCAAAGAGATAATATGGTTCAATGGATAAAAGCTCAGAAGCTACATGTATTTAATTTAGAACAATGGTCACCTAGAAGTGGGTCTCGATCCACCGGTCGATCTTGGAGCCTCTTGGAGTTGATCCAAGGCTGGGGTGGGGGGCTGAGTGCCTGCGTGCATGCAACGCATGTGCCCTAGCCCAGCAGGTCAGTCCGTGGGGCAGGGAAAGGATGGGGAATGGATCGAGGCCCCTGTGGTGAGGGACAGCACTGCAGAGGCAAGAACAACAGTAAGTTGAGTGGGGCCCCGACTGGGTGAGACTTACCTGCTGGGGAGACGTGCCTCCAAATCATTTTTTCTGCCACGATCTGCCCTGCCTCCTTCCTCTCAGACTTACCTGCTGGGCGGTGAGGGGTGGTGCGTGGTAGATCTTGGGTTGCTTTTAAATGCCAAAGTTGATCTCCTACTTAAAAAGGTTGGAGACCTCTGATCTAGAAAAAAGTGTACATTTTTACGACTGACAATAATTAATCTTTGAAATGAATTACCACGGATTGTGATGAGTTCCTTGTTTGTGTGTGTGCATATGTTTTAAATTAAGATTGAGTGTTTTTATGAAAAATATACTCTAATCCAAAGAGGAATTAATTCAGAGACCTGTTGCCTACATTATACAACAGGTGAGATAAAGGTACCAGAGCAGCCCTTTCTGGCTGTGTGGTCCATGAAGCAGAATATTATAAAGGATTTAATCACAGATAGTGTATGTGGAATTGGCATGAGAAAATAGATATCATTATGAAATTATTAGGAGAAAATGGCTACAATTATAGGAAAACCTGAAAATAGAAGCAAAAGATAAACTTTAGTTACGGAACGATCGTATTCCTGTGAAATTAGAAAATCCAGAGGAAATAATTTCAGTTGCAATTTTAAAATATCTCTTATGCATAAGGGGAATCAGTCGTTTTGTGACTGAGAACAAGTAGGTCCCATTCATGCCGCAGGACTCAGTAGAACTTTCCAGGGAAATATTTGGATCTGTTCAACGAGCAGCAGCAATGACATTCCAGTCATGGGCTCGTGTCCAGTCAAGAGACCTGCATGTGCCGTCCTCTAAATGTTAATTTCCCAACTCACATCAGAATGGCTTAGAGTAAAAGAACTGAAATGTAAGTGAAGCCAAGGTTCTTGTTCTTTCTCTCTGGCAATTTACTAATTTGCTGGATGGATATAAACAAACAAACAGTCTTGGCATTTCCATTTGCCCAAAGTGGATTACTTTTCAGTTCAAATCATGATCATTTTCATGAGCAGAACTTTATCTCACTGAGGATTGGTTAGAGTTTTTGCAGTGGGATGCTGGAAAGGACAGAAAATTACCTGGAAGTGGTCTTATGTTTCTGCCACTGATGATAGAGCTGCATGACAGGCTCATAAGACAAGCTCTCAAGCAAGTTAAAAAGGAAACAGAATGATTTAAATGTATGAGCAAGAGACCTCCCCTTGCTGTGGCTTTGATTTAGCTATATTTGTTAAATCAGATGGACACAAGGCGTGTGTCCATACATGCACGTATGTGTGCTTGCAGCAGGTTAAATACAAGCAGTGCAAATTTGAACTGGGGCTTTTTGCCTCAGTGTGTATGCTCAGACATGCATTTTGTTGTGGAGCAAATTGTGCCACTTGGGGCAAAATAACCCTGCCCGGCTCCTCCTGGATCTGTAGCTAGGGAGTGCTAGAGCCCGGGGCCAGAAGCTGTGCAGGGCAGGGATCAGCAGGGCTTGGGGGGCAGGTAGGGCCAGCAGAGGTCCTCCCCATAGTCCCCTCCCCACTCCTTTAGCCCCCCTGCCCCCTTACTTGCTGGCACTGGAGCCCTGGTGCTGCAGCACGCCGCCTGGCAAGCTGTGTGCTTCAGTGCCAGGGCGAGGGGCCAACCACAGAGATGCTCTGGCAGCCAGAGCATCTCTGTGGATGTCCCAGCCTCTGGTTGCCTCAGGGCATGGTCTGAGACCGTGCCCTGCCCCGCTTTTTTAAACTCTGTTTTTTTTAGACCCCTGAATATCCAGGGGTCTAATTTTCTCCCCACACTGCAAGTTTGCAATGCAGGGAACATTTTTTCATTCCCTCACGTGCCTCTTGCCCCACCTCAAAGGGGTTGGAGATGGGGCAAGAGGCACATGTGCACTCATCTGGATGTTCCCAAGGAGCTCAGTGAAAAGTAAAATTAAGTGCAAACTTCCTGGAAGAACCAACCAAAAACTTGGAGACTTTACCGCTCCAATGAATATATTAAGGAGCAGAAACAGGATCACTAGCAGGAGCAATGAGTGAGCTACACCCAATATCTATAATATTGGCAGGAGGGACCCTGTGAAGATGGGATAGGTGACCGGTAACCTGATGGAGAATATGGAGAATTTTACAGAAGCAGTGCTGCTAGAGGTAGCCCATTCTATTCAAGGGAGCAAATCATTTGTAAGAGTGTGATGATACTGAGGTCAGTATATTTGGTTACACTATTCAATAAATATAAATGTAAAGTTTCTGCTCTTTCCCTTACCATTAAAGCCTGATCTATGCTGAAAAAGAAATAATTCTGAAAAATTAGGATAGGATAATTTGACAAAATTAGCAATAAGGAGTTCTGTGTTTACAGTTCCTGCAATTATTTGGGTAAATGCTACAGTGCCTTTAATTCTAGCCATCACTGGTACTAGGTCTTCACTGATCATGAGAGTGACTTTAAATTCAGCGTTTGAAGTTGAGCCTATTCCCACTTACTTTCTTCAGTGTGTTTTGATCTTAACATGTGCATGGCTGTCTTGAACAAAGGGCCAGCCAACATCAGTTCCAGAGCCTCCCTTTCCTCGCTTCTGATATTCTGCACCGCACTTCTCTCTGCTGGCCAGCAGGAAACATAACCGGATCAAGAAACGCCAATAGTCTTCAGAACTTCCTAGCAGGGAAACAGTTTGAAAACAAGCAACACAACATGAAGGGTTTTGGTGCAAGCTACAAAATGCAATATACAGTGAAGGGGGACACATGACGAAAAATGGTTCAGAGTGACCTTTGAATTGAACTCAAACTGTAGATATACCCTAAGAGTCAGGCAGGATTTATTCTCAGCGAAGTGAATTTACAGATCCAGGAAAAATTCCAATGAGAATGCTTTTAACTAAAAACCATATTTTTCTTTAACCAGAAATTCTCAATCTAGCAAAATATTTGGTTTATTTTCATTTCAAATCACAATTCTTACTTCATTTTGTTTTTGTAAGAAACAAAAAGTGAGGTTTTGGCTTTGGCTTCCCTTCCTTCTTAAGACATTTTTCTTTTTTGCCACTAGGAAAAAGTAGGAGGGATACGAAATTCCACCTCTTTCTTTCCTTCTTTAACTGACTGACCCAGGAGCAGTGCCTCTGGCCCAAGGTGAGTTTGATTTCCTCTGCTCTACAGTATGTACAGTCCTTTGAAGATTTTAGACAGTTTTCTGTAAAATCTAAGGGGATTGTGAGGAATAACCACCTCAGTTAAGAGGTAGGCAAATCTAGAAGACTTCCTGGACTTCCTAGTGTGGATTATGCATCATTTCCCACTTCAGTAGGATTCCATGTCAAAAAACATCCTTTCTTATTAAAGATGTGGTCTTCTTCTTCTTCTTCTTCTTATTATTATTATTATTATTAAAGATGTGGTCTTACTGTGCCTCGTGTATAACAGAAACAGAACTGTGGTGCTCATCCTGTTTTTAAGCATGAAAGGGTTGAAAGGACTTGGGGGTAGTTAGTGCAGAGCAAGACAGAAGTGTAAAAATAAAATACAACTATGTTCAAGTTAGTCTTATTTTCCCCATTCCTCTAAATTCCATATTACAGGCCATATATGTATTACCTGCTACTGCTGGCAGGTGCAGGAAAGAGAACCTGCAGGTTTGTAACCTTTTAGAGACTGAATTTTTTTTAGTGATATATATTAATAGAGTCATAGATTGTAAGGCCAGAAGGGACCTTGGAAGATCATCAGGTCTAGCCTCCTGCACAAAGCAGGGAAGACAACTGGGGGTCAGGTGACCCCCGCAAGGTGACTGTCCAGTCTCCTCTTGAAGATTTCCATGGTAGGTGATTACACCACCTCTGGAGGGAGCTTATTCCACAGTCCGGACAGCCTGGCTGTGAAGAAGTCTTTCTTAATGTTGATCCTTCCAGGAATTTGTGGCCATTACTCCTAGTTTTCCCCTCGGGTGCCCTGGTGAACAGTTGCACAGATGCAAGAGTCCTTGATGTATTCCCCTAGTGTAGTGCTAAGCTGCATATTAATGCGTGTATGCATCTCCTTTGCTACATATAGTTAGGAAATGCATTTTCTCTAAAATGTTTAGCTAAAAATATTTTGTTACAAAATGCGCAGTACTTTTCTAAAATGTTTCTCATATTTTTAATTTTGTGGGAGACAGATGGTTGACTTTAGTTATTTTCTTCCTTCAAAGTCAGAATTAATTATTTAATTTAGGAACATGTAATACATTTTATATCAAAATCACACGGTGTGTTTCAAATGTATCTACAGGCCTTATTTACAGTAGGACTGTGTGAAATGGGCCCTATTCAATTCGGTTTGGGATTTGTCTCAAATCAGAGACAGTGATTCAATCCATTGATTTGGATCGCTGTCTGCTGTCTCTGATTCGATTCAGCTGAATCCAAAGATTTGATGCTGATTCGGCAAATCAGGGATTCAGACATTATTTTTTTTTTTTTTT
>JAGPOW010003395.1:41834004-41845495 GCA_030014935.1 Caiman crocodilus | reverse complement strand
CCCTGGCACTCGTTCCTGCCATTGGCGGGGGGTCAGACTAGATGGCCTGCTCTAGGCCCCTTCTGACCCTAGGCACTATGAAACTATGAAACTATGAAGAACACATTCCTTTCTGTTCCTGCTTCAGCTCACAAAGGAAATATTGACGGATATCCCTATAACTGAGAATGAGGTTTCTTTCAGTTAGATGGGAACAGGTGATATCAGTGCTCTCAGTGCCCTAAAATTGCTGTGTGTGTGTGTGTGTGTGTGTGTGTCTGTGCGCGCGCGTGCGCATGCATGCATGTGTTTATGGGTGTGTGTTAACTCTTTGTTCATTGGTAGACAATCGGTGAGACCCTTTCATTGTTTGGCTGTATGAATGATTCTTGCAAGCTGGCAGCGAACAATTGACACTTGCTGCTCTTCATAATAAGATGTTCTTTAGAAGGACAGCTCTCTAGTGACACTGCCTTGAGAGCAAAATAGGTGGCTGGATGCTCCACTATTTCAGCTTTGGTTAATGAACTGGAAGGGCTGCCAAATCTGGGGATTTAATGCTGTGGGGTTTTTTCATCTCTGGCCACTGTTTTAATAAGAATGGACAACAGTGCTAGTGTTACCTGTTTGGGATTATGTCCCATGAGGTGGATTCACCCATGTGCTGGTGCTAGTACCAAGCACCAGAGGTGCAATTTGAGACCAAGACCTTTACCCAATGACTTTAAGTGAAACACTCATGCATTTTGAGCCAGTAGTCACGCTGATTCTGGACCTCAAAATTACCTGCTCTCAAGACAGCACACATAGCCTTTGACAGCAGTGAACACAGATTCTTACGCATATTTAGAGACGTGGATAGCTGTGTTAGTTTCAAAACTGGCAGAAAGAGACAAATCAGAGAGGCATGAGCTTCCATGGGCAACAACCTACTTTGTCAGATGCTATCAAAAGACATAGGTCATTACCTGCAAAAGCTCATACCAGTTAGTCTCTAAGGGCACATCCACACATTCGGGCATGGGTATTTGCAGCAGCTCAAATAGGAGCAACACAACTTCGTGGTGGGGTTTTTGCCTCAGCACACATGCCTGGACATGCACTTTGGTCTGGGGCAAGTTGTGCCAAAATGATTCTGCCCAGTTCCTCCTAGGGCTGCGTGAGCTTCAGTCAGTGATTCGATCTGGAGGAGATTTGGCCTGATTCAGTGGCTGAATCTCCAAATCCAGATTGAATCAGAGAACCAATTAAAAGGTGCAAATTGATTCAAAGCTCTCCAAATCTTCGGAAAAGATTTGGAGAGCTTCAATGAGTCGGACAGTGGCTGCAGCAGGGAGCTGGTAAGTAGGGGCAGAGGTAAGTAGGGGCAGTGGAGAGGGGACCATGGGGGACCCCTGCCAGACCCCATCTGCTGCTTGCTCCCCAGTCTTCCCTGACCTCTGCCCACTCCCCAAGGCCACCCCTGCTCCCCGCACTTTAATAAAAAGCCCCAAACTCGCCAGGTGCTGCCAGCCAGGGGGGCAATCCCCGCTACCCCCCACTACCCCACTCTGCATGGGAGGCTCTGCCACAACCCCCCAACCACTCCCTCACTCCCCCACCCATGGCTGCTCTGCCCACCACAGCTCTGGGCCTTTAAAGAAAAAGGAACTGAGAAAAGCCCTGGGACTCACCACTCCTGCAGCAGCATCGGGGCAGCATCGGGCATGGGCAGAACCCCCCACATGGCATGGGGCAGCAGGGGGCAGTGGAGATCGCCCCCCACCAGGCAGGAACCGGTGAGTTTGGGGGTTTTCTCATTTTTTTTCCCTTAATGGGCCAGAGCCTCGGCAGACAGAGCAGCCATGGGAGGCAGGGCTGGGACGGTGGTGAGAGTCGGGGGGCTCATGCAGAGTCCCCCATGCTGTATGGGGTAGTGGGGATCACCCCCCACCCAGCAGCACCTGGTGAGCCAGGGCTTTCTTTTCCCAAGTGCTGGCAGCTAGGGCAGGCGGGGCAGCCATCGTCAAGCAGCCAAATCTCTGAATCAGATTCAGCCAAATTGATTCAGGACAGTGATTCAAATCACCGAATAGAATCGCTGCCCCTTGAATCGACTGAATCTGAATCCAAAGAAAATAGTAGCCGCTTCACACAGGCCTAATACAAAACTGCCCTGTGCTGGCCTCAGCAATTTATTAAATACATGCATGAGTGAGCTGCTCAGGCCTTCTTGCCCTCAGGAGATTTTAAGGCTCAGCCACTTGGCATCTGGGGGCACTACCTCTTGTGCCAGATGAACTGCTGAAGCAGCCCTAACCTGGAATGGCCCCTGCACCCTCTAACCACTGCAGCAGTCTGGCAGTGGGGAATGCTGCCTGGCTATGGCCTGCTGCACCTGTGACAGCAGCTACCCTCTTAGACCTGTGGCTCCATGGCTGCGCACCTGCCAGACCCAAATGGGGTGCCCCTGCTCTGCCATCTGGGCTGCTATTGCCCAGAAGATGTGCTCCTTGCTGTGGCCTGCTTTGAACTGTCAAAGTGTGCCCCCTTGGCTCCTTGTCTGCCCTCCAGCTGGGTCCCCAGTGCTGGCCCTAGACAGGGTCCTCTGTCCGAGTCTCACCAACAGAGATCCTGGTGTTCCCTGTTTAAAATTGCAAAATCTTTGATAAGAAACCCAAATTCTCTCATTAAAATACCCCAAATAGTGTTCTTTCACTATTGAAATGAAATGCCACTATATCTAGAGAAATCAGTTGAATAATGTTTTATTGATACATTTACACATTTAAAGCCTACCATTGCCTCTATCATAATAATAAAATGGATTCTATATATCTTTACATTTTGGCATTTACTTTTGGTTTTTCTATCATAGAAAACTCAGAGCTGCCTCTACTCCCTTTGCTTACACGGATGCGCGGCACTGAGCAGCACTGATATGACAGTGCCCTGCCCCTGCCCTTCCCCCTAACAATCAACCCATGGTTCCCCCAGCCCCCTCACTCCTGACCCACAGCCCCTGCCTGCCCCCACCAGCTCCCTTCCAGCCACAGCTCTGTCCCAGCACCAGGACATGAGTCAAGCTGCAACGGTCCCACCTGCTGCTTTGTGGCTCTGAGCAGTGCCAGCCCTTGCTGTTATGCTCCCTGCCCCATGCTGTCCTTGGGAAGCCCTTGACTGGGCATCAGGGGCTGAGCTGAGCCCTTTCCTCCCAGGCCGGCACAGGCCGCTCTAAGCCTGGCTCTGGAGGCCTCTCCTACCCAGAGTGCTCCTCCACCCCGACCCCCATCTCTCTCTCACGCATCCCTGATGCCATCTCCATCCCTCCCCACAGCCCATTACACCCCCAAGTGGTTCCTGGGAGGGTTTATAGGGGTTTGTGGGAGGGTGTAGGGTTTGTGGGGGTGAAGTTTGGGGGGTATGGGCCTGCGCAGGGGGTTGGGGTTTGTGGCTAGGTATGTGGGCGAGGGATTTGAGGGGGAAGTTTGGGAGTGTGGGGTTTGTGGGTGGATTGTGGGGGAATGGATGTGGACAGATATGTTGGGGTGGGGTGGCTGCGCAGGAGGGGTGGGTCCCCTGCCCCCAACAAAAGGCACAGCCTCCCCTGCACAGCTCACTGACAGCTCCCCCTGCACTGCACATGGCACACAGCCCCTCCCACAGGGCACACCCCCATGGCACACCTGCACACCCCCAGGGCACATGCCCTCCTCCCCACACAGCCCACAGCCCCGGCCTGTTAGCCACTGCCAAAGGTCCCCGAATGCAGTCGAGCAGGTTTTATCCTTGATTGGCTGCCCAGCATTCCCCTTCCCAAAGTCTTGTACCCCCAGGGGGAACAGTCCCTCTTGTCCATGGCTGTCTGGGTCCCCCAGCCCCAGAGAGCATTCCCCACCCCTGACAGCACCTTCCCATCCTGCCTCTCCACCCCTGCCTCTGGTGTAGAGATTCCTACAGATCTCCAACCCCTTTCCTTGTTACCAGACTTAATATTAGATGTTAGGGTGAAGGGAAACCCCCACCACTGGACCCCCAACTGAGTGCTGCCTGGTGCACATGGGGGGTGGGTGGAAGGGGGAAAGACTGAAGTGGGGGCTGTGCTCCCTGTTCCTGCCCAGGGCCAGAAGCAATTCCCCTAGCCATGTCCCCTGATCCCCCTGGCTAGGTCTGCTGTTCTTACACTGAAGAACCATCTACCAATTAATATCTTCCTCAGTCTCCTGTTAGGAAGTACCTTTAAATTATAACTTCTATAACTATATTCAGAAATAATATAAAGATTAAACTTTCTTATGCCACTGAAATAAAAAAGCAGCATGTTGGTTAGAAAAAAGAAAGGGGAAAAAAGAGTAACCAACAAACCAAAGTCAAGTTAGTTCCGAGGTCACTGTGACCTCAGATGCTGTAACAACCCTCCTTTGCTCTGCGTTTGCCTAGCTTTACGCACTCCCAGTTGAAGCCCCATCTGGTCCTTAATATTAGTTCTCCAGCTCTTCGTGGGTCTACCTCTTTTTCTTTCCCTCCACAGCACCCTGCATTATGATGTTGGCAAGGGTATCTGGCCTTCTCATGATTTGTCCAAACTATTGCAGCTTTCTTTGTCCAACAGCAGTTCATGATTTCCAACTTCTTGACTGATTTGCTGCTTGATAGATGCTTTGGTCTGGTGCTCAGCATATGAGACGTGCAGCAGTCTCCTAAAGCAGTGCATTTCAAATGCCTCAATTCTGTTCTCTAATTTCTTGTTAAGCATTCATGCTCACAACCATAAGGCATCACAGAGGTGACCACAGCATGCAGCAGATGTAACTTTACCTTCAGTGTAATATTGCTGCTTGTCCAAATTTTCTTTAGCTTTGTTAGTTGGCTGATGGCAGTGGCCATCCTGGTGTTGACTTCCTTTTCAGATGTTAAATCTTCTCTGATGGTGGCTCCCTGATACTTAAAACTTGTTACTCTTTCTAGGTTTGCATTGCTGATCTTTACATCAACATTAGTGTCAGTGATCTTGGAAGTTGTCATCATTTGTTTTTCTCAGTGCTTATTTCCATTTCATAGCTCTTTGCAGTTTTGTCTAGCATATCAGTAAGTTCTTGAAGATCTTCAGATGTCCCTCCTATCAGGTTGATATCAGCAAAGCACAGGTTGTTGATCTTCCACCTTCCAACTGATACAGTCCCTGTGAAATTTTCTAAGGCATCTGACATGTTTTGCTTGAGGAAGAGGTTGAAAAGGCCTGGTGAGAGCAGGCAACCGTGACACACTCCTACTGAAGTTGCAAACCATTCAATGATGATGCTGTTTACCACCACTTCACTACTTGCATTGTTGTCCAATTCTTCTATTAGTGTTATCAGGGATCTGCGGATATTATGCTACCAATTTGAGCCAAATTGCTTTGTGCCACACCCTATCAAAAGCATTTTTTTTAAGTCTATGAAGTTACGGTGAAGTTCTTTTTGGTGATCACAGTGCTTTTCACACAGTACTTGGATGTTGAAGATTTGCTGTGTGGTACTTCTCCCTGCCCTGAACCCAGCTTGCCCTCCTGCCAGCATGGTCTCTACTTGAAGCTTGAGTTTGTTCAGTATTATTCTTAGAAGTACTTTGCTTACATGGCTGATCAAACTGATGGTGTGTTAGTTTGTGCATTGGTGGAGATTCTGCTTTTTAGGAAGGAGAGTGGTGACTGACTTCATCTACTGGGTTGGCCAAGTTTTTTCCCTCCATCTCATGTTTCAAATTTTGTGAAGCATGCTTGGTATGTTGTCACTTGTCTTCAAGAGTTCTTCAAGTATGTTGTCTACTCCAGGTGCTTTCTCATTCTTCAGGCTTCTAATGGCTTCTTCTGCTTCTTCTCTTGGGATGTTGGGATCTTCCTCTTCAGTACTTCCAGGTCATTGTTTTCTGTAGTTGGTCAAGTACTTTGGGTCCCATTTGTATGTTGTAGCTGTAGAGTTCCTTTGCATCTTCTGCCCATCTTTTGTGTATTGTGTTGTTTTTCAGTAAGCAATTGTTCATTCTTGTCTTCTACTGCCATTGTTCTTGCTTGATGTGTTTTGATTGCCTTCTTCAGGCTCTCAAATGCTTTTTTTGCTGTTGTTGTTCTCAAAACTACTATGAATTTTTTCACACCTGTTTAGAAACCAGTCTTCTTTCACCTTTCTTATTTTATTTCTTACATTCCTGTTTGCTTCTCTGTAATTGAGACTGCCAGATTCTGAAACAAAATGTTTTGCTTTCAGTGCTCATCCTGCATCACACATTTCTATGCTTTTCTTGTTCATCCATCATTCATTCTTTTTTCTTAGCTCTTCCAAGCAAATCTTCTGCTGTTTCTTTGATTGTTTGAGTAAATCTGTCTGTAATGTTTTGTCAGCCCGTTAGCATTAGGAGTGGTTCAAATTTTTCTCCAAGTTTTTATGTTGAAGTCAGCCTTTATTGTGGGATCCCTGAGCTTTTCTAGGTCATATTTGACTCATGGTATAATTTTGTTTGCAATCTTCTTCAGTTTCAGCTTTGTCATCATTACTAAGTCATGGTCACTGCCAACATCAGCTCCAGGCAATGATCTGGTCTTATTCAGGTTAATGCTTGATCAGAATCAATTAAACATGAGAATGTAGTCTAATTAAATCTTGCAGGTGCCATCAGGAGACATGCATGTCACTTTTCTTGACGATTTGTGCAGGTAAAGAGTGTTGGCAAGTACAAGGTTATGTGGTTGTGTGAATTATAGTAGTCTCAAGCCTCTGTCAGTGGTTTCCCCCAGTCTGTTTCCCAGCTATGCCGTGCCATTTTCTACGTGCATTGGTACCAACTTTCGCATTCCAGTTACCTTGTATGACTAGAATGGTGAGACAGATATTTGGATAGAAATGATTTGGCTTGTAATTGGCTTGCCCTCTAAGACACATTTGACCAAGTCTTTCTGTACCAGAAATCCATCTCTTCTCTTGTGACCATTCCACTGCACCAAAAATGGTGTCCGTCTTCTATTAGTATCTGTCTTCTCCTGAGTTCTCCCCCTGAACTTCTGCAAACCCAAGGAAGTTCAATTTGTAATGGCTCACCACAACACCAAGGTTTTCAAGTTTACCTGTTGCATACAGCATTTTCATATTCCAGATTGTGATTGAGATTTCTTGTTTGGTGAGTTTGATTTTTACCCAGTAGCATTGTTGCCTTCTCTACCCTGGGTGTATTCAACAGAGGAGGTCAGCTCAACAGTAGCAGACTTTTCGACTGCATCCTGCTGAACACCAATGGAGGACGTGTTCATTGTAGACCCTGGCCTTGATTGAGCCGAGGTTAGTGGAGTTCCTTTGCACCATTTGTAATTCTTCAGGCAGAGTGACCCGGTGGCCCCCATCTCCTCTTCAGGTATGAATGGCCGTTGGCTTGCAGGGAGCTCATTTGCCCTTTGACAGGTCCTGTTTTTAGCATAGGTGTCCACCCACCCTCCTCACCTAAGCTAACCCAGGCGCAGGTTCTGGTTTAGTTGCTGACAACCCAGCTTCATAGCAGGCTGTACTGATGTATAGGGTTCCAGATAGCAGATCAAAAGAAGCTTAGCCTGACATATAAGCAAAACCAGGGGACTTATATGACAGTTCCTGGCAAAATGGAAACAGGTTAGAACAGATACACTCTGAAAATGCTACTTTGACACTATTAATTGCATCAATAATATTGGTGTTTTTATGCCACCTTAGTAGCTGTTCTGTTTTATGTAGATGTAACAAGTCAGGCTTTGAGGGCAGCAGTGCTGCTCCCTAGTTGTGTTCCTGATCCTGCCTTACTCTGGCATCTCAGGGTTCATCCTACCGTCTCACCTGCCATGGCTTGGTATTAACGTAGCGTGAGGAGGCTGCCGTCAGAGGCCAGCGAGCTCAGGATGCTCTTTCACGCAGTTCCTCCATCACCAACTGCCCTAATTACTTTAAGGGCTAGAATCATGGCCTCTGTCCTCCTGTATAGCCATGCCCATGTCTTGCAGGTATCATTCGATATGGATTAAAAGGAAACCCCAAGCAACCATTTGGCTACTTGGGCCTCAAAACTTTGTCTGGGCTTCAGCCTCTGGCCTTGGCCATCTTGCTCTAGCTCGGCCCCTCAGCCCCCAAGTCCACTGCCAGGGACCCTGAGCTGGGCCCCCAGCTCCAGTGTTGTCCTCCCAGGCTCTGGGCCCCTCAGCCCCATTCACTCTCCTGGGCTCTGGGCTTCTTCCTTCCTGGGCTCTGAGGCTTCAGGCCCTCCCTCATCCTCTGCCCCCTTGGAGTCTGGGCCCACACCCACAGCTTATTTTGTTACAGGCTTGGACCCTCAGTTGCACCCTGATCCTCTGGTAACTTTTCAGCTCCCCGGCACAGTCTATTGCCTCCAAGTGCATGACCCCACCCCTACCACCAGCCATCTCCAATCCTCTAGTATTAAACTCAAACATAGGTATAAGCAAAACCAAAGCAAGCCTCAATATTCCCACAGGGTAAATTCCTAACCCAGTGCTGGATGTGAGAAATGGATGGTGATAAACATCCACATTGGCCTCCCATAATTGGGTAGTAGCTATGGAGGCTGCTGATGCCTGGTGATGTGAACCTACATACCCCTTATGAGTTATAATCAGAGCGTCTGGAGGGCAGGAGGCTCTTGGGTCATGTCTGCAGCTTACACAAGGGTGGCCTGCTGTCAACCCAGAAAGCAGAACTTTCCTGGAGTAGAAGGCACACACCTTCCAGCTGTTTAACACAGAAAGCAGTTTATACCTGTGACCAAACACAAGCGCACAGCTGCAGACAGCTTCAAAAATGGCCGATCAGGTAAAAATCTGACACCACACTGCATCAGATAAAGACATTTCAAAATGTAGCATCTTTTGTAACTTGTGTCTGTGGCGCTCCCAGCCTGTCACTGTTTTTAGAATGGGATGGGGGAAAGGGAGTGCAGGGAGTTCAGTTCGGGGGGTGGTGTTCAGCCTCCCCCACTGTCCCTGGAGGGTGGGACAGGTGTTTTGGAGGCCCCCCTTGAGGAGGGAGAGGCTCAAATTCACCCACCCCACCCTTCATCACCAGGTGGGAAGCCCCAAGAATGAGCTCCCTCTGCTGCCTTTCCCTCCCTCCCCCCACCATTCTGAAACCAGTGTGCAGTGGAAGAGAGCCCTGGCCATTGCTATGGGAAACTGGCTGCAGACTCCCAGCCCACAGCTAGATTGTCCTTCTCCCTGGAACCAACAGTGAACTTCTGTTTGGTCTGAGGTAATATTGTAAATCAGAGCACTTTGCAAAAATCTCTAGTTACAGCTTGGAGCCGCACTTCTGTCTGCACCCTGTGTGTGGCATGTGGTACATTGGAGGGGGCGGGGGGGACGGGGAGAACACTGGCAGATAGGGCAAGGAGCAGAAAACAAAGCAGCAGATCAAGAAGAAAGTACAGTACAGAGTGCAGAAAGCAGAGCAGCAGACCTAGCAGGAATAGAGGATCAATTTGGGAGTGTGTGGGGCTTAGATTGTGACAAACCTGCCAAAAAGAGTGTTCCCCGCTAGTGTACAGTATGTGTTTCAACAGGCTTTCTTATATAGTAATGTAATTCTCTGCAGTGGACTACATTACTACATTATACACTGACATTAATGTAGTAAAGTACCCTTGAAGTGCTAGCATAGGCATTTTCTATTCCTGAAATACACTTTAGTTCACTGCCGTAACACAGGCTTATAGTGAAAAGAAGTTTTTCCATTCCAAAGCCCCATGCGGTATCAAATGTCATACTTTCTTTGAAGCCATGATGATACCAGTTTAAGAGATGGGTCCTTAGACACATGACATTTACAGTGATTGAGAGCGGAGACAGAATCTGAATCGTCTAAATATTAGCAAGTGCCAAACAAAAGCTCTGGATTTTCGGGAAGACTAAAATTAAGATCCAAATATTACCGCTTGAGGCCATCTCTGGAAATGTCTCTTTTAACATTCTGAATAAGTGATGTTAGTTTGATAAAATAAATTACTCTTCGTTTAAAATTTAAGTCACAGCTACTTGGAGAATATGAAATGTTTTTCTAACTTCTACTTAGAGATTAGCAAAACTTCGAATGTCCTTTTCACGGGAAGTTCCACCACTTTTTTCCAGTTCAGAATAATATTTTTTCTGAATTTGACATTTTATCATTCGTTTCAGGCTTTTGTTTTGTAAAATTGTCTTTTCTAAATCTTATTGTGAAAAGTTAATTTTGAATTCCAGAACTTCATCTCAAATTTAATTATTTTAGCTTTATGTTTTATTATCTTTAGGTTATTTCATGACATTTTCTGTTAATTACTACAAGTATGAACATATCATAATAAAGCACAATAACATAGTTGAAATATTCTGTTATTTTTTATTTATTTTTAAAATCACTGAGAGCTTTGCTGCATAGTAGTTAAATTCCTTATTTTTTTTTCTAGATCAAAATATCTCCTGCTTGTTGTTAAAAGGCATGTTGGTTTATGTGTCAAACTATTCCCTGTTCGTGTGGTAATGAAAAAATTAATATTTTACTCTAAAAAAAATCAGATAGCTCCTTCAGTACTAACTCATTACTACCTTTAATGATGTTAAATATGAATGAAAAGAAAGTAAGCATAAAAGAAAGTAATACAAAATGAAAAAAACCAGTAAATATAAAATGAAAAAATAAGTTATTGAAATATATTGAAATAATGTTTCTATGATTTTTTTTCAAAATGAACAACTTTCAGAAAGTTGAAATATTAACAGAGCAGTGCTTTTCACCCGGAAAACTAACAAAAATATTCAAGTTGCCCTTCATGTATCTGCACGTTCTCTTTCATTTCACAGGGTTTGGCCCGTTTTGATTTCTTGCTGGGGCAAGCAGCAGGAATGTCAAAGCACTTCAGCAAGGCCTTGTGATGTATTTCTGACTTGCCCGTAAACACAAATCAATCTGACTCACTAATTGATTAGGAAATTTCTGAGGCTGAGCTTGCAACAAACTTTTCATGGATTTCTGTAAGAGCAGGGATGGGCAAAATACAGTCTGCCAGAGAATTTTGTCCAGCCTGCAGCAGATCCCTCAATCCCACCCAGCCCAGGTGTGGGGAACAGCCTGGGCCGGGGAGTGCGCTGCAGGTCCCACTGCCCTTGCAGGAGGACTGGGGCAGTGCAATGGCTGGAGTTTCTTCCCAGCAGCCCTGGTGGCAGCATCTGGCTTTTCTGGCTGGGCACTCCGACCTGTTCACCCTGCACCCACTGCTGGGGGTGGAATCTGCACAGGCAGGGTGTGTAGCAGGGCCTCAGGCACGTGGGAACCAGTGTTTGGGAGCAAGAGAGGTGGGTGAGGCTGGGATCATGAGACGAGATCACAGGGCAGTGATAGATTAGGACCAGGGCCAGGACAGAGCTGTGATCTGCTGCCCATATAGCCCTGCAGTGGGCATGGGTTCTGCGGGGAGGGTCATGAAAAGAGTGGATCACAGTTCTGCCCTGGGCCCCAGCGCCTTGCTGTCACCGCCCCAAGATCCCGGA
>JAGPOW010003395.1:41789619-41820325 GCA_030014935.1 Caiman crocodilus | reverse complement strand
AACCTGCAACTAACACAAGTGTGTGTGCACAGCTCTGAATCTAGAGGGAATGCAGTGGTGTAGATGCCCTCCCCGCGTTGTCAATGCCATTTGAGCAGACACAGGGGAAGGAACCCACTCACTGCTGCCACTACCACTACTGATGCCTCTGGCCAAGCGTGGCTCCACGTGCAGCCAGGCAGGAACAGCTCTGAAACCCTGCAAACCACCCCTCCCACCCCACGGCCTCACTTGGGGACTGCAGGGATGGAAGTAGCGGTGGGGAAGGGAGGGGAGAATGGGAGGGGATGTGCCATTGTGCGTGAAGGGCGAAGAAGAGAGGAGGGAAGATTGTTACCTGATTGAGGGACTCGAAAAACATCCCCAGCTACTGTTTCCACAGTACAGTGTGTCTGTCCCAGTGTGGGAGGCTGGAAGCAGGGATGCAGCCACCTCTGCAGTGCCAATCACTGCTCCCACACCTCCCTTTTACAAAACCTTGGATCCACCCCTGCTCATACACATGAGAAAATGCATAGTTAAGGGCGAATGCAACAGTGGGATCCAATCTGTGGCCCGTTTTACCTAAATGAAGTGGAATTTATATACCCAACTGAGATAAAAAGCCTCACCCACTCTGACATATCTTGCATGTGTCTAAGGCAGAGGCAGCAAAATATGGCCCACAGGCTGGATCTGGCCCCTCCAGGAACTTTCATTCAGCCTGCAGCACTCCCACCCCAATGAATTGTGCCCTGCCCAGCTTTTCTACCCATGAGGTTGGGAGCAAAGCATCTACACCCAGCCCCAAAATGTCCTATTGTGCCTCGCTTCCACTGTCATGGGTGGAAGGGCTGGCTCCGCTAGCACAGAGTAGGGCTGCTGCTGCAGGCTTCCCTGGTGCCCTGTTCCCTCCAGGCAGCAGGTAGGGAACCTGGGGTGTGGGCAGGGCTGTAGCTGGGCGGGAGTGCACAGTGTGGGGCTGGGGCCGGCTGCAGCCTGGAGCCCGTGGCCCTGGGCAGCAGCAGTGTGGAGCTTGGGTGGGCAGGGTGTGGGGGACCCCTCCCACATGCCCCCCCCCCCAGACATAGCATGCAGCTCTGGCAGGCAGAGAGGGGGGTGAGAGGGAGGGCTCTGCTCCATGCTGCTTCCTGGATCTGGCCAGTGCTGCAAGAAGCGCAGGCCACACTGGGCTGTTTGTTTCCCTGGAGCTCCCTGCACTTGTGGGGCATAGGAGGGTAGCCCCAGGCACTGCAGTGGGCTGGATGGGGAAAGCACCTGGTTCAGCGGGGTCTGCACTCCTTGCTGTGACATGCAACGCTGGCCAGAGCTGGGCACCAGCGCCCCCACCTATGGCTGGGAGTGTACGGAGGGGGGGCGCGCACGCACACGCACACACACACACACACACACACACACACACACACACACACACACACAGTGTTTACTGCAGGAAAGGACAGTGTGTTCCAGAGTCATACCCCACAAGTGCCACACAACCCTCCTACATGCCCTGTGCCCCCCCACACGCACATCTACCCCCACTATACACCCCCATACCATAAACGCCCCCACACTCACATACACCGCCCTATCCTCCCCCCCACACACACACAATATAAAAGACTAAAAATGTATTTGAGAATTATTATGCGACCACCTCAATGTACGGTACACAAAGCAGGACAAAACATTTTAATCTTATTACAAAAAATATTATAGTGGGTGTTTGACTTCTAGTGTATGATGTGGGGGGTTTTTCTGGTTCTAAGATGGCAACCCCCCCCCTCCCAAAAGTAGTATTTCTGGGGGACAAAGGGAGGGACTTCTGGTGGCAAAGGTCAGGGGTCAGAGGGTGAGATTTCCAGTCCCAAGGTGGTGGCCAGGGGGTGGGACACCTGTCAAGGAGCGGGGCTACCCATGCAGCCCTTGACAGCTCACCAAACCTCATTAAGTGGCCCTCTGCCAGAAATAATTGCTTGCCCCTGGTCTAAGACTAGGAATTAAGTAGCATACACAGCTCAGAGAGGCCTTGAGTGCTGTTCTTAGGCTCATCCAAAATGAGAGCAGCAGTGGGGCATGAACTTGAGACCATTCTCAGCTGTTTATGCTGATTAATACCCAGGCTTGGGCCAGGGTGGCACAGAAGCAAGTGAACAGGCCTTATTTCCTTGGTAACAGGCCTAGACTTAGAAAAGAAGCTATATAGAAATAGCCAGTCTTTCCCAAGCACCTGAGAAGTCATATTTATGCACATGCTTAGAAGCACCTCCATTTCAACAGTTGACTAAAGTACTTGGTTCACACCTAACCTTGATGACAATCCAGAAACGAGGTGTCTGTCTACCTAAGTCCCATAAGAAGATCACTTGTGGTGTAGCCAGTCTCAGGGATGTTTTCATTTGTGCTTCCATAATTGTGGTGGGGGGAAAGGGGCAGAATTGGGAGCAAATAGACATTGCTACCCTTTGTTGAGCCACACGAAAGGAAAATCAGTGGCCTGACAACGGCAGTAATTTGGGGTACCTCTACACACGATGGAGCTCTGCTCTGACACCTGCTAATCCACGTATGTAAGAGCAGACTTGATCAACTGAGTCTGCAGGAGCATGCTAATTAGCGTGCTCCAGCAGCCTCCGCATCGCGTGTATTCAGCATCCCTGCTTTTCAAAATGACGGTAGGGGCATTGTCAATAAAGCTCGTCGAATGAACTTTAGTTCAAGTGCCCCGATGCCATTTTGAAGTATTCAGCAGGATGCTGAATACACGTGACACTGCAGGTGCTTTAATTGGGGAGGCTCTCAGAACTGCTCTAATTAAAGCTGCACCCTGGAGCATGTATATAGATGCCAGTTAGCTTTGTGCCAAGGGAATACAGGCCGCCCGAGGTGCTCCTACTCTCCAGTCACCCCAGGCAAGTCCTCAGAGCTCCTGTCTGCTTTCCCCACTTACAAAGGTACCCTGGGGAATCATGGGGTGCCTCTCCATCAGTGAGGGAGTTGGGTTTTCCTCCTTAACCAGACCCATCCCCTGTGATCATAGGAATGAGTCTAGCTGAGCGGGTAAAGCAGGGAGGTTGCGTTGCCCCTTGTCCCACACCAGCAAGCAGATCATCTGTGACAACCCGAAACAACACAGCTGATTCACTTGATTTGCTGACATGTATTTCTAGTTTCAGAGCACAACGAAGGTGCTCTTCTCACAGTGCAGCATTGGCTGCTGCTTTCTCTTAAAGCAGTAGGTATGGTGATGTCCCCGTATTTGCTAATAACCTAATGGTTAGAGCACGTCTGAAGGTAGTGGGATGTTAAATTCCTACCTCTCCCTGATATTTCTTATCTCCCACCTTGTGGGACAATGCCTTTCTTACGAGGCTGTTGGCTGTCCTGGGATGAAGGTTTCCCTGCATCTCCTGTTCAAGTCCATGACTATTATATAAAGAAGTGGAGACATCACAACTACTTGAAAAAGCGAGGTTTTCTCAACATTTTGAAAGAAAAGGTGCAGGTGCCTGAACCTGGGGTTGTCGGGTCCAAAATGCTGGTTTCATTTGGGGGGGGAGGGGGGAGGAAACCCCTCATCTTACATTCACATAAAAGGAAACCTCATTAAAGACATTGCCCGTCATTAAGCTCCTGCTAAAAACAGCATGTGCTCAGTAATGCAGGCAACACTGAGCATGAAAACACACAGCCCATAGTGGATAAACATGCTGATGGAAACTGTTTTTTAATTAGCAATTTTATTAAAAACACACTTATCACTCTTCACTTACAAAGCTTCACACACTAAGTATCCTTGTTTTACCAAGGCTTCATATTGCAAAACAGCTACACAGCAAAAACCTAAACTACTTATATTAGACCCTTAAACAACATGCATTAACTTCCCACACAAACTCCTTACAGAGCTGTGTTTCTTCATACAAAACCTCATGAATATCAATTAACATCCCTCTTAAAAACAACCAACCTATTACTTCAATAACCACCTGAAACTCCCCACCCATCCCATCAGTCCTCACTGTTGGTTCAGTAAAATGTCCAGTCCTTTTTCCTCCACTTGTTCTCTGCCCTCTTCTCCAATCTCTTCCTGGTCCCAGTCAATACAGTATTTCAGTTCATGCAACCCCAGCTTCAAGCACTCTTTCAGTGAAAGCCAACCCCTTGAAAACCCAGAGATTTCTTACTTTCCAGGTACTGGTTTTAACACTTGTTAACAGTACCCTTAATATTATTTCCTCAGTCCCCTTTGGTATGAGTCCATACAATGCCATCTCTTATATTAAGGACTGGCATATTCTGGGGACAATTAAAAACTGATGTACCCTTTCTTGCACAACTTTTGCACATGTACACTCCCAAAACACATGTCCTATCATTTCTTCATCCCTACACCTCTCCCAGGGATACTTTGTTGCTCTGGCCAAAGTCTACTTTTCCAGAAAAAGACAGTGACCAAAATACTTGTTGTGCCTTCCCTGTCACCTTTTCCCACACTTTATTTCCTTTCCCTTCTGTTAGGATCCCTAAAACTTTGATCTCTCCTTTCAGTGCTTGTAGTCCTAACTTCTCTAGGTCCCTCCAGTCTCCCACTCTCGGTATAGTGTTTTTCATTAGTTTAATTTAGCCTCAGTTGATTCACCATATTCCACTGTATGTTTTAGTACCCTTTCGATCAATAATTTGCCTCTTGCCATTGCACCAATGTTGTCTGTATAGCGTACATGCTTTATCTTTACCTTTCCGTCTCCCACTGTTTTCCCCCACTTACAATTTTAACTGTTCTTATTCTTTGCACCAGCGGACCCATTGCACATAAGAACAATATTGGTGACAATGGACACCCTTCTATTATCCTTTGTACTTTTAAAATATTTCATAAGTGTTCTCCACTCCTCATACAGTTTTGTGTATGCTGGACACAACTCTGAATTTCATAATGGTTGTACATTGAATCTCCATACTCCATTTCCTTTTATGTGACTCTTACCAAGACTCAGTCCTGCTTTCAGCATCTGGTGATCACTAAATGCCATGCTTAGGAGTGTTTTTTCCTTATTTCTTATTTCTTTCTTTGGATACAAACACAAAGTCAGTTGTTCATTGCTTCTTTCCACTGGGGTCTGCTCTAGTGAAGGCTTCCTCCTCTGCCCACATATCTATTAGTGACTCTTATTTTATAATTTGTGTTTAACAAACTGGATATACTATCTAATGTTCTGACTCCTCCTTCCCCTGCCATGTCACCCATTTCTATTATACAGTTGAAATCCCCTGCTATTATCCAGTCTCCCTTCAAACTGTATAGCCTTCCTCTCCTGCTTTGGTGGTACATATATATTTTAAATGTCTAATTCTGTTCCCCTGACCAACAGTATCTTTCATTGTAGTCTGCCTGATGATATCTTTTACCTGCTTCGTGCTCAGCTCTGGATTTTTGAGAAGCATTGCTGCACCTGCTCGTTTGTTATCATTTATTCCTGACCACTAAGACGGTCTCTATCTCTGCCTTTTCTCAAGGCGTTTCTACTCCCTTTTCCCCAGTATTACCCCACTCTTGTAGGCAGATTTTCTGCCCCTACTTGTTTTAACATTGGTGCACTCTTTTCCCATTTTTTCCTTGTTAAGGAGACTCCTGGCATTAATTGATGCTATTATCAGTGCTATTGCGCTTGCTTTAACTGAGTGCACCTGGCCCTTTAAAGCTCTTCAGTGCTGCCGCTCACCATAGTTGACGCCACCCCCTCCCCACTTGTATGCCAGTTGCCTTTGCAAGCAGCTTCATTGCTCTTGCAGTCAGGAAGCCTTGCATTTTCCCACCGCCCTGGCATTTTCTGCCTCCTGCTCTCCACTTTGGGCTGGAGCTCAGGAGCATTGGGATCATAGAAACATAGAAAATGAGGGTTGGAAGGGACGTCAGAAGGTCATCTAGTCCATTTTTCTGCTCAAAGAGGACCACCCCCAACTAGATCATCCCAGCAAAAGCTTTGTTTAATGGGGTCTTAAAAACCTCCAAGGATGGTGATTCCACCACATCTCTGGGTAACCAGTGTTTTACTACCCTCCTAGTGAGAGAATTCTTCCTAATATCTAACTTAAACTTCCCTTGCAGCAACTTGAGACCTTTGCTCCTTCTTCTGTCATCTGCCACCATTGAAAACAGTCTAGCTCCATCCTCTTTTGAACCCCCTCTTCAGGGAGTTGAAGGCTGCTATTAAGTCCCCTCTCTGTCTTCTCTTCTCTAGACTACATAAGCCCAGTTCCCTCACCCTCTCCTCAGAAGTCATGCCCCCCAGGCCCCTCACCATTTTTGTTGTCCTTCACTGTACTCTCTAATTTCTCCACATCCTTTCTGTAGTGGGGAACCCAAAAACTGGACACAATACTCCAGATGTGGCCTCCCCAGTGCTGAATAGAGGGGAATAATTGCTTCCCTTTACCTACTGGCAACCTACCAATGCAGCCCAGGATCCCATTAGACTTCTTGGCAACAAGGGCACACTGCTAGCTCATACTTAGCGTATTGTCTACAGTAGCCCCCCAGGTCCTTTTCTGCAGAGCTGCTGCCCAGCCAGTCAGCCCCCAGCCTATATTGGTACATGGTATTGTACCGTTCTATGCACAGGACTTTGCACTTGTCCTAGTTGAAACATGAGGTTTCTTTTGGCCCAATCCTCCAATGTGTCCATGTCTGAATCCTAGCTCTACCCTCCATCTACTACTCCCCCACAGCAAGTTTGCAGATGCACTCCATCCCATCTTTCAGGTCACTGACAAAGACACTGAAGAAAACCAGCCCCAGAACAGACCCCTGGGGCACTCCACTTGATCCCAGCTGTCAACTAGACATTGAGATTACTACCCTCTGAGTCTGATGCTCCAGTCAGTTTTCTCTCCACCTTACAATCCATTCATCCAGGCAATACTTCCTTAGTTTGCCTGCGAGAATGCTGTGGGAGACTGTATCAAAAGCCTTTCTAAAAATTGAGGTACGCTGCATCCACTGGTCACCCCGCATCCACAGAGACAGGCCTTTCATCACAGAAGGCAAGGCTTCCTGTGTGGGCAGCCCTGCCTTCTGCCTACCTATTTGCCCTCCTGCCATCCCATGCTGAGCCTCCACCACCTGACACCAGGCCAGCATCTTGGCTAAGCAGACACACATGCTGCCTTGTGATAGCCCCTGGGTTCCTTTGCTACCTGGAGCCACTGGGGCATGTGCGCCCTTCGTACATGCATACCCTGCCCCCCATGCACACCGTAGCCACACCTCCCCCATACACAATTTTCTCTGAGGCTGGCTCTGGTTTAGATAATATTTTTACAAAAAATCAATCTTTTGGAAAATGAGCTGGTTTCCATGAAGATGTACTCTCAGCCTTAACTATATTTTAAACTAGAGGTTTAGTTTTTGTTTGTGACTTGTTTTAATTTGTATTTGGCTTGATCTTGTAGACTTCCCTCATGAAAAGACTCCCATATGTTTCAGAGCCGGGTAAAATGGATTCAGTTAACTGTTCCTATTAACTGTGCATGGTGTGTGCTACTTTCGTCACTACGCTGAAATTTTAAAATGCTACCAAATAGAACAGTAGCAGTTTATACCCATTTGGTACTCATGCAAATGAGAAGATACGAGGTCTAGTATCTGGTTGCTGTTAGGGCTATGCGAAATTTCACAAGGTGTTTTTTGTTTCATAGCTGTTTAACATGTTTCAAGCTCAAAACAGTGGAATTGAAATGAAACAAAAGGCTTTGAAACAGCTTTGAAATGAAACAAGGGCACACAAAACATTTCACGTTTCGATGCCTGGCTTACTTGGCTTCAGTGGCAGCAGCAGCCTCTCATCCAGCATGCGGATCTAGGGGCCTGCACTCCCAGGAGGGCTGTGGGGCTGTGCTGGACTCCTCCCAGAGTGTGAGCCCCTGGATCTGTGCATCGGATGAGAGGAGGGTGATGCTACCACCAGGGACCCGAGGCATCAGCAATCTTCCCCGACGCTGGGTGTGGGGTGCACCCAGCACCAGTCCCAGGCGGCAGCAGCAGTTTCCTCTCATCCGGTGCCCAGATCTGGGGGCTCGCATCCCTGGAAGGAGTCCAGCACAGCCCCTCAGCCCTCCCAGGAGTGTGGGCCCTCAGATCTGCATGCCGGATAAGAGGCTGCTGCCACTGCCGCTGCTGGCAAGTGTCAGGAGTTTCACGAGATTGAGGTGCAGGCTTCAAGCCTTCCGAAGGGGCTGGCATTGCTGTCATTTCCATCTAAATCAGGCAAGAAATGACCAAGTTTTAGGCATTTTCATGATTCTCCATTATAGCCTATGGATGAAACAGTGAAATAGTTTTGACGAAACAAACCGGAAGAGTGCTTCAGAACTCAATGATGAAACGAAACGCTTGTGCTTCCAAACAAACGGCAAAATGAAACGATGGTGCTTTGCACAGCCCTCGTTGCTGTCAAACTAGCAGATTTCCCTTGAAGGAAATAGATATTTTTAAACATAGTAAAACTACTAATAAATCCTTTAGAAAATTCTAGTTACTCGACTTCTTATCATTAAACTCAGTGTACTATCTGCCCTTGACAAATTAGCTTAAATGTAACAGAAGGGAAAAACAGCAAAAACCCAAACTTGTTTAAACATAAATTAATTTGTGTGAAGAGATGAACTCACTGAAGTGGACTGTCACCAGTTTGCCATAAACTAGTCTCTGCCTTCTGACTGCTTTAAAATATTCATGTAAAATGATTATTTTTTTTTAAGGTATTGCATTTAAAACTTGCTATTGCATATTTGGATATGATAATAATGGAAGCTTTGGAATATATAATAGTGTGAAATATCCATTAAGCTGAACTAATGATGTAAACTATTTTGTTTGTAAAGATCATAGAAAAGTACATAGGTTTTAGAATATGTAGCTTTTTACTGAATGCCCTCCAGCATTGTGAATCCTGAATCATTAAAAGCAGTGGGACCTTTGTTCATTTTTTACTGAATGTGTAGAATAAGAAACCCCAGGTGGGTAGTAAATATGGCTTAGTGGAAACCTAACTGTTTTGAGGTGGCTTGTTTGGGTTTAAATAGCATGATTTTTAAGAACTTGGCTTATAATTTTGAATGCCCAAGATTGATGATACTGAAACCCAGCTTTAATGCAATATACATTTTAAAACAAAAACTGAATCTGTTCTCAGTTATGGCAATGGCAAAACTCTAAGGAATGTAAAATCAAGCCCCAAATTATAGCATATTTACTCAAATACAAGATGAACCTGATTGTAAATCAACCCGCCCCCCCCAATAATTAGATGCCATAGATGGAAAATTTATAAATTTGAAATAATTTTCCAGGGATAAAGGCTGTAGCCATGTTGGTCTAAAAGTAAAAACAGTCAGTGTGGTAGAGACGATTATCTTGCATAATTTTCCTGGTATACAGTCTAATTATTGGCGGTGTGGTTTGAATTTGTCCCCCTCGCACTGCTACAGGAGGGGAGGGAGCAAAAATCTAAGGGGTCAGGTAACCCCTTTGCTCTCTGCCACCCCCCACCCCCACCCCAACTCTTTTTTCCCTGCAGCCATTTTCTGGCCCTCCTTACTGTCAGATGCAGCTCTCCCTGATCACATGGAAGCGAGAAGCAAATTCGAAAAAGCTGACCTTGAAATTAACATAAGTGTAGCAATTTGCATATAGTACTGTTATACTTGTTTCAACCTAAATTGATATATTTTACCTTTTTTTAAACTACTACAAGTTTTAGCACAGGTACATGAACAAACTTTTAAGTAGCACTTTTGTAACTACTTATATATTTATGCAGGAACAGTGGCAGCAATATGAAGCAAAGACCAGGCTAGAGACTAAGGAAATGAACAGAGGAGTAATATATTTGTAATAGTAAACTGAATGCAATTGGGTGCACAGGTGTGAGATTTGGAACAGGTGCATGTGAACATTTATTGTCATGCATATGTGAGTCTGTAACTATGTACATGCCTGAAGGCTGTCTATATGGAAATATACTTTGGCAAAAAATGTGTGTCTGTGTATGTATATGTATAGATGCATGCACATACACTTTGGGGGAAAAAATCTATTATTTCGATATAGATAGATGCACACTACTATATTTTTATGTTTATCTATTGCCAAAGTATATTACTAGATCAATAGATAGTAAAGATATACACTACAACCTTACCAGTCTTCAAGCCCAATCATATTCAGTTACCATTAGAAATATGCTGTTACTCTGTTCGTTTCCTCGAGTCTTGTCTTTAATTCATGGTGCTGTTGTTGTCGTTGCTTAACCTGCTTTATTCTTCACTGTCCTCCCCTTCTTCCTTGAGTGGGAGGGGGGGAAGCCTTTGAATAGTCTGTGCCAAATGACCTACTTACATAAAGTACAAACTGTACATAGCATTAGTCCAAAGCCTAAAGGCCTATAATATACCATATAGCTCACTGAGCTGAGCCCTAACCATCAACAACATTTTTAAGCCATGGTGACCCCACAGCTCAGCACTGCTCAGTATATTTGTACTCCAGATATACCCCGCAAAGGATCCGTGTGCTAGTGACTCCAACTCATAACTGGAACCAAGTGCTCTTATCATAAGCCCTGGGATCCTCCAAAAACTTATTGCATATGAGGCATAGCATAGGGCAACCTGGTCCACCCTCATCTCATGGAGGGCAGGGCCACACTAATCATATGTGAGCAGCTGAGAGAGGGGCCAACAGAGGGATTCTGGGTGAACTGCTTGGGTCCAAGTTGTCGATGTTTGGCAGACCTTTAAGGCTGATGAAGAAACGAGAATCATTGGAAATTGGGAAAGGAAAGAATGTGCAGTTCAACAGTGGGAGTGAAAAGGAAGCCCAGTTGGTTTTCACTAATCTCTTCTTGTGGTAGGCTCCCATAAGCAGGCTTGTCCAATATGGGCCAGGTACTTTATAGTCATGCTCAGTGTTGGCTCCATTTAATCAATTTCGTAGAGCTGCTCTAGCAGCAGTTAAAGGAAAAAGATAGGCAGTGTATTTAATATGGTTTCCTAGTATGCAAAAGTTAAATAGGGGCTTTTTCCCCCATGCTGACTGGGGGGGTGGACTTCATCTGTATTAGAGTAAATACAGTATTGCTATTTTGAATCCTTGTATTTCTGAGACAGAGTCCTAGAGGTGGCATGTTAACTTTGATGAATTAATTACAGATGGTCATTGTATTATTTGCTCGACAAAAATCAAATTTAGAAGTAAAATGAGAGCGTCTAAAGAGAAAATCATTTTGATTGAAATTTGTCTGGTTTTTTCAAAGAAAAATCAAACCAATGATTTCTTAATGGAAAAAAATGAGAGCTTGATTAAAACTTTAGAATTTTTTAAATCAGAAATCATTTCAGAAACCAAAAAGACAAAAGAGAGAAAAAGACAGTTTTATTTTTTTTCTCAAATGGAAACCTTTCAAGAAAAACAATGGAATATAAGTGGCATTTTACAACTAGTTTTGGAATTAAAACATCCTTACAAAAGAAGTCACATAATTTGAGAGGTTTTTCTGTCTGGATATGAGTGTCACACATTGATTGGAAGACAAAAATGGCAATGCTTTTATCAGGGAGGTTATTTCTAAGTAGTGTTAAAAGCATGAAAATCTGCACAGAGTGGGAATTTGATCAGGGACCACAAAGTATTCAGAACATAAAAAAATCTACTTTCTTTCTAAGGAACAAGAATTTATGGGAAAACAGTATACACCTTGTTTGCTGTAAGTGTACAATTTGCTACACTTTCCTCTGTGTTTCCTCCAGCAACTCAGGTAATTCTATGGTCTCTGCTCTGCTAATACCCCGGGAAAGTCAGATATGCCACTTTGGTATTTGCTTATTTAATCAGATGAAGGAAAGGAAATTAAATGTGTGAAAGGAGGAAACCATGATGATGCAACTTGAGCTTCACAAAATGAGACTGTTTCATCCCAGCAAGAAAATCAAAAAAATTAGTAGCATTAGTTCTAGAGCAAGAAAAGTTTGAGATCTCTCAATATTTTCAAAATATAATTCAGTAAACACCGACAACAGCTTAAGTATTCAATTTAGGATGTTCAACAGCATTGGAAACACTTCGATTTCTGATGAGTTTATTTTTAGTCTCTTCTGCATGTGATAACATATCAAAATCAAAAATTAGGACCGTATATAGATGATTGGAGTCATGGCAGAGTGACTGATTTCTTTCCTTTTAATATTTAACAGTGAATCCAATGGAGCAAGATCCTGGCCATGCTGAGATAAATGGTTACTCTCCCACTGACTTTACTGGGAATGGACATTTTATTCTTTGCATTGAAATCACTTTTTATTTAAGGTGGTTTGAGTCCATTGAAATGGAGGAGAACTCAGCACTTTTGGAAATCAGAACAGTTGTTTAGGTACCTAAGGGTACCTATACACGAGCAGGGAGGCTGCTCTGATGCGCTGTAATCCCAGCTTGTCAGAGCAGACTTGACTACTCAAACCTGCTGCAGCATTACTATTACTACCATAAGTAAAAAGTCATTTCAATGCAAAGAATAAAATGTCCATTCCCATACTGGACATGACTATTAGCATGACTATTACTGCATTCCAGCAGCTTCCCGGATCTCGGGTATCAGTGTCCCTGCACTTCAAAGTGGAGAGGGAGGGGAGGAGGACTTTATCTAAAGCTCATTTGAGAGCTGCCATTTCGAAGCGTAGGGGCACTGAGACATGAGATGCTCCAGACGCTAGATTAGAGCAGCTTTCAGAGCCGCACTAGTTAAACCACCACTCCTGGGCCATGTGTACAAACGCCCCATGTTTCTAAATAACTTAAGGGCCATTTTTGGACATTTTAGCTGTTATCTTTTTTTCCTGGATGTTATATGAAGAACCCTAAGTGTAAAAGAAACAAATATTAACATAAGATGGTCTACCATAGCATGGAAGATATTAGACTCTGTCACATACGGTGGGCTGGATCATCATGGTACACCACCACACTTACACTAGCATAATATTTTAAGACCGTGTGAATGAGATATATCTGTCACTTCACTCTGTTGCTGTCAGTCTATTAATTCTAATTACCACGACTTTCAAAGAGGAATCTTGAACGTCGTCTAATTCCAACGAATGTACTGGGATTCTACCGGAGATCTAAACGGCCCTTTATAATCCCTGAAAAACTATTTCTACTGTAGAATTTAGATCAATGGTGATCAATTATCTTTGGCAGGTATACCCAAATCACGACCAAATCCTTCCCCAAGTACCACTCTGATCCTACCCCCAGGAGCATACCTGATAGTAGTCGCATCCTGGGGTTCTGGCATGGAAACGGGGTGGGTTGTGGGGGGAGGGGAGGAAGACTCGGTCTTTTGGCTGTGCAGAGTAGAGTAGGGGATGGATGCTGCTGCAAAAAAAAGGTGTCACCACCAAAAGCCTCCCAGCTGCCCCAATTTTACATAGTAAACAAGGATATAAAGCCCCAAGTTTAATGGCAGCTGCAGGTCTAGAGAAGGGTTAGTCTGGCTCTTGCCTATGACACCGGACACCTCCTCCAGCATCAGTAGCCTATCTTCCTCCCCTCTTCTCCACTGTGGCTGGGGGCGTGACCCCCACCTTGCCTCCATCCTTGCCTCTTCTTTACTGAGTGCCTAGGGCTCGCATGCCACATACAGCAGTAGCAGCCTGTGCCACTTATGGCATGTGTGCTGTGGATTGGCCACCCCTGCTTTAGATTATTTTACTGAAACTCATAGGCAATGGAAGCTGCTGAAACCAAAACTTAACAAGACTTAAAAAGGGACTGGACACATGTAAAAAAAAAAAAAAAAATCTAAGGGTAGAATATCTAATTTTAAGGAACCTGCTGGAAGAGATATTAAACCTGCTGTTTCAAGTCTTAAGTCAGTGTCTGAGGGTTAAGGTTCATGATGAGAACTAATGTGAGGAAGAGATAATCCTACATCTGTTTACTGCAGAGTTCTCATCCTTTTGACTGAAATATTTGGCTTTGGCTAATGGTGGAAAAAAAACAACCAAGAGCTTGCCGGACCCCAGGTCTGATGTCGTAGTATGCAATTAATTTTTTTTGGAGACTTTATGTGCATGTTTCTCATTTATGGTTGCAGTCAGAGGGGTAATTGCAGCATGTCCAGATACATGCACATGCAAGCTAGCTTTCTGTAGATAGCTTGGATGCATCAAACGTGCAGCTTCTGCTACAAGGGCTCAGTTGCTGAGTAAGTTTCCAGAGTCCCAGGCGAGTTTGTGTAGCTCAGATTAAAGCTTATGCGGCTGTAGTTTTGCTTTGCTTTTCATATCCATGCGAGATAAATTAAAACTAACTTGGGTTAATTTCTACATGGGCTGCACTTCTCCGTTACATGGGGAGTATGGTCTCTGCTTAGCATAAAAAGGCCTTTCAGTTTAAAGGAACATTTAGATCAAGCCAGCTTGCGTTATCTGCTGTCTGAGGGCAGTAATAAATAATAGTAATAAGAGGACGACCGAAGAAAGGATAGATTCCTTAAGGAATGCAGAGGGAAATCAAGCTACAGATGCCACAGAAAAGGCTACGTTCTGTAATATTCTTTTCACTTCAGTTTTCACAAATAGACGCAGCTACTAGATGACAAGTGCAGTTGGCAGCAAAGAGAAGGAAGGAGGCAATCGGCCCAGGACAGGGGTTTTCAACCCAGAGAGCATGTCTAGGGGTCCACAAAAGGTGGCTGTAAAGGTGGCAGCCCCGTCTGAAGGGGCAGCACTACCGTTGCTCCTGCTGCTGCTCCTCCTCCCCACTCTCCTGCTCCAGCTCCCTCAGCAGCCAGAGGCCACCTGACCACAAGCAGCAGGCAGCCCAGAGCCAAAGGGAGCTGGAGCAGCAGCACGTGCTCTGCCTGCTGGCACTGGGCTGCCTGGGGCTGGCAGTTGGGCATCTTCTGATCATAGGAGGACCTGAAGCACCCACAGCAGGCAGCCCAGCACCAGCAGACGGAGTGCAGCTGGGTAGCAGCACCTCATCCTGCCTCCACCGCTGCCTTGGGTGGTATCCAGTGTTGCTGTGAGATTGGATGTGTATGCACATACTAATCTTCTAACAGGTAAGCCAGTTTAACTTTTTTAAAATTGACTTGACTGTCAGGGTGTACACACACGTGTGAAGCAGAGTCGACTTAAATGTGGCACAAGATAATACAGCTCCAAGGTGTATTATCTTGAGTTGCATTAGTTAAGCTGACTTATCTCACAAGATGGCTGCCACCATGTCAAGCAGCTGTACATGTGTACACTGCAACGTGGTTTAACTTCAATCGTCTTAGTTAAGTCGCCTTATTTTAAGCCTGGGTGTACACACCCGGAGAGAGGGCGATCCAAAGGAGGTCTGTGCTTCCATTCCCCATTTTTAGAGTAAAAAATGAGGAATTAGAAAAAAGGGTAATGGTAGAACAAGTTTGGGATTACTTAGAGAAACTAGATGCTTTCAACTCACCAGGGCTGGGTGTGATGCGCTCAAAAATACCACAGGAATTGACTGAGGTAATTTCAGAGCCATTAGCTGTCGTCTTTGAGAAGTCTTGGAGGTTGGGTACAGTCCAGATAATAGGAAAGGGAAAATAAGTTGCCCATCCTTGAGAGAGAGAAGGAAAAGGATCCAGGGAATTCTACAGAAGGGTGATCACAGAGAAGGTGGAGATGGGCTTTTCTCTGTGGCTGAACCTAACAGGACTAGAAGCAATGGCTTCGAGGTATAGTAGAGGAGATTAGTTAGAGATTAGAAGGAACTTTCTGACTATGAGGGTGGTCAAGCATTCAAACAGGCTATATGGACTCTCCATCCCTGAAAATTTTCATGATCAGGTTGGGCAGACACTTAGCAGGGATGGTTTACTCAGGGATGATCCTGCCTTGAGTAGGGAGCTGGAATAGATGATGTCACGAGGTCCCTTCAAGCCCTACTTCCCTGTGATCTGAAAGTAGTGATGTACAATTCACAAGTAACCATGGCATGTTTTTCCCACTTCTGTAGGGTAGATCTACGCCACATCAGTACCATAGCAAGGAGTGAATGCAAGTGCTTCCTTCCAGCCTGAAATTATTGAAGTTGGCTTACTGTGACACTTGGCATGTGCCGATAATATTGCCTGAGACAGGCAGAGAGAGAGGGGTTTTTTGGTGGCTACATTACATTTGTTCAAGGAGCTAGCAATTTCATGGGAGATGCTATGCTTCTTTTCTGAATAGATATGCCCTTATAACAGTATATCCTAATCCTGGTATTTCAAGTTGCCTATTCACATATGTGTGGGGGCCGAGAAACGCCGGCAGAATGGGGCCACTGATGGAGTGGAACTAGGTGCGGAAGACGTAGCGGTTGCAACAAATCTTTACTTCCAAGCTGCGATACAACAAGGTATGCAGTGTAGGCACCCTCCATAGACAAACAGCAAAACGAAAACCGTAGACAAGCACACCAGTGTTCACACTCACGTGGGGTATGGGGTGTGTTGTGGTAATCACGACAGGGAGTCATTGGTGGTTGATCAGGCCCCTTTGTGGGTCCGAGGTACATGTGGGGATCTCTCCCTACGCACATCCGAGCTCTCCTCCAATTTGGGCAGAAACCACCCAAGCCTTTTATACAGCCAGTGAGCCAATTGCTGACTGCCACACGTGCATGATTTACACGGAGCCAATCGAAAGCATGCGCTCGATGGTGCAACTACAAGCTTTTGGCGGGCTCTGTGTTTGCACCAAGGACTCTTTTCCGCCTTACAGGGGAAATCCTTGCACCGGGGACTCGCAATGTACCTAAACGCAGCTGTGCCAAGGCATCTCTTAACGATTTAGCTTTGACAATATGGAGTTGCTGTGAAATACACAATGCTGTGGGCTGTCTCCTGGGGAAAATTGTCAGTTAACTTCTGCTCCATTTCAGGTTCTTTTGCCTGCTCCAGGTGTTCAACTGATGATTTTTCTGCATGTAAATATTTTGAAAAGTTGCTTTCTGAAGAACCCTATGAGCCTTCCTATAAAATCTTTAAAGGCTGTGTTAATGAATCCCCAACCTGTTTTGTACAGGTTTTATATGTTGCAACCCCCCCCCCCCAAAAAAAAAAATGTAATAGAATTAAAGCTCTGGTCCATTTGGGTTGTTGCACCATCTATGTGATTTCATGGTTAGCCTTTTAGAAAGAATCTCACAGGACGAAACTGATAACTCAAATGAATAGCTTATTAAACAAAAGCAAACAGCATAATAATATGAGAAATGTTAGGGCATGGATGATTCATGTCTGATGCTCTGATCTTCAAGAAATCAGAGCTATACTGTTACCCTTTATCTCTTGTATCAAATTATGATAGCTCTGGATTCACTTCCTTTCCTCCCATCAGCCATTGCTTCAGTTACAAAGAGAATAACACACATTAACAAACTCTGCAGTATAGAAGCTGCTGCTCTGCAAAGCCTTCCTTAGAAAATAGCCTTGTCTAGTGTCATCCTTTCTTTTTCAAACTGGCCGTGTATAATTAGAATTATATATTGAACCTCTTGTTTAAAAATAGCTACCTTTCTCCTGCCCCCAGGTCTCAAGTTTGAGTTAGTTTAGTTGAGGAAAGAAAGGTAGAGGAAGCTGACAGAAAAAAGGGATGTAGTGACTTTCCATATTAAAAACAGGAGACAGCTTGTAGAAAAGCTCTGTGTTCTGCACCCCCTTCATTGCATTATACCACAAATGGGATTGCCTTGTAGTCTCATTCTCCTGAACAATGGAGATATTATTTACTGGTTTTAAAGGCAGACAGTAGGGAGGAAGTATGCCTCAGCTTCCCTTCTGTAGGAAAGCCATGTTCTTGGAGTCCTTTAAAAACTTCAGGTTTTGCTCTTGCATATTGAACACCATTTCAAAACTCCCTTTGACTTCAGTGACCGCAGGTTCAAGAAGAAAATGAGAATCTTGCCTTGGCCTGTTCACCCTAACATTCCTGTTAACACATTTGACACTGGTTTTAAACTGATGCCAAGATAAGGGGCATACCCAAGTCGAAGGCTTTGTTGGAACACAAATATAATTCTAGGGATAAAATAAATGTAGGTACAGGCAGTACATTTTATTGTTGACTTCCACAAATGGTTATGGAGTTACCTAACGTAGGCAATTTTGGAACTTTTTTGTATCTGAGAATTTCAAGGGGTCATGTAGAGCAGAGCACCCTTTTCTGGAAAGTTAGCTAGAGCGGTTCTGTTCTTAAGAACCATGTAACCTGGCTTATAACAACTAATTTATTCATTTGGACTTCTGACAAAAAGAAAGAAAGAACCTACTTAAACAAATCAAAGCAGATGCCGTATGTGTTTAAAAAGTAGGGGTCTCCAATGCTATATTTACATTTCCCTAGTATTGTACAGTGAGCACAGAAATCCTGAGAGCAAATGTTAATGAATTGGGGTCCAAGTTAAATATTAATATTTCTGTTCCATTTATTGGCCAGGGCCAACATAGCTCATCATTCATCTTTTTACCTAAATACTTACATTAGAAGGGCAGGATTTGGATACACGTTTCAGCTATAGATGGGTTCATGGAAATAGGTACTCATAAAAGATGAATACGGGTGGACTGTACTGCACACCTTATTCAGAAGCCACATAATAGAAAGGGGAAATAGTGGGTAAAAAGGGTAATAGTTGACAAGAATGCTTGCCCAGGGGTAAAGTGCTAGCTTAAAACATTGGGAAAATGAGTTTAAGCTTCTATTTCACCACTGATTTTTCTGTATGACTTTTGGGCAAGGCACTTCATTACCCGTCTGTAAAATGCACTAACCTACCTCAGAGGTTTTGTGAGGATGAATGCATTAAACATTGTGTGGTGGTTAGATACTACAGTAACCGGAGCCATATTGGTAACTTGAAGTAGATAGTTATCTGACACTTCTGCCGTGTGAGATGTCACTCCCTCCACATATCTCACTGCAGAAACAAAGCAGATAAATGCTCTGTGTGGCACCTTTTCTTCTGACTCGTGGAAAGGAAAATCAGTTTTCATTCCTGAAAAATAATATTGCATCAGTAAACCGTCGATGCCGTCTTAGACACAAGAGCCCTGAAAGAGGGATTTTAATGTGAGACCCAGTGGTAAGTACTAAGTGAGACTAAGCAGTAATGAAGGGTAATGCTTTGCTTTGCTTTCCTTGAAGCCACAATGTTATGAATTCAGCAAAAAATGCCCAATCCCAGCGGGCCCTGTGTGGTGCCTGACAGCACCCTCACTTTGTACTGCAATCTGCAAGCGTAAAGTCCAGGAAGTCTCTAAGTGCCTAGAAGAACTGGGCTACAAAGAAGCAGTCATGATGGATTTATAATAGGAAGCCTGTTTCTGATCAAAGGCCAAAATCAGTGATGCGCTTCAAATAGTTTTAAATGATCTGAGATTTTACCAGCCTCAGATATGACTTCTTAACAGGTTAATATTTTGAGAAACAAGTGCATTGGGTCTTGTATCATTTTCAGAATGAGTATAAAGCGCTACAGTTTTGATAGTGGATGTACTTTGATTACGTTTGTATTTTTGCACTCATTCTGCACAGGTCTAAATGGGTCCATGTGCTGCAAGCCATATGGAGATCTTGGTATAAAAGATGATTCAGCTATTTGTTTAAAAAGCTTATATATGACTTCATCTGCTGAAAAGGTGGTTACTTGTGGTATATATTTCTGTGGAAGTGAATAAGAAGGGAAATGTAGGGCCTGACTGAGCATAAGTTCTTTTTTGCTCTATTTATTACTTGTGTGCTTATATATGAGGGAACGTTGTCAAGATCAGATCATTCTGGTGAACGTAGTTCTTGGTTTATGCTAAATAAAGACCCTAATTCATGTGCTCAAATGATATGCCAGTGAATTCTCATCAATATCAAAAAAGAAGATGCTGACAAGGGATTAATGGACCCATTTGTAATATTGTTTCCAATATAAAATTATTGAAACTGCTTTTCACTGGTTCTCAGAAAGAAAAGTAATTCCTTGTTGCTTCTTTTATCATGTTTATTAAATAAAAAAGGTAATATGCAAGCCCAATTAGGTTTTGTGGAAACACATATCCATCTGTAACTGTTGGATTTTGAGAGAGCTAGAATAGCTTATCTACAGCATCATAAAAGTCTGTATAACATGTACTTAATCTATATTACTGCAATAAAAGCAGTTTACTCCAACTGTTGTTGATACTCAGGAGAGAGATCCTAGAATCCCCGTAGGTATCTCTCTAAATATGTGGTTACCATATGGAGTGGTGATCAAAGGAGCCCATGAAATGTTAGCTATCATTAAGGGGATTGAAGGAAAGACTGAAAATATTATGCCAGAGTACAGTCACATTTTGAATACTGCAGGCTGTTCTGGCTTCCCTATCTCAAAAAGGTTGTGGTTGAATTAGTAAAGCTGTAGAGAAGGTCAACAAGATGATCAAGGGTATGAAGTAGCTGCCATACCAGGAGAAACTGAAAAAGTGAGGACTCCTCATTTTAGAAAGAAGGGTGAGGGGGGATATGATAGAGGTATGTAGAATCACGCATGGTATGGACAAAGTGAATAGGGAACTGTTATTCACCAAGTCTCAGAATACAAGAGGAAGGGGGCACCCACTGAAATTACCAAGAGGCAGGTTTCAAAGAAAAGAGGAAGTACTTTTTTACACGGCTAATAGTTAAATTGTTGTCACAGGAGGTTGATAGCATAATCAGGTTCAAAAGGGACACATTCGTGGAGGGCAGGTGTATTGCTAATTAAATGGTACATTTGGGGATGCATATTCTGGTCTGCTATCACACTACATCACCTTACTCTCTAGTTAGCACAGTACATGGCCTTACTCTCTAGTAATACAGTAAGGAATGAGAGAAGGAAGCTGTGGTAAGTTAGGGCCCCACTAAGGCAAGGATGGAAAGAGATCTTCCCTTACTGAATCAGGCTTTCCTCAGGTGAAGGAAGGCTAAAGGGGAAAAAATCCAGGGACAGGCTTAACTAACTGGGCGATTTTATTCTGCATTCTTATGTATATTTTATGTCCCAAGTTGAATCAAGCTGAAAAATGCACACAGAAAGAGTCACGTGACATTTGATGTTTTCTGCTTTAGCTTTTAAAGTACATTTGTATGTATGGTGAGATGTGTGTCAGTGCTGAGAAAATAGCAGCAGTGGATTTTTTAACTAAAATACCTTCAGTGTGTTTTAGTTCAAAAGCGTACCGCCGCCACTTATACAAATGCATGTGAGACCGGGTGGGTCAGTTCACGTGCTCCACAGACTCGGTTAATCAAGTCTGCTGTGACATGCTTGATTTCGGGTAGAGGCTGTGTGTATCTGTGTAAGTGCCCTAAAAAACTTGCTATTTAGTTAATGTGCATTAAGTGTCACTGAAAAACCATGGGTATGGGTGGGAGTGGGGGGCACTTTAATTACAATGGCTCTCAGAGCCTCTGTAATTAAAGCACCCACAGCATCATGTGTATTCGGAGACCCACACTTCCAGTGGTGGGAGTACTTTAGCTAAAGCTCGTTGAATGAGCTTTAGTTAAAGTACCCCCGCCGCCATTTTGAAATGTGCGGATGCTGAATACACATGATGCAGAGGCTGCTGGAGCACCCTAATTAGCAAGCTGTGGAAGACTTGATTCATCTATATACCTATACACATGATGGACCTCTGCACAGGAGAGGTCCATCATGTATACAGGTGCCCCGTGCTCTTTAGTTAAATGCATTAAGACAAGCTAAGGTGCATTTTCCTAGTGCCTCACAATGGAGGTACTAAATTTAATGCACATTAACTAAAACACATTCATGCACATATAGACATGCCCACTTTGTAGGGCTGGGGCCCTTGCTTGTTCTGGAGTGATCTTTGAACCACAAATGACCGTTGTCTAGCTCTAGCACTTCTGAACTAGATCAGAAAATACCCCTGTATCATAGCTACCAATAGGCATTTGTAAATGAAATTCTTACTTCCCCATACATGATGCTTTATTGGCATCTGATACCCATGGAGTGTCAAATCTTGGATGCAATCATCCTTAGATATAATAATGCTTATTCAATGAATGTCATTTCACATTCAGTAAGAACAGTGGATAAAGTAAATGAAGTTTTTCTCCTGATATAATTTTATTTAAAAAAAAAAAAGATTGATAAAATTGGAAAATGAGATACTGTTTTGGCATATTGTTTCTTGGACCAATTTTGGCAATTAAATGAAAGTCATTAGTATAACCACTTTTAGTTTGTTGTAATGAGGTGCATGTTGATTTATAACACACATTAAATCTTGAAAATGTATCTTGGAAAAGTAAATTACTTGCCCTGTAATTGAATTGAATGTAACAGAAGCTTTCCCTTCGCTGACTGCTGTAGACATATGCACAATTAATACCAGTGAATCAGTTAAATGCGTCGTGTCCTGATTCTACAATAAATCCAAGTGGATCTAGGAGATCGTCGGTATGATTCTCACTGTGTTTTGGGGAACGGCATAAGTGGGTGGATTTTACTGGGCACTTTGTTGTGCTTTGGAAGTCTTAAGAAAGAAACCTGATCTCACATCAGACAGGATATTGCATGGGCAGAGAAATGTGTTTCCTCAACTTTATGATGTGTTGTTCTATAAATGCAGTTTATGATGCCACATTACATAACAAATCAAAAATATAGAAAAGTGATCTTTAGTGGCATGAGCCCAAAACCTTGAGATGGTAGAAAACTGAGTGCCCTCAAAATGCTAGCTGATACAGACACAAGCCCATTTCAAAACAATACCAAAACCTGTAATTCCCATTTAGTAGGTCACAGTTCCTTTCCAGAGTCACTGGATTGCACATAGTTCTTGCAGTACACATGGCATAGCTGGAATCTGTTTCAGAAATATCTTCCAATATCAAAGGCTATTAAAAACAGTTACAACAGTGTCTACGAAAAGCTCTGCATATATCTTGGAAGAGTTTGAAATTAAGTTTCATTTCACAATTACCTCAAGTCTTTGGTTTTTATAGCTGCTTAGAAATAAGGAATTTGGTCTCCTAGAGATTAGCAAGCAACAAAATTACAACCCCAGAAGTGGTGGAATTAACATCACTGAACTCCTGGCAAGTCCCTGTAACTTTATAAAAAGGGAAAATTGTGGCATGAAAACTTTTGCCAGGCCACAGTTATTTAGTGCCTCATGCCCTGGATGATGAATAAGACCCTTGCTTAAGAAATCCATCCCTATTAAGGAGAATATGTGCTTAAGATTCACTGACTTCAGTATATGTTTAAGTGCAGTCCTGATGAGGAGTACTTTTGTGGTATAACTAAATCTAAATTATTTTCATCCTGTAAACGAATCAGGGTGGCTTTCTCTACCAGGCTATTAGTAGATTAAACAGCTTGCAGAAGAACTGCAATAAGAAAATGGTCTTTCCTGTTTTGTTAAACTAATACAGAGTAACAAACTTATGTTTGGCTGCTGTGAATAATATGTATTATTAACGCAGAAAGACTATACAGTGTTCCCCTTCTCCAGCTGGTAGGGTAATTCATTTCTACTGCCAGCCCTTTTAATTTGGTTGCAGCAATTCTTAACTATATTCCAGAAGTGAATTGATGTGAATAAGCTTTTAAGAACCAAACCTTTTTCTGGCACCGAGTTAGAGAGAATGAGGCCAAAGCCTGATCTTGAACTCTGGGCCCAATTCATTACTGCTGACTATTCCATTTCCATGAGCTAGGCTGGTCCAAATGGGGCACGGGTTAAGGTACAAGTCCTCCCTGGAGATACCTCCAAAGTAAGGAGTTTTTGAGCCACCTTCATGGCAGTCCCAGACACAAAGACTCTTAGGAGTTAGATGGCATCAGAGTTTGAAGGAAAATAGGTGGGCCAGGCATGTATCCCAGCACAAAACTATCTATATAATGGTGTTTTGAGTCCTCGTCTATTACTCCTGTTAGAACAACGAATTGATTAGGGTTTTGATCAGTTTTAGATAATGCTATAACTAAAACTAACAAAACTACACACATATTTGCATTTGTTGAAAAAAGGTGATCTTGTGAGTTGGAAATCCAGGTGATGCCTTGTTTCCACTAAAGAGCGGTTTGAAAATAAGCTAGCAAAGGGAATGCTATGAATCTAGCAAATCCTTTAAAAGCTGTTTGGGTTTCTTTCCTCCCCCCGTGCAAAACTATAATAAGTTTTCCAAAAAGATCTTGTCTTAGGAAAAATGTGGTCATTTTGAAGTTTCCCCTGAAACACTGTTGCCAAACAATAAAATACTTCAGCTTCAGACTCTGTTTACCTGTCACTTTGTTCCCCTCACTGATATGGTCTCACTGAAGTAACAAACTGCTGTGGTAGCTGTGTAAGTAGGCTTACATTAGTGTCAGTTCAGAAAGTATCTGCATATCATTCCTGAGCAATGATAGTTCAGGTCTCTCTTCAGTATTTGGGCAAGTTCAGACTTGTTCTTATTAAAAAAAAAACCCCAAAAACCCAAACATGTAAGGCAGCGGCATAGACTGCATGAATGGGAGAAGCTCTCAAAGGGGGATATTTGCTCTGCAGCTCTTGAAGCATTCCCAGAGTGATGAATACGAGGCTTTGCAATGGGGTCCTTTCAAAATCCCAATTTTGGGGCTCAACTTGAGACATGCTTTTCAGTAAGGTAATAGTGCCCATCCCCTGAGCATCAGTCGTCTTAAAGAAAGGTGATCAAGTAGCAATTTGATTACTGGGGGTAAGATCATTTGTGGGGAGGAAACATTGGCAACCACTGGTCCTTCTATTTAGCAGAGAGATACATCTGACGTAGTGTTTCTCAACCTTGTTAGACTCGAGGCACTCCTCAGAAAATGCCAGGTCTTAGCTTGCAGTTGTGTTTTTGTTGCTATTTTTTTTTTTTCTGTAGAAAAATAATAGAGCAAGTCTCCAGCTGAACCCACTCCCCCCTGCCACAAAAAACCCAGACCAACTCAAAGACCACAGTAGGTCAGAATCTTTTTGACTCTGTGGATCTCTGCTTAACATGTCTGGGTTTATCTTGTGAATCATGTGTAGGTGTTTCCATACCTGATGTTGTCTGGCACCCCCTCGCCCAGAGGATCTTACCCTGGCACACTGGCTGAGAATCGCTGATCTAACAGAGCCCAAACCAGTGGTTGTAAAATGCTCAATGGACGTTGTGAAGTCAGAAGTACAGGGGTACTTATAATGATGATGACTTATAATGAGGTACATATAATGAGGATGATTTAAATATTGAAACAGACTATCAAGATACCAGTGGATTGTCCATCTCTGAATGTAATCAAATCAAAGCTATATTCGTTTCGGAAGATATGTTTTATTCAAACATAATTTATGAGACTCATTAGAAGGCTTACGAGATGAAATCCTCTGACCTGTGTTATTCAAGACATCAAAAGAGATGAACTAATGTCCGTTGTGACCTTCTTATATAATCAAAATAATCTATAGGTTAAATTAGGCGTAGTAAAATTAGGCACCTACAATTGTTAGTTACTACATATGCATTCGCCCGACTCTGTCTTATTCAGTTGGTCTGAAGTGGTTCTTGTAAGGGTACAGACTTTCTCCCATTGAATTTAGTTTGAGTTTTGTCATGCTTCCATACAGATGAGATTGGCCCCCAAATAGCTAATTAGTTGTTAGTCTGTAAAGGTGCACATCTACCCTGCCTTCTAACGGGAGGTGGCCACTGAATGAAAAACCATCTGAAACCACAGATCTGTTCCACGTTCCTGTTTAGATTCATATCCAATGCTTCCAAAGAAAACGTACAGTTTTATTTCTCTCTGTTCTCCTTGGAAAATGAGCGGGTTTCTAGTCCTTTGTGCTTCCCCATCTGGACTGTTTCCATTCCCTCTGTGCTAATCCAGCGAACGTTTCTGGATTTTGTAGATGTTCCTGTCAAACAAACATTACTGGCTTCCAAAGCCTCAGTTGGTCATGGGTGGGAAGGATGTAGCTCAATCTAACCTTCAGATCCCATATCGGTAGGGTAGAATGAATACAATCTTTTATCCATAAGATGCACGTCTGATCTATTAATGCATGAGATCCAGAAACCAGGATGCCCCACAATACTGGTTTTTAGAACAGAACCACATTTCAAACTTCCCAACTTTCTGGCTTGGGGATGGTGCCAGAAAAGCTATTCAGGTTTCTTGGCATTCTTGTGATATCCAAGTGCTTTATTTGGTTCCCAACCTTGGAGTAGTGGGGTCACTGTAGCTACGGCTATTCATCTTTTCTTTCCTATACTGTGTGTACCCAAATATTGAAGAAAGCTTTCCAAACTTAACTTGTATGGAAAGAAAGTATATTTTTAGCTCACTCTAAAAACTACTACTACATCCTTTTAAAATAAAGACTAATCTTATATGACTGGTATACACTCTGAAATATGTGATAACATGTGGAAAATATTTGAAGTCATAAAATAGGCTCAACTTCATAATCTTTCAAATGTAGACATTTTATATAACCTCATATTTAACATATGGCTCGTTTCAAAAAGATATACACTACGCATCTCAGGGGTGCAATATGTTAAAGTAAATTCAGTGCTGCTGAAAGGCTCCAGGCTGATATCGCCTGAAGCCAATATCCTTGGTTTACTAGCAGATCTGGTGAATTCTGGGAAAAGCCAATGAAAACCGGGTTACCAAAGGAAACTTGGAGCTGAAGAGACTGGGGACAACTCCAGAAAGGCTGAAAGTTTCTTGGATGCAGAATAGCGTCCAAACAAAACATAGGGGGAACCCCCCTCTCTCCATTTCTCCCTGCAGTGTTTTCCCCAAAGATCTGGGTACTTCTCTGGACAATAACAACTTCTAGCTTGAGTTGTTCCACCTACCTCTAAAAATAGTAGGATCTTTAAGGGGGGGAAGAAAATGCTGGTGTGAACTTCCACCTCTAGAGCAGCAAAGGCAATTACATGGATTTCTATGCAGCACTGCTAGAAGTGACCTCCCAAAACCTACCCTCCCTCCTCATAAACCCTTTGTCTTCTAGTAGTAGCTGTAGTGGAAATCTGGATGCTGCCTTAGCTGTGATGGATGTGGGCCATCCCAGGATGTAGACCTGAATTGAGTGGGGTCTTCCTCCAAAATCTGATGGAAGGTGCCATATTCCAGGACAGGTTGGTTAAGAGATAAGAACAAGTTAAATTGATCAACAGAGAAATGGGGAAGACTGAAGTCTGTAACTCCTGAGCCTGTAATGTGAGTTTTAAAAAGTAAATGTTTGTGTTTTCTGTGCTTAACTGCTCCAGTTTTTGCCTGATACCATGTTCAGTCCGCAGGTGGCTGCTCTTTCAAGCAGCAAACTTGACCAGCTCATGCTATTTCCATATACAGTAATGTACAATCCTCAATTCTTCTGAACCCCCAGTGACCCGGTATAATTGTGAGCGTAGACTGTTCTACCTTCCATGGAAGCATAAAGCAGTTTAAGGAGTTCTTTTTTCCCCCTGAAGGTTTTCATGCACTGCAGGAAAAAAATATCTATAGTTTGGCAGGAGAGGGAGAAGGCAGGCTGATTCAACCAAGCAAAATATACCTGAGTTGCAAGCCAAACTGAACGTTGAGGCAATAATATAACCAAAAAGCCAGGTTTTAAAAAAAAAAACTTTTGAATAGCTGGCCAACTATTCAGCTCAGTGCTGAGATTTTGGAAAACTGGACACAAAATATCCTATTTGTTACTAAGAGGTCATTCTGTCTTCCCCCCCGCATCAAGTGAACTTCAACATTCATGAAAGTGCTGACTTCAAAGCCATAGAGAATTCGATCCCTACTTGTCCTAAAACAGAGTGTTATTTGAGTAAAAGCAGCATAAACTGCCCCCACCCCCACCCCCATTTACCTAGAGGAACTATATCTACCTGAAGGAAGGGGAGCAATTTGCTGTGGTCTATTCAGTCTTCTCCATTTTCTCTGAGTCCATCAAAGATGCCGCTTGTGAGGGATCCATTTATCTTATGAGATCACCATCTTTATAAGGTACTTATGACCCCCATTAATGTAATGTTGGATTACTTCATATTTTCTGAGATTATCCCTCTGTTACAGATAGATAATGCATGGGGAGACCCAGCATAAGCTTAGACATCAATATGAAAATGGGATTGCAGAATGGGCACTCCCAAACTAGTTTTAATGTAGCTAGCGCAGGGAGTATAGTGATGTGCTAACAGCAGCTTTGGAACAGGGTAAAAATAGAGTAAAAATAGAGTGTGTACCCAGCATTATTGATGAGCTTGTGTTAGTTTATTTTGTGTTTTGTATATTTATTTCTATTGTTACCTCTGCTAGTTAAACTAAAACTAATGTAGGTATGCATGCATTACAGTCAGATCTTTATTTTGCCATGTAGACCTGTAACAGGGCAGGGAAATGAGTCCAGATCTCCCAGATCCCAAACTGGTGTCTTAACTACTGCACCATCCTCTCTCTCTGTCCATTTAACTTCAAGTGGGCCACTCAACAGCTTTCAGATGTCAATGAGTTTTGCTTGCTTTGAGTAGCTGACTATGTAAAGCTGAAGGGTTTTTTTGTCTTGTACCAAATGTGCAAATCTGGTCTACTGTTAAAATAGCTGTGATAGAAAAATTCTGTTAGGTGAAAAATCAGGGTGAAAACCATGTGCTTGTTATCCTTTTGTGATTTAACATTATTACAAATCACTCTCATGGATAGCATTATCCTAGAAATAAAGCCAAAGCAGGATAGTCCCTGCTCCCGGTTCAGTTAGCGTAGGAAATATGCATAGAGGTTCTGGCAAGGCATCTAGCTGTTGTTTGTTTTGCAGGAATATGGAGTACCATGACAGTGGTTAACACATCTTGATTTGGATCTAGAGGACTGAATCTGAGATTTCCTAACCTTGTACAGAAGCTACCCCCAGTTGACCTGTTCATTTGGATCAGGGAGTTAAAGGCTGTGACCAGATGCGATGCTGACCATGTCACTCCCTGATGTGCTGTTGGCTGTGGAAAGTGGCATGCCTTAACCCATATTAGTCTGATCAGCAATCTAATTCAGGCCAGCTTTAACTGCCCAAGAGAACTAGTCGGGCCTGGATTGTCTCTGCTACGCTCTGTGCAAGTGCAGCGAGATGATCCCTTCTCCAAACAGGTTATCTTCCAACAACAGAGAGCGAATCGATAAGTATAACCAAGTGAAATGCAGTTCCCAGATTGTTTCAGTGCATTCCAGTTTGCAAGTTGTAGTAACCGTGTGCTTCAAGTGGAGATTTCCTGTATAGTAAGTTGGGGGATGGAGGGGAGCTCACTTCCACTCTTCTGTCATCTTTATCTGTTCATGGAGTAAATGCATTGTTTCAGGCAGACTCTATCATTTTCGGAGAAAGGAAAAGAAAAAAAGTAGCAACTGCTTCTGTAGCCAGACACATCGCTTGGAAACTTAAGGTTAAGGGGGATTCATAAAACAGTAAGAGACTTAGGAACGCGGGTAAGTTAAACTTAGTCCTATTAAAGCACTTGAGGTATGTCTTTACTGCATGGCATCCATAGTAGGGCTGTGTGGAGCTTCGGTCACCGATTCAATTTGGCAGAGATGTGGCCCGTTTCGGCAGCCGAATGTGCAAATCAAATCAGGAGACCTTTTAATCTCACCGAATCAAATTGGAATCCTCCAACTCAGTTCAGAGATTCAATGATTTGGATGTCATAGCTTTAAATGTTTTTCTGCATACCTCAATGTACCAGACATGGCTCGTGAATGCAGTGATTCGGTGCACCAGAATGGAGGCAAGGGAGCTTGAGCCTCTGGTACCAGGTGCAGCTTGTGAATGCTGAGATGCTGGGGTGGATGGAGCATCCCATGGCAGCATGGAGGGTCCTCAGCACGCTCAGCAGCAGGCCCAGAAGTGGACCAGAAGCACTTCTAGTCCACCTCCAGGTCTGCCACTGAGCAAATGGGGGGGTCCTCTCACACTGCTGTGGGATGCTCCACCGGCCCAGCATCTCAGCATTCACAAGCCATGCCTGGTACCAGAGGCTCAAGCTCCCTTGCCTCCATTCTCGTGCCCGAACATGCAAACCCTATCAGGTATGCATCTGCGGGGTGGGGAGCCAAGTGGCACTTGGGAAGGCAGTGGGGATTAACTTTTGACACACCTGTCAGAAAGGTTGGCCAGCGCTGTGTCAGGGTAAACATAGGCTAAGAAAACATTTGAGTCTGTATATCGGTGCTGTTATAATGAAGTTAATACGGTTGCACCGAGGTAAATGACTGCAGAGTTAGGGCTGTGGGGCTCAGAGACGGAAAAAGACTATTATTCAGGCTATTTTTTCCACAAACTGTATTTATAAGTGTTTTGCCACTGTTGTTTCCATGAGTGTGTTACAGTACAGACCCAATTTCAACCACTTCCCTTCAGGAGCAGTCTAATAATGCAGTTCATTTGCAAAATATTTTTCTTTGCTCTTCAGCCTAAACTTGCCTTTGCCCAGTTTCATCCCATTATTCTTGATTATACCCCCTTTGACTAAGCAAAGCAATTTCTCTCCTGACATGTTTTTACATCCATCAAATACGTGGCATAACTCCCTTAATCATCATTTCCCCAAGCTGCAGAACATTAACTTTTAAAAATATTATTATTGATTTTTTTTT
>JAGPOW010003395.1:41747743-41770203 GCA_030014935.1 Caiman crocodilus | reverse complement strand
ATTTCAATGCCCCTCCTCCCCCCACTAGTTCTAGCATTCTGGGACTTTGTCTAAAGCCCTCATGATTTTATAGACTTCTATCATCCCCTATTCCACCCTTCTCCTCTATAAACTGAAGAGTCCTAGGCTTTATACTCTCTCCTGGTATGGCTCTACTCCATACCTATGATCAACTTGGTTACCCTTCTCTGAACTTTTTTCCTAATTCCACTGCATCCTATTGGAGATGTGAAAACGAAACCTGCATAAAAAGTTCAAGATGTGGGTGAGTCATGGATATATATATATAGTGGTGTGATGTTTTTGTTTTCCATTTTGTTTTCAGTTCTCTTCAGTAATGATGCCCAAAATGTTATTGGCTACCACTGCGCATTGATCTGATGTTTGAGGGGAACTATCTACAATGACTCCGCGGTCTCTTTCCTGACTTGAGACAGTGAGTTCAGAGCCCAGCTTTGTGTATGTATAGTTGAGGTTACTTTTCCCCGTGTCATTACATTGCATCTGGCAACACGTGATTTCAGCTGCCATATTTTTGCACACTCCGGTTTGTAAGATCTTTCTGCAGCTCCTCTTTGAAAACCAATAGACCAAATATTGCTCTCAGTTACAGCCAAGGAGCCCCATTCACACCACCTGGTCTACATTTCTGCTCGGTAACTCAGTTACACAATTGTAACTGAAAGTAGGAATTGGTACAGGAAATATAAAGGACTTGTTAGACAACAGAGTCTGTATTTCTCCTTTAAGGAGCTTGTTAAAAAAAAAGAAAAAAGCAGAGTAAATTAAAGATGACTTTTGCATAGTCACAAACAGAATATTTCTAAAACAGTCACTTCCAGGGCAAGTCATCTGAAATTCTGCTTGCTACGATTCCTGCTATTTCTGTACTGTTTTTCTGCCTCTCATTCCAAATTCTCATTTGATCCCACTATGAAGTGCTTGTGCTTTCAGCAGCACAATCACTTGCTGAAGAAGTGAATGCGATGCTATAGATTCAAATTAGGCTTTAATTGCAGGCCTTGCAGGGGGTGGGGGAGGAAGGAGCAAAGCCCCAAGTGCATGTCTTTTCGGATAGCATTCATATATTCTTCATTCTAGAACAGATTTGCTTGAAAAGTAAATTGGCATTGAAATCTGAGGGCCATATTATAGAATCATAGAAAATTAGGGTTAGAAGGGACCTCAGAAGGTCATCTAGTCCAACCTACTGCTCAAAGCAGGACCATGACCAACTAGACGGTTCCAAACAAGACTTTGTCTAACCAGGTCTTCAAAATCTCCAACGATGGAGATTGCACAACAGGGTAGCCTGTTCCAGTACCCTCCTAGGGAGAGGAGTTTTTTCCAATATCTAAACTAAACATGACTTGCTGCAATTTGAAACCTTAGGGCATGTGAACATAACACTTTAAAGCAGGTTAAATGCTTCCGAACCGCTTTAATGGTGTTGGTGTTTGCACAGGGTGGTGGCGTATTGCACCTTAATTTGCACCTTAAATAACTTTGGGGGTGCAGCAAATTAAAACATCTCTGAGGAGTTGTAGTTTGCTGTCCTACAGCTGTGGAGTGAAGCAGCAGGCTCCGTGCAGCTCAGGGGCTCTGCAGGCAGCCTGGCAGCAGCCCGGGAAGGCAGGCTCCACTGAAGCGGGGGTGGGGTGTGGAAAGCAGCAAGTCCAATCATTTTGGGGTTTTTTTTCTTTTTTTCCCTCCCTGGAGCCTGCCTGCCTGCATGAGCTGCACAGGGATCTGGTCTTTCCTTCTGTAGCTACAGTGCCCCCTGGACTGCCCAAGCCTCCCCTCCTCGCCACCACAGAGGCAGGTAAGACACAGGGGTACACAATATGGGGGTTTACTTTGTACTAAATCGAAGCAGTGTGTTTAAAAACCCACTGCTTCACTTTAGGGCAAAGTAAACCCCCGTTTCGTCTACACATGCCCTAGGTCATGTACATTAGAAGAGCTCTCTGAAAACCAGAATCAAAGCCTGAGGCATAACTACTAATTTCTGTGCCATGGGCAATGGCAGCACCAGGGGCCAGGCTGGCTATGGCGATGGCTAGATTAACAGTAGTGTCAGCTGCCATTTTAGCTATCCCTCGCTCTAAATGGGGACCCAAGGCTGGGATCCCAGTCACCAACCCTTGTTTTGCTACTTATCAAAGCTATGCCAGTGTGCATCAGGATTTGGCTCTTGTATTTCTAAAAGTTTCCATGCTGTGAAAGTTCCTGTTTAAAGTATCACTTATTGAGATTCACCTGACCCACTTTTACTGTAGAAATCTCCACTTCAAAGGCAACAGTCAAATTCTTGCGCCAGTTACATAGGCTTGGATTTGACTAAGACTGACCAGCTTCACATCAACATCTACCTACTTTAAAATCCAACGCTCACTAAAGCCTGCAGTGAATATATCATCATCACAAGAAAAATAACTTGAAAAGAAGCTAATTCCACCCACAGCATCACACTGTGCTCAGTTTGATGGTGTAAATCTGGAATTTTCTCCAGCTCCTCTGTAACTATGTGGCCTTTCTTCTATAAATAAGTGAAGTTAACAAGGATAAAATGTAGCTTAATGCAGCTTGATGTTTTGGTTATGTGCCCTATTGAGGTTTAATTTATGCTTGTCATTTTCCTGGTGGTACTTGCCCTGTGAGATACAGGATTAAAAGAAACTCAAATAAAATTAATAGCTGCATGTGGTGTTTATTAGACCCTCATTCCCAAGATGCTTTGCAAACCACTGGTTGAATCCCAAAGTTTCTGCTCACTTTGGTTCTCGGGTAAAACAGTCAGTGCAGGGAGTTTGCTTTAGTATGGACTGTGTTAAAATTGACTACTTCCAGATTTGGCCTCATAATATGTACAAGAATCATGTTACACCTAATAACGGCTTATCGCCTATGCCTTTAGAGGACACTTGCTAGCACGGAGCATGGAGAATGAGAAAAAATGTAGCCAGTAACATAGAGTCAAATACATTATATCACTAAGGTTTCCCCCCCTCTTACCACACCATGAAAATACAGGGTTAAAACTTTCAAGACTGCATCCCATGCACTTTAAAATACAAAGAAATTACTGCACTTTCTTCCAAAAGGGAACTGATCAAAGATTCCTGAATCTTCAGCCACTGACGCATTTTCTATTTGAAAATTCATTCTTGATAGTAAAAAGTGTTTTTACAAAAATCTCATTGAATTATTTTGACTACCAAAATTAGGATACCTTTTCAATTCTTCAAAAAACAACTTTTTTTTTTAAATTCAGAAGGACAAATTTTGAAGGAAAAAAATTCCACCATCTTATATTTGTTCTTGAGCAGTTTTTGAGCTGTTCAGAAGAAAGCAAGGCTACATTTATCCTGCCAAGGTTTAGCTCTTCTTTGAGCTATGTGTTCCCACACAGGAGCAGTACGTATGTTGTTAAGTCCTGTCCACATTTTAACATCTTCTGCCTCTTCTTTTATCTGCTGCGAAAACTCTGGTTTATAAGAGAATAATTGCGGTGATGCACCGCAGCACTTCGGACAGCTAGCTATTTTAACTGTATTAATTTCACCCCTCTATTGTGAGTGGAGTGCCTTCCAAGGGACTGTCTGTCATCACCAACCTCACATCAATTTTGCCCCTGTTATTCTATTTGTCTTTTAGTTGTACTTAAAAAGGTTAATCCACCGGTTAGATTTCAGGATCATGGCCAAACTACTTGGCTCCTGAAGAGAGTTCTGAGCTAATCAGGAAAAGGAGCCCGTTCAACATCTGGCTTCTATTAGCAAGTAGCTTTGTGTCTGAATGGTGAGCTCACAGAGCAGGGTACCTTGATCTGCTATTGCTTAATTTTGGATGGATTACTAAGGTCAGCATTAATGTCAGAGAGGGTTCTGACAAAAGTCTTGTACTAATGGTTTCCTGTTTGAAATTCCTGCACATTAACCTGTAGGCAGTATTTGCTGGTCACCATAGCTATAATGTTGTACTTGGGTGGCTGGCATCAGGATATTTGAAATACCAGCACTAACCACTGGGGTTTCAGTTGAGTGACTCGAATAAGGAACAAGAGTGAGAAGTCCTGGATTATTCTGTACTAGCCTCTACCATCTGTTTTTGTGCATCTTTGCATTGTGCCTTAGTGGAAGAGTAGCGCACATTTTTTGCTGTATTTAAAAGTCAGTTAACCCGTCTGCCTCAATTAACTCCAGCACATGGGGGAGGTATAACTAGAACTGACTCTATCTACTCTACCAAGATCTTGTAAATTTTTTTAGTTGCTGTACAATCTTGAAAGATGCCTACTGCAATACAGTGAAAGTAAAGTCATAAGAACCCCTTAAGCTTTGTTTTGCCTAATGTCCAATGAAAGATAATGCAGTAGTATGTGATCATTGCTGTAAAGCATTGCATCCCTCTTCATAATTAATAACCAGACACTGTAAGTGCATGAACTGCAGATAGAACTGAACCGATGGTTGTCAACAGTGACCTGTTTATTAGTTAACTTCCCTCCATGGGGAATCGCTATCCTGGTCTGTGCTCTTTCAGAATCATAGAAAATGTAACCCAGCCCTGGGTGTAAGTCTTGCTAAGATTTCTCTGCATCTGTTTGACACCTAGGTTTCTAGTTTTACTGTTTCTTTAGTTCAGAAGCAGACTTTTTTCCATTAAGGAGAAACCATAGCTCAGGCTCCACATCAAAAACTCTCCCTGGAGAGCAGCACTGTATGATTATTTTGAGGCCAGCCTCTTTGCAGGCAAATCAGTGTTGCTCAGGCTTTATCAGACAGCCAAAGTGAAGCTTGGTGTTGACTAGCAGAGAAACTTAAACTATAAGAAAACATTTTGCTTAGAGCATTTTAAAGCATTTTCTACTGGTTTACAGAGATTTTTCTAGCCTGGATTTTATTCTAATTAACTTCCTTTCTAACTTGACCTAGTTTGCAGGTGTGGCTCACCAATATTAACTCTATAATACCTACAGAGTTTAACTCTGAAGGGAGTTTTCCTTCTATGTAAGACAAATTTAAAGTAATTTGGAAATAGGCCAGACCCCTCTCTCTCTTTTCCTACTCTAGCTTCACTGATTTTAGAAGAATTATTCATGAATTGCACTGGAACAAATGAGCTGAAAGCCAGCCCCATAGTTTTGGAATATATCTGCCAATCATATAAAAGACTTCTTTGGCTATACTTTTTTATCCATGGACTTGAAAACACTTTATCTGTTTTTCATTTGTACTTTATATGTGACTGAATAGTTTTACAGTGACTATCAAGGACCGCATGATTAGCTATCATAAGTCATCCTAGCTCCATGGAAGTCCTGGGAGCTGGGCTGGTTTATAGCCACGGATAATTTATTCCCCAAGTTGCAGTACAGGTTTTCCTAATTTACTTTGGTAACAGTGTATGGAACCAGGTCTTTTAGAAATAGGCAATATCAGAAAAATCTTGCATGCAAATGAACATAATCTAATATTCCTCCTGAATAACCAGATGCATAAGCTGAATGTGTCAGCAGTGTGCCCTTGTTGTCAGGAAGGATAACAGCATACTGGGCTGAACTAGTAGAACTGTTGCCACCAGATAAGGGAAGCAATTATTGCTATCTATTCTGCAATGATGAGGCCACATCTGGAGTACTGTGTTCAGTTTTAGGCCTCCCCACTAAAAAAAAGGATGTGGACAAATTGGAGAGAGTCCAGTGAAGAGCAATGAAAATGGCTTGTGGGCTAGAGTACATGACTTAGGAGGAGATCTGTGTAATCAGTATGCCTGGATCCTATAAGCCAGTTAATTAAGAATCGTGGAGTCCAGTGGCGAGAGAGTTCACCACGCAAGACTCAACAATTCAGGGAGAAGCACCAAATGCAGAGCCTCACAACAGAGCAGTCAGAGGCTGTAGTGAGTGGAGCGCGAAAAAGAAGAGAAGAAAGACTAGAGCAGAACATCTAAAACTGAAGAGAGAGACCTATCTCAAGGAAAAGGACACTCGCCAGATGTGGGGCAAGTAACCAAACCAAGACGGGGAGGAGTCGAGATGCAGTGACTCCTGCGCAACATCGACAGAACATTACAGCTCGTCGCCTGAGAGGAAAGGCAGAGAGTGTAGGGGTGGACCAACTCTCACGGTACCATCCATCCCCCAGAGATTATCAAACATCATGACATAGCAGGTGAGAGGCAGGGAAGATGAGGCAGTGGTCCCGGTGATCATGACCTGACAAAAGGAGGCGAGGAGATGCATGTGCCCACACATTCCAGCCCTGTTTTTCTATGATTTGCTCAGGGTCACTCAGCTTGTGCAGTCCCTCATGCAAAATAAGATAAATGATTCACAAGGAGAGTTTAGTAATCTCTATTTGGAGGATACAACGGGGCAACTGGGTGTAAGATGTAGCTTTCTATGTGGGGCCATAAATATGTGGGGTTCAGCAGTTCTGTGATGGTTTAGTATGGGTGCTTATCACTATAGAGCCATGGTGTGTCTTTCAAAGTGTGTTTTTAATGAATGCAAGGTGGATACTGGGAAAGTAGATGCCCCAAAAGCACAGAAACAAGTATGGTTATATTTGTCACATGTCTTTGGCTAGCATTGTCATGTATAAGGAATGATTGTAACCGTCTGTATGGATGAAGTCTGATTCAGTGCCTTGTACACGGCTTGCCACTTTTATCCCTGCCATCACTGCTTATGCAAGCTTAAAGACTATTGGGCAAAATTGTGAATGGCTCCCAAAAGAAAATCTCTCATTTAAAAAAAGAAATAAGTGATTTCTTAAGTGTTTTAATATTGCAAAGTTATAACAACTGTCACACAAACCAAGTGTTCTGTAAGGTTAAAGAAATGAAGCATTAAAGAAGTTACTAATCCTACACTGCCCACATAATAAACAGAGATATGAGTACTCTTATCAAGGAGAAAAGTTCATATTTCATCACAGTGTGCATTAAACAAAGGAGAGGGAGAAAGGACAGGTCACCAGATTATTAAATTAAGAGAGTGAACGGCTCGGCCAAAGTAACTTATTATTTAGTTAGTTATTTAGCTATTTAACAGTGCTGTGTATCCAGTGCTCCAGGCACTTTTGCCCCTTATTAAAAAGAGTGACATAACACAGCTGCCTTCTCCTCACCACAAAACCTTCTCACCCTCAGATCCCATTTCAGACACGTTTCTGTGCAAGATAAGCGCGAGATAAGCACATGTTAAATGTTTTGCTGGATATTGGCTAAAATAGGTACAGGTGTTTTTGTTGTCTCTGTACAGGGATGAACTTCACCTGCAGTAAAGACATTTTTTAACAATGATTTCACTTTAAGGGCTTCCAACTGCTTTTGGAGTTGTGTTTTGTCTCTCCTAACTCTGATATATATATTTTTTTTTTAATTCCTTCCCACCAAGGAATAATGTCCAGTATTCAGGTGGATGTATAATAGGTCCTGGCTTGTGAGTACTTGGTATCCTGAAAAATCTGATTCTTATGCGTAATCAAGAACTGAATAGCTAAATTTGACAAAGTGAAAGCTAAATGGAGGCAAAGACAAGTGGAACTTTTGTCCAGCTGGGAACCCAGAAATGTCTTTAAAGCTCCATTCAATGACTGGACAGGGAGGGAAAGTGAAAAAGAAATTGTCTGGTGCACATTGGAAATTACTCATCAAATTAAAAAAAAAAAACTTTATTACCATAAATAAATAAATAAACGAACCTGATTGGTGATAAGTAAAGGGGAAATATAAGATTTGTACACAGAAGATAGAATCTTAGCCAAATGCCATTAAGTGGAAACAGAGCAGAAACATTTCAACAGCATCTTGTACATATAAACTCCCAACTAACCCGATTTGGGCAGCAATGTAACTGTCTCCTACTGGTTGTGGGGCTGCCGCCAGACATACAGCACTGTGTATTTTTCTTTGTGGTATTGGGAGTGAAAGGTTAGACAGCAGCACAGCTTATAAAAAGCAGACTTTGCTTCAGATATTTCTTTTAACCTTCATATAATAATCCTAGGCCTAGATCAGAATTCCAGGAATGGGACAAAAAGAAAATATGAGGATTATTTGCCTTTTAGCTTTGTAATGTCAGGTTATTATTTCTGCTTTAATTAGGAGTCTTTCTTGCCATGTAACAAAAACATTTTAGTTTCGATATGGTGGTGTAGCAGTAGCGCCTGTCTTATCAAGGCAGGTGATCTATGTGTTATAACAAAATAGCCTAGATTATTCAGACGTGACATAATGCTGTACGTATCATGTCCATACTGCTATCTATAACCAAGGAGAAATCTTGTGACTTTTGTTGCTATGCCATCAACACCAGCAGTTCCCAACCTGGGGTATATATGTACCCCTGGCGGGGTATGCAAGACCTCTCCCATGTACATCTCCCCCAGAGATATCATGTAATGACAGATTTAATTTTCGATGTAATAATAATCGGCATTACGGGGTTAAAATATAAAATGTATGCTGGTAGGAGCACACAAGCAGCTGGTAAATCTGGAAGGGGGTCCGCAATAAGATTAATATTTGGGAACCTCTGGTCTACATAATTTTGCCATAGAGAGGTGCAGTATTTAGATTTCACATGTACTGGAGCAAACAATGTCATGGTTAGATTAAGGATCGTAATTACATTTTGAAATCATTTGCGCACTGCAGGTTTTAAAATGGAGCTTTTGGTTTGTTGTACATTTTACTCCCAGAAGGAGACATTTTCCTCTCTCCTCCTTCTCTTTCTCCTGTCTCATGCTTCATCACTAGAAAAGAAAGAGGAGAGACGGAAAACCAAAAGCCCCCTGAAATTTTTGTTTTCTAGTTTCACGCCAAAAATCAAAAATGGAGGGGGAGAATGAAATCGGTTAACTCCTCTGACTTTTCTTAAAACACTGTTTTAGTTATTTATTCATTCGAATATTCTTGATCGTCTGTAGTAAAAAGCACAGCTGACTAGAGATGTTCCCATTTGCTTTGTCTGTGATAACAGGTGATAACTTTAGTCGTTGTTACATATCCTAATATTCCTCTAGGATATACAGAAGTCTTGATCCCTCTGACCAATGACTTCAACAGGACTCCCCAGTCACTTCCCTTCCGGCTTTTGACCCAGTTCCTAGTACTGAGATTCCCTTTCCCCAGGTAGTCAATGTGCTTTCTCCAGGCATCTGAAAATAGATTCCTCCCTGTCCTTTTCATCCTGCCATTCCTCGACTTTCAGTAGGTTTGAATATACTGCATTAGGCTCTGATAAACATCTGAAGAGATTTAACTTAAATCTTGGTGTTCTGCATGGTCTGGAGGGTGGCGAAAAAATGCACCTTACCTCGAAACACGGGGACTAGACATGAGCTGCTTCAGTGCAAGCTCCCTGAATGTGAACTGTGGCATTGATGTGAGCTCCCTGGAGGCTGATGGGTAATTAGCCATGTTAGCCTGAAGTTGGGCAGAAAGCAGGGTAGATTTTCACCTTGTAGGACAGAAGTGGGCAATTCTTTTGGCTGGCTGGGCCACTTAATGAGTTGTGGTGGTTGGTACTGGATTCACAACCCAGCCTCGATAGCTTGCTCTGGGAGAGCACAACCTTCAGACTGCCCACAACTCACCCAGGTGATAATAGACAAATTTTACTGAACCACAGTGATAGGAAGTAAAAGCAATGCAGGCAAACCGAGCAAGATGATTACAACAGACATTACCCAAATTCCCCAGTGTCCAGAATATACACAAAGTACGCGACCCAGCCAGCCGGGACATAAATGCCACCTTGAGTATGCCAACGCCACCTTTGCTTGAACGTGTGACATCAGCAACCTTGGAGGTCGGGGGCCGATGCCAGCTGCCCATTTGCTGTTTTGAAAACTCCTCCCTTTGTATTCTTTCTTCTCCATTGACTCTTGGGGCATCATTAATTGGTCTTCCTGTGGTCATCATACTGTCCACATTCTGTCAGCCAAAATCCCATTTTCATAAACGTATCACATGGACGCATCCTAATTTGGGCTTTAACAGTGTTTTCCTAATTTTGTCTGTTCCCCCAAAACTGGAAAGCCCAAGGCCTTTTGCAAGTGGGCACTGGAGCCAGACTTTCTCTATTATGAAAAGAAAGTTTAGATACTTTCAAATTCCCAGAACATGTATATTCATTCAGGGTGTCCACAAACACCCTGTCTTGCATGAAGGCTATGAAACTGTGTGATAAAACAGGGTTTTAGAAATCAATTAACCCTTGCTGTTGCCCTGGACCGTCGTTCTAATACAATATCTACTTTACCTACAAGCCAATTCCTAAATACAAACCTCTACATATCATTTTCTAGCTATCAGTGGTGAGCTGTCGAGGGCTGCACACACACGCACAACTTTTCAAAATATATCATTATTAAAATAAAATTTTAGATTAAAACCAAATTGTATATTAAAAATCAGCCACCTGCTATAACATATTTTAAATAAAATTTAAAAATACGTTTTGTCCTGATGTTATGTTTTATTGAGTAGTGTACATAGAGATGATTATATAGCAGCTCAAAATCAAGTCCTATTCCTGTATATTGTGGGGGAGGTTGGATATGCACGTGTGTGGGGGGGGGCTCCCTGTGTGCTAGGTCTGCCTGTGAGGTTCGTCATCCTGTTCCCCATCCAGCCCATGGCTGCCCCCATGGCACTCTGCACTGGGCTGAGCCCTGCCCGCTCCCATTGGGGGCAGCCTGCATTGTGCTCCCACCCATGCCAGCCATACCAGCCCCAGTGCACATAGTTTCCCAGCAGGGTTGCCTTCCTATGGTGACTGCACCAGGTGGGCAGAGTGGGTGGAAGGCATCTGGGAGCTGGAGCTGGAACCCCACGCACTGGGGCAGGAACCACCCAGCTGCAGCTTCCCTCCTGCCTGGCTGGGCACGTGGTGCCTGAAAAGTGTCCCCACAGCTGCTGTCGCTTCCCTGAACTACCTTTTGCCTGGAGTAACATAGTAGGGGCATAAGGAGGAGAAGCAGCCACTAAAGGTTGGGGAAGCTGAGTAATATCCAGGTACTGGGGAAGCTGTGCATGCTGGTCATGGCCAAGGCTGGAGCCAAGGCTTGGATTGTGCCATCAGCTGGTTCAGGGTGAATGTGGGTAGCAGCACAATGTGGGTCGCTTCAGGCAGAGCTGGGCAGTGTTCACCCCAGGTGGCACACTACAGGGGCAGCTGTGGGCTGGATACAGTCAATTAGCAAGCTGGATTTGGCCTTTGGGCCATATTTTGCCTACGTCCGTGAGACTAACTAAAGCTTTCATAAGCAGCAAATTGTTTCATCAGATGCTACCTGCCAGAACTCCCACTGAAGTGGTACCTGGGGCTGTTGCCTTGCTTGCCCCTCCCAAGTCCCCCCCCCAAAAACCAGTTTCTGCGTTCATGAGAGACAGATTAGCAAAGAACTTTGGGGTGAGAAGAGGGAAATCCCTGAAGGCCAGGAGACAAATAGACAGGGTCCAAGGGCAAAATCAGAGGTATTTGGAATATCCTAATAACCTATCTAAGCTTTAGATGAGAAAAATATGTGTGTAGACTGTTGTGCCAAACTCCTGCCTTACATTACACTGTGTTCCCCCTGCTAAGACTACATATTTTCCTTTGGGCCGTCTTGGGTTGATCCAAGTTCCTGACAGGGGGCATGTGTAGATGAAACAGGGGCCCTACATTGAAGCAGTGGGTTTTAAAAAACACCACTTTAATTTAAGGCTTATTAAGCCCCCATGTCATGCACACACCCTGCTGACTTACCTGCCTCTCTGATGGGGAGGGGAGGGGAGGGTGAGCTGCTGGTGGGCAGAGTGGTTCCTGGGCTGCTGTAGGGGGGCACGTGCTTCCCTTTGTGGCAGTGGTGGCCCCCCCCCACCTCCCAGGTGGCACCTGCCTGCAGTCACCCAGCTCAGGTGGTCCCAGGGGGCATCGCAGCCATGGAGAGAAGCATTAGGCCCCCGTGCAGCTCAAGCAGGCAGGGAGGCTCCGGGGCAAAAAAAGAAAAATAAATCGGGCCTGCCGCTCTTCTTGGGCAGAGCCTGCTTTCCCGGGCTGCTGTCAGGCCGCCTGCAGGGCTTCCTGCAGAGCCCCTGTGCTGCACAGAGCCTGGTGCTTCGCTCCTCAAAGGAGTTTTGGTTTGCTGCGCTCCAAGTCATTTAAGGCTCATTATGCCACCTAATTTCCTACAGCAGCTGGAATTAATATTCAATACGCTGCCAAGGCATGCAAACGCCAACACCATTAAAGTGGTGCAAGAGCCTTTAGACCACTTTAAAGTGTCGTGCACACATGCCTGTCATTTTGTCTACACATGGCCAGGAAGACTTGAAGGGCTTGGTCCCAGTTAAGCCCATGGAAGAAACTTTCTTTTTTATTCATAGTGTTCCACCGTCGCTCCCTCTCACATTCTTCTTTGTGGCAAATGGAATTTATGCCCTGTTTATTCTGCCTGGTTGATTTATAAGTAGATTGCACACAGAAGTGCAAAGCTTTTAGTCTGAGTGGAAAAACAAAAGAGCTCAAACACACTGGAAATACCATATATGGTAATTGCAGAGGACTCTTAAGGCATCTTGAATGTCTCTTTCCTTTTCAGTGTTATATCAAGGAAGACAGACTGCTGTTCATTATTAATGTGACATTTTGAAGCAGGAGGCACTTGAAGCAATGTGATGTTATCCCAGGGTCTGTCCCCCACTGAGCCACACTCTCCCTATCGCTGCACCACTATTAACAATGCATACTGCAGTTCAGACCAAACAGAGCAATACAGAAAAAGTTGATGAAAGTGACAGAAACAGGGTCTGAATTATTTAACTAAGGAAAACATTTTTCATTTGGAGAAAAAAACGTTTTGGAGCTGTGGATGTAACACTTTAAGAGAGATCTCAGAATTTCTCCCCCTAAATCTTCATATCAGTAATCACATTGCGGGGGTGGGGGGTAGTTAAAAGGAAAATAGCTTTCAATTTATCCCCAGGAGGAGATTTCATTATAAAGTAATGAAATAATCTTACTCCTGAGTGATTTCTAGGCCAGTATTATTCTTTGTGAAAATGTAGTCTATCCTGTGCCTAAGCTTAATATAGTTTGAGACTAGTAGATTTGTCCTAAAGTGGGTTGCTCTCTCTGCATCATCAGCTGTGCAAACTTCTTAATCAGGGGTTGACGATTATTTGGGCCTGAAGGCCACATAAGGTCTTTTGGTGAGCTGTCATGGGCTGGGTTCAGCACTCCCCGTCCTCCTTCCACAACAACTCACCAAACCTCACCCAGCTCAGGATGTGCAGCCCGCAGGCAGGAGAAGGAGAGGAGGTAGACTAGTAGTGACTCCGCGTCCCGCCACATACTTGGAAGCAGCAGCCAGGACTGGGCCATGGGAGGCGGGTGGCACTGGGGCACTCCTGTCACATGCCAGCCCACAGCTCACCCTGGGATGCCGGCATGGCAATGACAGCCCCCAGCCCTGCTGGCTCAGCGTGGGATGTAGCAGCGTGGAGTGTCACGAGTGAAGTGACAGTGGTGGGAGCCCTGATAAACGCGCTGTGTCCACAGCCAGCCCTAGATGGAGCTCCCTATCCAGCTGCATGGCCTGCTTACATGGCTTCTGGACAGTCTCTATAGAGAATGGCCCCTGGTCCTGGCGCTGGACGTGGCTCCCTCACCAGGGTTGTAACTGCTGCTGCTGCCCCCATGCCACCCCACTGTGCTCTGCACCACTATACCCCCATGCTGAGCCAGCAGGGCTGAGGGTTCAGACCAGGGGTGCCAGACCCAGCTCATGGGTCAAGTTTTCCCACCTCTGTTTTAAATAATAACATATTGCCTGTTTTTCTTAACTTTATTCATGCTTAGCAGTCTGTTTCCCAAGTGCATTTTTCAAACAGTGGCAGCCAAAGGACAGCATGGGTGAAGGTGTTAGGAAAAATTAGAGAGATGCTGGCTGAGATTTTTCAGAGCAGTCCAGAGGACCTACGTATCTATTTTGCCATTAATTTAAATGGTAGATATATCTGGATCAGTTTTGCTAACCCCAAACATTCACAAATTAGCCCTTCCCCCCTTGAGTCAATCCCCTCCAAGAAATCATGACAGCTATTCTTCTCTTTCCCTTTTCTTTCCACTTGCCATTTTACTCCTGGCTCATTTGCCCCTCCTTATGATGTTTCCATTTCTATAATGAATTGTATTATTTGTACTAGAGCAGCCCTCCTCAAGATTAGGCACTGATTGTGATATGAGCTGTAAAATAATGGATGGCCCTTGCTTCAAAGAGATTACAACTCAGGGAGCCAAAACAGACAGCGGGTGTGAGAGAGGAAGTACTGTTATACCTGTTTTATAGATGAGGAGCTGCTGGAGAGGGAAGTTAAGCAACTTACCCAGTCTTGTAAAAAATGACCTTGGCAGTGTCAAGAAAGTAATCCAGATTTCCTGAATCTCTGTCGAGTTCCTTACCAGAAAACCATGCTTCTGCCTTTCCCTTAATGATTTCCCCACCTGATGTCTTTGAATTGAATGGGACCCTTATTAGGAACACCTCAAGAACAAGATGTTTTTGTGGCGTCTCAGTGAAAATGCCAAAAGAAGGATAAACATCGCCCACCCCACAATATACAAGACTAGCAGCACCAATTTATGTTGTTCCTATTAGGCCCACTTGAAACAAACAACTCACAATTCAGAGAAAACAAGGCTTTCGTGTCCTCTGCCAGACACACTTGTGTGATTCTCATGCTTAGTAGTTTGTTTCTTTTTAAAGAAATTTTTCATGTTCCAAGCCAAATCAAGTCTACATCTATGAGAGCTGCAAGTGGCCCTACAACCAGCCAACATCTTCCTCCCCCAACCAGGGGCTTCAGCTACTTCCAAAGTCTTTTGGCCGGCATCCTACATGCAGGCCCAAGCCCGGAGGCTTGAGGTTCGGGTGCCCCCAGTTTTGCCTGCCCTCAGCCGTATGGCTGCAGCAGTAGTGAAAATGTGGACTTGTCATTTATTTACAGAGCATCATTCAAGGTGTGAAAGGCTAACCATCCGTCCCTTCTTCCCCGGCCTTTTATTTCAGGGAAAGCAGATTTGAAAGCATGTTTCTCTTTGTAGCAAGCTATGTAAGTGTCCATAAGCCAAAGAATGAGATTTGAATATGCAGCTGTTTCTAATGTGAACCTCAGTTTTGTCCCAAGCTGTCATGCAGAGGTTTTGAAACTGCAGCCTATGTTTAGCTCACGAACAAGCGAAAGCCTACATTGCTAAGTCTCTTAGGAAAATTATAACAGAGTAAATAACCAGAATTTATGCTGGACAGGATTTATGTCCCCTTGGCATCAGAAAACAACTCAGGTGTTCAAAAGCAGTCTCCTTTCTTGTCCTCGCAGCTGACGTTTACAGTAGTTAGTTCTGTAAAAGAACCTGTATTCACTGAGTTTATTATCCCCATGTACCTTTAACGTCTTTGAAATGTTGCTTTTGTTTAAAGGTCCCTCCCTGATTTGGAGGCATCCTGGCCAAAATGAAAATAAAATAACTACAGCTTCCCAACCTGCTATGCTAATTCAACCTGATGTTCAGAGGAATTGGTCAAATTTAGTGCTAAACCGGTTAGACTGAGTTGCATTCTGGCAGACTGGTGAATGTGTGTGTGTTTTTAATTAATCCCTAGACTAAGTTGAGCGAAAGGATAAAGCATTTTTCAGCAGAATTACTTGTAGTCCCCTCTGCCACAGTGCTGGCTGCATAGATTTAGCAATTCTTATTCATGTAATCGAGAAATACCATTGGAAGAGGTCCATCCCTTGTGTAGTCGTTGGCTAACTTTGCTCAGGCTTATCTGTGCCTGGTGTGTGGCTGAAGCACTTGAACTGACAGCCCTTAGATTTAAATCTTTTTGGGGGATGCTAGCAGGACATACTGACTTTGTGGGGGCCCTTTTGATCCAGGATTTCATTTTCCTTACATAAACCTCACTGCAACAAAGCATTTGACTTTAATAACATTAGTAGTTGCATCTCTACCCATCAAAGTGCAGGAGTGCATGCTTAGTTTTCATTCGATTTCTCAAGGGGATCTAGGCACATATGAAGTGTTTCAGTGAATCCAAGTTCTACATCTACAGTTTCTGTGCTATTTGGGATTCCCCGAATGCAAACAGCATGTGCTTAGTTCTCCAGGTTTTTCCACAATTTTATTTCAAGAAAACTTTGGTTGCTTTTTGGTTTTCTGAATTCTTGATCTGTTTTATAGGCAAATGACTCATGCTGAAAAGCAACTTTTCAGCTTTTTTGAATTAGCTGACCACAGAGGTCATTTTTCATTTATAATTTAATTTTTTCCAGGTGCTGCCACAAACGAGGATTGCAAAGATATGTGTTTGACATATTCTTTAATATGGCATGTGTTTCTTTTAATTAAAGATGCTTTTCCCAGAGTTTTTGATCCTGGAAGTCAAAGCAGGTCAGATCTGCAATCCTATAAGGCTGGTGAGAGGAACTAAATGCTTACACATTGAAAGATCTTTGATGTACACATCCCCAGGGTGCTTCTTTACAGTACAAGTTAACATCACTTATAATCACACCCAGAGTGTTTCCGGGTTTATTTGATAAATTAATGCACTCTTCATTTTTGTGGCCACCGGATTTTTCTGGGTTCCTTTTTGCTATAGAGCAGATGTACAGAATGAGGGCCAATGGCCAGGCCATCTTTCCAGACTGTGTGTTCAGAAAAGAGACTTTGATTATTGGTTTCCCAGACGTTAAATGAAATCACATAAAAGATAGAAGTGCAAGCCAGCTGTTTCTTAAGTCAAGACAAACTAGTACCATAGTAGTGACTTTTGTGATACTTCAATATGGAATACTACCACCTCTGCTCAGGAAACAGAATTCATGTAAATGGTGGAAATATACATACAGGCTAGGAGCAGGCATTGCCTTTGTCCATGGAGAAGTTGTACCTGTGTTTGTCCCAGAACAGAAATGTCCAAGAGTTGACATGTACACAGAAAACCCTTCTAATCAGGGTTTAGTGAACAGCTGAAAGTACTGCCCCTTTTCTGATTCAATGGTGCAATCCCAGGATAAGTGTTCAGAGGTGCTTTGGAATGTCCCAGGATAAACTGTTAGTTCTTAGCCCATGAACCTTTTTAGGATTTATCCTGGGACAACAGGCATGGACATCTGAACTATTTCAGTTTCTCCCAGAAGAAAATGGTTTGTCCCAGGATGAATGCAACATCTGTTGTAGCCTAAGAATATGTCTGGTAGTGCCACTAATTTCTGCTCCAAACAAGAAACTGGCAACAAGTTTTCAAACTCTGCTTCCGTACAGCATGGGGGCGCAGACTCCTCCACTCCCTAGTGTTTTCTAGCTGTACAAACAATCAGGGAAAAAATCCTCAATCTTCATTTTGTTCAGGTCCAGGTTGTCAAACCCTTACTCACATCAATCAATGTTTGCCATAGCAACTAAGGTGCAAATTAGCAACAAATAGACCACATGTACCTCTCACTAATCTTTGGGTGGAAAATTCATTCTTCTAGCTAACATAGATTTCATAGATATTAGGGCTGAAAGGGACCTCAGGAAATCATCAAGTCTGGCCCTCTTCCCCAAGGGCAGGAAGTCAGCTACATCTGCGGTTATACCTCTGAACAATTTGTTTCATGCACCTGTTTTAGAGTGGCCATGCACCCTCCCTACTTCATGAGGGAATCTGCATTTTCTGCAAAGGTAGACTGTGGGTGCATGCGATCCCTGTTGGCACTGGTGTTCATTTATGCAGTCTAGTATACCATGGAGACTAGCAGCTGAGGTTCTGGCATGGCTTAGGTATAAGATGCTGTGTGATTTCCAGGTGGTTCCCCTCTCCATATTCAGTTATGCAGGGGTGGCGATAATGATCATGATGTTCCATAGTTGCTTGAGCATATATTAATAACCTTCTACAGAAGCAGGACATTGGTTGCCATGTTCTTCCTGTTTTACTTGTGGCAGGTTAGGGTGTTATGTCTTGTGTCATGTCAGGGTTAACAGTAGTTTTTGCCAATAGGTTAGACAATGGATTTGTATAGGATAATTTGCATAAGGGTGATCCTGTCTCAGGCAGGAGGTTGGACTTGATGACCTCTGCAGGTCCTTCCAGCTCTACATCAGTACAGTTCTATGAAATGTGCAGGATAGAACTGATGAAAGAGCTGGTGAGAGAAATCACATGCATAGTCTGCGTTCAAGGACCTAGACTGTTTTATTACTTGGTAGGATTTACAGTACAAGAGAAAGCTGGAGTCTGTCTGCCCTTTAGCCCAGGGGTGAAGAGATTTAACTTAAATTTTGGTGTTCTGCATGGTCTGGAGGGTGGGGAAAAAAATGCATCTTACCTTGAAACACAGGGACTAGACACGAACTGCTTCAGTGCGTGATGAAGCACTGCATGCTTCATCACGCACCCTCATGCTGCATCTGGCCCACCAGCTGATTGGATCTGACCTGCAGGCACCCACCAATTAATTGTATCTGACCCTGTTGGTCGCTTCCCCTGCTGTGCTCTGCATGGGGCCAAGTCCCACCCGCTCCTGCCTAGAGCAGTGACTGCTGTGCTCCAAGCCTGCCTTGCTGGCACAGTTTCTGGGCAGGGCGCCTGTAGCTGCCCAGAGAACTGCTGAGCTTCTCCATTCTCCAGCAACTCCTCCTCCTGTCCCTACTGCAGTGCTTGGGGCATCAGGTAGGGAGGGGAAGCTGCAGCACTGAGGGGAGCAGGGTGGGCTCTGCCTGAGCTCACTTTGGTCCTGCTCACACATGGCCGGGCATGGGAACATATGGATGGAAGCAGGCATGAAGGAACTTGGCTGCTCACAAAGCCCCACTGGGCAGGCATGAGACAGGCAGGTGGGGTGGGAGCATCAGCAGGAGCCAATGCAGCCCCATCAGGCAGGAACGGGGCAGGCAGGTGGGACAGGACCAGCAGCAGGAACCAGCATACACTTGGTGCATCCCTGCCAGATAGGCACGCAGGATGGGAGCGGCAGCAGGAGCCAGTGCAGGCTCTGCTGCAGGTGTGGGACAGAGACCAAGAAAGCTGGTGGTGCCAGGCTCAGCTCCCTGCCCCCACTGCCCTCCCCTCTCCTAGGAGCTTCTCTTGCTGCCTGATGGTGGGAGCTGCTTTCCCACCTGTGCAGAGCACTGTGAGCCAGGCAGACAGCACTGAACTCCCTCCCACTCCCCTCTGCCTGCACTGGGGGTGGGCTCAGCCATGTCACAAGTAGCAGGTGGGGGGAAGCCACCCATACCTCCTTCCCCCCACCAGACCCACACACACCCCCAGCACTGTCTCATACATCCCACCATACCGCTACATGCCACCCACACCCCCTATAAATCCCACAAATCCTCACAAACGCTCACACCATCACCATACCTGCATACACCTACACCTCCCCATACATGCATCTACACTCGCTCATACACCCTACCCCTCCATACTGAAAAACACATCCAAGTCCCATACATCCCACACCCCCACACACATCCACATATACACCTTACACCCCCCCACACCGCACATACTCAAATCTTGCACACCCCACACATCAACTACATCCACAACCTTCACACACATCCCACATTCACACCCCACACACCCCCAACCACATACTCCCCCAACCACACACAACCCCTCCACACACAATATACAAGCAACCCTCTCCCCCCAGGAGTACTTCCAGTGGCAAAGGTTAGGACTTCCAGTCACAAGATGGTGACCAGGGGGCAGGTCACCTGTCAGGGGGTGGGCAGTCCTCAACACCTCACCAAAACTTGTTAAGCAGCCCTTCTGCTAGAATAATTGCCCACCTCTGTTTTAGCCCCCACTGTATTATCTTCTGCCATATCTGGTTCCCCTGCCCCACTAACTTTTTCCTCCTTCCTCTCCCATTTCAGCACACACAACAACTGCATCCACACATTCTCCTCTGCAGCTAATCCCTCTATCACTCGGTACAGCTCATGCAGCTAGTTCACATAACTCCCCGGGCCTCCTGTCAGCATTGTGGAAGCAGAAGTGAGGTTGTGTTTGTGTGTACCTTTACTCTGTAGATTCTGGTTTTCAGCTTGCTGAACTAGACATTTTGGAAGGGCTGAAGACATCACCAGGAAACCTGAGCTGAGTAATCATGAAAATTTTTGTCACTGAAGGAGATAACAATTGGGCATGTAATAGGAGGCCAGTTACTTCCAAGTGATAAGCTTGTACCTTGTGCCACTTTTAGTTGCCCCACAGAACACCTGTGTCATGTGCCCTCTGGCATGTAGCAATTTACCCCGGAGACAGTAGGGGTGGCTGGGGCCAGCACTGGGTTGGCCCCAACAGCATTACCTGGGGTTGTGAGGGCCTTCTGGGGCTGCTGCACTGGCAATTCTGCCATGCAGAGCCTGGCTGGCAGCCGCAGTGCAGCTTCGGGTGGCCCAGTTCCACTTCTGAGTGGCACACGCTGCCCGTGTGTGCGCCACTCCACGTTTTTTTTCCTCTGGAGTTTGTTTGCCCCCTGGATATCCAGGAATCAAAAAGCCATCCATACTGCTCCCTTGCAGTGCAGAAAAAAAGGCTACGCTCATCTGAACATGGCCAAGGTGGCTCCTTTTTTGTCACGTGCCTTTTGCTGCTGCCTATATCTTACTTCACAGAAGGTGCAAGGAAAGGAGCCCATGCCCCCAAAGAGGTCAAGGCCCATAGGTTATAGCTTCTACATGAGGGGAAACCAGATGAAGGACTTGTATCCCGGGTAATTATAGGTCATCCAGAAGGAAAATTAAAATCAGCCATAATAAAGTTTGTGGATGGAACTGCTGAGGCTGGGAATTAACACTGAAATTGCTATTAATAAAGAATTGAAGGAGGATAATATGATTAAAGCTCATTGACATGGGTTATTAAAACTGATCCTGTAGAAGTAAATTGTCTTTTTCTGATGAGATTACAACCATTAGCAGTGCATTAACAAGTCACTAAATATGATAAGACCCAAAATATAATTGTAGATGGCAAAATCATCACTGAGTGGTTCTGTTTCTGGTTGGTATCGCATAGAGACTGGTATCATGGCCATATATCATTTAACATTTTTGTCAGTGATCTGTGGGAAGGAAAACTTAAAATCATCAACAGTAAAGTTTGAACATAACACAAAAATTGGAGGCAAGGTAAATAATGAAAAGGAAATGTCATTGGTAGGATTTGTGTTGCTTTGCAGTCTGGATGCAACCAAACAGTGTGCTTTAACATGGCCAAATATCAAGTCATCCATTTCAGAGCAAAGAAGGTAGGCTGTGCTCACAGGAAAGGGAAGTGCCAACTCTATAAGAAACTTAAGTCCAGGTGATTAATCAGCTGAATATAAATTCCCAGTGTACTTTAAGAAACAGTGGGGCTAATGAGATCCCTGGATGTATAAACAGTGGAATATTTAGTAGGAATAGGCAGATTAAGTTACTTCTCTATCTGGCAACAGTGTGACTGCTGCTGGAACACTGTGTTGCATTCTGGTGTCCATAATTCAAGAAGAGTCAGCATTAATTGGAGAAGGTTCAGAGCAGAGCCCTGAGACTCAGTCAGGATTGGAAAATATGCCTTAAAGTAAAATAATCTAGGCACTCAAGCTATTTAGCTCATCAGAGAGAAAGTTAAGGTGTGGATTGGCCATAGTCTAAATGCCTACATTGAAAACAAAACTTTAGTAATGGGCAGTAGGAATTATAACTAGACCCAATGTCTGGAGGTAGGCATTCAGAAGGAAGGTGCAATGTTTAGGGAAATTAAACAACCGACATTTTTGGAGGAGAGGGGGTCTCTGTCATTAGCAAATGTTCAGCCAAGTGTTGTTTCTTTTGCAAAGGATATGTTAGTTTAAACCAGTATTATTTCAGGGAAGTTTTATGACCAGTTTTACATGGGATGTTACTAGATTGTTTTCCTTTTGCTAAAGCAAAGTTTATATTTAGGTGAGCTATACTGAACTGTATGCTCAAATGCTGAGCCTGCTTCCCAGAAACAACTACACAGGGCATTGACAGATGTGCAGCTTCCCGCTGTAACTCGGCGTTTACAGTAAGTGGAAGTACCAACTATATTGTTGCCCTGTGGGGTCAGGCCAACTCTTAGGATCTCAGTATTGCACTGAAGAAGGTGTGACACAATTGTATATAAACAAACACACAAATCAATTAGGTACATACACACACACACATACTACCAACTCAGGCACATACACATCCAAACCAACCTAGGTACATATATACCTATCACCAATTCAAACACATGCACTATACACCCCAAAAGTTGGACAAAAATCAATTGTCCATACCCACACACTCAATACACATACACAGATCACTAATTCGTATATCATGCACACAATGACATATATATATGCACACACCAGTTCACACACATACAACCCACCTA
>JAGPOW010003395.1:41716490-41736014 GCA_030014935.1 Caiman crocodilus | reverse complement strand
TGCTGTACCAAAAATACCTACAGGATATCACAGTGAGATGCCACATGAATCAGCTCTGAAATTCATCATGAAGCATAGTTCTCACAATGTGCACAGAGGGAACTCTTATTCACTATTGACCGTCAACGACTTTTAGCCTGTAAATTTTCATGGATACTTAAGGGATTCAAATAAGCTTATGGTTTCAGTAGGTTTTACCTACTATCAGTTTACATGGTTATGCAAAGACTTCTTGAACATCACATTAGTTAATACAAAACTGTATAGTCCATGTAGCTATCTAGTGAAAATGAGGTTCTTTTCTAGTGAAAATGATGTGCTCCGGGGCTGGGATCTTGCGGCAGTGACAGCATAATCTGGAGCTGGGGCAGAGCAGTGACCTGCAGCTCGCATGCCATTGGCTTCATTCATAAAGCTGTGTTTGATTGCTGAGAAAGAGGTTTGTTTATATGTAAAGACCCCAACTCGTGCAGATTCTAGACTGAGGCATTTGGAATAGTTCCAGATTTATTCTTTTTTATGATTTTTCAAAGAACTTCAAAGTTCAACCATTAAAGACGAGTCCATAGTGCCAAAGTCTGTATTAGAGAGCTCCAGCATTAAGGGTTAAACCAGAAGAGAGTAAAAGATGCAATGTAGCTATTATACTGAAAGAGCCAAGACATGCAATTAAAACACTGTCTGACTGGCAAGTGTCTTAGTCCAGATGGATTCTCATTTGTTTTACAACCTGCTTCCTGATATAATATTCATACTGCTTTTAGGCATCTTCAGTGATGCCAAACAGACTAAGACTTTTATGACAACAGAGTAAGGGTTTTATACAAAACCTCAGTCTTATTCCTATTATCTTCAAGAATTTTTATACCATCTTGGTTGTAACTTGTTGGTCAACATTATTGAATATCTACTTAATACATATATAATCTTGAAAAAAACCCGGATGCTTACCACGTAATATAAGAAAATTACTAAATTACCTTTTTCCAGCATAACAGTCCTTACTGTTGCCTTCTTACTTAATGCTAAAAATGTGGTTTTACCATTGTCCTGCCTTTGGTAGGGAGGAGCTTGATTCTAAGCATAAATTCTTTAAACACAAACTACTGTGATCTGCTGTGATCCTGAGAAAGGATACTTGTCAGCCTTGCTTGCTGTCCCCATTTTTCTTTGATTTTTCTTTGTAACACCTCAGTCTTTGGCTGCAGTCTTTTAAAACAGTCTGATCTCTGCAGGGTTCTCTACACTGCGAATTAAGCCCTTTGAATGCATCTCAAACTAAGCACCAAAAATGGGAAGAAAAGGAAATTATTCCTTCAGCTTTATTGTTTATACATATCAGTGTACCTTTTTATTAATCCATTCTGGGTTATGCTTACGTGTTTATTTAGATTTGACTTTTTTAAAGCCCATGTAGAAAGCCCTTCACAAAAGTGCTAAAGCAATTAATTTATAACTATGTAGACTTATTAATGCTAATGTAGTCATTAACTCTACCAGTCAAGAACTTTAGATAATCAAAAAGTGGTATTGATTTGCCTCCGCCATCAACACAGGAAAATTCCAGCAACCCCCCTCTCCCCCCAAGTCATTGCCCTACCCAATCCCATTTATATCCAGAATCAAATTGTCACCTTTCTATCAAACTCCATAACCCTGTGCCTTTAATGCTGGTGTGGTAAATACTTAATACACTAACTAACTAACTAAGATATATAGAGAACATAAGCTTTTGTGAGCACAAGCTCTATGCTCTATGAGCTTTGATCTCTAGACATATATTTAATTAGTCTGTAACGGTGTACCCTGCCTTCTGGCTGACTCCAGCCTAACATGGCTAACTACCTTTCTATATATTTAAAAAATCATATTCTGCGTATACCAAAGTCATTGTGAACACTCTTATCAAAATACATTCTAAAGACTGACATTTGGGCAGGTCTGCTCCAGGAAATTTTGCCAGCATTGCTTTGGTAGTTAGGGGTGTGTTTTCTTACGGCATAACAGTGCCAGCAAAAGCCCTAGTGTATACCAGCAAACTAATTCCCTCACTATACTCAATTTGAAGCAATAACAGCAAGGGGACTCTTCATCTGGTAAACCTGCTTCAACATTTGGTCCTTTTTTGCTAAAGAAGCAAGCTGATATAGCAACTTGTTTGTGAATGCAAGGCTTTAATAGCTGTGACAACTCACTAGGCCATACAGGACTTTCTTTCTTACTAGTTATAAAGTAGCTGAAGCAATGTGCTGAAGTCCAATTTGTTGTTACTGATTGTGTGTTATGGGTCCTACCTATCAGGAATTTCTAAGATTTATCTCTTGTTCCCATTCCTACTTTTGCCATTACTTCTGCTTACTTTGGGTCTGCACTGCAACTGAGAGCCATGATTGGTGGAAACATGGTGGTGCACAATGTGGACTGGACAAGCTTACCGAGGACCCCTGTACAGACAGGTAGCTCACATTCAAGTTTGTATAGCAGCATCTTCACTGCTCCGTGTTACCCATGGCTAGATAGATTAAAGCTAACTTGGGTACACAGTCATAGCTTCTGCCTGCACTGCAGACATGGCCATAGTGTGTAAGCTATCTAGGGGCAGAGGCCAGCTTTTCTTCCATGTACAGCAGATAGGGCAGCGATCCGGGACTGAGAGAGTCTGACACAGCCCCACAGCCTGCCCAGGGGTGCAGGCCCCCGGATCTTGCGCCAGACGACAGGAGGCTGCTGCTGCTGCTGGGGCTAGAGGTAGCAGCAACCTTCCCAGCACCGGTCTCAGGCAGCAAAAGCAGCCTTCTTTCATCCAGCGTGCAGATCCAGGGGCCCACATCCCCAGGAGGGCTGTGGGTCAGTCCCGGACTCCTCCCAGGGGTGTGGGCCTCCAGCTCTGTGTGCTGGATGATAGGAGGCTGCTGCTGTCAGCTGGGACCAGCTCTGGGCACAGCCCGTGCCAAGCACCAGGAAGGTTGCTGCTGCCATTGGCCCCAGCCGGCAGCACCAGCGTGCTGTCATCCTGCGTGCAGATCCAAGGGCCCGCATCCCCGGGAGGGCTGCGGGGCTGTGCCAGGCTCCTCTTGCGGGGCGCGGGCCCCTGGATCTGCATGTGGGATGACAGTAGGCTACCGCTGCCGGCTGGGACCGACGCTGAAACCAAGTAAGCCTGGCTTCAAAATTCAAAATGTTTCAAAACATTTTGAGTGCCCTCGTTTCATTTTGAAGCAGTTTCGAAGCCTTTTGTTTCATTTTGATTTCGCTGTTTCGAGCTCTAAACGCATCGAAACAGCTTTGAAACGAAACACCCAGCGAAATTTCGCACCGCCCTACTGTCTTTCCTTTGTGTACTTAAAACAGTCGTGAATATTAGCTCACGTGGAAGGAGATCACTATCAGTGAAATGAGTTCTTTTTATACCAAGTTGCATTTTCAATCCCTGGATTTTCTAGGATATTGCATCAGATTTAATGGGCTATAGGGCTCAGCCTTCAGTTGAGTCACTAGAGGGACAGATCTGTTGCACAAACACAACAACCTCTGTGTTCAGTGAGTAGGAACCTCTACTACAATTGGTGTCTGGCTGCCTGCTTCCCTTTTTGCAGGAGCACACTTCTGAGGCACTGTAATTGGGTTAGCTTGAGGGATAAGTGACACTTGTGAGGGAGAAAAATGTTGTCTTTTATCTGAGAATTGAGAGGCCGCTGTCTATCAGTTGAGAAGCACTTAAAAATAACTTTTCCTGTTATCTGGCAAGACTGAGAGCACATGGAAAGAACAGCTCATGAAAGCATGAAAGGAAATAGCAAGCTACTAATCTGCACATGTCTGGAGCTGGCTGTAATGTTCCCTGACAAGTGGGCACGTCAGGAATAGGGTGTTGCATAGCCGAGTATGGAAGGGGACAAAGGTACGAGACTTTAAAATCACTGTAGAATTATTGTGTCTGACCCTGGCACCTTCAGACACTCTGTGCTGCTCTGCAGAAGCAGTGTAGCTATATCTGCATGTGGGCAGGATAGTTGGCACTGTCTCTCAGCAGTGCTAATTAGGTTGCTTGCAGCATCATGCAAACATGGCTACAGTGCTTCTGGGTCAGGAAGCGGCATGTATGGAGCTGCCTGATGTTTGAGGGCTCTGCTACTAGACCTGTAAGTTTGCAAAGCAGATAAACCTTTAGCATCTAATGAAGTTCAAAGTTGCCAACACATAGCTTCACCATATGAGGTGCTGACAACTTCTGGGTCTTATATATATATATGGTATAAATCAACATTTCTCCACTAATTTCAGTGATAATAAAAGAAGGCTATACTGATTTTCAAGGAAATTTGGTGAATCTGGGCTCAAGAGGAATTAAATTAGAAACACCTCATTACTCTTCTTCCCCATACCTCCATATCACACATCATGTCTTTTAAAGCTTGCTGCTTTGAGGCAATTTGGCAAGGAATGAATGAAGTCCTTTTAAGGTGGTAGTACTTTAACCAACTCTAATTTACATACATTTTAGGGCCCCTTAACTCTGGTAGAGTTGCAAACATCTGAATCAGGTCACTTATACAGTTAGATATGAATGATTGAAATTACAATGCTTTTAGCAATGGGCATATTTCATACTTGAATCCTACTTTCTGCACCATTTGAAACTAGACTGAATAGTTTTGGACAAGAAGATAATAGTAGTTTCAAGTTCAGAAGGAATGTCTGCTGGGACACTGTAGCGTTGCAGTTAATGCAAATCATGAAAAGAGGGAGGTAGTCAGTCATGTTAGTCTAAAGTAAGATATGAAGTGAATTCTTGCTCGCAAAAGCTTGTGCATCCTTTTAACTAGTCCAGGGGTGCTCAACCAGACCAGTTCTGGTCTCTGGCAGTGTGTCATCCAGCCAGCAGGTCTCCTTATGTGTCCATGGGGAACCCTGTCAGCTGTGGCCCGGCATGCTTTCAGGCATGTAGGACCTGATCCCAACACACGGGGCTAGGCAGGGGCAGCTTAGGGCCCCAGAGCCTGAACCAGGCACATGGGGTCAAGTAGAGATGGCATACAGGCTAATTCAGGCACTTGGGGGCTCAGGCCTGAACCTGGGGCACAGGGGCCAGCCAGGCCACATACAGGCTTGATTCTGGAGTATGGGATCCAACCAGCCCACAGCACTCATCTGACTCATGGGACCAAATTTCGTACACCACTAAGTTAGTCCAAAAGGTTCAATTTCACCTTGCCTTATATCAGTTAAGGCTAAGGAATGTTGTATGGGCAGGAAACTTTATGCTTCAGGCTTTAAGTCAACTCCCATTGTGGACTAGGACAAGAGCCTCATGTAGGACAGCTCGTTTCACAACTGCTTACTGGGGGGTGGGGTCCGTTTGGTACTGGACCCAGGCAAGGCACTGGTGTGGAAGGAACTTGGATTTGATTTAGTTTGACAGCTCCTAAAGAAAAAAAAAAAGTGGGTGCACCTATGAGTGTGACAGGAAGTTCCCATGTTTCTAAGTGTTTCTAATGGTCCTGAGCCATATAAAAAACACACAGAACCACAGGAGTTTAGGCAATAAATACATCAGCATTTCCCAGACTTCCACAAATACTCCGTATTCAAACCGTTTCAACTGACCGACCATAAAGCAAATAGCAACCCACTCTAGTATGCATCTTATCCCTGTAATCTGAATGTGGCTAAGCTTCTCCATAAGCTAGCTTCCCCATGAAAGAATTTACCAACAGCAAAATCCCAGGCTCCCTCAGAGAAGGCGCTGGGTCTACTGCTGGTTTACTCTATGAATGTTTCCTAGCTCCTAAGAAAACTAGTTCCATATAGAAAATAAGAGCCTTTCTTTGTGAGAAACTGGCCCTCAAATAAGAACTGAAAATGAATATGATAAGGTACAGTTCCTCTTATAGACAAGGCCAAGACGTGTATCCTATTTTGAGCAGGTACAGCAGAACCACTTAGGTGCTCCAACTTCTTGCTGTGGCTTTCATTTCAAAGGGTACCATTTCTCTGATCAGCTCCATGAAACTGCTGATGAGCTCCAGGGACACTTGCACATGTGATGAAGGGCACTTGTACATGTGACCAAAGTTGTCATTTTCTGTGGCTTAATGGCGTCACACTTTAAACAGCCTGCTACCATGCCATGGCGTACACTGGACTAAAAGACCTAGAAGGGCTAAAAGACCTCCAGAACAAGTGTGCCCGTGAGATACAAAGTTACCAGTGGTGCAGAGTCCCCTTCCCTGCCTTGACCTTGCCTGGTGCCAGCATGCCTGATGTCCAAACTTTGTCCAGCAACAACAGGGTGGGAGGGGAGTAACCTCCCTTGGCCCTGTCACCACAGCTCCCTGAGGTACCCCTCGTGATCCCAGATGTCTGATGCCCAGGGAAGAACAGAGCAGATTGGGATGCACAGGTCAAAGTCCAATTGGACCTTTGCTGAAACAAAGAACCTGGTATGGGTGCTGGGGGTGGGGAAGCCAGTCATTCACCAACAGGAAAGGATTTGTCTTGGTGATCCTCCAGCTCACAGTTGATCACCGAGGATGATTCACCAACATTTACACAGGCTGGACAGGCAACGTGCATGATGTGCATGTCTTTTGAAACTCACCAATGCCTGGCATGATGGAGAAGGGACAATACGTGCCTGGGATCCCCGATGCAGTGATCCAGGATGCAGCTGTACCCCTGCTTATCATAGCAGAAAAAGCTTACTCCTTCCTGCCCTGATTCATGAAGCCATATGGAGGACAAGTTACTGAGCAGCAAAAGTTGGTATTCAACTACTACTTCAGCAAATGCCGGATGCCTGTTGAACGTGCCTTTGGCCATCTGAAAGCACAATGGAGGTCACTGAACTACAGGGTCTAGGTGGAGCCAGAAAACTTTATGGTGTTCATCATGGCAGCCTACATGCTTTATGATATTTGTGAGATGAGAGAGGAGGTATTCAGCAAGTCCTGGTCTGAGGAAGTGAGGGAGGCAGCAGCCAGACACACGTGGGCAGGCAGGGCACAATGCCCTCTGTGATCAGCATGCAAGCACTAGTCAGGGAGCCACTGTGCAGAATTGCCTGGCTGCACACATTCTGCCTGCTGCAGGTAGAGAGGGTGCTCTGTAGGCCACCGATCGATAAGCATTGAACACTAAACCATTCAACAATTACTGTTGAGTGTTTCTATAAATAAAATTAAAAATGTCATTGCAACACTTCTGTCTGATAAGTAAGTGGGGAGGGGCAGGCTGTAGTGACAGTGGGGAAGGAGTGAGAGCCAGAGAGGGTTCAAGTCCATAAGTTTTCCTTTGTTTTGTCTGTATGGGAGTGTGAAATGCAACAAGGACATTAAAATGCATTACCTACTGCTGGTCACATTAACTCAATGCTCAATATGAACGTGAAGAAATAGGAAATTCATGGGGTGCTGATTTGTACATATTATATGTGCTCAGAAAATTTCAGCGCCATATTCAGAGAGGGAGAAGGTGGTAATGAAGCAGCTCTGTACTTCTTTCTCTTGGGTTTAGCTTTGGGGTGGAGCTTGGATGGTTGCTAAATGTATCTGAATTTGGTGAGCAGATCACAGAGGACCACCCAAGGAAACCAGGACTTGGGGTGGCTGGGGGAACAGAGACCTGAACAGAAATGTATCTGGGGATAGAAGGGAAACATTGAACGTAACAGTGATCCCCAACAGTGCAGGAATGTGCATGCAGGAATGTGCATGCAAACGGGAGTGCTCTTGGCATCTTCTGGGATCGCCTCCGCCCCCCACCCCCAGTGAAATAAGGCAGAGAGTGCATTATCGGCGTTCCAATTAGCGCACCACAACACTCCAATTTGTGCGTGAGGATAATGCGGTAAGACATAGGTGCAGATTTGTGTGCATGTTATATAAGTACTTGGAGAATTTCAGTGCCCTGTTCATAGGGATGGTAGTTTGAGTGAAATAAAAAAAAAAAACAAGTGGATTAACACACAAAATAAAGTTTCCTTGATGACTTTAGTATGAAGAGATCAATGGCGTGTATTGTTATGCAATGCCCCCTGTAGTAATTTACTGTAAATAGTACACTGAGCATTTCATGAGATTTAAGACCAATGATATGTAGGCAGTGATGGAAAAAAAACCCCCACCATTTCAATTTAGGGGGCATAGAATTCAACTCTGAAGGACTAAACCCCATCACGTGTACAAGGGCCCCAGCTGATTGAGAAGTAGCTGCCCTTAGTCATAGAAAACAACTAAGTGGTATGTCTTTAATTTAGCACCCAGCTATGAACTAAGTGGGTGCAAATGATCTAGGTTCTACTGTATAGGCTTAGTTGTGTTCTCGTTTTTTTCAGGGACAGAACGGTTTTACAGCAGAGTAATTTGTTATTCTGAAATGCACATGTAAATGCTGACCACAGGCATAAATTGCACAGCTAGCTAGCTCAAATTGATGCTGTCCCACGCGCATGTGTAGACACTGTACCTGGGAGCAGTTTACTCCAGCTCAAACAGCTCCAGAGTTTATTGCTTCACATTAATTGCATGTGTAGTTTTACTAAATTCTTTGAACATCACCTTCCTTTGCTTCATCAGGTATGTGCAAAGAGGCATTATCTTGTGGGGATACATTCAGTGCTGGAAACAATTTGGTTAATATCACAAGCTAAAAATTAGCCATATAGGCAGTATTTGTGAATTATTTAGTGTCAGAACTGAGCTTCTAGATCCTTTCTGTATACTAAAGATCTTAGTTTTCTCCCTATTCCTTGATGGCATGATCAAAGAGCATCTGTGGGTCAAATATATGTAAACACAACTGTATTGTTTAGACTGTTATTAAAGTTTATTTGTAACTATAAAAGGATTAATATGAACAAATCAAGCCAGAACCCTAGCATTTGTGTATTATTTCTAAATAAGTTATTTTGGCATTCACCCATCTCCATATAAGTTCTGGAAATTATTAGTGTTCCTCCTCTTTTTCTCATTACTATTGTAAATAATGCTGTTGAAGACTAAAATAATAATTTGCATATACAGATGGATTTCGAGGTTAAAACATGGAGCATAATATGGAGACGTTGCTAGTCTCAGCAACTTATTTCAAGCTGTTACGTGGTTAGCTGTACAAAAGTGGAGGCTTGAGAAACTTTGTGTGTACTGATCTAGACACAAGCAGACAGGTATGTCGCGGACCAGCTGAATCATATTTCAAGTCACTGGCCTGAACGGAACTGAACAGACGCATGCAAATTTTTACTTATTGTTTCTCAGCCTTCTGGTACTTCTCTCTGAGCTCAAGGAGGACTTAGGTTCGTACTGTTCTTTAATCCTCCTTACCTTTGCTTTGGCTCTGTGTTGGCATCAGCCTCTCCTTTGTGCAAACATTTGTCCCAGTAACTTCGTCTGTATGCATTATGTTGCACGTTTGTCTGTGCTGTCAGAATTTTAAGACACTATACTATAAACTGCCTTGTTCAGTCTTGATATACCCTTTTTCCTATCGCTCAGTAGGCATTTCCCAGAGAATATAAATTTTCAAGGTGAATATTTGAGTTAATTAATTTTCATTTTCATTAATCTTCTGTAATCTTCATTTAAAGTGCAGTTTTCATCAATATGGAATCATTAAAACGTAAGAATGGCAGGGACCTCAACAGATCACCTAGCCCCATCCCCTGTGCTAGAAACACCCATGCATCCCTGATAGATGAGTGTTTAATCTGCTCTTAAAAGCCACCACTGATGGGAATCCTGCAATTAGTAGCCTAGTCCAGTAGCCTCACCTCACTCCTTTTTTCTGAATGTGAAGTTGGCTTCTTCTTATCCTTTCTCCAGTGGCCATGGAAAGCAACTGATGACCATCATATTTATTCCAGTTGGAAAATTATGTCCCCTCTTTCTCTCCACCTAGTTTTTTCTTATATGTGCTTAAACAAGCTCAGTGTCTTCAACTTTTTCTCATAGGTCATACTCTCTGCAGCTCTTATTCCTTCCCATAAACTCATGTGTCAGAACATTCTCAAAGCTTTGCTCTAAAGAAACATAGACGGTCCAAATTAATTTCCTGTGAAGTCTGAGAAATATTTGCAGGAAATGTTTAGCTGCTATCAGGTTGCAAGGCAAGCTATGGCATAAACCCCTTTTAGGCCTTCTCAAGTGAATTGCTTAGGTCACTGGTTTGGAGTCCAGCCCCCTTGGTCTGGATGGAACCATGGGTGTTTTTACATGTGCTTGTGGTGGGGGGCATGGAGGGGAGAGAAGGGGGAGGAAGGGAGAGTGCTTTAATTACAGCAGCTTTGAGAGCTGATCTAGTTAAAGCACCCATATACCAGCATCCCTGTACTTCAAAATGGTGGTGGGGCCACTTTAACTACAGCTTGTCTAATGAGCTTTAGTTAAAGCATCCCCCTCTGACATTTTGAAGCATGGCGATGCCGATGCACGAGTTGTGGGGGCTGCTGGAGGTGTGCTAATTAGCATGCTCCAACAGACTCCATTAATTAATCAAGCCTGCTCTGATGCACTGTAATTACAGCGCATCAGAGCAGCCTCCCTGCACTTCTACAAGCACCCCATGTGGTCCGATTGTTCTTGACTGACACTTCTGGTTTCAGGGTCCATTTCCCGGCCAAATGAACCCGAGTGTTGCAGTGAGCCCTCGCATTCTGAGACCCTGAGATGACTAACGCAGCTCAAAGAGGGCTGCTTTAAAACGCATCCTTCTTCATTCCTTTCCCTACAGGTATACAGCTTGAAAGACAAAATAAATAAATTAATAGGGACCTACTAAATTTGTGAATTTGGTAGGTCCCTAATAATAAAGGTTTGCAACCATGTTTCCCTTTACATACCACTTAAATCTTTCCTTGTCAGCTCTTCTACATTTCAAGCAGCCTAGTTCCCTCCAGATGCTATTTCTCTGTCCCTCTCACTCCTTGTCTCCTTGCTAGTCTATCAGTTCTCAGTGACACTCTCTCGGCAGCATCTTAACATACTTTTCGAGGCCTGAACGCTCGGTGCTCACTTCATCCTAGGCTTGTTCTGGGAAAGTTAACCCCTTCATAGCTTAGCAGGAGGCAGACAGGAGGCATTTACCTCCAAACAGCTTCTCCATAACTTCCTCAAAGATGCCAATTTGGGTTATTTATTTGTCTTTCCTTATTGGTACCTTTAGGAACCCATTTGTTTGCACCCATAGCAAATAATTTATCAAACATACACACTGGTGTGCACCATGTTCATGAGACGCACAGATATTTCCAAGCTCATCACAGCAGTTTTATAGCAACTGAACTCTAATGTAGACTTAGTTTTCGTCTCTCTCTTCCTATGGAAAGGGAATTTTAAGCCTATATTTGGAGTCAAAAGACCTAGACTTTAGGTCCTAGAATAAAGTTCTGGCTCCACTTAATTTACTGTCAGAACTCCCATTGACTTCAGTGGAGCTAGTATCTCACTCCCAGTTTGTTATTACCTGCTCTACATTTCTATCTGTCTTTGAAGCTACCCAGCTTCTCACTCAGTTTCTCCACTTGCAAAACAGAGGTAGTAACATTCACTGTCCCCCGGGCCACCCACTGACATTGTGAGATTTAACTTACTAATATTTGCAAAACTCTGACACAATCAGATGGGCAGTGATTTATAAAGGAGTAATGGAGCTGAATAAGGAAAAGTACTGCCAGCATTTTAAAGCGTTAGATGCATTAGACCAGGGCTGTCCAACTAGCTGTCTGTGAGCAGTTAACATGCACTCATGGGCCCCAGCAGCTGGCTCTTCCACTGCCACATGCCCAAGGAAAACCGTATACTATCAGGAGGCTGTTTGCAGCCAGCATAGCCCATGCAGTGGGGCCACCCTGCAGTGTGCAGCCTAGGAGCCACATGCAACCCCAGGCCACCTCAAAGTTGGATGCACAGCTCTGCATTAGTCCATCTACTCCACCCAGCAAATAGTAGAACCTGCTGTAACTTAAAGATCAAACTCCATTCACTTGATTCAGAGTCTCGAACGATGATCATTACAGCATAGGGACCAGCTGTATTGCTTCTGTTCTCTGTGGTTGTAATCAATCAAGGTGTGAGATGGCCGTTGACTACAAGGTACAAATCCAGATCTAAACTTCAGTCAGCTTCCAGGAGAATGATCACACCTATGTCTCCTAGCAGGACAGATCTTATTGCCATAATCTTCCATGCAGTATTTCGGGACATTAGCATTCAGGCCAATCTATTTGCTGTCAAGGAGAGCTTGGTGAATGACTGTAAAAACTTCTTCATAGTATGTACTATAGATGTGCTAGCTTCCCTCTGTTAGGGGCCCCTGACCAAGATTTTGGCAAACCTTGAAAAAGTCGATATGATGTAGTACATTGCTCAATACAAGGATGCAATTATTCCTTCTTCCTAGTTCATGATATAGAATCATAGAAAATGAGGGCTGGAAGGGACCTCAGGAGGTCATCTAGTCCAACCCCCTGCCCAAAGCAGGACCAGCCACAACTAGATCATCCCAGCCAAAGCTTTGTCTAGCCGAGTTTTGAAAACCCCTAAGGATGGAGCTTCTACCACCTCTCTGGGTAACCTGTTCCAGTGTTTTACTACCCTGCTAGTGAGAAAGTTGTTCCTAATATCTAACCTACTCTTCCCTTGCTGCAACTTGAGACCATTGCTGCTTCTTCTGTCATCTGCTACCACTGGGAACAGTCCAGCTCCATCCTCTTTGGAGCTCCCCTCCAGGGAGTTGAAGACTGCTATTAAATCCAACCTCAGCTTTCTCTTCTCTAAACTAAATCAGCCCAGTTCCCTCAGTCTTTCTTCATAAGTCACGTTCCCCAGCCCCTGAACCATTTTTGTTTCCCACCACTGGACTCTCTCCAATTTGTCCACATCCTTTCTGTAGTGGAGGGACCAAAACTGAACACAGTACTCCAGATGTGGCCTTACCAGAGCTGAATAAAGGGGACTAATCACTTCCTTTGACCAGCTGGCAACCTACCAATGCAGCCCAGGATCCAGTTAGCCTTCTTGGCAACAAGGGCACAATGCTGGCTCGTATTCAGTATATTGTCCATTGTAACACCCAGGTCATCCTCTGCAGAGCTGCTGCCCAGCCAGTCAGCCCCCAGCTTGTAATGGTATATGTAATTTTTCTGTCCTAAGTGCAGGATTTTGCACTTGTCCTTGCTGAACCTCATGAGATTTCTTTTGGCGCAAGGCTCCAATCTGTCTTAGTCACTGAATCTTAGCCCTACTCTCCAGGATATCTACTATTCTCCACAGCTTGGTGTCATCTGCAAACTTGCTGAGCGTGCACTCTATGCCATCTTCTAGATCATTGATGAAGACATTGAACAAAACCAGCCCCAGGACTGACCCTGGAGCACTCTACTTGATACCACCTGCCAACTAGATATTGAGCCATTGATTATTACTCTCTGAGCCTGATGTTCCAATCAGGTTTCTCTCTACCTTACAATCCATTCATCCATCCCATACGTCCTTAGCTTGCCTGCGAGAATGAGGTGGGAGACTGTATCAAAAACCTTGCTAAAATCAAGGTACACCACATCCACTTGTCTCCCTGCCAGTCATCTCATCATAGAAGGCAATCAGGTTGGTCAGGCATGACCTGGAGAATGCATGCTGACTGTTCCTAACCACCTTTTTCTCCTCCAAGTGCTTAGAAATGGATTCCTTGAGGATCTGCTTCATGATTTTACCAGGGATTGAGGTGAGGCTGACTGGTCTATTGTTCCCTGGATCCTCCTCCTTCCCTGTCTTAAATATGGGCACTATATTTACCCTTTTCCAATCATCTGAGGCCTCTCCTCATCACCATGAATTTTCAAAGATAATGGCCAATGGCTCTGCAGTCACATCAGCCAGCTCCCTCAGCACCCTTGAGTCCATCCCATCCAGCCCCATAGACTTGTGTATGTCCAGCTTTTCTAAATAATCTCTAACCTGTTCTTTCACCCCGAGGGCTGCTCACCTCCTCCCCAGACCATGTTGCCCAGTGCAGTAGTGTGGGAGCTGCCCTTGCTTGTCAAAACTGAGGCAAAAAAAGCATTAAGCACTTCTGCATTTTCTGCACCCTCTGTCATGCAGTTGCCTCCTGCATTCAATAAGGGATCCACACTTTCCCTGATCCTTTTCTTGCTACCAACATACTTGTAGAAACCCTTCTTGTCACCTTTTACATCCTTTGCTAGCTGCAACTCCAATTGCGTTTTGGCTTTCCTGACATCATCCCTGCATGCGTTACTAATACTCTTATACTCCTTCCTAGTTGTTTGTCCAAGTTTCCACTTATAAGCTGTCTTTTTGTGACTTAGTTTACTATAAGTTGCCTTAACTAGAATTTTTTCACATTATGTTACTATTATCTGCAACCTATAGGAGAAAAATTCCATTGGGAGTGATACTTGCTCTCCATTGAAATCAAAGTACGTGTCTTGAAAATGAAAAATTTGTAGCCCTCTAGTGAGGGTTACCAAAAAAGTTCTTTCATGATAAAGGAACCTACAGAAACTCCCTTCTGAGCTTGGAATAAAACTGTCTTTTCAGAGTAGCAAAGGAGCAAGGAGTAAAGCAAAGGAGACTTTTGGAGTCATTATTGACTCCAAGATGAACATGGGCCAACAATGTGAGGTCACGGTCAGTAGGGCTAACCGTACCTTGTCATGCACCCACAGATGCATCTCAAGCAGGGCCAAGGAAGTGATCCTCCCCCTCTATGCGACACTGGTCAGGCCACAGCTGGAGTGCTGTGTCCAGTTCTGGGCCCTGCACTTCAGGAGGGATGTGGACAGCATTGAGAGAGTCCAGAGAAGGGCCACCCGCGTGATCCAGGGACAGCAGGGCAGACCCTACAATGAGAGGCTACGGGACCTGAACCTGTTCAGCCTTCGCAAGAGAAGGCTGAGGGGGGACCTGGTGACCATCTATAAACTTACTAGGGGGGGCCAACAGGGACCCTGTTCCCCCTCACACTCCCTGGGGTAACAAGGAATAACGGCCACAAATTGTTATAGAGTGGGTTTAGACCAAACATCCAAAGGCACTACTTCGCAGTCAGGGCGGCTAGGATCTGGAACCAACTTCCAAGCGAAGTGGTGCTGGCTCCTACCCTGGAGGGTTTTAAGAAGAGGCTTGACATCTACCTGGCTGGGGTCATTTGAGCCCGGTTCTCTCCTGCCCAGGGCAGGGGGTCAGACTTAATGATCTACAAGTTCCCTTCCAACCCTACTTCTATGAATCTATGACTTCAACATGGCTGTTCCCTCCCGCTGTATTAAAAAATATCTAACCAACATATGTAGGAGAGAACACATTGAGAACTGAATATTGGAATCAAGATTTCGCTTATGATTGTGATCAGAGAGATTTGTCCTAAGCAATTCTCTAATCATATATTTTGAAAGAATCCTTTGCTGCAGGGAGCTGGAGGGGAAGGGGCAATAACTTATTAATGCTAACACCATTTTTTTAAAGTCGCAATAGGAAATAGAAACTGAAGTCAAGTTCCCCCATTTGGAGCACTGGAAACATATGCTTTTTTTTTTTTTTTTTTTAAGAAGAAACAAAGGAAAACTGTGTTAAATTTGGAAAAAGAGCCAAACCTACTTTCCCCCCATTTAGACTGCACTTAGCTTTTTACTGCTGCTTCTTCACAATACTATAGAGCAGCCCAAAGATGAAATGTGGAAAACAAGCGGGCAAGATTTCTCTAAAAACAACTAACAAGCATGGGTTAAGGAACAGAATAGTAAATGGGCTTAGAAAAAGAAAGCAAATAAAAATGACTGGGAAGCGCTTCAAAGTCTCTGTCAGTGCATGGGTATCTAGAGGCAGTCATTTTTTGGCGCTCGGTTACAATTAAGAGATGGCAGACTCGCATTGGTTTGGCACAACTTACTTCTTCAGAAGCAAGCATCCACAATGTACTGCAATGCCATAGCAGATGCAGCCAGCAGGATCCCTGGAAGACTTGAAACTGCTGAAAGGATGAGTCAAAAGTAATATAGATGAGAGGCAGCAAACCCATGTTGCTGACTGCATAGTATTAGCTATGCATTTTTTCTAGGGCTGATTTATGGAAGATGAGGGTCTATCACAACCTACAGCTGCCGTGCTTGAGTGTATACAACAAACTATATGATTCCGTTCTTTGAGGTCTGAAGTACGTTCCTCAGGGTGTCAGCCACACTGGTCACCCGTGGTATTATCCCACTCCTCTGAACAAGGAGATGGGACTTTGCAAAGTTAGGATTCCATGGATTTGGGGAAGAGGTGGCCAAATTAAGGAAAGGCAGAGCCAGGGCTTAACCACTTTGTACCTAACCAGTTCCTCATTGGTAAACCTGTCACCAGGGAGAAAAACCCAAAGCAGCATTGATCCCAGTCCATAGCCCTTTCTATAAGTGCTGTAGGGCAAGAGGAAGCTGTAGCAGTCAGCCCACAAATGGAAGCATAGCTTCGGCGTGAGCTCTGCTGCTAATAAGGCAAGGGAATAGCTTGAGAAGGGTATCCCATCTGGCTGCTCCAAGACCTAAGTTTGCTATAGATCTTGAGGCATCTTTAAGGACTGACGGACTACAGCTCCTTTCCCCCGTACACAGCCATAAGCCCTCTTACAAGAGGCTGGAAACTCCACATAGTTTTCCAAGTAAGTTTGCCACTCTGGAGAGCTTTCCAGTGGGAGCAGTCTCATAGCTACATAAAATGCTAAGCACAAGGATTAGTGAATAAGCCTTGGTCCTTTTACCTCAGTAAAATGAACCAGTTAATGGGAACCATCTCAATTTTTAGTTTTTAAATGAGTTTCTGTAATGTTTGAAAAATCAAAGCTACAATATTTGCTTTGTTACTCTAGGAGCTTGCCATAAAATATGCTGTAATCTTTGCCAGGGGTTTGTTGTGCATTCCCAAGAGGCTTTTCAGCACCGAGGAACACTTCAGGCTGCTTAACAGTTTATTCAGGCTTTGCCTTATAAGGCTTTTTAACTCTAGCACGGAGGAATGACAGCTACTCCAAGTGTCAGCCTTCCAGGAACAGACGACAGCAACAATTTACTCTGTTCTGGGGGCCGGGTTTGCTCTGCCTTGAACTGTCATCCTTTTAGGGCCCAGTCATGATAACTAGTGTAAGAATGCAACCTGGGTGGCAGGGAAGGCGGGTGTCAGAAGTGCACGAGCCAGAGCTAGAATTTTGCGTTTCCTTCTCACAAAGGTTGCATTATTTTCTTCGAAAGCACAGATCCACTTTTGTGCGTTACGGTAACTCCCATTATGGCTAGATTCACCCAGAAGGACAGAGATCTGCTGTAGAAATGCGTTCCTTAATGGCACTGTGTGTGATCTGGTTCGTTTATCTGTTAGTGAATTCTAAAGTGAAATGGTTAAGTCTAGAAACACAAAGGAAGCCCAGGGGGTAAGTCACTTCCATGCCTTAATTCGCTTTGCTGTATGAAGGAATGCAGGGGTCTTAGACGGTATAGCTGGAATGGGGGTGATGGCTGTAGAATAAAGTTTTTTAGCACTTTTATTTTTTATGTCTGCTCAATTTCACCATCTCTTGTGCCCCAGGAGATTGGAGTACAGATGCAGAACGTGCTGAGAAGCAAAGCAAAACTCAAAAATATGTCATTTGCTGTCTAGAACGTGCTGAGAAGCAAAGCAAAACTCAAACATATGTCATTTGCTGTCCCTAAGAATTGAGATGCAACTGTTTGATCCATAGAAAATGGTCATTTGTTAGCACATGGCAGAGTTTTCAGTTCTCTTTAAGGTTTCTGGCAATGTTCCACTGCTGCCATGCTTACAAGCACACTATTTGTGTGCTGTCTTAGTGTCCATGTGGACACAGGGCTTTGTGTGGGACACAGGGAAACCTCTTCATCCACATAGCCAGGAATGGAACCTAGGTCTCCTGGGTCTCGGCCAAATACCCAAAAGCCAGCTTTTCTTTTCCTTCAGACACCTCCCTCCTTTTCTACACACCTGCTGAACTTCTGCAGTAAAGCCTGACACCAACAGCCTCCTTCACTAGGCAACCCCAAATCATGCCCTAAGCATTTTGTGTACAAATGATCCTACAGGGAAAAAGATGATTGCACAATTAATTAAAGGATATAGCATAATGTATATGCACAAGGTAGGCGGAAAATTTAGGATTGCACAGGTGGCCTTAATTCTGGCATTTCCTCTCTTGTGAATGCTAGGCATTGCAACCTCAGTGGCATTTTTGAAGTGGGATGCTATATGAGCTGAGTGGCATCTCTCATGTGACTAAATGTATGCGTGTGTTCAAAGACCGGGAGGAGTGAGGCATCGTGTGCAACCCTCTTTGAGACAGAAGGTACTGTGCAACATTACATTAACCGGTGTCATCATAATTGACATTTATCATAATACACTGAGTTATCTGTAACTGAAAGCCCACAAATTAAAGATGCCTACAAATATCAGGGCTGCAGCTGAAATTCTCCTATGGTCCAGGCTGCTCAGACCTACAGTTTCATTTCGTCTCATCTTTACCAAAAACTTGATGATTTTCTTTTATATTCCCTCCCACGGATTTTTTTCCTTCTCACTTCCAGACTTTCTCAAGACCTCCAGTGTTCCTTAAGAGATTTAATAAAGGGATGGGGTTTGTATGTGGCAGCTGGATCTTCACGGGTTTTTACCTGCCAAGGTGATACACACACAGTGACCCAGTGTTCTGCCATATGCTTGCAAACGTTAAGATCAATTCTCACCTACTGCAGGCAAAAGTGAGCCACCCTGATTAGCCCTACTGCAAAATCTCTTAATTCTTTTATGGAACATATCAAAGCATGCATTATGTTTTCCCAGCAACATTATTTTTTTTTTTTAATGTCGCCATTGAAGCCAGACATCGAATCTAAACAGAACTCCCTTTTTCTGTCAGTTTTATATTACTCACTCATTTTTCTCAGTGCGTGCTTTGTTTCTCTTACAAATAACAAGAATGTGCTGTTTGTCTTTTCTCTCTGCCATCAGGGCAGTACAGTCACTCCAAGGGAGCTCAAACCGCATCTTATTTCTGTGAGTCTGATTCTACATAGCATTTGTTAAGTTTACAGAATACTGATTACAAGGATAATTATTGATTACAAACCTTAACATCTGGCACGCCTTTCTCATAGCATGAAGAAGGCAGCTGAGAGGATTAACCTAAACTATTCATAGATCTACTGGAGACCTTTGAGAATTCAGTTTTACAATACAGTACCCACAGCCCTTCAAGGAGGTCACTTCCTGTGAATGAGTCCCACTGCCATAGTCCTGCATGGGAACAGACTAATACATGCAGTTTGTGGGACCAATGTGCAAGTCGTAATGTGGGAACTAGTAAATAGGAGCACACTCTTGTTAAAATAAGCACCTCCCATCCTGGCAATCCCATCTCCATCACATGTCCTGTAGGGTGGTGTAATCGTCAGTTTGTGTAATAGGTTTATGCACCTAAGGGTTAAGCAGGTTATTAGTGCCCTAAAAAAGTTATATTGCA
>JAGPOW010003395.1:41663957-41683341 GCA_030014935.1 Caiman crocodilus | reverse complement strand
TCTCCCAGGTGATGCATCTCCTTCCGGGCCTCTATCATGTGACCAGGGTTGAAATCCCTGCCCTGGGGGATTCTCCAGCCGCCCCTCAGGCTGGCACAGAGAGACGCTTGTGGAGGAGGGCGCCCAAGGTGGCTTTTCTGCCACACTCCCAACCTCAGCTTGCAGGGCTGGCCAGGGGCTGGCCATGCCCACTGCCCCTCTGCTGAAGCAGGGGAGAAGCCAAGCAGGGGCTGCTCTGCCCCTATCAGACAGGCTCCAGCTGGGGTCCCTTGAGGACAGGGAAGAGAGGGTTTAAAACCCCCTCCTTCCTCCATCTCAGCCTGCCAGCCTGGCTTCAGCAGGAATGAAGGAAAAAAATTGAAAGGCTACTTTGCTCCCACCAGGCAGACTCCGGCTATGGCACAGAGCTAGGTTTCCCACCCCAGCCCCTGCTCAGGCAGCCAAAGCGGGGACAGTGCTCCAGCTACGGAGCAGAGGGGTGGGGCTTACGTGGAGCAGGCAGCACAGCCCAGGGCTGCAAAGCAACCTGGGATGCTGGGAGACTCTGAGTTAACTTGAGCCAGGAAGGGGTTTGGGACAGAAGTTCCATAAACTGGTTTAACCTAAATCGATTCAGTCTGATGCTACATCCATCCAGGTTTATCTTAAACCAGTTTGGCCATTTTGTAGGTGGTTTAAATTCACTGAACTTCTGTTCTGATCGCTTAAACTGGTTTGTGTGCAACTTCTATCCAAAAGTGTTAACATCCTCCTTCACTGTACAAATAGGGGAAATACTAGCGAGTTAGAGGTAAAAATCTCTTTTTCTTCTTTTATATAGGGCTTTGGTGAGGTGGATACTGGACTACTATATGTCCTGTTCTTGTGTCTACTTTTTTTAAAAGGATGTTTGAAAAAATAAGAAAGTATGCAGAAAACAACTAAAATTGTTCAAGGGCTAAAGAAAAGTGGAAGTCTTTTAAGTGAAGGACTTTGAATGCGGTCTGTTTTTAGCTTACCAATGAGAGTGTTAAAGTTAAGATTGCATTATTCTTTAAAACACAGTAATAATATTTTAAAAAATATAGGGCAGGTTGATTCTGAATATGGATGTAAAATATAGATAAGTATAGCGTCCAAAAAAAGTATTTTGAAAGATTTTGTTGCTTTGTGAGATTGTCTCTGTAGTTAAATGGAGAATTTTAGTACAACCTATAATATCTCTAAACATAATCTCTAATTGGAATTAATTTGTAAATGTGTTATTATTATTATTGATATTTCTTTTTCTAAAGGTTTAAAATTCAAATATTCTATAGAAAAAGTGCCAACCACTTCCACCATAATCGTGCCCTATTTTCCTGGTAAAAACTAAGGGGTGTTTGAGCTGTGGCTTTTTTTTTTTCATTTTTTCTAATAATTTTGCTAGGCATTTTTATAGTATGTTGTGATAAATAATTTAAAACTTTGGTAGGAGGGGGAGGAGGTGGCTGACCCAAATTGGCGAATCTATTTAATCATCCATGCATTATGGCCACTAACATGATGATGCCTTGGCCTTAGTTCAAGAAAGCAGTCCTAAGCTACACTAAAGCCCATTACTAAAGGTGCTTACGTGCTTTCCTGTATCAGAGCATCAAAGTATATGTCCCCCTTTTGCAGATGCAAGGCAGTTCATTTTTGCCTCTTACAGCTACATTAACTAATTTTTCCCTAGCTCTCCTTTTCTCTCATCATATTGCAGTTAGACTCATTATACCATTTAATCATAGCTATCTGTCTGTTAAAGAAAATGTTGTCTTTTTTGAGACAATTTTAGCGGTTTTAGAATCAGAAAATAGACCAGGCTTGGCTGATTTCATAAACACCTTCCCAAATTAAATTAGCTGTTTGCTTTTTGCATTTCTATCTAATTTGTATCTGTAGCAGCTCTCCAAGGAAATGTATAGGTTGAATTCTGAAGAGGTAGAGCTAGAAAGTCACTGGGACTGGAAATGTCTTATGAAGAGCTCTGGCATGAGGAATGTATGGTGGGGAGGCATGGGGCATATCCTGTTACGTGTGTTCCAAGAAATTGTTCTGCGTATGTGAACTATAGTTATTGCAAGCTGTATCTCAATGAGGAATGTTTCCATTTAGCTCAAACCCATGAAACTCAAAGGAAATTGCATGTAGAAGAGGAAGTGTTATGTCTATATTCATGGAAAGCATGACAATATTTGCTTCAGAAAAGAAAGGAAAATCCTGCATGTATACAACTCCTACTGCATGCTTTATAGCATACGTTGGTTTCACTAGAGGCTGTCTATGGGACCAAGGTAGTATACCATCTTGGTTTTTGCATATTTGTAGAGTATCCAGGAAATTGCATAGAGTAGGAAGCCCTGACACTTTACATGACGTTTAGACAGCCTAAAACTTGTTTGTGAATTTTGAAAAGGTCACATTAAGATTTTAAGATTTTTTTTTATAAAATAAATTATTTCCATTGTGCTTTAAAAATACTTGCCTCGCAGAACCAGAAATGAAAATGCCATGAGACCCTGTTGTTGTCAGAGTATTAATGCAAGCTAGGAAGCAACAGCTGTCTCCCACAGATCGGCTTTTAGGAAATGGCAACTCCAAGCTGCAGAATTTCCCTATAGTCTTTTTAAATTCGGACCCACTTCTTGCATAGAGTTTAGTCAAATTTCTACCCTCGGTACGTTGCTTGTGTATTATTGCATGTCATGAACTATGCAACTAAGGAACTTGCTCTCTATGCTATTTACCATAGTCACCTTTTAAAAAAAATATTGGGTAGAGCTGGTGACAGTTTTTAGTGATGTTTCTCTTACTTGGTAAAAAAAAGATTTTTTTTTTTTTAATTAACTGATTTTACTTCATGAAATTCTGCCTTCACCGCCATGTGACACTTGCCTCAGCTCACCTGGACATGAACATGTGAGAGGGAGCCATGGGGCCTACATTGTGTAAATATGATGCTGAGTCCAGCCTCCTAGCCTGGCCATGCAGAAAGGCTCACAGACCCCCACACCAAACACTGCATTTTTCATGTTTAAGAGCACTGTAATTTATAGTGCTGTAAAAATGCTCTAAAATACAGCACTGAAAAACATACATGGAGCAGGGCTGTACACACCTTTAGTTTTTTTGTTTAAATCACACTAACTATGATGGGAATTTAAGTAGCTGGTTAAAAGGAAGTACACACTTAAGTGATATTCAAAATGCTGATACTTTCCTGAATCGAGACACACAAATATTAGGACTCTTGCTTTATCACTGGAGTGGCTCCTCTTCTTTTTAGTATAGAAACATCTTTCTTCTGGATAGAGCCTGGTTTTCAGTATAATTGGACTTCAGAGTGTTAACCTCAGGTTGAATAGCGTAGCAACAGTGAAATGTGCCTGACCTTTCTCAATGCACACCAGCCATCTACAGGTCCTAGTGCACCAATATTTTTTGTTATTCAGCTGACTTTGCTGTACAGCTAGATGCTGCTGGAGAGCAAGGGTTTTTCCTACCCCTCCAATAACAAGAAACTCCACAGTGCGCAAAAAAACCCCCAAAACACAACAAAGAAAACAATAGATTACATTTGGGAAACTGGTTTTGGAAGCAACCTCGTCCAGTCTATTAGTTTGCTGCCTTTGTAGGGCTACGTGAAGCTGAGAGTGTTGCGTGTAAGGCTGCGTTTGGTGGTGTCACAGATGACTTTCATTTGAGCCCCCATGATCTTCAGAGAATAGTTACATGGGTGGGACTAAGCCTGTCAAGAATGTCTAATAATAGAAGGAGTTGCCAACTGGCGGTGGGTTTAAACAAGGGATGGTGGGCTGGAAGCCAGGAGTGCAGAGATGACAAGATCAGGAGGTAAGTTTTGTTTGTATAGTATTTGTATGGAGATACTTGCAGACAGGTCAGGGACACTGTAGTACTTTCTGTCATCTCCTGTGCTTCAGATTAAGTCCGTTTCAGATAGAGCAGCATCTTTGGTATCTATATAAATATGTAAAATGAAGCACTGAGATTTGTCGAGGTAATGGTGAAAGATTAAAAACGCAAGAGCTTAAACGCTGGGAAAGAAATTTGCAAGCGAGTGTGCCATATCATTTATTGGTGAAGTAGGAGCAGTTTATCTGCTGTTGTGCAAGCTGCAGAAAGCCACACAGCTGCATTCCCTTTGTGACAGCAGCAAGAGCAACTGCAAAGCAGACATTACTTGGGAGTGGACAGACTAGCTTCCCATTAACCGACTGCATGCCAGAGACTGCAAGAGGCAAGTAGTCAGTAACCAACAGTGTAGATTGAATTGTCTGTTACAAAACAGTGCCCAAAGGGGAAATATTCATGGTTATGCAAATGAGCAAATGTTCCCATTTGGCCTTAAACTCTATGAATGCATGTTTTTGTTAAGATTTTTTTGTTATGATCGCACCCAGGACCCCCTATCAGAATTAGGACTGCGCTGTCCTGCCCTACTTCTTCAATATGGGCTTGATTTAAAGCCTACTGAACTCACTGAAAACTCTCCCATTAATTTTTTGTGGGTCCAGCCCTCTCTCAACAGAGCTGTTTGTACTCTAAACTTGGTGGAAGAAGTTGACCTCTACGGTGTCACTAATTCTGTGGTAACAGGCAAACGTGAATTAGTTCTTCATTTGTAATGCTTGGGCTTTGGCCTGATACCACTGTGTAGGCAAACAGATTTTTTTTTTTTTTTAATATCCCCCTTTTTGTATGTGTAAAGATAGGGAGTTAATTACCATTCAAAATGTTTGCAGCTCTCTGAGTGAAAGGAGCCTTTAAGTCCACATTAGTATGTTATAGTTTATGTTAATACATATATTAGGAAATGACTTGTCAAACAAAACTGAAACAGAAGACAGATTCATTTTTTCAGGACTTTACTCTGTATCTCTCCTTGGAGCCAAATTCACTTTTTGGAAAAAGAGTTGGTGTTGCACATATGCTGTCACCTTCACAAATTTAGCAACTTTCCTCTCTTCTTCGAATGGAACAAAGTTATTGATGTTAGAACACGCATGGGGTTCAAACCGGCAGGATGAACATCTGAAACTTTCAAAAAAGTTATCCAAACATAAACTCCCTAAGAAATGTGTGTCATGATATTGGCAAGAGAAACAAAAATATTGGCACCGTGGCATTGCATTGGGATTTTCCAGTTGCTGAATACTAACCCACAATGCATCAGGAGCACAGTCTGAAAGTTAGGTGTCTTGCTGAACCCATGTCTCAGGAAGTCCTGACCACTAACAGCAGGGGATTAAGCAGAATCTGGTTTTGGCAACAAGAGCCTTCTACCTTGTTGGTGCCATGTACTGTTTGATTTTTGCATGCTGTGCTGGCCAACTTGTTTAAATGAACAAATACGGCTCTTGGAAATGAACGCTGCTGGCCTGATATTCTTGTTCGGAATTACGAGTTTTTATTGAATTCTGTCTGAAGCAAAGGCACTTGGAAAGCCACTAACTAAAAGGTTTTACGATTGAGACGTAGAGGTTAATATTAATATAAATAATTACTTTGCTGGACATTTAAAACCACGCAACAATCCACGGTAAAGATGTGGAGATAGATGAGAGGAGAGACTACTTCAGGATAGAGAGAGCCTGGAGTAGAGCGGAGAGGGGGAGCTATTGGAAGTTCCCTGAAAATTCTGCCATCAAACTGAAGCGATAGCAGAGGTGATTTCCTGCCTCTGGCGAAGTCACCCCCTCCCTGGATCATGCTGAATCACCCCTAGAGTTCATAAAAACCATAAAACCCTTTATGAATGGCAGTCATTACCTTTTAGTGCAATTTGGCAGGCATTTTCCCAAGGAATGATATTCCCTGCTCAACCACATTGAAACACTGAGCTGTAGCTGCATTAGGGTCTTTCCAGGTATCAGGAGAAAAGTGTAAACATCTCCACCATTGACTCGATGCGAGTTTGTTCGCCAACCCGTGCCATTGTTTATTTGACATAAAAAAATTAAGTTGTTCAATGGTCACTCTCACATCCTCCCTAAAACTACATGTCCCCAGGGCACAGTAAAATTCAAATTTTACATTTGGATTCAAGTTTGGGCTGGTGCTGATCACCCTTCTGTAGTCCTTGGAGACGAGCAAAAGTAGCAGACAGCATGTTGCAAACCAGTTCTGTGCATACAGTCAGCAGAGGACTTACCCGTTCTGATTATCCAGCTGACACAAGTCCTATCTACGTTGGCCAAAAGGTCATGGTCCACATCGTACTTCTTAACTCAGGGGTGGGCAGTTATTTCATCTGGAGGGTCACTTAATGAGTTTTCTGAGCTGTCAAGGGCTGCAAGGGTAGCCCTGCCCCTTGACAGGTGCCCTGCCCCATGGTCACTATCTTGTAGCTGCTGCTGTTTAGTTTGAGCAGGCAAGTCCGGAGCAGGCGTGGGGCATGCAGGGTTGGGGCTGTGCAGTGTAGCTCCCTATGGTACTGTGGAGTTGGCACCAGCGGCAGCAGCACATGGAAGAAACTGCTGCTGCCTGGTGTGCCTAGAAAGGCAGTCCAGCCACAGAGCCACCCCAGCCCCGCTCCACGCCCAGGGGCAGCAAGACGATGCCTAGACCAGGTGGGACTGAGGGATTAGCTGCAAGCTGGACAAAGCCCATCTGTGGGCCAGATCCAGCCCAGGGGTCACATTTTGCCCACCCCTGATTTAACTCATGTAGATATTGTTCTGCGGTTTTGGTGTTTGCTTTACCAAATTGATCAGAGAGCCTGATTTTATCGGCTATAAAGGTGTGTTACATGGCTAATAAGGCTAATGTATAATCTTGGCTGAGGATGGTGTCTCGAGTAGGATTAATTTTACTTAAGAGCTGGACACATTTCTTTTTTTTGGGTCGTGAGGTCACTTGTCAACAGTTTGGGTTTGATTTAGTCAATGCACTATGATTTCAGGATACTACTATAATAAATTAAAAGTTAAATACAAATACATTTTTCCATTACTTTTTACTTGTACTCACAGACTTCATATTATGATCCCAATCACCAAATGTCTTGGCAACAAAGGATGCTTTCATTAGCCAGTTAATGTTTTAATAGTCACTGCTGCTGCTATTATCCTTCCACTGTCATAGGTTCTAACCTGGTTTCCATTCAAATTAATGGGAGTTTTATCATCAGACTGGAAGGGAAAAGGCGCAAACCTCTAGTAAGGCTCAGATGTGTTCATAGCAAACCCGATTGTGCACAGACCAGTGTCAGTCGGTCTTTCAAAAGAGAAGAAATGTCATGATCCAGATCCAGGGCTAGATTTTCAAAGAAACTCCCATGTAAGTCTCTAAATAAAGTGACCAGATGTAAGTAGTGATCAGTGCGTAACAGCTCCACTTGTTTTCATTTGTCAGGGTGGGTACGTGGAAGCAGTAGGCAAGTAAGGCGTGAGTCCTGGGTGCTGTGTACAAGAGAGAGGTGCCAGAATGGGTCGCGGGTGGAGGTCCCGTGCCCTCCTCACCCAGCATCCTGCACCTTCCCTGGAACGCCTCTGGCTCGAGGTTTGGCAGTGAGGGGAGCAGAGGAGCACGGGAACAGAAGCTGGAGGGTCTTTGCTGCAGAAGACAGATGTCACTTTCCCTTTATTTTTTTTTGCCAGTAAGAAATGCTATCCAAAGGCCTTTTGATATATGTATCAGTGACAAAAAAGGAGGTGACAACTACCCCACCAGCAGGAAACCTCTGGCTGCTGTCCCCTCAGTCAGCACCAAAGGCATAGTACTGACCAGTTGTGCTTCTGAGTGGGAGCTGAACCCCTTTGAAAATCTGGCTCCTTCTCATGCATTGCTATTTTCTATGTATTTTCCTTATTTTGTGCTTTTATGGGCACAAGGAGAAAGAAGTGACCAGAATCGACATGTTTTAGAAGGTACCTAGGAAAAAACTTTCCACCCCTCTTCATTGCTTTGTTCACAAATGTTGCCCTTCCTGTGGCTTCTTTTTGAAATAAGGATTTCAATGGCTAACTGCAAAAAATAACAACCACCTTGGTTTGTCTGGAGTATAAAAGGAGTATTAAAGTCCAGGGAAATCACAGATCTGGTTTCTCTATTGATACTGGGAGGTGTAAAACTGCAAAGGCTTAATGTGTTTAAACTTCCCTAATGGCTTAGCTTGAAAATCAAGTGGGAAAGAGATTCTCCAATGAGCATAAGATTATGCTGGCAGCTGAATAGGCATAATGATCCTGTTTAATAAAACGGTTTTGTCCAGTCTAGCTCATTTTTGAGTCATTTATCAAGGGTCTGGTCCAAACATAAATGGGAATTTTTCCATGGCAGCAAGCTTTGGAGCGTGTTCTTGAAGTACATTATTAGATGGAAAAGGAAGGGAGCTTATTTTGTAGGTTTGGCAGCAGGTTCTGATCCAACATTAACCAGCACTGGTTGCTTGAGAAACTTCGATTCATATAAAATGCTTCCTTTGTGACTGCCTCATAGTCTGTAAATGTAGGAGACCCTTCAGCGTGTGTTAGTGAAGTGACTGTTGCTCAGAACACAGTAAAGCCTGGGACAAATGCTTCTCTGTTTCCATGCCTTAATATCAAGAGCTTCATATTTGGGAAAGCAAACTGCAGTGGCTTTCACTACTGGCCTTCTGTCTCAGCTTTGCATGTGCATGTTGCAAGCCAATCTCTCATGTGGTTTACTTTTGATTTACAGAAAAGTTTATATTAATTAAAGGGAACCTGACATTCTTTAAAAACAGTTTAAAACCGGTTTAATATCTCTATACCATGAATAACCTGGTTTTATGTAGTTATATTGTTCAAGCCTTGTTTCATCTCAGTGCCACAATAGGGGTCCCAGAACTTCTACCAGCCTTGCCTGGGTGCTGGCAACCTGGTCACTGCCACGGCTGCTGCCAGGGGTGCTGTCACAGACCTGTCTGTAGGGTGCCCGCAAAGCAGAATTTCTCTGCACTGTTTCACTGCTTGTCCCAAGGAGCAGACTGAGGTTTACCCTGGGGTAACTCCTTATCCATGCAAGCCTTGACTCCACTGTCCTTACACCCAACCTTACAGATGCAGCTGACCCTCCTCCCCTTTGGGTAATTTTAAGTTCCTCCTTTCCAGAGAATGGGTAAGCCTGGAATATCACTGTCCCAGAGGTCACCTTCTACCATAGGCATAGCCAAGGAGACAGAGCAACAAAAGGATTTATTATATAGGAGAAAAAATATATGCAGGAAAACCTGACCATAAATTTGGAGACGGAACAAAAAGACAAGTACAGTTTCTTAGCATCTTGGCTGACTCGCCGTAACTCCCTAAGAGACCTGCCAAAACAGCCGCCTTGTTGATTCTGCCAGCCCTGACTACTGGGGCCTGGCGGAGATCCAAAGATCACGAGTCTATGATAGATCAGTCCTAAAACACCCCGAGCCTATCAGTGTTGTCCTGATTGCTCACTGGTCTCAGAATTCGCTAGAAATTTTTCTCCCTAGGACATCTGGCATTTTTCTGGTTGATGGACCATTTGTCTCAGATGCCTTCCCTATTGTGCAGTTGTTTCTCCCATTAAAAGCTGACAGTAACTCAGGTGCCTATTCCGTCAGTGACCTCTTCTGTCTGTAACTGAGAATGGCAAGAGGTATTTAGTAGTTGCACCTAGTCTCCGTTGCACTGACTGAACCAATGGTTCTCAACCTTTTTTGTACCCGGACCCATTCATTTACATCGATGGTCAGTCCCAACCCAGTAACCCTTGCTCCTGCCCCACCCCCCAGGGTCTAGGGTGGGGGGAGGAATGGGGGTCCCCCAAGTAGCCCTGAGTGCCCTTTGCAGGCTGGAACTCTGACAGCCTGCAAGGGAAAAGCCACCATTTTCCATTAAAGGAGAATCTATTTTTAAAGCTTGTTGATCCATTTTTTAAAGTTTTTTTGATATCCTTTCATATATTTTTGCAGCCCACTTTTGGGTCACAAACCAGGGGCTGAGAAAAGCTGGATTAAACCATATAAAAGACATATACAGACAGTAAAAGATAACCCATAGTTTCTCAGCCTGTGAAACGCGTACCCTTGGTACATGAGACACAGGCAGGGGGGATGCGGGTACCCCAACACGCTCTCACCCTCTTTTCCTCCTTCTTTCACCCCTTCCTCCTCTCAAAACTATGGCAAAACTATGGCATTGTGCTGTGCTTTAACTTCCCTGGTAATAATTTGACATTCAGCTCTCCTTGCTTTGGCCATCATCAGCTCTAGCCCAGGTACATACTTGAGTTGTGTAGTGAACATGTTTGTTATTGCCCTGAAATAGAATAGTTTTCTGATAGCATACTGTTAGGTTAACAATAATTTGGATTGTTAAGAAGCATTAGCTTTGCAGCTGAATACGAGGCGTGACCTGTGGCCTAGCAATGCCACTGACCACAAGGCAGAATGATAGCTAAGCCTTTGCTTCTGTCAAGTAATCATTTTAACTGTGTCAAGCGTTTTCTGAGTAAAATGCAGCAAGTGGATCTGTGTCTGTGTGCTGTAAAATCAGCTACAGCAAGGAACAAGGTAAGACAAAGAAGCCATGGTTCTAAGTACAGTGATCGTGTCCTTAAGAAGTATCTACCACTGCAAGGTCTTGTTAACGTATCATAATGTTACTGTTACTTAACTTTTAGCTTCTAAAAAGTGCTAGTTTATCTTAATAAAAATATGCTGTTATGAAGATTTGTGAAGCACCGCCCAAGTATTGCTTTTGTTAACCCTGTAGTCCTGCCTTGTTGTAAAAAGTATAAAAGATCACCCTACCCTTTGGGGGGGGAGGGGTGGGGGCATTTTGCCTCTTTGCTGGCTTAATGGTCATTGCTCGAGCAAATATACTTCAGTAAAACTTTACCCGTGTTGTCTGGTTCCTATGCAGCTAGACAGTGAACCCCAGGGAGTTTTCTCCTACCACAGTTGTGCACCCCTGGGGTAAAAGGAGGCAACCCTACCCACACCAGATCAGACATCTGTCATATTATGGGCTTATACATACAGCCCTTCTTCCGACATATGGCACACATTAGTCTGTAAATATAAAATCCCCTGGAAAATTGAATGTTGGGGTACTTACTAGAATTTTCAGAAGTTAAGGGGTACTTCCTACTTAAAAGGTTGAGAAACACTGAGATAACCCATACAGTGATTAAAATGACATAACTGGATACAACATAACATTGACTTTCCAACACAAACATGCACAATATCAGCAAAATAAACACCAGAAAATCTGCATGACACTTCCAAACCCCCAGCCCATAGTAGGATTTGTGACAGGCACAGAAAGTGCTTATTATAGCTCCAAAGGAGCAGGGGGCTGCCTTACCTAATGTCTGCCAATGTTTTACCTGTTTGAACTGCCACTATTCCAACAAGAAAAAAATGAAAAAAACCCACTATTTTGTTAACTTGCATTTATTCATAACTTTAAGGCTGTGCAATTCACATATCTGATTCCTGATGTTGTCTCAATTGATTTTTTGTTTGTTAGTTTTATTTTAAAAGACTCTCAGTTCCCCTTAAAACAATTATTTGGGGTACTTCCAAAATAATATCAGGTTTCAAAATGGTAAAGTGCCTTTAGCCTCTGAAAAGAGACTATAAACTGGCACCATGGGGTTACATGTTTATTGTCTGTCAAAGGCTTCTAAAGTAAATCTGTTCAATTTACAAGTTTAATTTTTTTCCCTTAGATTCTAAGGCTAGAAAAGAGCATTATGGTTAGTTAAGATACGTCTACACTGCACCCTGCGGTGTAATGTAGAAATACTGAATTGCCTCAAGCACTGGAAACAGTCTAGTCACAGTGGCACAGAGCTCTGCAAAGGCTAATTAGAGCTAGCTTCGATGACGTTACACTAAAATGCAATCTACTGAGTAGATTGACCTCTAGTCTGACTTCCTGAATAATGCAGTCAGTCCAAAGACTCCTGCCCTTTGAGCTCTGCATCATGGTTACAACTTTGCTTTAAGGTACAGACACCTTTAAGAAAGTATAGCTATGTTGCTATGGGATATTTTTTTTAATCCTCCTCACGTAAGATTAGGCACAGATCTTTTTTAATACTGACCATCCAAATGCAGGAACAGCATGTCATAGACACTAAGGTTTCATAGTGCTTAGGGTTAGAAGGGACCTAAACAGATCATAAGTTCCGGCCCCCCAAATGTTAAGTACAGATGTTCAAAAAGCATGAGATAGAAGTGCTCTAAGTATTTCACTTTACTCAAAGTGTCCTAGATTAATGCAGGAGTGAACAGAGCTGATGTTTACTGGGGAGCTGGGGGGGAGCGAGCACAGAAGTGGCCTGCACTGGCCATCCCAGCCCCCCTTAAGATCCAAGCCAGCAAGCCGGGTAGGCTCATGTGGCAGGGGAGCTCCATCTCCCCATACCCTGTCCCCAGTTCCTGATACAGTTAAAAGTGAGCTGCATCTCTCAAGAGGCTGGGGCAGTGGAGCCCCCTTGCTGCATGGGTCCAACCCAGCTACTCCCAAGACCTGAACCAGCAAGCTATGGGGCAGGGGGAGCACATGGTAGGTGCCACCCCTCATCCCTCCCCTCCCACACACACACACAACACACACCTGGAGCCTTTTCTCTGTCCTCTCTGTAATAGCCTGGGGGCAGGACTGTGCCAGAGTTCACCGAGAGCAGACAAGCACCAACCAAGGCTAGCATGCTGCTCTGTGAGGGGCCTCTGGGATGCCAGGGGACTGCAACCTAACTTAAGTCATGGTGGGATCTGGTAGACACATTCGATAAAGTGCTTTAGTCTGATACCTTCGTCAGGCTAAGGGAGTTTCTGCAGTCGGTGTGTGCTCTTCCTGGATGGAATGAAAAGTAAAGAAGCCAGATGCTGGGCTGGTGTGCATACAGGACAGGCGGTCAGTGAAGATGTAGATTGAGTGGGTGAGAGACAGGCTGGGCGGGCGGAGGGGGGAGAGACGGGGGATGAATAATGGAGCAATACCTGGGGAGTCAGATGCCAGGCAGGTTATAATGTGTCATAAATCCAATGTCTATATTTAGTCCATGATTTTTAGTGTCCAAGAGGCTGATGAAGTGGAGTTCATAGGCTCATCTTTGGGAAGTGTTTACTTTGAGAATCAGGACTGAGAAATTGGGGAGAGAGTGGTTTTCTTGTGAGAAATGTGCCCCCACTGGTAATTGGGTATTTCTGTGTTTGATAGATTTCCGGTGTGCGTTCGTTCTGGTGCGCAGTTGTTGTCTGGTCTCTCCTACGTATTTTCCATCAGGGCATTTGGTGCATTGGATGAGGTATACTACATTTCTGAAGGTGCAGCTGAAAGACCTGGGAATGCTGATGGCTCTGTTGTGGGGTGTAGTAATCCACTATTCATCCCCCTTCTTTCCCCCCCCCACCTGTCTCTCACCCTCTCAGTCTACATTGTCACTGACTACTTGTCTTGTATGCACACCAGCCCAGCCCCTGGCTTCTTTACTTTCCATTCCATCCAGGAAGAGCACACACCGACTGCTGACACTTCCCCAGATAGATGATCATTTTTTGAACCCGAAAGCTTGATAAATAATTGTTTTCTAACTATTTAAGTTGGTCTAATAAAAGATATCAGATTCACCCAAAGAACAGTGTCTGCCTGTGTCCTTAGACCAACACGGTTGCAACCTACACGCCTTGGTCTGATACCACATCCATCCAGGGTTATCTTAGATTGGGAGCCACCATTTTTAAAGCACTCTATGTGCAGTGAATGTCTGTTTGGTTATGGCTGTGGAGCGCTTTCTGTGAATGTATTGTATATGTATAATCGTTGTACTTAGCCTAAGTCTAAACACTTTATTGAACACAACATTACTATTTTCTTCCTACTTGTTTCTGTAATACTGTCACTCTAGTACCAGAGTTCTTCACAAGCGTTCAAGTATTTTTCTTCTGTAGATCTCTGTTAAGAGAGGTAGGGGAATGTTACTATTCCCTGCCCTCATTTTACTGCTGGGGACGAGAGACCATGGAGATGCTAAGACCAACATTGTTGAAAGTATTTTCTCATTTTGAATGCTGAGTGCGAGCTACTTAAGAGCAAAGGCGGTCAGAAAATTGAGCATAGCTCTCATTGACTTTCATTGCAACTGTAAGTGCTCAGCATTTCCATAAACTTGGCCCCAGGTATCTCATGTTACGCATCCAGAAAATGAGGATCACACAACTCTGAACCATTTGGTTTAACTGATTTGCCTATCATCATGTAGGAAATTTTCTGACAAGGCAGGAATAGATTCCAGTGATAGCCAGGTCCTTTTACCAGGAGGGTCTCCTGGTGTGTTTTCTGAGAATCCCCCTCTTCTCTTTCATTCCCTGCACCCTTTCTCACTTCTGCAACAAATGAATCGGAGGCCTCACAAACAGCCTGCTGAACTATATACAGAAAAAGCTCTGTTATGTGGCATCTTACAAGCTGGCATGCTCTACTAACCAGTATGCCAGCTTGTAAGATAAAGTAAAATTGGAAGTGCCACTTCTGTTTTCTCTGAGCCCCCATGGCTCGGAGCAAAGCAGTTTGTGCTGCCAACCCCCACGGCCCAGGGGCATGCCAGGCTGTGCAGGGCTGTGCAGAACCCACCTCCCTGTCAATGCCGTAGGAGGGGCGGAGGGACGCCCCACACACATGCAGCGTGAGAGGCAGTGGCCGGGGCCACTCAATTAACTGGCATATTTTGTTATCCGGCATCTCCAGAATAACCGGGAATAACTGGGGAATGCCGGATAACAGAGCTTTTACTGTAGTTCTGATTTATTCGTAGAGCCAAGACAATCGTCAGCAACGAATAAAGCAGAAGTCCAATGAACTAAATATGCAATCATGTAATTAAAAACAATATCAAAATGCACACACACAAGAAATTAATTAAGATTAAGATTAAGGCAAATTAAGATTGCCTGAAGAACATTAACTCTGGTGTTTCCCAGGTTTGGAGTCCTGGACTTGGCAGTCCTGGCTGCCTTTACATATGGTATATCCAAAAGCTAATATAATTTCCTAGCATTCTTAAAGAGTAAAATAAAAAGTTCTGCGGCACCCCTTGAGCGCGCACGTGTGGTTTGTGGCATTGCAAAGCTGTTTGAGGGACCGCAAACTGCATGCAATGCGCGTGTATACCCATGTGCCATGCTGCTAATTTTCAGTGCAGTGGGGTTTTTTTGACACAGGGAGATCCCAGTGCCAAAAAAAGCCTGCCACTGTAAAAATATGGTGTGGTGCATGTGGCAGCAGCATGTGCTGCCAGAAACTAGAGCAGAGGTGGGCAAAATGCGGCCCACGGGCTGGATGCGGCCCGCCAGGCCATTCTGTCTGGCCTGTGGAGCCCCTAAAAAATGTAGGAAATTAATATTTATCTGCCCCTCGTTGCCTGCCATGCAGCCCTTGATGGCTTGCTAAAACTCAGTAAGCGGCCCTCCACCTGAAGTAATTGGCCGCCCCTGAACTAGACCCAGGCTCTAGCTGCTGGCCATGCTCCAGGTGGTCAGTTCAGCATGATTGCTGCCCCAGGAGGACCCCAGGATCCCAGATAAGGCTGCTAGGGCCAGCACAAATGCTGGCCCCAGCTTCCCCTACCTCACTCAGGTCCCTTTGCTGTTGGGGTTCACGTTTATTTGCTGACAACAGAGGAATGTACAAACTCAGGTATTCTGGGTTCTCTTTCGGGTTCTAGATGGAATTTGTTCTCTAACTCCTGTCTCTTTGTATTCGTGCAACCATCTCCTCTCCTTCTGCTTCTTTTCTCATCTCTGACCCTCAGTTTTTGCCACGTCTTCTCTACTCCTGTCCTCTTTCCCCTTCCCCACATTCATCCACACTTTGTAATAGCTTGGAGAAAGGGAAGAAACTATCTTGGCACCAGCAGAGACATGAAAAAGCACAAGAAAGACAGTCTCTCTGCTCTTTGTTCTGCTGTCCGTTGCTCTGCCCCCAAGTTCTGTCGGGAAGCATGACTAGTCTCTTCATGGGCATGGTGAGCCTGACCAGTGCACCAGGAACTGTGAAAAACTGGAGAACATACAGTGAGGATGAAATCTGACAGATACTTAGCGACCAAGCTCTAACAAAGTGTCTATTGAATACATTCAAGTTGACCTATTTTCAAAGCCATAATAGTTAAAGTTAGGCAAAGTTGTTAGTAACTGAAAACAAGATGTTATAATTGGCATTTAAGGGTGGCATCTGCTAAGGATCCAGCTCAGATCAGTTGTGCCAGGTCATATAATGTTGAGAGAAGCTCTGCCTCTCATGATTTCCAGCTCTGCTCATGGGAAAGCACCTCTGACTGGTTGCCTTCCCCCTTTCCTGCTTCCAGAGGAAGAGAAGTCGATCACAACTGCTATCGGAGCCAGTAAAGGGTGGAAAAGGCAGTATTGCATTATTTGTATGTCTGTATCCATATATATGCATGGACACTGCTGCCTCCTTTTTTTTACCATCCCTAAAAAGACCACACACTTCTGTTTAGCCAGAAATGCATATTTGTAAAGAAATATCTTTGCCCTTACTGCATAGTGTGGCTTAAAGTAGAAAAAGATAAGGTTTGCAAAGTCTAACAAGCTTTGTAAAGTTGCATTAACCTCTTAATTTGCCATGGTTATTGTGTCCTTGCTCTGAAAAATCCTCCTATGACCCCAGTCTTACCTTTAAAAACCCAGGGATGGACTCCTGCAGCATTGCTGATTCCTGTTTGCTTTGCAGTGTACCAGAGAAAATAAATTGCTGTCATTGCAGCCAAAGCATTTATTGGAATAGTTTAACTGGACGAGGATTAAATCGTTTCAGACAAGAAATTAAGCTTTTTCCAGAAGCCAAGGGTTCTAGTGTGGCAAGCAGGCTTCCGAACAAGAAGCCACATTTGGGAATGAGGTGATGATTGCACCAGTTTGTCCTTTAAAATGCTGAGCTTACCTGTATGCTGCTTTTGCTGTCCTCCTCTGTAAGGAGGACAAAGGAGAGCAGAAAAAAAACTAACCTGTTATATATGCGAAATACAAAACTTGCCTTTGGAGATCATCCCATTGGTCATTTGAAACATTTGGAAAGGTAGCATGACATGGCGGAAAGAGCAAAGGAGCAGCAAGGAGGTTTGCTCACAGTTGAGACTGATTCTGTCACCGCATCAGTCCATAGTCTATGTCAAGACCTTAAATTGTGAGGCCTTCTCCCCTGTGAAACAGGAATTGTAACAGGAGCATTGTGATTTGTGACGATTTCCTAGTTAATGTGATTTGACTATGCCACATGTGATATGAAAGCTTTCGTATCGTGTCTCCCGCAGTGTGATACTTGAACCACGGGAGAAGGCAAAGAAAGCTCGGTTCTGCATTGTGGAACTAGTTTTGGGGTGTTTTTCTCTCCGCTTTGGCAGTAGAGGAGATACTGTATCCTGATGGCTCATTATGTACATTTAAGCAGTGCCAGCTGAGATCTAAGCCCCTTTGTGTGAGGCTCAGTATTGAGTGCGCACAGTAAGTAGCAGTTCCTCTCTGAACAGAGAACATAGTGAGATGAGAGCCGTGCAGCATGTTGCCCATGGATATGCTGCAGACCTGTGGCTGAGCCAAGATTACAATTTAGCTCTCTTGATTCACAGTTGAATGTCCTCTCAGGAAACCAGGCTGTTTGCTTCCCTGGCTCTACACATGAACTGTGTGGCAGCTGCTCACTACACTATGGGCAAGTACTCCAAACGCAACCCCCCTGTACCAAGGCAGACCAATTCTAGATGAATGCCAGGGGGATTACTAATCTGAGTCTTGAATTCTTGCCTCTATAGAAAGTCTACCCCTTGCCCAATTCAAGTTCTTTAATAAAAGCAGACACCTAAATAGGGGTTGGCTTTGTGTAGCACTTTCAAATGTTTAGTTTGAACTTGAAGAGAGGGCCTGCATCTCAAAATAGAAGGGATTATGAATCAGTTGCTGTCTTGCCCCATTTCAGTGCAGTTGCAAATACTGTGCTTGAGGCAGTACAGTGTGTGTAATCCATTCATTGTGATTCTGTTTCTTCATTACACGCATGTTTTGATCAATACCAGTGGCCCCATTGATAATGCCCTTGCTGAAAGAAGTCCCTGTGAGAGGAGCTTAAAGCTTGGCTTAATGCAAAACGCCTGCTTGCTGACTCAAGTCCACGTATGTGCTACACGGGACTGGAGCAGGATTCAGTTCTGAACACTTCAGTTGTATCTTTGCTCAGATTTCCATCAGAACGTCGCTGTTGATACCCCATACTACTATGCAGGATGCATATGAATCCTGTTTTTCTCTTCCCAGAGAAAAAGCAGTGAAGGGTATGCGGAAGTTGGAAAATGACATGCAAACTAATGGAATATTTAGCTAAGTGTTGCTTGCCTTAATGTATCAGGATTCTTTTTATTCAGTCCCAAGATGTGAAGTGACACTCTTGTCTTGTTTCCAGTCTGGCAAGGAAAGAAATTGGCTTGAAAATTCCTCTTTGTGGTTCTCAGAGTTGTGCATGTATCCAATTTCTTCCCCTTCCCTCTATCTGTTTTTTTTTTTTTTGTGGGGGGGTCTGGCACAGCCATAGGTACTTATGAGTAACAAGGAAATACTCCTTGTGCTATGAACTGGGGTGGGGTGGGGGCATAGGAAGGGGATTCATGGACAGCAGGGTTGCAGGTATGAACACAAGACTGCTAGCCATTACGAGCCCTGTAACTCCTTTCATTTTGCAGGTATTTAAAAAAAATTGTATCCCTGAGATGGGTCATTTTTTCCCTTGGATGTTAAGCCAGATTTTGGACCCTCAGTGGGAAATTTTGAGACTTCTTTGGGCATGGTGTTTTTTTCAGAAAGGCAAAGCAAACAAGGGGAAGGGATTCTTGCCAGTTTCCTAGTCTGCCTCTTGGAAGGAAGAGAGTCTGTTCCACTGTTGCGAAGCGTCAGGAATGTCAGCTATCCAGTTACTCGACAGTGATGCTCTCTGATTCCAAGCAATGCGAGGCATTATGGGCAGAGATTCCTGGGGGGGGTTTCATGGTATCTGAGTCTTTTCAGAGTACTACAGCCCAAGGCTGCCTGGAATGCAGGGTAAAGTTTGTCCAAACAACATTGATTTTAATAGCAATGTAAATTGTATCAGAAAAAGGAAATGCCCATAAACCAGGTTTCTCTACCTCTTTCCGTTCTTAGGAGAGTGAGCTAAATTCCTGGGAGGGTGCCTGCTAATCTTTTCAAATAATGCAATTAGTACAATGGTTGTGTGCTGGCCTTCTGACCATTTTTACTCTCCCTGGTTATAAAAAGACATCGTTGGAGCGGGATCAGATGTGCTGGGATATGGGTATACCCACAGGACATATGAGTGTACCTACAGCTGATCTGCTTCACTGG
>JAGPOW010003395.1:41639298-41657933 GCA_030014935.1 Caiman crocodilus | reverse complement strand
TGTTGTGATGGTGATGATTCCCATACATCAAAGAAAAATTGAGCGCTTGACTGCCTACATGTCATACTTTCCTTAGGAAGTCCCTAGTACACTTTGCCCATGCTTTCACTTTGTTCATTGGCGTATACCCACAATCAAATGATGACAGTAAAAATACCGTGTTCTGACAAATTTGTTGAGGGAGCTTTCCTGTATAAAATGTCTTTTGTCTGAAAGCTAAAGTCATCTTTTGAGACCATGTCATCGCAAAGAATATTTATAATCATTACTGATGTTTTGCGTTTGCAAGCATCAAGTGCAAATTTTCCAAATTACAAGTGATGAACATCAAAGGGTTCTCGTGTAGAATGTCAGGAACTGTGGTGACTGTGTCGTTACTGTATGCGGAGGGCGTGGAACAACACAGGGTACAAAAAATTAAAAGACTTTTCAATTGTCAGTAATTTCAGCTGTAATTGGTATTGAACACTGCCCCGGTAATGGTGTGGACTTGGATGTAATTTATACACAAGTCACCTTCTTGCTGACTCTACTATTTTGTTGATCCTTTTTGGAGCGACCCAACAATAGATACTGCACTGAAATCAAAAGGCTGTTTGGAATCTGGAATCTATAAGAAGCAAATTACTGGATGGGATACTCTTTAATAGGAATCTCATAGGAGCCAGGTGATAATCTGTGGGAGGTAAAAATATCTGTGTATGGCAAAGTGGCTGGCTTTCTGTTGGATGGTGAAAAAAAAAAGGGAATGTTTCTTGTACTTGGTGATTTTAATGAAGAAGCTGAACAACTTGTGTGCGTTGCTAATACTGAAGGGAGCGTGAGGATTTTTTGGTGAGGAGACCTGAGTGCAGAGCAGAAGTTCCAGCTTCAAAGGGACTCTGAGATGGTTTTGAAACTGGTTTTTTTTCCCCAAATGGAATGAAGCCCCCCAAATTCCAATTCAAAGATGTCCGCAAATATTCTGAAGAAATATTTTGTTTTGGATCAATTAAAATCAGTTTGGCATTTCAATGTGATTTCACATTTTATAACATATAATGAATTACGCCATTTAAAAGTCCCAGCACAAAAAGTTGTTTCAAAAGGAAAAATAAATGTTTCATTCTGAAAATATTTCAATGGGAGAGTTCTGCAGAGTTTTTCTTGTATTTCCTTTAAATAAATCTGAAATTGGCAAAAATTTATGAAGCCTTTTAATACTGATAAAACTGCATTTTCTGATGGAAAATGATACCACTAAAGAACTACCAACCCACTCTGACTGATAGAAAATTACCATAAACCCTTGGTTGGAAACAAGTCATACCAATCCCAACACCTAAGAATTTGTTTGATAAGCTGGCAAGAGAGACCATGTGTCCCAAATCTGACCCATTTCAAGCACATCACTTACTGTTTTTTGAACAAGGAGGTAGTTTATCACTAGAGGCCCTTAGTTTCCTTCACTATCTTCATCCATTCCTATTCGTTGTGTGTTTTTCATCCTTCAGCCATCCATATTTAATTTCTGTAGGTCAGCCACTAAATCATCTAGCTATCTTTGTCCTTCAGGTTCAAAGAAAGGTTTGGATGTTCATAGGGGTATATGCTGTAGCCGTGTTGGTCTAAGGACACAGGCAGACAAGGTTACTTAGAAAATATATGTCGCTGTTGTCTGCCTCTTGGATGTTCATATTCATTCATTTATTCCTCCAAAGTTTACAGGTCCCAAGTATACTCAGAATTACTATAATTAATAGCAAACTCTGGAAGAGATAATAGATTATATCTATTATAGGCCTTTATCCACATCTGCATATTTGCACCTTATACTGAAATATGTGGCGCTGGCCATTTCTGGGGGTGCGATGGTAGATTACATGTACCTTCGGTCTTGTCCAGTCTGCCAGTTCTTACAGGGCTATTAGGTAGAACAGGCTACTATTCAAGGAAGCTAGTACCCTTCTGTACTTTAAAGACTTAATGAATCCAGGTCTCCAAGAATTACAAGGTGAAATAAAGAACACTGGAAAAATCTTGAACAGCTTTTAAAATAGAGGTTCACAATTTTAAAGAACTGAATTGCCAATGGCCTGAAAATAGAGACAAGCTGTCTCTCAAAAGAAACGTCAAACATCATTAAGGATGTTACTTTACACAACAGTGTTTCCGAAGTGAGATAATTTTGAGCTATTTAAAGTATTATGCATGATTTAATAAAAACATTCTCAATAATACAAGTCCATTTTTGATACTGAAAAATGTATCAAAGGTATCCTAGATTTGGGCCTGTAAGTAAAGGAAACGACAAGTTCTCATACAAGAACAAGAACGTTATGGAACATTGAGAACGACTAAATAAACACCACTCAAAACTGAGAGAAAGGTATTAGACGTTATTTTTGGACTAATTAAATCTCATGAACTTCCTGGGAAAGAAATACATCTTGGCCATTGATTATAAATCCTGTCATAAAAATGTAGACCAAAGAAAAGCAGCTTGCTTCTGGAGGTAGCCAGCATGACAGGGTGGTCTTTATTCTTAACTATAGGAAAATCAGTCCATGTGTTCATGAGGCACTTATTGACTCTGAAACTACAGGCACATGTAGTAGTGGAGCCAGTATACTGATTTTTTTTTTCTTAGAGGATATTGTTTCCCACTGCCAATCAGAGCTATAGAGACTACGAAGGATTTTCCTTTGCTAAAAGTAGTACAACATATTCTTTTAGTTTGGTCAAACTCTATAGACATTTTACTGCAGGGAAAAATGGAGATGCTAGCAAAGAATGATTGCTTACAGACACAGCAATACCAAAAATCTTACATGCTGACTAAAGTACAGGTTTTATTTTTAAAAGTTATTCCACCTGGCACTCAGTATATGAGAAGGACTTTTGCTGCTAGGGCTATTGATGAGCTGCAGTATGTATGGTTTCGCATGCAGAGCATTTCGTACTGTGGTCATCAGTTTGCTTTCGGAGAATTTCAGTCTTGAGAAAAAATTCAGTGAAATGTAGTAGAAAATGTTTTTCTCTTTCCCAGTATCAGAAGTGTGAACAGATGACTTTGTGCAAGAACTTAAAATAGTATAAGAGAAAAATAAGGGTAGAATCCTAGCATTTGTTAGCCCATGGGTTGCAACCCAAAAATGGGTCCGAACAAGACACAAAAGGGTCACAAACAAACTTTAAAAAGGCGAACTTTAAAGGAGAAAAATGTTGGAAACTGTGAGCTCTTCTCTTGTAGGCTGCCACATTTCCAGCCTACAAGGAGCTTTGTGTGGGGGGAGGAAGGGAGACGGCATTTTCCATCCTCTCCCTTACCCCACATACTGTGGAGCTGGGGCCTGGGGCAGGGGGTCAAGATTAGCTATTGATGTTTACAAATGGGTTCTGGTACAAAAAAGGCTGAGAACCACTGTCCTGGAGAGTATTCCCTTGTTGTGCAAGCCAGCACCACAAACCGCTATAAAGAAGACTGTGGAAGAGTTTTCTTAAGTATAAGGTGCAAATCATTCTCACTGTGTTTGGACTAAATGAAACAAAGAATTCAGGGGGGAGAAAAATTATAGAAGAAGAAACCCACAATGCAAGTTTCCCAGATTTTCATAGTTAGACCAAAGGGCAATGGTTCAAAATTACACAACTGCAGGGAAAGGTTTAGTTGACTCAAATGGAGAAATTGTGAAGAAATCTATTCACTGAGGCAATGGTCTCAAGAGCACTTGAATGACATATGACCCTAAGTCCCATTTTCAGTAAGACTAAGGAGTCTATGTTGCATTGTCTTTCAGTGAGACAGGAGTGGTGGTTCCCAACCTAAGGGAATGAGGAAAGCCTGCGTTGAATTTATTTACAAAAAAAGTCCCTACAACCATGGATATTCCATTGGATGAGTCTAGTCCACACTGAATTCAAGTTGTAAAGATTGAGAAGTGCTGATATAGAAAGAGAAAAAATGGCTAATATTGCTGCCAACCATGGAGTCTTTTCTGAACCAGAAAAAAATGTCTGGCTTCAGGATGATAACGATACTAGAATTGTAAAACCTGGAGCAGAAAATGTAAAGGTGGATGTGGAGGTCCATGCAATGACTGCTCTTTCCTGACGGGCATCTCCAAGCAAAACAAAATCATGCACTTCCCAAAAGACTACAACTAACATTTAGAATTGAAGAGGGGGATTCTGGTAGATTAATTAAGACCTAGATTGACTACAGATGGGGTTTACATCGCCTTTTCATATCTGGACCATTGAAGAACACAGCATTCCAAAGACTTGTCTGTCAGGATCAGGAGTCATGGCGGGAGACCGAACCAAAGGGCAAAATGGATGTAGTTTGATAAAAGACACACTTGCTGTGCTAGCTTGACTGTCCTTTTTAAGAGCTGTAGTCAGTCAGCCCTTGGCAGTACACAGCAAGTAAAACAACTTTGTTGGACCTGCTAATTTCCGAACAATGATGCATATCATTATATGTGAGGAGATAATGCTTTATATAGTAATTAACTGCACGTATATGGCTATCTCTGCTAGGTAACGCTCCTCTAGTGGTTATTTTTGGGCGTATGCAGATGAAACAGGGGCCCTAAATTGAAGCGGTGGGTTTTTAAAAACACCACTTCAGTTTAGGGCCAATTAAACCCCCGGGTTGTGCCCACACCCAACCGACTTGCCTGCCTCTGGTGGCGTGGAGGGGAGGGCGAGCTGCCAGCGGGCTGAGCAGTCCCTGGGATGCAGGGGAGGCTGGTGCCCCCCCCACCAGGTGACACTCACCTGCAGGCATCTGGCTAGGGTGATCTCGGGGGGCACCACGGCTGCGAAGGGAAGCACCGGGCCTCTGCGCAGATCAGGCAGGCAGGCAGGTTCTGGCGGGGGGGAAATCAGGCTCGCCATTATTTTTATTTTTATTCCCCCCCCCCCCCTCTTTTGGGCAGAGCCTGCCTTCCCAGGCTGCTACCAGGCTGCCACCTGCAGGGCTTTCTGCAGAGCCCCTGAGCTGCGTAGAGCCTGGTGCTTCACTCCACTGCTGGTAGGGCAGCAAACTAAATCTCCTCAAAGTAGTTTTAGTTTGCTATGCCTGAAGTCATTTAAGGCACATTACACCATTGAATTTGCTACAGCAGCTGTAATTAATGCACAATATGCCACTGAGGTATGCAAACACTAACACCATTAAATTGGTGCAAAAGCATTTAGCCTGCTTTTAAGTGTCATGCACACACATGCCCCTCGTTTCGTCTACACACGGCCATTTTTCTCAGCCTGTTTAAAATCACTGTTTGTCAGCCTCTACTTTGCCTAATCTACAGCAATTCAGTTGCTAATGATTCTACTGTTACCCATGCTAAGAAATTAAGATTTGCTAATTCATAGCCATTAAGGCCCTGAGTTACTGTGTTCCTCCGCTACAATGAAGCTCAGTATGATCTTGTGGTATATTTTCATTTGTGAATCATTTTTTTTATTTTCTTAACTGAATGTTTCTGACCATTTTATGGCTAGTTTAATTTTGCCCCAAGTTCTTATTTTGCTCCAAGATTCAATGCAGCATTTTTGTAGAAGTGTTGGCTGCTTGATTTAATTCTGTGTTGTGCTGTACTAACAATGGTCGATCAGAAAATTGTGAAGAAAGGCACGGTAGAAGGCTCTGTGTTCATAAAACCAATCCGTAAATTGAATATGTGAAAATAGTCCTCTCCTATCAGACAGGCAAAAAATATTTTCTTAGCGGGCACAGAAAATACCAGAAGGAGGCCAGTTTCAGTCGAGACTCCTTAAGCCAAATCTGACCTTTCCCAGAGTTAAAAATATTTAGCCTCTAGGGCTTTGATTTCATGGAGACAGAAAAGTTTCCGAGGAGTAATCACCACAGCTGAGAAGATATTTGTCTAAGGTGAATTAGAGGAACTCCACAGTCTTAAGACAGGGCTACGATCACACCTCAAAACCCGGGTAGTTTGCACAGAGTCCTCTAAGGGGAGAATTTTGAAAAATCAGGTATGACTTTGCAAGGCGGACACTGCTTCTCCGACTTTTACTCAGCTTTAAGTCTTCTGGGAAAAATAAAACAAAGGAGCTGTTGACATCTCCACTCAGAGTAGTTAATGACATATCCCTAGTGGGGAAACAACAGTTGCATTTAGGCTTCAGTAGCTGCTCTTGTTGAATTTTCCTAGCTGATGGAACACGTCCTATCCGAGCTTATCAAGATTGACTACAGTTTCATGTCAGAAATAATGCCAGAGAGTCCCGTCAGGACTTCGGCTCTAAGCAAATGCTTTGATAACCAAGTGGGAAATTCTGTACTGCTTGTGTTCCAGAATCGACGGCACCCACGTGTCCCCGGTTTTTTCAGGTAGCATAGTTTTTATATTATGTTTGAAATTATTTTTTTAGGGGTTTCTCTCAAAGCTAACAGGAGAATACCAGCGTTGGGCCAAAGAGCTTGCTTTTACCTGAGATGTCACAACAGCATGGAGCAGGGCCCTGCTTAGAAAAACGCTCACGTCTACAGCGCATTGAGGTCAGCGGACACGTCTACGCTGTCAAAGCAGTGCAGTAGGGAGTGGTGTAGTGAAGCCCGGCACATCGACTCCACATGTTCTGTACTTCAAAACGGATGTAAACGGATGTAGCTAAGTGCAGCACTGGGGATGTTCCAGTAAACTTACTCTCCTGGGTGTGTGCTTGTTGGCATCTGCCCAATGCATCCATTTCAAATTATAGCACCTGTGGAGTGCGTGTGTTGGGCTTTACTCCCCAGAGTGGTCCTTTGCCAGGGCAGGCATGCTCAGTGGGTGTGTAGCTTGTGCTTAAAGTGGTTTCCTGGCCCGGAGTATATAAACAGCACAGAGATTTCTGTTAAAATGACATTAACCAATAGATACCACATTTTTGACCCAATGGGGTTTTTTTAATACTGTGGATGCATCTACACATGTACCGTACTCCGTAACGGACTAATTAGCTCTGCAATAAAGCATCACCATCTACATGTGTGTTAGTATTACGGCGCACTGAATTAATTAGCTCCTCTGTAGGATGTTACTGTCTGGCACAAGTACTAGCCTGCATTCGAGTAGTTAATGTGCACCAAAACGCATGTGTAGATGATGCCTGGGGCTGGCTGAGGCACACGGGTGCTACAGTGCAGGGGTTACCTGCTGGCTAGCCGGGTATTATACCACCCACACGCCCCAGCCAGCCCTTCCGCAGCATGTTGAACCAGGGTGGAGCAGCCCCAGGCTGGCAGCCTGACTTCCCAGAAGCAATAAACTCTGGTGCAAACTGTGCTGGAATCTACTGCTATTTGCTAGTTGAACGTGTAGATGTAATCAGTATGTGTGGAAAGTAAACCGATATCTCAGATACCAAAGTTTAGTAAATACTGGGAGGAATTAACTCTCTAGCAGCCATCGCATTATATTATGTGTGTGTGAATACACACTTACATTGTAGTGAGTGTCATGTATAAACTTGCATTTGTCACCTTTTGACTGGTTTCCTTCTAGGACTTATTCTTACCTTGAGAAGCATCAAATGGTGCAGAGGAGCACAGGGTAGACTAGCTGAAAAGAGCAGCAAGCGGGAAGTTCTGGCAATAAAGGCAGGAGCTGAACTGACCAGGCTTGGAATGGATTCGTGATCGGCTGGAATGGAGGAAGTGGCAGAATTTGGTACCAGGCTAAGGAAAAAAGAGAGGATTGAAGGAGAAGACTGATGTTTACACGCCTGGAAGGAGCATAGAATTATTTACTATGGTAGATGAAGGAGAAAGGAGATGGGGAAGAGGAGGAGTTTGGATTTTGCTGACTCAATTTAAATAGGCTGAAGGAGATTACGGACCTGTTCTGAAGACCACTGAAGTCGCTGGAAATCTTTCCTTTGACTTCCATAGGTTTGGGATCAGAGCTTAACTCCGAGCTTATTATCATAATCTCTTCAGTCTTGTTTCCAAATCAAGAGATTTAAATAAGTCTGGACAGGCTTTGGAATAAGTAATCCCACTCTGGATGCTCCTGTGAACCTCCAGCCCTTTAAAACGTCCACCCGGAAGAGCTTTAAGTGTACCGTCCCTTTGATCTAAAGGAGAAGTGGAAGCCTCAATGCCTTTCTTTGCCGAGTCACGTGGTGGTATGTGTCTGGACTTGGAATTCCTGAGGTGTTAAGCCCAAATAGTTTCTAGCTTGGCCATCAGAGACTGGGGCCATTTGGAAGTCTGCAGCCTCACAACAGCAGTGCTGAAAACATTATTGAGTTTCATTCTGTCTAGTGCTTTGGCTTATAGGGGAAAATAGCACAGCTGTAAGCCAGCTGTGTTTCATTTATGCTCAGGAACAGGGCCCCTTTGTCTGTCTCAAATGTTATTTACCCCTCATGCCTTTTTTCCCCCTCCTAGTTTTTGGCTTCTTATAGGAAAAGTAGCTGTTGAAAGCTAGGTTCACACTTTGAAGCCTGCCATTCACATAGACTTAACATCTATCTAGAGGATATTAAATTCAAGGCAGCTTTCCCTGTTTTGGATAGAAACTGAATTAGAAAATTAGTCATGCTGGTACATACAGAAGAGTTGCAGGGTTACAAACCAGCTTGCAATTTCATTTGAAAAATAGAGTTATCCCAGGGATTAAGTGACTGGTAGAAGCCAGAGTCTCCTGGCAGCTTGTGAAGAACTTGTGCTAGGCTTGAAAAGCTGTAGTCAGACACCATTCAAAGGGCAATGTTTCCATCAAGTAACTAGAAAGTGTATGCGCATTGTTCAAGAGACAGGTCCCATTTCTTGGTTCCTCAAGTAGTACCTTATTTTGGAAAGCGTTTAATAAAAACTTGTGACATTTCTTTACGTGACTGATTGACTGACACGTGTGATATGGACAAAACTCAGCCAGACAGGAAAGCAATTTTTTGAAAGATGGGATACTGCAGTATAAATATAGCGACTGATTCTACAGACACTTCATGACATAGTAGCTGTGAGCTGCTCCTCTGCATTCAACAAAGCTATTAACCATAGCAAGCATGGCTGCTCTGCCTCTTGCCTACGTGGATTACAATCTAGAGATGTAGTTAGCCATATTAGTCTGACGTCAAGTAGAGGGCAGGATAGATTTGCACCTTTTGCGTTAACCAAAATACAAACGTTTGTGAGCCGAAGCTCATTTAATCAGATTACAGTCTAATCTAGTCCTTCCTTAAACAGAACCCCCATGCATTGCCTCCAGAATAATTGATGCATATAGTATCAGACTCATTGCAGCCTTCACTAATGTATTTCCATATATAAGATACTGGGCAGCATTTTGTTTTCATCTCCTCACAGTTCCAATGGTCCATTGCTAGAGTTGTGCGCCTGTGACTGAAAGCAGAACGGGCCCGCTGTATACTTATTATTTTAGGTGGATTCTAAATGCGCAGGTTTTTAATATGACAGTGGCCCACGAGAGAGATTCTGTGCTGCTGAGCTTTGTGTTGCATTTTAACCATCGTTATGCACGTTAGACCATAGCTAAGAAAAGGTTAAGAGTAAGGTTTACACGTATTGACTTCTGCCCTATGTGATTGATTTTGGTGTGAACAGCGATATAGAGTTACATGATACTGTTGTTTTGAATAGTCCATTATAAGACATAGCGTTGTTGTCTTTTTTGAAGGGGGGGTGAGGGTTCTTTGTAAGAAATGCTGGTGTCACTGTCATAGCTTGCATGACAGTGACGCCTAGTGGGCAATAAAGAATATTATGGGTTTCTGGCCTAGCGCAAGGGTTCAGACTGCAAAGTTAGATTTCCATCTGTTGAATGTCACTGATTTCAGAAGCGTTCCATTGATTTTTTGAGCCAGTTCATAATAAAGATAATGGCCCATCTGCAAAGTTTGGATCTTGAGCCAAAGTTTTGGGACTGTGCAAATTCAGGCAGGTTTGGTTCAGTCCCATCTCTAGTTGATGGATATATTCTGAAGTCAGTTTAGCTCAGCACACCCTTAATCAGCACTTCTAAAGCATAAAACCAGGATGTAATTTTGGCTCTGTAAAGAGCTACAAGGTTAGCTGGGAGAATTCATGCCAGGAGAAAAGATTCAAGTCGGGAGATGGATTCAGTCACACCAAAGACCAACACTGCAATATGATAGATACTTCAGCTCTTTCAAGTATCTCTCAATCTGATAGATACTTCAGCTGAGAATAAACCAAGGATTTTTCTAGCCATCTGTGGCCTAGCGAATGTAAACAAGAACCTAGATGTTCATAACAAAGAGTAGGCCACTGTCATCTATGGTTGCTTGGCCAACCTTCTGTACAACCTTCTGTAAAGGAGAGTAGCATTGGGCAAGGCACTAGGTGACTGATTGCATAATAGATACTGGCTCTTGAGTTTGCATAAAGTCATGGTACTGTCATTATCTAGCTTGTTGTTTTGTAAATCTCTTAGAGATACCAGGAGCAAGAAAGCACTGTGACAAACTCCAGCTCTATTCTGGCCAGCAGCATAGTAGCAGGATTTCTGTCTGTAAGCAATTTGGAACCAATCTGTAAAGCCACTGCTAAAAACCCTAAGTCATGAAGTGGCTTCTGGAGGCAGATGAACTAAGTCTCAAGAGTCTGCTGGTGCCTGTCCAGCCCTCTGTGTTGCAAATGCAATTGAAGAAAATCCTCCAATGAGGCCCAGCTCTGAAGCAAAAGCCATGGTAATAGTATCAAAGAGCAGACATGTGCCCACTCACACCCATGCAGTTTGCCCAAGTCCTTTGGTTCAAATGAATGATTAGGAAGAAATAGCATACCTTGCAAAAGACTTGACCCCCTGGTGGCTTGCAACAGGCTGATTCTCAAAATATGAATCTGAACGGGCTGAGTCAGCATTTCTGACATTTCAGAGAAGATAGCGTATCTATTAAACATATTTCCAGTTTCCAGAAGAGTGGTTAAAAAAAAAAGGCAGAAGTGCTAAACAGATGTCGTGAAGCAAATGTCATGGGTTGTCTATGCACGTGCTCTGGGGTGGAGTGGGGAACGCTTTAATTAGCGTTAATTAACTCTCAGAGCCACGCTAATTAAAGCGCCCACAGCGTTACGTTTTCAACATGCTATGCTTCAAAAAGGTGGCGGGGATGCTTTACCTGAAGCGTAGTCAATGAGCTATAGTTAAAGCACCGCTGCTGCCGTTTTGAAACATGGGGACACTGAATACACATGACGCAGAGACTTCAGAGCTGACCCGATTAACTGAGTCTGCTCTGATGCATGCTAATAGCACATGTTGGAGCAGAGCTCTGTCATGTGTATAGGTGCACGTGTATTACGGCATGGAGAAGCCTTCATTGCGTTTTTTTCCTAAAGGATAGTGATGCAGAGAAAAATTAAGGAGAAATCATACTTCACTGCTTTATGTGTTCACCAAAAGTAGAGCTGTCTCTTCCCCAAGGGCCAAACCAAGAACAGCACGTTCTTGTGCTGTTCCATGAAGAGATCGGAAGGCAGATCATCACTCCAAGAATATCAGACTACTTTCCATTTTCCCACTTGGGGGCTCCAGTGCTCTTCAGAGCTCCTGCCCCTGCCCACATGCAGAGAATAGGTAGCACAGCGGGTTTCCTGGAGGTACTGTTTTCACCCCAGGTAATTACACAGGGGACAGGTGATCCATGCAAGCATGTTGTTCCCTTACCTTCCTGAACGACCCCTTTAGACGGGGCAGGATCTAGCCCGGACGTTGGACCTGATCCTGCTCTCATTGAAGAGAAATGGAGTTCTGCTGTTGTTGGCAATGGTAACAAAATAAGCTGCTTTAGAAGTTGCTGTGGTGCTTATCAGCAGAATCCTGCGTTCATTATTTTGCATTTCTTTTTGACCTTCCATTGTGAGCGAATAGAGATTAGATCTGCCCTTTCATCAAAAGTTTGCAAAGCCCCATGGCAGAAGCTCAAAAAGATGAAGCTTTCTAATGTTCCCTGTTGGTGTGAATGAGAAAGGAGAGTGAGACTGTTTCATTAGCATTTTAACTCCTCGAAACCCACTTTGTAAAATTTGTGGTGGGGGGTCAAAATTTGGTTAATATTTTAGTGGAGCAGCATAGGCAAAGGGCACAGGAACTGTACTAAAAATGTTCTGAGAAGATGCACTCACCGAGTTTTATTGGCTGGGTAATGGAGCTGGAAAAGGCAAACCTAGGGAAAAGTTCCTCTCTCATTTGAACTATGTCCTTCTTGACTGCAAGAGGTCTTTAGCAATGTTAATCTGAAAGCAGGCAGATGGCAAGGAAGATTTTCACCTTTATAGACTAATTAAATTGGAGATGTATAGCATAAGCTTTTGTGAGCAGAGGGCTTGCTTCATCCGATGCTGCGAAGGGACTGCAGTTAAGTAGAGCTGCCTACTAGAGAGCAGTGATTAGAATACAAGGGGTAGGGATGGGAGAGGGAAAAGGCTGATCCATAGAAAAAGCAGGAGGTTGAAGAAAAAATATGTCTGGCTAGCCAAGTATTTGCACTGGTGTGGAGCAGAGCATAAGCTGAGCTGGTCTGAGGTATGATCTGACCCGCAAAGCAGATGGGATCCTTCAGCAGCAGTAACAATGGAATGGACTCGAGTCGGGTGGATCGGTGGCGGTGGAAAAAACTTGGAGCAAGGGCTAGCTAGATGCCCAGAAACTACAGTGACAGGATGGTCACCAGGTGGGGGGTAAAGTGTGCCGCACAGTGAGCCACATTACCCCTATGCCCTTGAAGTTGGTGCAGGCAAAATCATCGAGGTGAGCTAGCCAGCTGTGCATTAGGTGTAGGGCATGGCTGGGTATTTGTGACAGGAGGAGCCAGCAAGTGCAGAAAGGAGTTGTTCCTGGTTAGCCTAAACTACCCTGAGCCTGGCTCATTCCAGGACTGGGCTACCAGGCAGCAAAGGGGAATGGAATGAAATGAATTCCCCACAAGTTACTGTGCGTTTCCTTAATCTGTATTTGAACATGTATTGAATAATCCATATTCTGCTGTCTGTATGTCCTTTTTCAGTAAATACTGCTTCTTTCTTGTAGTGCTTGTGAGTGAAGAACTCCCCAATAAAAGTGAAGGTGGTTTATATGAATTCAATTCTTCAAGAGCAGCTATACAAGCTAGGCTCTAGGTAAGGGCTTGGGTCATATTATCACTGTTTGACAGAATGGGACCCCTGGTTTCTGTGCACCTGGCCCTTATTGCTGCAACCGGCACTTGGCAAAAAGCTTGCCTGAAGTGAACACAAAGCTGTTATTACTCTGTAGGTTTGACCTTTGAGATAATGAAAATAAATAGCCTGAGTTACTGAATGGATGCAGTTTCGCACAATACAAGTCAATGAAATGTGAGCCCCTGGGTTTGTTTTTCATTAGCAAAAGCTGGATGAAATGAGGGAAGGATGTTTTTAAAGTGTTGTGTGCTAAGCTAGTACTCTTAGCACAACACAGGGGAGTGAAGACGCCTGTTTGGGAAATGCTTTCACTTCCAGACCCCACCTGAGAGTGACAGCAGGACACAATCAATTTTTAGTATGACTCTTTTGAAATGTGCATGCACTCAGTTCCTCACTCCCAGTCCCTTTTAATGGAGTGTGTCTGGAAGGGAAACTGGTAGAAGCTTTGGGTTGCATTGTGCCCATGACAGATTAATGAGGTGTGGAGGGAATTCACTAGGGGCTGTGTTTTTGTTTGATCTCGTAAAGAAATCGGGGCCGGTCCTGGTCCCAACTTGAATGGTAGATGTCCACCAGGCTACAAGAATTTGTGTTTGTGGTTCAGCAGTGGGAAACTCTTTGCTATCCTTCAGTGGAAATAAAACAATAATACAGCAGCCATTTGTATTATTAACGATCCAACTGTGCTTTTTACAAGAGCAATGAAACATGGCGTTGTAATAAAATGTCAGTCTTTTTACATCCATTCTGCCCCACTTAAACTGGCTCTGCCATTTCTGAAGGGTACTGTCATTTCTTTTGCATCCTGTTATACATTGGTCCTTGCTATTCCTTGTCATTCTGAATTATAGGTGCTGTAGCTATAATTGACAGATCAGCGAAAATGTATTCCTCGGTACTTGTAAGCCATGACTTAGAACCAGATCTGATTCTTGTTACACATGGCGTCTAGCTGATTTCAGTGGGACACTTGGCACTCACAGGATCAGTGGTATAGCTAGGAAAGAGCTGTACCATTCTTCAAGAAAGACACTACTAGACATAAGTGATTTCAAAAGCATTTGCTGCTGGCCTCTGTTTATAGTAAAACTGATGGAAGCTGTCCCAACGATCTCAGTGGGGATGGTGCCAGGCCAGTGGTGTGTGCTTTTAAAAATCCCATCAATAAGCTACTTAAACCACTGTTTCTCAATACACTTATTTTATTACCTGAATTTAAAAGGGTGGCAAAATAGTGTCCCTCCAGAGATAACAAGCAACACAGAAAATGAAATGGGCAATAAATACTGAACAGAGATCTGCAGAAAGCCAAGTCTTCTTGACTCTGTGAAAGTCTGTCTTCAGCAGTCTTTATCCTTTGCCAGTGATATAGCCTGTCTTGGCTGCATTCGTATCAATGAGTATTGATGCTGAATGTGTTTACAGTATAACTACAAGTTCAGCATGTTTTTTCCTTTGGTCTTCTTCAGGGATGCATTAAGACAACATTCGACTTCAGAACATAGCAATTTGGAGAGACTTTTTGAGAATTCAAGTTATTTTAGTGTAAGTTGAAGCATACGTGTGTGTAAATAGCACAGTATCTCTGCAACATAACTGGTCCAAGAGTCCCGTGCTCAGAGGAGATTATTCCATTCTATCATGAGAGGACATTAGGGACCTACCAAAATCACAATGTCATGATTATCACAGAAACCACAAAATCGGCAGGGCCCCCATGAAAAAGCATGAAAATGTCCAGTGAGCGGGGAGGAGGGGAGCTGCAGTCAGAAAAGGGTGGGAATCCCTGGTGTCCTGAAGCACGGTGTGAGGGAGAGGACAGAGTGTGGCGGGCTCCCCAGTGCTTCTGGCCAAGGGCCTCTGGAAATCCTGCCCCTCCTTGGAGACTGATAGAGAGCCATATGCCCTCGAGTTGGCACAGGTCCCCGGGAGCCCGTCCACAATCCCTGGAGAGGGCCAGGACTTCTAGGGGCCCTCGGTCAATTAGAGGCGTGCTGGGAGCACCTCAGTCTGCCGTGAAAACGGAGACCGGAGTCATATTGGGGGGGCATCCACCCTAAATTCAATAGGTCCTTAGATACGATGGTCAGAACCATAACCTTGTTTTCATCCCAAAGTACATTCTCCGGATTTAATAAATTCTCAAGTTCCAGGAAATGTTAATTAACTTTGTGTTTAGGACCTATAAAGGGGTATAGCTCTGGCTGAATTCTATAGTACTAATATCAGTACGACACAACCCTGCTCGTGGATCAGGAACCCATCATGCTAATTTTGTACAGACCAAGAAACTAAAGGCTAGTCCTATCCAAAAACATTGCCATGTAAGTCATCTAAGTAATATTCTGTCTGTAAATAGACAAGCTGTCCTGTTTACAACCAGGCTGAGCATTTTGATAGCTAATGCATCTGGAAAACAAATCAAGTGACTGCATATGACACTGTATCTGGTGGTGAAATATGGAACAGACCAGGAAAGTAACAGTGAATAAGTGTGCGGTTTCAAATCACTCTGAGCCCTGTAACCCCTTTCATCAGAGAAGGCTGACTTTACTAGATCATACTTTATATAACTACCATTTCTGTCCTCAGTGGTTTCGCTTACTAAACCTTTTGAGATTCTCATGGGCTGGAGCTCCCAGACTTTACCCCTACAGGGAGCTCCATATAGAAGAGGCACTGGGCACCTCTGCATGAGATGCTATGGTGCTGTAGTGATGAGTTACGACAACGTTGTGTCAGCAGGCACAAATTGTGATGCTGAAGCTGTGTCACCATAGCAATGAGCCACCTTACTATAGTGTATCACTCTGGTGACGTAGCTGCTAAAAATAACTGTGCACCCCTGGGACAGTGCAGTGATGGCTGTTACTGCGCTGTCATTTAGTACTTCTTCAAGCAAGTACTAAATGACGGCACAGTAACACCTGCACTGTTGGGGGCATGTGTACATGCACCCACTGTCACAAGCCTGTAGTTTTGTTGGGCAGAAGCTCATCGATTGTGTTCATCAATTAGACTTCAGGTGCTGAAGGAAGTAATGGTCTGTTGAGCTCCTTGGTTTTGTCATTGCTGAATGATACACCCTTTTTCAAGGAAAAGGGAGCTCTGGTCCTTTCTCCAGGCTGCAGTCCTTACATCTATGTGTGGAAGTAAGTTTGAATCCTCCTTCCAAGGATCACCATATATCCCACTGACAACATTATCTTTGGAGAGCTTCCTTGGTTTTGGGGATCTGGCTTTAGTCCACTCCTAACTACCAACATGAGTAAATCGCACGGGTACAATAAGCTTCTAAACAATCAAGTTTGCCAACTATGCTTAAACATAGTAGGCCTACGTTGTTCTCTTTATACACGTGCATGCACTCCCACTTTTTAAGGGACTGGTAGCTTCTGCAATATGCAAGAGTGGGGCCAAATACCTAAGTATTTAAAGGGTTACTGCCCAGTTGATAGAGTTAAGTGACTTAAATTCTACCTCCAATATACATTTTCTTTACACAGATTTTTGGAAGGAAACTTTGCACTAGTTCAGGCCATACCATCACTCTTTTGGGAGCACAGCCTTCTGATGTTTATAACCTGCCGAGGTAGATTAGTACAGGATGAAGAGCAACTGGTTTTAGGCACGTATAAGCATAAATCGCTTTCCCAGTGAAAGGGTACACAGATTTGATTGTCTAATTTCAGCATGTGAAACCTCATTGTACAGCTAGGTACTGCACAAATGCATAGCGAGAGACAGTCCTTGCCCTTGAGACCTTTCAGCCTAAATAGCAATATATGAGGAAATTAAAGGGTAGGAGAGAGAAAAGAGGCACAGAGAGGCCAAGTGTCTTAGCCAACACAACAGTCAAGTTGATAGCAGAACCAGGAACCCTAGGCTTATTAGGTTAATTCCCATGCTATACCAGACCAAAATGTTTTTCCTCCCGTAGCTGGCCTTGTAAGTATTGACTGCTGCTTGTGCAATGATCCTACAATACTGCAAAAGGTTCACAGAAGCCCGGCTAATTTCCCAGCATGTTTTTATACAAATGTGTTAGTTAAGCCACTTTCAGGGAATGCAACCTTGTCATGCTGTCACAGAGCCTGTAATTGTTTATCGTTCGGGCTGCATGACAGCCTGACGTTTCAGGTTATGATGCGGCCATCAAATTTTAATTAGATGTGTATGGAAGGCTTAAATAATTGAGTATGGGGCTGACAATTTTCCTGAAAATGCGGATAGATAAAAAATATTTGGTAGGTGTAAGCAAAGCCAGTGATATTAAAAGAAAAAGCTGTCTGCTGTCTGTCCCTTATTTTGCTCTCACCAGACCATGACTGGGCAGATGGAGAGCCAAAACTCTCCCTCTTGCCTCACTTTACTTTTCCTATACTCTGATCCCTTACACCCTTATGATTCCCCATCAAATTAAAAAATAACTGTAACTCTTGCGAAAATGTCTCAGAAGCAGAGATTGAAATCAGGGCTGCGGCTCTCAAACCACAAATGTCTGATGTCAAAGCTGAAAGACCTAACTCTCTTAACTCAAAGCTATTCGTGGGCCTATGAACCTGCATGCAGTTTGGCCACTCGAAAGGGACAAAGAGCTCTGTTGAAACACGTTGCAGGGCGAACAAACAGTGTCAAGCACCTTTGCATTCGCTGATATTCTGAATCCTTGTCCCCACCCTCTGTCTCTTCTCAAGGTTTCTTAAGGCTTTTTGGCACCCCAAAGCACACTGAAATGGAGTTCAATACAATTGTTTTAGATGGCACAGTGGTGACTTGGGGATTAGTGCACATCCACAAGAAATGGCTCTCAGGGTTGACTTGTGATTAATGGATGTGATGTTGAGTGATTTATCCTGGTTTACAATGATCACCAAGCCAGCATCAGTGTCACAACAGATCATTCAATTCTTCCCGACGGTGTCCAGCTGTGATACGGTTTTGTAGTACATAATAGCCGTTAGACTCTAAAGCCTGCAGTGTGAAGTCTGCCTCTTCCTCTGACTTTATACAGTTTTAATTGGGATCTGTGGGCAGGTCCATTATATAAATGACTAGGAGCATATTTAGAGGCTGGGGCAAGCAAATCACTGTCAAAGTGCATTCAGTGGCGATAATTTAATTGGTTAAATGTAATATGCAAAATAATGGTGTGTAATTTTGTTGAATGGCTCTAAAGTAGAATCCTGGGACAGAGAAATGCATCAATAATTTATTCACCTTATGCCACGACCCGCTTCATATCTATACTAATTGGAATATATTTTAAGAAGCTTTCCCTTCCAGTCATCCATCTGTCCTTGTTTTAGAGATCTAATCAAATCATATCCAAGACAAACATGGTCTGGAAGTAACCAATGTGATATAGATTCATTTGTTCAGTCATCACAACGTACTCTGCCTGAATCCATATAGCATGCTTATAGACTGAGGCAAACTCTGTCCAGAAGGAAATCATTACAAGCACTACCATCTGAATTACCCAGCT
>JAGPOW010003395.1:41610900-41638877 GCA_030014935.1 Caiman crocodilus | reverse complement strand
CTAGGTTAAAACAAAAGAGGGTTCAATCTATTAGGTTTAGATCTCAAAGGTTTTATATACTGGGATTTCGATGGGTTGTGGTGGTTGGAGACTCCCTTCAGCAGAGGGTGGAGGGATCCAGCTGCTGACCTGATCTGTTGTCTCAAAGTCTGCTGTAGGTTTACTGGGGGATGGAGACCAAAGCCCTGAGGTAAGTGGGCAAGTTGGTGACCTGGAGGAAGAGCAAGCAGGAGGGGGCAAGAGGGGAGGTGTTCTCACCCTTCCTGGGAAATCAGGGCAATCGATTAGTTATCTCAGGTGCCTGTACATGAAATCATGGAGCACGGACAACAAGTAGGGAGAACTGGAAGCCCTTGCACAGCCATGCAACTATGTTTTGATTGGAATAACAGGGACTTGGTGGGATGGCTCACATGATTGCAGCACTGTCATGTATTGGCATAAACTGTTCAGGAAGGACAGGCAGGGGAGAATAGGAGGAGGAGCTGCACTTATGTAAAAGAACTGTATGATTGCTCAGAGCTTCAGTATGAAACTGGAGACAGGCCTGTTGAAAGTCTCTGGGTTAGGGTCAGAGGAGCTAGTAAAAAGGGTGATACTGTGGTGGGGTTCTGCTAGACCAGGAGGATGGAGACCAAGTGGTGGTAGATGAGGCTTTCTTCAGACAGGTAGCAGAAGTTTTCCAAACACAGGCCGTGGTTCTCATAGGGGACTTAAATCACAGCTACCTCTGCTGGGAGGACCATACAGCAGTGCATAGACAGTCCAAGAAGTTTTTGGTGAGTGTTGGGGACAGTTTCCTGGTGCAAGTGCTGGACCGGCCAACTAGGGGCTGTGCTCTTCTTGACCTGCTGCTCACAAACAAGGGAAAATTGGTGGAGAATGTACTAGTAGATGGCAAATTGGGCAACAGCAACTACTAGATAATAGAGTTCAGGATCCTGAGGAAGGGAAGGCTGGAGAGCATCAGAATTTGGACTTCAGAAAAGCAGACTTGCTCAAGAAACTCATGGGCAGGATCCTCTAGGAAACCAGTCTGAGGGGGAGAGGCGTCCAAGAGAGCTGGCTGTACTTTTTAAAGAAGCCTTATGAAGAGTGCAAGAAGTCACTAGATGACTTCCTGAGGTCCCTTCCAGCCATGATTTTCGGTATGATTCTGTGATATAGTTTGAGCAAGAGCACCTTTTGATGTACTGACCTCTTCCCTTTTCTAAATTTCTAAGCCCTCCAGCTTTTGCTCTTGGATTTTTAGTGATGTTGGGAGTGACCAGAAGTTTTGGAAGTAATCAGTGAACATTGCATGCTCAACTTGAAACAGTTTCATGAGCTCTGATTTTCCAAAGTGTTGAGCCTCTGAAAATGAACCATCTTTAAGGTGTTTTCTGTGTGGATAGACCTAAACTCAGGGCACCCCAAATTCCTAATAACTTTTGGAAGCTTAGATCCTTGCTCCTTTTATGTTTCTCTGTTTCTTTGTCTGTGTAGCCTAGGTGTAATCCCTTCTCCAGTTGAATAGGATTGTTAGCTGGCAGATGTACTGTGGATGAAACTGCACACTACTCACAGTTTCTCTCTGTCCCAAAGGAGCCAGGCCAGGACAATCTGGAACTCAAGTTAATAATAATAAATTTGTACATAGTTAAGTGTGTAAAAGATAAACATAAATATGGACATATGTACATATATGGATATAATATGTTGTCCTGTAGGTCCAGGCCAACTCTCAGGATCTCAGAATTGCACTGTTAGACAGGTGCGTGTGACACAATTGCACATATACACACACACAAAAATCAATTAGGTGCGTTCACACATACTAGGCACATTCACACATGCAAGATTACCAGTCTAAAAACATGCACACCTATCAACAATTGAAGCACATACACACAGGTCAGTTCTTAATTTGAGTGGTGAGGTATGTGTGTGCTTGGGGTAGTTGGGGTACCTAGAGTGCTTGATGACTATGGGAGGGGGAATCAAGGGTCAAAGATTTCCAGAAGGAGGGAGATGGATAGGGGTTAAGTTGAGAGAGGGAAAAATAAGAGTGGAAGTCGCTGGGGCTGGGATTAGAACTGGCAGACTGGAGGGGGCTGGGGTTCCTTAAGGTCAAGCAGCCCCAGGTTTACTCAAGGTCACTGGGGCTTGGGATTACTTAGGGTTACTGTGTCCCGGGGTTACTCAGGGTCACCTGGTGCCAGGGTGGAAGCAAGGGAAAAAGCCCAATGGCAATGGGGAGACAGTCAGAGAAGCAGAAAGCTGGGAAAGGCAGGCCTGGAAACCGAGAGGCAGAAAGCTGGGAGATAGCTGGGAAATCAAGGAGGAGGGTCGGGCAGTCAATAAAACAAAAACCCAACTTGGGGTTTCAAAATAACAGGTTCATTAAATAGACACACTCCATAGCCCCACAAAGTTATTGGTTCCTACACACACACACACACACACACACACACACACACACACACACACACACACACACACACACACACACACACACACACACACACACAAAACTGGATAGAAAAAGGCTTGGTGGAGGGATTGAAGTTAAGGTGTATAGGTCCTTTGCTTGGGGAAGGAAGGTGGGTGATAGCTGCCTATCCTGGGCCGAGTGTTGATCCTTGATGGCCAGCAGGGGTCTTCTCCAACAAGGTGTTGTCCAGAGGGGGTCACCAGCAAGGCCTCTGGGTGGATAGGTGGTGTGGCGTAGTGCTGGTCCAGATAGAGAGGGCATCTTACTGGGTCTCTTCACTGCCCCCTTTTATAGGGGCAGACCTTCTATAACCCTAGTGGCAGGGGCATGCCCAGGCAAGGGTCAGCCCCTGGTGTACTGGGCATGTGCGCTCCAGGTAAGAATGTGCACTTCCAGGTGTCTGTAATGGTGGGTTGGCTGATTTCTGCAGCAGTCTTTGGCTTCCAAATCTTGAGCCAGGGAGGGTCCATGCAGGGTGATGGTTGGGTGATGGGTGAGTTGACGGTTCAGTCATTTAGAGGAAGCTATTTTTTAGACCTGCTGCCATTGTCCCTCAAGCACCCTCATTCATCCCCATTCATTCAGGAACCAATTTGCATAGGAGGAGTAGATATGAGTCACACAGTTGCAATATATTGTATAGGGCAGGGGATGTAAGATGGAGGCTTGACATACAAAATGGAAACTTGACACTACTTTACAGACACAGGACTAAACCGTACAATATTAATATGAAACAATAAAAGAATAATGCAAAAAATGATAGGAATACAATATAATACAATATAAAACAGTAAAAATCAATACAAACAGAGCACTATTTACAATATAAAAAGGGGCTTTATTACAATAATGGCATACAAGAACTTAGCTTACCTAGTACTATTTGTAATCACTTGTAAGGGATAGAGAGGACAGAGAGAAAGTCAGAAATGGTTAGGGGAAGGCGAGGGGAGTGTATTTTTAAATTTAAAAAAAATGTTGGGGCTTTTGCTATAAGTATATATTCAGATATAGAACTATAAACCTTATTCTCTATAATGTGTTACCATCACTGGGGTTTTAGATAAGCAACAGGTAAGTAATAGCAAGAGGTCCCAGCAGATCCCTCCCAGGCAGTGTTATAGACTCTATTAAACTACAAATGTACAATTATAAAAAATACACAAAATATAAGATGCAGTGTTACAAAATATGAGGCACTCCCTCATACAATATTAAGCGCATAAACATCAAAATAAACTTGACTCTTCAAAAGTCCCCAAAGCCCAGGCTGGTCCTCAGGCTTTGGCTGCACTCCAGTGACTAGTGAGAGGAGAAAACCTGAATGGCTTTGGCCCTTTCACAAACCTCCAATGAAGCCTATAAACTCAGAGAGGGACCTCCCCTCCAGGAGCCCCTTACTAGCCAGAAGGAATTTCCCTTCCCCTGTTTTAGGAATCCTTTTCCCCAGCAGCTCACAACTCCAAGGTCCAGAGGGAGGGGTTGTTGGCCCCTTGGGAGTGTTGATCCCCATTTTCAGGAGCCTTCTGGGCCTCTGACTCCTGGGCCGCTCGCCCACTTGGAATCCCGAGCGCCATCATGTGCTACCGGGGGCTTTGCCTTCTGCTAAGGGTTAGAGGCCCAAGTCGCTGCATGCAACCTCAGGGCTTGATCCGCTCCCAGACCCGCTGTGCAGCGTTGTCTGCATGGGGTTATTAGCTCTGTGCCAGGGGACCCAGACCAGAGCTGCCGTGAGCAGCTCCCAAGTCCTGATGCCCCCCAAACTGCTCGATTCCATGCTGTTGGCATCGACTCCCTTGCCCTGCATGAAGGGTTGCAGACCTGAACCGCCTCAAGTGGCTCCCAGGGCGCTGTTTCATGTGCCGACCTGTGCACCACATTCCTGGCCACACACCAAGGGTTACAGACCCAAGCTGCTTCACGTACCATTTTGCCACGCTCTTCCACAGCCGGGCTGGGGACATGGCTGCTTGCCACTCCCATTTGGCAAGAGGGGCTTCAGGGCTCTTCAGGGCAACAGCTGCACCCTGCTGACCAGCTCACACCAGCTTCTTCTTCGTCCATCCTTTGCTCCATCCCTCGACACAATCTCCCACGTGCTGGGCACGCTGCTCCTTTTACTCTCTCTGAAGGCTTTGCCCCTGGAGCTATCGGACCTGCTGTTGGCCCTGCAAAGTGCAGACTAGAACCTACAACCAGGGTCGGGGCTCTTCCTCCCCACCACCCCGCAGCAGTTACCTGATTGGTGGATGTGCTTCACCAATCACAACAGAGGTTCCCCAAGCCCCGGCGTGCCGGGCTGTATCAGTCAGTCCGCCGCATCTGAAAGAGAACGTGTGGGGAAGTGCCACGTTAGAAGTGTGATCCCATTATGTTAACAATTGCAGAGTTTACGAGGCGAGATCAAAGGACCATGGCACCGCAGACGAAGTGGGGAATTTCTGTTGCCCGTTCTGCTGATAAATTAGAATGGTTAATGTACCTCTTCTTTATAGAAACCTAAAAATTTCATGATATGTCTTTTAAGATTTACTGCTCAGCCAATCCTGCTCCTGTTCAAGCACTGAACTAAACTGAATTATTAAAGCTATAGAAGTGTGAAGGGAACGGCGGGGTGGAAGAAGAGGTAAATTTTACTCATGGGTGGACTGAAAACAGCTACCAGATCCAGTAATCAGTAGGACTGAGGCACAGCAGCGTGGTGGTTAAGCACACAGCTTATTGCTGCTGCCTGAACGCCTGGAGCTGAATGAGCTGCCTCAATATCCAGGGCTCAAGGAAGGAAGGAAGATGAATCCACTTGAGGAGAGTGCGTGGCTATGAAGAAGCGTCTGCCCAGAAATTGTGATTAACTGACGTGACACTGTGTGCGATTCATCCTGGTTTATAATCCTGGTTTTGCTATGCTGAAAAGTGTCTGCGGAGGAGCGGTTGTCTGGGATGAAGTGTTCACTTGGGAGGAAAGAGTAATGGTTCTAGTTACCTGCAATCCACTTTACAACTTATTGGGGGAAAATACAGTAGGAAACCAGGTGGCCGTAAAGATTGTGAGAAAAGTAAAACTGGCAGATAAGCCTTGCTGGGGAATAGGAAGGACTGAAATGCTGAAGGCATCTTTTTTAAATTTTAGAAATAAAAGTAGTACAGACTGGAGGGGAGGACTTCAGATTGACCATAAAAGTAAGGCACATGGGGGAATCCAAGAAGATCCATGTTTGCTCTTCAACCTAGGAGGTGTTGGAAGAGAAAGAGAGCACATATTATTACAGCAATCAGATCACAAAGGATAGGAATTAAATTCAGTCCTTAATCTGTTATAGAGCAGAGTACTTTTCTTAAGGCCATACTTCCTTTGTTCTTCTTGCTGATAAACTGCTACTTACAAAATGATTGGATATGTTTGCTTAGGGTGAAATTTACTCACTGGACTTAGGAGTGCTGTCCACAGCATCCCTGGCCCACATCACTGCCTGGAATGAGGTTTGAGTGCTAGAATACATTTACTGTTGCAGTGTGGGGCAAAAAGAAATCAAGTTAGTTTCCAGAGGCTAAAAGGAAATCCACCACCTGTGGATGGTGCAGATTTGCCCATCTGTAATACACCCAGTCACACAACGGTCTGTGCTCAGCCGTTACAGAGTGACACATTCATGGTGCATCCTCCTTTGCTATAGGGGTCAGTTCTGACACAGGCTCCTAATGAAAAAGCTTATTAAAGTCAGTTGGTGTTTTCATGGTGAAATCATTTTGTTTGGAATCAGGCCCCTTCCAATAAAATCCTGCATGCAATTAAGTGTTTTATGAGCAATAAACTATGCAGACAAAATGACATTTACATAATGAAATGCTGCCTGGATGGGCTACTAGCTGGGATAAATTGTAAATCCAGCCCTGAACGATAACTTTGATCAAAGCTGAATTAAGTTAGGGTAACTCTGGAGCTGCCATGGCACTATAAGAGCAGGATACCATGTACTGCTGGCTGGTATTTTGGGGTATGTCTGCAGTGCACTGGTAGGATGCTCCACCTCACTGCAGAGGAAATAAGCCACAGCCACCCACTTCCACTCCACATGCATCAACCCCCAGAAGTGAGATAGTGAGGCTATCCTAGTAGCACCCTAGCTGCTGCTCACGAGAACACTGGAAAACCAGGTCTTGAGTGCTGTGCTGGAGCAGCCCCAGACCATTCCCCTATCACGTTTCTGGGGCTTAAGCACACAGAACAGACCGAACTGGGTTGCACTTATTTCCTTGGCATAATGACATGAGAAGGCGGCATCCTGCTGTCATAGTGTATATAAAACCTCTGTGTTCTGAACTTGTTCTAAAGTTCTGGGTTTAACTGATCAAGACTCTGCTGTCCTCACAGTGTCATATGAGAAGTTTGCAACCGGGAACCTTGCTGTCGAAAATATGAGGGCGCTCTGGGACATAGAGAAATAGAACTGCATGCGGAAGGAAATAAAAGTTCAGTTGCTAAGCTTGTGTCCTCAATCTTGACTTGGTTAGTCACCTTTCAGGCGGGAAGATGACTGGATAATAAATGCATTCCCTACCATTAACTCTATGAGTCACTAGCTTAAACTATGATGGTCGGCCTTAACATACCAACTTGGACGTGGTATATAACCACTACCCTACTGTGATTGTTTGCCATCTCAAGAGCATAGCCCTGCCTGTTCTAGTAACTATTATCCTTATAATGCTGTTGTCTGGCAAGAACCTCAAACCATTGATCTTCAAGACTTGACTTACAAAGCAAGGGAAACATAAAGCCCCCAACAGGGAGGGAGAATATTGCCTCCAGGAAATAAAGCCAGGATCTACTGAATTTGAGTCCTGACTCTCATACTGATTCCCACCATGTATGAAAAACAAGTTTCCCAGCACATAAAACAAGGACAGTGTTGGTCTTACAAGTTGGAGAGTTTGTTCATTTCTATAAGGGCTTTTCAAATACAGCCACCCAGAATAACCACAAATCTGTACTGTTTTTCAGATTGGGAAAACCAATGTGTTGTGTCTGTCAGCGCTAAAAGGTCTGTCATGTAGTAGGTGAGCAGCCTTTTTCAAAGCTAAGGGAAAGCTTCCTGTGAACACTCTCTGTGAAGCTCAGATACTTCAAAATAATCGGCTGAGACACTTTGGAATAACCAGGCTGTTAAACACAAAACCTAACTCAGCATGTTACGTTCTTCACGTAATGTTTCTCTACCATTATTTAACTTACAATAAACATTAAGCGGGGCCTTGGTAAGGTATCGGGATGAGTGCCGAAGGCTTCATTTACCACTGAGCAGCCTCTGGCCCTTGCTGAGTGCTGACCAGACAGAACAGCATGCACCTATTAAACAGCACAAGGTCATTTCTAGTTTCCTTTTCTCAATTATCTTCCACCCCTTGGGGGAAGGATTAACCCATCTTGTAGAAGATGTTTATCGCAGGTACAGTCAAAACAGCTACAGGAGGAAAATAAACTAAGCTACTGAAGTCACTGGCAATAATGACTCCTATCCAAGTTTTTTTATCAAACAAGAGTTGGTACTTAAGCATAGTTAATAAGGAGCAGATATGGGGAAGTAAGAGAACCGCCCAGACCCACAGTTTCACTTTGGGTGCTTTAATGTGCATTAGCCTATTTTAACATGCATTAAAGCATCATTTACATGGGCATCTATACACATGCTCCAGGGTGAAGGGGGAGGTGTTTTAATTAGAGTGACTCTAAGGGCCTTAGTTAAAGCAACCCCATCACCATTTTGAAATGTAGGAACACTGAATACACATGATGTGGAGGCTTCTGGGGTGCGCTAATTAGCATGCTCCAGCAGACTTGCAGAAGACTTGATTAATCCAGTGTGCTCCAATGCATGCTAATTAGCATGTGTTGGAGCAGAGGTTCATCACATGTATAGTTACCCAAACTTTTTAGCTAATGCACATTAAAATAAGCTAATGTGCATTACGTGTCACTTAAAAATGTAAATATTAGATTTAATGCTCATTAATTAAAGTGTATTGATGCATGTGTACTTGCACCCAGTGGTTCTTCAGTTTATACCCAGTAAAATCAGTATGTAAATGTATATGTAAAATTCTTAATGGCTGGCAGAATATAGACTGAAATCAGTGTCTCATTTATGATCAGCTTTTTCATATGTTATATCTAATCCTCTGACACTTTCTACGGTGTCAGATGTTCCATTCAGCTTTCCACGGTCCTGTTTTGCAGGGAGAAAAAATATTTACAGAGTTAAGAGAATTCGAAAGGGGACAAAAAAAAGTGAAATATAATTAAGTTAAGCTTACACCAAACAAATCCTCTATTTCTTCTCCTCAACAACAAGCATAGAATAATGCATACAAAATGGCACAGATTTTAATTCAGGGACCAATTAGTGGAAATTTATCTATATGGAAAGCTAAAATAATTGGATTTCAACTATAGTTTGTGCACCCAAATGAGCAGTGGCCCATTCCTTGCCATTGACTATTATTTTAAGGTTATAGATAAAGGTTACATCTTGACCTGGTCAACATTTTTCATCCCAAATGCTTTTTTAAAAAAATTCCTTTTAAAAAATTTAAAAAATAACTTGATGAAAATCTTCATTGCTTTCAAAATATTTTTTCTATAGGGGAAAACTGAAAATGTTACAGTTTGTTCTGTACCGGCACTTCCCCACCCCACGCCCCCAATTTCCACTAAAAACATTGAAAGAAATCCTGCTAAGAAACCTTAGCATTTTCTATCCTATTCTAGTTATAACAAAGCAAGGTCAGCGTTAACTAGTAATGCAAATAATCCTGGATTATACCTGTCATAAGTACTGCAAAGAGGCTGTTCACCTGACCATCATATTTATGACAATATTATGGTATGGCTCATCCCTTAAGGAACAGCTTCCTATTTTAGGGTTTTATCTTGCCCCTCCTCACCAGGAATCCTGGTTTTCTCTGATTAAAAAAAAATGCCAATTTTCAGATTTAAAAAAAGTAACCCCAAAATCCAAGTTTTTTTGAGATTGAAATGAAATGCCAGTAATATATAGATACATATATAGTGGTGTTTCATTTTAATCACGGAAAAATATGGATTTGGGGTTACTTTTTTTAAATCTGAAAATTGGAGATTTTTTTTTTGCCAGTGAAAACCAAGATCCCAGCTGATCACTGTAGTATATAAGTACTCTCCAGGTGATTGAGAGTATCAGCAAAGTCCATAGAAAACTTTATGAAGGCTTTAACCACTTTTCCATTTTCAAGGTAAAAGCTATGCTTAAGGATAGAGTTTTTATTGTTCATTTTTAGTGGCAGGGATTTGTTGAGCAGAGACACTGCCAGTGTTGTGATTGTTGTTCTCAAAGTGGAAAGATTTTTTCGAAGAGGAAGGGTTTGCCATGGACAGACTCTGGTTTGCCCAGATCTCCTCTAGATCGGAATTATTTATTCCAGAGCTGGTTGTGCTTGATCAATGTATTCAAAAGTTTGTCTCTACAAAATGGCATCCAAATATGTGCATCTTTCTGTCAAGTTTGGGCTAAAACAACTGAAACTCTTTATTCCTCCAATCTGGGCGGGATGTTTCAGTGGGTTTTATCCCATGATGTTTTAAAGTGTCCCTCTTCTGACACCTCTGGAACCAAAAGAAAAAAATGTATGTTAAAATCATCTGAATGTTTCCAGATATAAAGGATTTGGTTCTGCTTGTGTCTTGAGCAGGCTCAGGTTGGTTTTTGCCTTATCTGAATGGTTTTACTCAACCTGCATTATAAGAAGTGCCACAGTGGGTCAGATCAGATCATCTGGCCCAGTGTCCCGTCTCCAACAGAGGCAAGTAGTAGAAGATTTAAAGGGATGGGACATGTTTAATATCATCTAGCCCTTTTCACACCCTCCATGGCATCACCCAGGGTTGACTGGGTCCCAGGGACCACCCCCTCCTGCGCCTGGCATGCCAGTATTGCTTCCAGGGGGCCCAGTACCACCTCCTGCCTCCCCCACACCAGGAGTAGGCTCTGGGGCCACCCTGGCTCAGCCTGGTGTATTTGTATCGGGAATCTCAATCAGCATGCAGGACCCTGGGCTCTCCATGGGGCCAGAAATTTGGCAGCAGGGGAGCAGTGGAACCACTCCCCCACCACCAAATTTCTGGACCCGTGGGAGAGACCTGCTGGCCAGATGACACAGCATTGTAAGTTAGATTTGGGCCATGGGCCAGGGGTTGAGCACCCTTTATCTACTCTGTAATATTGTACCAAATCGGGACACTAATGGGATGCATATGTGGTACAACGCAGTGTTATGCAGATACCCCCAGGTAGTTCTGTACATTTGAGTTCCAGAGCTGAAGGCAGCACAATTCTCTGCCCAGGGCAGGGGTAGGCAACGTTTTTTGGCCGGAGTGCCAAAAAAACCACGTCTACCTTGGAAAGTGCCAGAATGCCAATATGCCGGATCCCGCAGCAGCTGTTTGTAGCCTCCCAGCTGCATCTGGCCCACAGAGCCCAATCTGCTTGCAGCAGGGCTTGCAGCCTCCCAGTTGCCTGCTGGGAGCAGCCTGGGCTCTGTGGCTGATAGCAGCTGCTTAAAGCCCAGGGTAGAAGTGGTGTGCTGAGCAAAATGGCTTTGTGTGCCATGCTTGGCACACGTGCCAGGGGTTGCTGACCCCCGGCCTAGGGTAATACGCCCAGTTTCTCAGTAGATCTAATTGCCCTGCATGTTGCACTATGCTAATTCTTCTATGCTGTTTCCAGTTCAGGAACTGGCATGTGCGGAACATACTTGTACCTCTGTACAGTTCTGCCTTGAGGTGTGAGCATATACTGAGGGTGAAATCCTGGTCCTGTTTTCAGAAGGAAATGCCTTCCCGTTTTTATCACGTCTCAGTAAGAGCTGTTACTGAGGGATCAATGCCATTCTCTTATTTATTGTTAAGTTGGTGAGTGATTTTATTTAAGTAGCCATTCTTTGTGTGTGCTAAGCTAATGAAATCCTACGTGTCTAATTATGCAAACTAAGGGCAGTCCTATGTTATGTTTCACTCTGTAAGTGAATTGTTCAAGTGGTCAAAGGGGAGTTTTCCCCTCAGGGGCAGCCTTGCACTGTTGACTCTCAGTTATGACTCTAGCAGAGGCAGTGTGGGATAGTGTGCTCACCTCTACAAACTTTGGATGTATACACACTTTGCAGCAGCAAAGGGCTCAGCCACTTCATGGAGGAAATGAGCTTCCCGATTCCTGCTCTTACACTGTGTGGCAGTAGTGGAAATTAGATGTTGAGGGTACTTTAGGGGCACCGTAAACTGCTGCTCTTGAAGTGTCCTCGGTGTCTGTCTGCATCACCTCAAGTATGGCATTGACACACAGACAGCGGGACTTTTTTCCTCGTGTTGTGACTGAGCATTCGGCGGTTGCACTGTGCCTGAGCACTAAGGTACCAGGACCTACAGGGCTTTATCAGTGGCATATGTAATAGTCCCTTGTTGATATCCATTCTTGATAGTAGCGATGCAGTGTTTTCATAACCATGGCGATCCAAGGAACGTGCAAGAAGGGAGATGTACTGGGTAATATATCTTTTATTGGAACAATGCACAGCTACAAGAGATGTTAGATAAGCTTTTGGGCATTTCCTTGCAGGGTTCACTCATTGTTGGTGATAGGCAAGTTCAGGCTATTGGAGGGCATCCTGAAATGGTCAATGCTGTTGCAGTTCTTCACATAAAATGGCATCCTCTGTAATGTTCCTTAAAAACTACAGGCATGCACAGAGGAAGTAAGTACTATTGATTACCTGCTTATTTAAGAAAGTTATAATAAATCATGCCAATGCATAGACAGTGCCTTAGAATAACTAATTGGTGCCAATCTAAGAATAAATTGTAGAAGCTGAACTTTCACCCCATATTGGGCTGAGAAGGATTTCTGTCTTCCATGAGCAATGTTTGTCTCTCCCAGCACTGCTCCCCTCCCCACCCCCACTTTCTCTCCCCAATCTCTTCTCTTTTATATTCAAATGTCTCCCTTCTTCTTACACAGTGCTTTGTGCATGTCCTTTCACAGCATCTGATAGAGTGAGCTCCAGCCCACAAAAGCTTGTGCTGTATCAGTCTGTCTGTCTACTTTGACTAGTCTATAAGATGAAAATGGTAACCCTAGTTTCTGCTTGACTACAAACTAACATGGCTAACTATGTCTCTACGAGTGATGTAACAATATATGTATCAGAGCAGTTCTAACGGGTACATTCTGTTCCAAGAAATTTTTAAATGGCATGGATCTTGTGAGTGCACAGCTATCCTGGGTAGGAGGCTTGTGCTCTCCTCCAGAGGGACTGGATCCAGGAGTACAGTGCAGGAAAGTGGATTTCTATCTCAGAGTATTGCTCTGATTTTCCTGCGTGCATCACCATTGCCTCAAATATACACAGAAAAGACTTCTATCAGCAAAGAACATTCTTCCCTGCTTTTCCCACTGTCTAGCGTTTCTAGCCCACCTTGTAGTGCTCTGTTGAAATTTGTCCCTGTAGATTGGGTCTGTTCTGTGTCCAGTGAGTGGCAACATATTTATTCATATGTAGCCCGGGTGTGTACATGGGTTTGTACTTCCCTCTCCAATTATTGGCAGCACAGTGTGCTGTGGAGGCACACAACAGCCCAGTGGTCACCTCCGTCCCCTATAGAGTCAGTTCCAGTCAATCAATTACTTAACTAATAACTAAGTATCTAGTAACAAGTAGCTAAATCCTTGGATGATGGTGTCGCTGTGGATGTAGTCTTTCTAGAGTTTAAGAAGACCTTTGACATTGTCTCTCACTCCATTGTCATCAACAAATTAAGCGACAGTAGCATTGATGCCTACACAGTTGGATGGCTAAAAAATTGGCTGATAGTGTGCACCCAGAGAGTAGTGGTGGACGGGTTGTACTCAACCTGGCGAGATGTGAGCAGTGGGGTACCGCAGGGCTCGGTCCTCGGGCCCGCTCTGTTTAACATCTTCATCAGCAGCTTGGACGAGGGGGTGGAAAGCACGCTGTCCAAATTTGCTGATGACACTAAGATATGAGGCGAGGTAAACACACTTGAAGGGAGAGAGAGGCTGCAGCTAGATTTAGACAGACTACAAAAGTGGGCAGACAAGAATAGGATGGGGTTCAACGCAGATAAATGCAGGGTGCTGCACCTTGGGAGAAGGAATCCACAGCACACGTACAGGGTGGGGAGTTCCCCTCTTGAAAGCACAGAGGTAGAAAGGGATCTTGGAGTCATTATTGACTCCAAGATGAACACTAGCTGCCAATGCCAGACTGCAGCCAGCAAGACCAGCCATACCTTGTCATGCATCCAAAGGTGCATCTCAAGCCAGTCTAGAGAAGTGATATTCCCCTCTATGCAACTTTGGTCAGGCCACACATGGAGTACTGCGTCCAGTACTGGGCACTGCACTTCAAAAAGGATGTGGCCAGCCTGGAGAGGGTTCAGAGGAGGGCCCCCCGCTTGGTGAGAGGGCAGCAGGACAGGCCCTACAAGGAGAGACTGAAGGACCTGAACCTGTTCGGCCTCAGCAAGAGGAGTCTGAGGGGGGACCTGGTGGCTGCCTACATGCCATCATCAGGGGAGATCAACAGGAAATAGGTAGAGCCCTTTTCTCCCCAGCACCACCTGGGGTAGCAAGGAACAGTGGTAATAAGCTGATGGAGAATAGGTTTAGGTTGGAGATCGGAAGGCAATATTTTACAGTTAGGGTGGCCAAAATCCCTACCTTGGGCAAATTCAAGAGGAGGTTGGATGATCACCTGTCTGGGGTCTTGTGAACCCAGCATTCATTCCTGCCTGTGGCAGGGGGTCAGGCTAGCTGATCTGTTCAGGTCCCTCCTGACCCTAGCTACTATGAAACTATATACAGATTTATTATCACAACAAAACCATTAAAGGGTAAGGGTAAGGAGTTATATATAAATCTATGTACAAAGTTACAAAACAATAACTCCTATTTTATACACACACACACACACACACACACACACACATACATACACACAGACAGATGTACCACCCAGTTGCGGGGGGGAGCCTCCCCTATGGGGACCCTCTCTCCAGGGTAACTTACTACTACTCCGCAGTCCCAGAGGGTTGCTTCTTGTTCTCCAGGTCAAGCTCTGTCCCCGCTGGGTTTTCCTGCCACCTGACTCTGCTGCTGCCGCCCTGGCTCAGGGCCACAGGCACCACTGTATGTAGTGGGTGCTTCGCCTTGCACTAGGTGTTGGAGGCCTGGACAGTGCTGTGCAGCACTGGGGCTTGGTCTGCTCCCGGACCCTCTGGGCTGCGCCATCTGCACTGAGCTGCTACCCCATGTCAGAAGCTGTAGACCTGAGCCACCTCAAGCGGCTCCCAGGGTCTCTCACCCTCTGTGCAGCACCTCCTGCACCAAACTCCCAGCCTCATTCTGTGGGTTTGGGACCTGAGCCACTCCAGGGGCTCCAAAGATCCTGCTCCATGTACCAGCCTATGCACCATGTCTCTGGGCACACACTAGAGGTTGCAGACCTCAGGGTCAGGATCAGGGTCAGGACGCCGTGCACCGTGCTGCACACCGAGAACCTAACCACTGGAGCCATTCCCCGCTGATAGAAGTCTTCAGGGGAAGTCTTCCTGGGCTACCGCTTCGCCCTGCTGAGCAGTTCTCCTCGGCTCTTCTAAACCCCGCTCTTCTCTCGTCTCCGTCCATGACGCATCTGCCCCTTGTGCTGGTCATGCAGCTCCTTCTATGTGCTCCAGGGCTCCACCCCTGAAATCTTCCAGACCTGACAGTCTGCAGTCTTCATTCAGGTCAGGGGGAGCTCTTCTCTCCCACCCCTCAGGAAAGGGGCTTGATGTAATTTCTCTTGCTGCCTCCTGATTGGTGGATGGGCTCTACCAATTAAAACAGCAGGATCTCAAGCCTGGGATTCAACCCAAGGTCTGAAAGGTAAGCCTGCTATACACATGGATTGAAAGGCTGGAAGGGACCTCACAAGATCATTGTGTCCAGCCCCTGCACCAGGCAGGAAAGATAACTGCAGGTCAGGTGACCCCCGCAAGGTGACTGTCTAGTCTCCTCTTGAAGATTTCCACGGTAGGTGATAATACCACCTCTGAAGGGAGCTTGTGCCACAGTCTGGTATACCTTTTCCTCTGCACCTAGATATTTGATTGCCAAGCGTGGATTACAAGGAAGCTCAACCCCCCCCTTTCCCTAGCCAAGTTCCCAGTTCAACAAAGGAAGGTGGGGAGGTCACTTCTGCAATAGCTGCATTGTCTCCCATCTCTCCTTTACTTCCTACCGCTCAAGAACATAGGACTATGGAAAAGGATGGTTATACTTGCTCACCTAAGATAATTACAACACCTGAATAGCAGACGTAGCAGGAAAATGCCCTAGGTCAGGAACTCTCACTGAGTGTTTGTACAGTACCTCGCACAATATGACTCTAATCTCAGGTAAGCATATGCACATTAATAATAACAGAATGTGCATATTCATCACTGCCGCAGTTTCTTGCAGGCGGTACTGGACGAGCGGTTCCCTGAACTCTTCTTTCTTTGTGCTGCAGATACAGTACTCCCTCATGTCGGTCAGGTGTAGAAAGGGGCTCAAACCAAAACCTTAGGTCTCAGTGTCCCTGAACTTCCAGGTATTTGCAGTTGCATTCCAAATCCGGATTTGCACTTTGCACTTGCTTCACATGCGTTATAAAGAGCGGCACTTTCTAGGAACTTGCCTAAGAATTCCGGACTTAAGGAAGTGATCCATCTGATGCTCCATTGCTGCAAAACAATGTGAAAAAACTAAGGGTGATCAGTGCTGCTGGTTCGTACGGACAGGCAACCCTGTGAACATCAACAGAGTCTGATGTAAGAGAATATGGGATCTCTCTCCAGGCTGAAGGAACTAGGGCAACCGTCAGGAGACCAAAGCTAGCTGGAAGTGCTTAGGCTGGTGTTTTTGTTATTGTTCACTGAATTATAAGTGAAACCAACTCCCAGAAAAGAGGCAAGTACACCCTGGCTTATATGTTTTATATATTTGGAGCAAGGTGGGGAATTTATTTTCAAGTGTTTGTGCCTTGCTCTAAGATAACATGTATTACACACTGATGACAGCAGGTGACCAGAACAAATGACCACCTTGCAATTATAAGGGCTATGTGGCTCTCCATAACAATGAAAATTGCACTAAACAGTCATGTCAGTGTATATCATGTGACCTGGTTTGATATGCTTGGCAGTGTGATGAGAGGCACGTCCGTGCATTTCCAGTGAGTAAAATACATTTTTTAGAAAGTGGAGCATTGATTATCTGAAAGCAGTAGCAGGCATCTTGCTACCAACCACTGAATAATGTTTATTCTAGTCTACTAATAGCACATTTTCAGGTTGTCATCCTTTCTGTTAGTGCTGCTGCTCCCATTGTTCTGTTTACAAACCGAGAAGATGTTTTGAATCCCATTTTACAAGGAGCTTTCAGTACTAGGCTGCATTGTTGCAACAAGTAATGATAGTTGCTTATAATTAGTTTCCTACTCTTAAAACACAATAGAAAAATAAGAAAATCAGACTTATGGAATGAGCCAGGCAGTAGAGAACAAAAGCAAACCAATGACTTAAATATTAGGTAATTTGTCTGTATTTTTTCCAAGGAAATGCTACAAGTGCGCTCTAGAAGAAAAAAGAAAAATCTACAGATTTGATTTCACTGTAGAAAGCTGATGAAGTCACCACAATGAGGACTCTGTTCTTTAAAGTGCCTGGCTGGAAAAAAAATCAGAGCTGTTTTAACTTGTAACAGAGCACAGGCTTTCGTGAAGAGTAATATCTATGGGATTTTATCAAGTGCAGGTTGCAGTCATTAGCACAGCCACTGATGCTCTCTTGCTCCCAAAGCCCAGACTGCTTCTGAATCAGAAATGAAAGAAATGAACTGTCAAAGTAAGTTTTTTGTTCGTTTGCTGCCCTAAATTCTTCCTGGTTTAGATACATAGAGAATAATATCCACCAACTGGGTATGGAGAAGAAAATAATGCCTTGCCGAAGAAATGTACAAGGCTGTTTGAACATATCTCCCTGCAATTACTTTCTTTGCTTGTCAGCATAATCCGAGGCACTGTAATTTTCCTTTGCTCATGCCATTTTTGTGCATTTATTTCCTATTAGCACAACAGAAAATCAGTCCCTCCTCCTTCCACCTGCTCTTCCTTACCTCTTTGAACTGTTATGTGCTGTGGTGGGCTGAACCAACGGGAGATCTGCATACTGGGACTTGCAGTGATTCTCACAGCCTCTTGCTGCCCTTTACACATAGCTAATGTGGGGAAAGGAATTGGGGGCGGGGGGTGATTAACCCCTTGATTCGAACAGGCTGAGGACGAAAGGGTTCAGGAACATTTCGCCCTGTTTTTCTCTTCCCGTCCAAAAAAATCCGTAGACAATGTAAGAAATAAATGCTTTACTTACAAACTGAGACTCGACGTGGACACACTCTGTAAACTCCACCGCGAAGCACTCAAATGCCTCGTACACACATCTGCGCCGGCAGTTCCCTTTACAACAATCTCCACAACCGAAAACCTCAAACCGTAGGGAACTCGAGAGCTCTTTAACACCTCTCCGTTGCAAGCGGGAGGCGTGGGCGCAGGACCTCGGCGAGGGTGATCAGGCCTCTCTGATGTAGTGTGGGTCCTGCCTTTCCTTTCCCGGGCTTTGCCTTTTATACTGCCCCAGCAGCCTGTCAGCTCGGGTTTTCATTCGCGCGCTTTCTGAGCTGCATGAGCCGGGGATGTTGCTGCATGTACGCTTTGCGCGGCTAATTGGGCTGCACCCGCTGTTTCCCCATGCAGCGAGCACGACTTTGCTGGTGTTTGGTCACTCGTTATCACCACTTATTTATCACAGCCAACACTGCTGAGATCCAGACTCCCAGTAGTGGGGTTCCTCCCACCCCCCACCCCCCCGTTCTTTTCAGCTTTCCCCAGGCTGAGCCTAGTTCTGCCATTGAAATCAGGTACTTACCATATCTATTGGAGTACAAGATGAGGTTCCCCCCTCCCATTAGTATGGGGGGAGGGGGAAGGCCCCTCACCTTACAACTGCATACAGAGAAATCTCAACAAATATGTTGTCTACCATTAAAATTGCTGCCAAAATAGCATGTGCTCAGAGGTGGAAGCCAATTACAGATTTGATTAAATGCAGCCACCACTGAGCATGACCGTAAAACACATGGCTTACATTGGGCAAACAAACTGATGGGAAACAGTATTTATATACGCATCCATTCGTTCATGTATTTAATACAAATTTTATTAAAATCACACTTCTCACCGTACACTTAAAGCGTCACATATTGAGCATCCTTGTTTTACCAAGACTTCATATCGCAAAAACTACATATCCAAAAAACCATGCAACTACATATATATTGAAACCTTAAACAACGTGTCAGCTTGCTGCAAAAAACCCTTCCAGCACTTTTTCTTCATACAGAATCCCACGAAAAACTATTACCTGAATAGCCATCTGAAACTCTCTGCCTCTCATCAGTCCTCTCTTCTGGTTCAGTGAATCAAGCATGTCTAGTGCTTTTTCTTCCACTTCTCCATCTCTGATCTCTTCCTTGTCCAGACCAAGGTAGTATTTCAGTTCAAGCAGCCCCAGCTTCAGACACTCTCTTTCAGTGAAAGCCAACCCCTTAAACACTCAAAGGTTTCTTACTTTCCATAAACCTGTTTTAATCACATGCTAATAAAATCCTAATAAGGTTTCCCCAGGCCCTTTGGTTTGAGTCCACATAGTATCATCTCCCATGCTAATAACAAGGTTATGCTGGTGACACGCAGAAAGCGGCAGACCCTTTTCCACACCTACTTTGCATAGGTACACTCCCAAAACACATCCCACAGTTTCTTCTTCCCCGCACCTCTCCCTTGGGTACCTAGATGAGCTTGTCAAGCCCCATCTGTGTTACACCTCTTTCACCAGCAAGATTTCTTACAATGATGCATGCTAGGTAGGCACGTTTCCCTTTTAGTTGCTTACCTGCCCACCACTCCCCAGACCTTTTTCATTTGTCCTTCTGTGAAGTTTCCCATCGGTGCCATCCTGTCTCTCCTCCTTACCACTTTCATCAATTTCTTATGAGGACTTCCGGCCCTGCTCTCCTTATTTTACATCTCTTCATACAACCTTTCATCCTGATGCAATGAATTGGCAGTTGGTACGTTCTGCTTTCCCCTCTTCCTCCGTTACCGCCTTGTATACCGTGCTTACATAGTTTGCACAGATGGACAATCCCAAATCCAGCAGTCCCCAATCCCCCACCTCTCTTGCATTGTACAGATCAGATCCAGCCAACCTTCCTCTTTTGGGATTCCAAAACAACACGCCTTTCCCTCTGTACTTCTGTTCTGCTGCCACATTGGTGGGAATGCAATTCCCATATACAGAACAATTGGCAGTAGCACAGCCTTAACTGCTGCCACTTTTCTAGCAAACGACTGTGCCCTTCCAGACCATAACCGAAGTATTTGCTGTGCCTTTGCCATCGCTTTTTCCCATGCTATATTGCCGTTCCCCTCGGTATCCATCAGAATTCCTAGTACTCTGATTTTTTTTCTCTCTCTTATTGAAGGCCCAGCTTCTCCAAGTCCTTCCAGTTACCCACTCTCCTTATGGTGGTTTTTGATCTATTTGCTTTATCCCCCATCACTTCTCCATACTTTGATGTATGCTTTAAGCACCTTTTCCATCAAAAAGTCTCTCTAACTTCTATATTTATATCATTGATGTAAAATACACATTTTACCTTTCCTCTTTCTGGTATCTTTACTTTGCTATGACCTTGTCTTTTCTTAATTCTTTGTGCTAACAGTTTTATGCTTTACACACCACTAGTGGTGGCAGGAGAGCACACTTATCTCACCCAGTATGGATTTTAAAAGGCCCACTTAGATGTCCATTAATTTGGACTTCTCTCTACAATAGCTTTATCCAACACATATTTCTCTGGTAACCCCATTTTTCCTAGCACTTTGACCATGTGATCATGATCCACTTCCCTCTCCTGTTTCTGCTATTTGCTCAAAAACTTCCCCTATATCCCTCCCTACCCATGCCCAAAACGTCTCATAAAATTCCATAGGTAGTCCATCTGCTCCTGGTGATGTCCCTCTTCTAAAGGTTTTCCATCTTCTTTGCTTCCTGCTCCTCTACTTTATCTTCAGTCTCTTCCAGAAAATCCTTCATCTTCTTCCTATTTCGTTCTTCTGATATAGCTCTTCATAAAATCTTCTGGTTGCCTCCAACACCACCTCCTGCTTTTCTACTCAGATATCACCTTCTTCCTGCACTGCTTTTAGCTGTCCGTTTGCCGCCTTCATTCTGCCTGAAAACTATCAGTACCACTCTTCACTTTCTCCCACCCAAGATGCTTGTGCTAAAAACAGTCTCTCATCTTTCTTTAAAACAGCTTTCTATCTCTTCCTGTGTTTCTTCTAGTTTTTCTTTGACCCATCTTCCTTCTACAGCAGGGGTCAGCAACATTTTTGGGCAAAGTGCCTCAACTTGTAAGATGTTGACCTGCCAGGGCGGATGGTGGGGAAACCACGAGGGGCTCGATCCTTGCTGTCTGCCCCAAGGAGTGTGCGCCAAGCAAAATGCCTTGAGTGCCATGCTCTGCTGCCTGTGCCAGGGTTTGCCTGCCCCTGTTGTATAGCTTCCTTAGCAGCTCCTGCATCTTTCTTTGCGGCTCCCTCCGTTCTTTTGCCCTTTTCTCTGCAGTTCTTTGACCTTCCTCCCCTGAAGAATTCTCCTGTCCTCTTCTTCACCATCATCCACCATTCTCTAGTACTCTTAAAATATTTCTTCCGTGTTCTCCACCCCTTGTACCTATCTCATGTATGACATATCTCTTCACCTTGCAGTAGTCGCACATTTAACTTCCATATTCCCATGCCTTTTACAGAACTCTTACCAAGACTCAGTTCTACCCTCAGCATCTGGTGATCGCTAAATGCCACATACATGGTTTCTTTTGTGCTTATCTCTATGGTTTTGTATACAAACACAAAGCGAGTTCTTGATTTTTTTTTTCTTCCTACTGAAAACTTTTTCCCTTGCCCAGGCATCTCTTAGTGACTCTTATTTCTCCTGTTCTGTTACACTCATCTATTATGCAATTCAAGTCCCCTGCTATTATCTACAGTTTCTTTATGATCACTTAAACTGCTAGGTTTTTAAGCAGAGCCTTCCTCCCCTCCCACCCTGGTGGTGCATACATGTTGACAAATTTTAATTCTGCTCCCCCAGCTGTTAGTATCATTTGCTGCAGTGTACCACGAATGATGCGTTTCACCTGCTTTGCTTTCACCTCTGGATTCTTGACTAGTATTGCCACTCCAGCCACTTTGTTCTCATTTCTCCCCAGCCACCAAGACCGTTCCCGTATCCATCTTTTTCCAAAGTGCTTATAACCCCGTTCCCCAAGTGTCCACATTCTTGTAGGCAGATTATCTGCCTTTACTTGTTTGAACGTTGGTTCTATCTATTCCCATCTTTTCCTTGTTAGTATGACCCTGACATGAATAGATGCTACAATCATTGCCACCGTGCCAGTTTTCAAAGGAGCACTGTTCTCTACGAGGTCTGCCAGCGCTGCTGCTTACCGCGATGGGCTCCTCCCCCTCCCATACTCATTCTTTTCTGCAAGCTACCCGACTGCCTCGTGTTCAGGAAGTTTTCCATTTTCCCACCTCCCCACTGCTTCCTGCCCCCTATTCTCCACTCTGTGCTGGGACCCAGAGGAGTTAATGTTAGGAATGACTGACTCATTTCCCTCCTTTTTAGGTTTCTTTTTCTTGATTTTCTTTCCCTGTGCTTTCTGCCCTCCCAAACTCCCATGCTCTTTCACTGCTTCCACCTCCATTTCTTCTGCTTGTTTGATTTCTTCTTTCTCCCCCTCTCCCACCTCCATGTCTGAGCTCTCTCCTGCTCCCCCCCCTTCTCCTGTTTCTTCTTGAGCCACCGCAGTTATAGATATATTACACTCCTCTGTTTCTCCTTTCTTCTCTCCTGTGGGGTCTCATCCACCATTTCTACTTCACTCTCACTTTCATCTTCTCCCGCACTGTCCCTTTCTGATCCATGTTCCTCCAAGGGCCTGAGCTTGCCTACATAGGTTTTGAGACACTTGCAGAAAAGGTGCTCCCCTTACCACAGCTAGTGCATTTTAGGAGCTCCTGGTACTCTGCAGCTCTATGCCTCTTCCCCTTACATGTGTAACACACCATAAGGGACAGCGTGTGGACAAGTGCCCCTCCTTGCCATGTGTGTTGCATTGCTTTGGCTTCCTAAATTATAAATTGGCTCCAGCTGGATCACGACAGGAGATGCTGCATCCCAACTGGGCTCCACTCATTTGCTTTCAACATAACTTGTGCCCTGCATGACCCCATCCAAATAACATAGTTGTCCTGCACCTTCTCTACACACATTACTCTTTGCACATGCAACCCATTCACCTTTCTATGTCTTCTGCCTCTAATAAATCCATATACATTCTTACTATAGTGATTCATCCCTTTGACTTTTCCCTTACTCTAGAACTTATCCCTCTTAATTCCTCCCTCCCACGTTCCTCTGCATGTTTCTCCCAATAATTCTCATACATTTCACTGTTGCAGCAAGTAAACTCTAAAATCAGGCTAGTAACATGTTCCACCTGCATCTCCAGTATCTTAGATAGGACTGTTTCTATGAACTCATATCTGTTCATCATCACTGATCCCAGTAACGTCCCACTGACTCTTTTTCAAGTCATAGTGAGCCATGGCATTGCATACAGTTCACCCAGAATCCCTCTGTCACCCCCTCTCTTAGCTTGGCACATAATGATTAGTATGACTGCACCCCTCCATAAGGTAAAGCCAGACCAGGTAGACCCCGTGCCTCATCTGCATATACATTTTTGGAGCATCCCAGGACTTGTGACAAGAATACCTGGCTCCAATCATGAGTGGAGAGCTAATTAGCACATAGGTCCATGGGGAAGGAGGTGGGGCTGGTATCTGGAGTGCATGTGTGCACTCACTGAACAGTGTTGAGCTGTGGGATCACTATGACTTGAAATTTTGTTGGCTGTGGTGGGGCCCAGTCCAGTGAACTATGTGGTGAATCATCAGCCTTTGGCTTTGGACTAACAGCATGCATAATTTGTACTACATATAAGTAGGTGTCAAAGTGCTGCTCGAAAGTGCATTTATGGAGTACCTATGCTAAAACTTGCAGCAGTTTCCAGAAAAGGTAACATGCATCAATTCCGGAGAAACTAAGTGCATGGGTTCTAGATGTGCATTGCTACAGCCATGTTTCATTTCAAGGTTGTCTTCATATTGCTCCTCAGTGCCATGTCCCACAGCACAGAGGCAGGAAGGGGCAGCTAGGGGGAGAATTTGGGGGGAAGCAGAGAGCCAAAGGGACTACTTGACCCCCTCATTTATTTTCTCTGCTGTAGCAGCAGGAGGAGGACAAATTCAAGGCAACCCCCCAATAATTAGATATAGATTCTACTTATGGGGGTTAGGCATTGTCTTCTAAGCAAGGTCATCTTCTATCTGAGTAAATATGGTAGGTTTCCACTGAAGTCAGTGGGAGCTGCAGACGTATCCAAGAGCGTGCTTAGTCCCTGTGCTACTTTGTGTGCACGGTAGTGGTGTAGCCCCGTCCTAGCTCAGGTACTGCTAGCGCTGTAGCCATGGCAACAGAGCTCAGCACAGATTAACTACCTGAGTATCGGCCCTGCTTCTCAGACGGGTTTTGCAGCCTGCAGCGAGCTCCGCGCTGCTGTAACCATACTTCCCCGTGTCCCCAGGTTAGCCAGAAGGGTCTGCCTCTTTCATTATTGCAACTGCTGAATGCGTGCTTAGGCACATACATAAATATAGCGTGGTTTTTTCCGAAGTTCAGAGGAAAGCCCCGTAAACAAGTAGCACTTCCATTTTCCTAAGGAAAGGGGAATGTAATGGAGAACTTCTATAGATCGATTCATCTCTCTATCAGGGCTGACAAAAGATTTTAAAACTTAATCTCAGTTAATTGTGAGGAAAACATAGTCGTGATTAAATCGCAATTATGGTCGCACAGTTGAACAATATAGTCAGCGCCACCCCCCGCTCAACAGCTGGGAGCCATTGCACCCTGCAACTCTTCTCCCACCACCACCAACAGCGCACAGCCCCAGTCCCGACTCGCCACGCACCTGCCCCAGGTTTGCACCAGCCAGAGCAGACCAGCTGGAGGCCATGCAAACAGCCCCGACCCTGGCCCACCCCATGCCTGCTTTAGACTCACCTGCCCATGGGGAGCAGTAGTGGCAGCGGCTGGGCAGAAGCTGCTGGCTGGTGCCAGGGAGAAGCAGCGCTTTCCCCTTGCCGCTGCCAGGCCCTTCTTGCTGCAGCCGCGTGGAGCGCACCTGAGCTGCCCTGCAGCTCCTCTGCCCTGCCGCTGCTGGCAGCAGTGATGGCGGCAGGGAGGAGCCGCACGGCAGCCTGCACACGGGCTCCATGCAGCTGCAGCAAGAAGGGCCCGGTAGTGGCGAGTGGGGGAGGTCTGACTGATATACTGCAATGCTTGGCAGTACTGACCCTATATATACCTATGTATCTATTAGGCCTCTCAGTTAATCACAATTAACATATGCAATTAATGCAAAACAAATTACTGCATTAATTTTTAGAATGAGAGTTAGTCTCACACATCCGTTTTGACCAGGGGGTGGGCAAAATACAGCCCGCCCTGCACCTTCTCCAGATCTGGGCCAGCGAAACGGACCAGCTCCAGACCAACCAGACCCTGCATGCACAGCCCTGACCCTGACCCACTTGCACAGGGTCTGACTGATGTATTGCATTGCCTGGCAGTACTGACTGAATAAGCCAGTATGCGACTTTTTCCCACTACATGTGTTTCCGTACTAGTTGGGATGAGATTTACCACCGCTGTGCAAAACCCAGTAGTTTTGTTTCTTTCAATTCCAAGTCGAGTTAGTTTTACACTGGTGGCTTGGGTTAGGACTGTGGGGTTGGTGTACAGAGATCCCATTAGTGCCCAAGGGGCACGCTATCACCTTGAGCCCTGCCAGAGTCAGGCTCACGGCCTGAGTGACTGTTGAGCCCGAAGTAGGCAGGGGCCAGGAGCCTGGCACCGCAGAGGGGTACCGCCTGCCTAATTAACTGTCCCTTATGTTGTGTTAAACGTGTATGGGAAAGGGGCATAGAGCTGCAGAGTATCAGGAGCCTCTAAAAGCCCCTAAAATGCACTAGGTGGGGGGGGAGGAGGGGGACCACACCTATTCTGCAGGTGTCCCAAAATTTATGTAAGCAAGCTCAGGCCTTCTGAGGAACCTATGTTGCAAATCCCATTGCAGTGTATGAAATTCAAGTAACTGGGTAAATGTGCTTCAGTATAATTTGGCCATTTGGCACATACAGTTGTCTCACACCATGTTTCTGTCCAGCAGTGCCGAGTGCTTTTTCAGAGCATTCCCATCCAGGAGAGATCAGATACCATTATCAGGAACAATGCTGAGGGGTTATTTATGGTAGGCAATTAGCATGAACTCTACTGGTGGGAACAATAATATAGTATTTAACATATTATAGAAAATAAATGAGACATTAAGTAAAACTGACTGGCATAAACCTAGTTAAAGCAAGCTGATTTTTTTTCTTGGTGCCAGGAACTTCAGTAATTTAATAACTTAAAAGGCCCGGCTGCAAAAAGCTATTTATATACAGTTAAACATAGTTTGTGGACCACTCTAAAAGGCTCCAATTCAGAAAAGCATTTAATGGCCTTGTCAGACCCTATGCTGCAAATCAGACATATTAATCAGTGTAGTGTTGTTAGGCTTAGTGGAGCAGTCACACCTTCAGGCAAAACACCTGTTCTGATTACCCCCTCACCTGCACACAGTGGCGACTTGCCCCCAGAAGCTTGGTGAGCAGGACTAGGAGCTAGGGGAAGAACAGACGCATTGCTCCCACTGGGCAGAGCAAATGCTGCATCTCCGGAGCGCTCTGTGGCCGTTGTGCTTCTAATGGCCAGTGGGAACAGTGAGCCAGTCTGATGGGATTGGGGGGGGCACTGCTTCCCTACCGCCACTTCAACCAACTCCCTTCCCGCTAGGTGGAAAAGCTGTGGAAAGTGGCCACAACTTAATGGAACAAGAGCAAAATTAGGTGGATTAGAGATAATGCTGCCCAGAAGTGGAGTAACATTAAGCTGAATAATGAGTGCTTTAAACCACTTAAAAGGTGTTAACATGCGGCCAGTCCAGGGGTTAAAGGACTCCAAAAGCCACCTAAAGTTACTGTGTAACGAGGCCCTAAGTGTATGCCTTGTTGAATTCAAGAGGAGTTTTTATCACTGGCTTCAGTGGAGCCAGACTGTCCCTCAATATTGTCAGTATAGGCCTATTCGCACAAAACCCCAAAAAACCCTCCCTCTATTGAGCATATTACTGACTACTATGAGGTGCCCCAGAGTCTAAATACAGGAATAAGTCCAATACATAATAAGTTTTTTGCATGATTGGGTCCACTTGGCAGACATACTAAAAGCAGAATTACAGTCTAGGCATTGCTGAGGTATTCAAGCTTCATTTTCAAGTTCGATTTTCCTTTGCTGTTATGCATTACATCTGAAACAAATTCTACCAAAGCAATTGAATTACTGCTATATGCCTTTAGTATAAACTTTACATTGATGAAATGGATTAAATATCACTTGCAAACAAATTTGCTTAATATACTTTTATTTTAGTCATGATTTAATAGTGACTCTATTCTTGCTATACATTATATGCCAAAGCAGTGTGCTGTAGCGGTTGTTTTTGTATGGTGGAAATCTCTTCACTAGAGATGGAGCTAACATCATATTAAATTTAAAGCACTATGCTATGATAATAGCTTTTATTGACCGTGAGCAACCTGGTCTGGATTTGAATCAGTTACTTAAAAGGTGAAAAGTTATAATAGCTGATTACTACCCCTCTAAGCCAGATACTTTTCAAAGAAAAACTATTTTTAACATAATTCTGCTAACCTCATGGTCCTGATCCAGAAGGAGAGACAAAGTGAAGATGCATACTCAGGCTGAGAGAAAGCCAGACAAGTAGAAACATAACAAATATTCAGATTTAAATCCACAGATGCCTATCATATCCCTAAGTAGTTCAAGTAGTTTAGTGCCCTCTGTATTATTGCCTGAGGGGAAAATTCTCCAAGTGCATTCTTATATATCTGTAAGAAAAAGACATTTCCTTATTTATGTTTTATGAAGCTCTCTTGTCGCATCCATTATATGGCAGAACACAGCTAGCCAGAGAAAATACCCTGGTGATTTACACTGCATAGTTTAGTAAGTACTTCCTTTGTAATGGTAAAGGAAAAAAGAAAAAAAAAAAAA
>JAGPOW010003395.1:41584660-41599371 GCA_030014935.1 Caiman crocodilus | reverse complement strand
ACATTACCTCCTCCTCAGGTAAAATCTTGTAAGGTATTTTACTGACCCAGCTCTTTGGCTGGTGTAAATCAGAGATGTCACATTGACTTTCAGTCCACTATGCTGATTTACATCACCGGACCATCTCGTCCACACAATCTATTCCTCAGTTGACACAAAATGACCTCGTTAGCCTTACCATTCGCTTATTATTACGAAGCAAGATATATGCCATCTACACTTTAATATAAATAGTGTTGCCATTTTTCATGCATATAATGAACCAAATTCTGCTCTGACTTGTATCAGATAAACTCCCTAGATATGTAATGGCCCCCCACTACCCTGGCATCTGGTATCTCTCATAATCACACTCTGAGTGACTCTCAATTTTTTACAGGCTGAGCTGGTGCTGTTATTTCCATTTTAAAGACTGGGATGAGGCACAAAGAGACTAAGAACTAAATCCAGAAATGAATTTAAGTGTTGCAGTTGCTGAGTGATTAAACCCTTGGCTGCCAGAGTGCTAACCAGAGCTCCTGGCAAAGCTCTGCAAAATATGTAAAATGCATAGGACCACAAAGCATGTTTGAAAAGGAGAAAGACACACATGGGCTCTCTTTTGCTTTCAATTGCACCCTGAGCAACTGCAATGTGCATTGAATCAGCACAAAATTCATCTCAGTGTCTTGTGAATTAAGATTAATGCAGAGATTTCTGATTGGTCAGCATCAGCAGGCAGAAAAGAAGATCGGGCATCCACAGTCTGTCTCACCCTCTACCTGCTGAACTAGACATGTTCATCTGAAGCGCGTATACTGCTGATCCCTGTTTTAGTCGGTCTGGTTCTCAACAAAACGAGAGAATAGGGCATAGCTCTCATTTAGTTTTTCATACATTCATTCAACCTAGTCACATACGTTGTCATGAATAACATTTCGTTTGTTCATTAATCAGGCTCTAATATAATTTGCATAAGAGTAAGATAGACACTGGGCTCACCTATCTTGCAAGTTCAAAGGTGACTTTTGTACTTTCTGACAGTGTTGTTGCCTTTGAGCTGCCAGATAATGCCTGGACTACTCCTCTATTGTACGATAGAAGGGTAGAGATATTTATTATGGAAAGTATTTTCAATGATCGCCTTCCCTAGGTATCATATGGCTAGATACCAACATCACAGGTGAGGATTCTGCTTAAATGAGATTTCAGTGATCCCAAGTATAAGGAAAAAAGAATTGTGTTCCCTGTATGATGGCACTTTATGGGAGGAAAAGGGGCGCTATAATCTTTGACAAGCTGCCACAAATAGCATAGACAGTAGGGGTGTGCGAAACAGGCCGTATTCGATTTGGATTCAACCTGAATTGAAGACAGTGATTCAAATCGTCGATTCAGATCACTGTCCCTGATTCTATTCAGCCGAATCCAACTGCGAAGATTCGATGCTGATTCAGAGAATCAGCGGTTCAGCCACAGACACAACTTTAAATGTATTTTCTATATATCTCGAGGTACCAGGCATGGCTTGTGAGCGCTGTGATGCTGGGGCAGAAGAAGCATCCCTCAGGAGTGCAGAGCGGGAGCGGGGGCCATGCACACTTGGCAGAGGACACATAAGTGTACTGGAAGTGCTTCTGGTCCACTTCTGGGTTTGCTGCCAAGCGCCCTGGGGGCCCGCCATGCTCCTGTGGGACGCTCCATCTGCCCCAGCATCTCAGCATTCACGAGGCGCCTGGTACCTTGAGGTACGTAGAAAAAACTTTTCAAGCTGCGTCTATGTCTGAATCGTTGAATGTCTCTGAATCGATTCGGAAGGTTCTGATTTGATTTAGAGAGATATTAAAGGATCTCCTGATTCGATTCAGATTTGGAGATTCGGCCACTGAATCAGGCCAAATCTCTGCCAAATTGAATTAGGGACTGAAGCTTCGCACAGCCCTAGTGGGCAGCCTCTCTGGGTAGCATGTGGCAAATCAGGGAGGGGAAAGCAGCATAGGGCAGATAGGAAAGGAAGCAGAAGGCAAAGCAGCAGATGGGTTAGGGAGCACAGGGCAAGAAAAAAAAAAGCACAGAAGCAGCTCAGACAGAGGAAGGGGGTAGAAGTGGAAGTTGCAGGTTAATTTATGGCATACCTACCAAAAACATTGGACCTCCCCCCACACCTGCACAGACACACATACTGATCTATGAAATCATTTCTCTCTCTGTTCAGGTCATGGGAGGAAGGCCACATCCTTCCTTTTTTCCATTCAGTGGGAATAGTCACGGTGTGGCTATATTGCATCCCTGGTGCATTCAGGGAAGAGATGCTCTGGAGCACACACCCTCCATCCATTCCGGCTTGCATACTCCAATATCAGAAATGTCACACTTTACTGATGCCATTGCAGAGGTATCTCCTGTGGCTGCTCTCAAGTGTGCTGCAAACAGAGGCCTTCACCTCACACCAGGATCAAAACTAGTAGATAAAGTGTATTCAAGAGCATCCATCCCTGAGACTACTGGAGACGTGGTGCAGAGCTTCCATAACAGGCCCCAGAAAAAGGGCAGGCATCAGCAACACATTTTTTAATTAGGGTAGCTCAAAGGGACAGTGTTTTGATAACATTGTGGAGTATTTGGAATTCCATCGGGACCAAAGGCCTTTCTAGTCCTCAGATGCTGAGAATAGTCATGGATGCAAGTCAGATGCTAAGAGCCAGTTCCTCAGCTAATGTCAATTAGCAGAATGCCATTGAAATTAACACATACCACCAATGCTTATAGACTATTACATACAAGTCATGGTGGATCAGAGCACAGAGCAGCAGAGACTAAGGGAATAATTGCCTATTCTTCCCATCTCCTGGGTAGTAACTTAGACCAGGGCTACCCTGCAGTACATGTACCACAAGTGTCTGTGTGTTGTATGTAGAAGAGTGGCAGATAGGGCATGGATCATAAAACAGAGCTGCAGATCAGGCAGGGGACATGCAGTAGGAAGCAAAAAGCACAGAGGCTGATTGGGCAGGGAGTACAGGGCAGGGAGCAGAAAGCAGAGCAGCAGATTTGCCAGGAGAAAGGCCTTCACAAAACATGGAAAGCCTAGCATTCAGCTTTCCTTTAGGATACATCATTAGAGCACTGTCTCTGCCTGCCAGTCTGCTGCTTTGCATTTTGCAGGAATTTTGACTCATTACAGGAGATGTGCATCTCTGCAAAGGACCTCAAGGACAAATCCTTGTCCCACATGCATGATCTTCCCCCTCCAACTGACCTAATACTCCTGCACAAAAAAGACCAAATGACCCAGATTTAGATGTTTTAAACAGTGTACATAATTATTCACGAAAGAATAACAAATGAACCCTTGAGCAGCATCACTCTTTCCAGTTGGTTTGTTCATCTGAAGGAGATGTGGGGAAAGAGGTGATAACTCTGGGCATCTGGATTCTTGAGCAAAACTATTTTTACTTTAACAGGTGAACTTTGTGCTTATATGGGGGGTCACAATGCTAAGGATTTTTAAAAGCTGAGGTGGTTTCTCATGGGGCAGGGGTGGCCAACTCGTGGCAAGCGTGCCACAAGTGGTCCAGGCAGCCTGTATTTGTGGCATGCTGCAGATTGGGGAGGGGACAGCTAGCACAGAGGCAGTTGGACCACAGATCAGAAAACAGAGCAACAGATTGGGCAGGGTTAGAGGATCAGAGTGGTAAAGGCTGGTCCCCACTGTCATAGAGGTTGATGAACTGGTTCAGAAAGCAATAATCTCTTCCCACTATACCCTATCTTTTTTCAGATTGGAACCTGAAGTGAATATGTGGATTAAAAATAACAAATTTTGGCTCATAGAAGCAGAAACATAAATAGTAGGGGAGGTTGCTGTGCAGTTTTTAGTCCAGTTGTGCTGAGCGAAGAGGTTTAGGTGTGAGATTTCAGGCACAGACAGAAATGCAACTCCCCAGTCTAACTCATGGCACCTTACAAAAAGTGCCATGAGTTAGGCCAATCCTTCCAACCCAACAGACATTAGCTGTTAGGTTGGGAGGGTAGAGGATAGAGCTCTAATTTGCAGCCAAATCAGGGAGAGAAGCTGCATCTCTGCAGCCTCTTCCCTACCTTCACCCCCCTCTCCCAGCCCCTGGAGCTGTTAGGATGGGAGGGGGAGAAGGCAGGGGAGGGAAGTCTGTTCTGGGGTTTCCCCAGCCTGTGCTGGAGTGAGGGAGTGGGTGGATTGGAGTCTCCCCACCTTTCCATGTGGGAAGTGTGGCTCCAATCCACCTGCCTCACCCTCCAGTGTCAGCTGGGCAACCCCCAGAATATACTCTCTCCTCTCTTCCCCCCCCCCCCCACACACCTCCCGTCCCAGTCTGAAAACAGCAGATGGGTTGTATCAGCCCAGCTCAGCTTCTGGCACTTGTGCACACACAAGTTAATGAGGGCGCTACACTTTGGAGCACCTTCGTCTGAACACTCATGTAATGAGGGTTTGGATTGTTGTGGGATCAGGCCCTTTTAAAGTGCTGTGCAATCGCACACTTGTGTTAGGTCATGGCCTTAAAGCAATTTCAGGGGCCAAACTGGGCAAAAATTGTCACTTCTGTCTGTGCCTAAAGAGTGTTCCAGATGTAAAATTCCCAAAGGCAGGAGTGGTTGCAGCTGGGGTCTTGGGTGAATTTCGTCTTTGACTTGGCTGGTTCAGCTGAAAAGAGAAACAGCTTCTGTGGGGAAGATGACCCTTTATTGTAAAGCAGCATCATTTCATTTGAATTGAATAGAGCAGTGTCAGAATCTGGCTGCTGAAGTCTTTTGAGCTCACCCTGATTGAATACAAACCTTTCAGGTTTTCCCATCATTAGTTCTCCAGAAACTACTTAACTACCGTTTCCAGCAAAAACACTTCTCCCTCAGCAATTGGACTTGGCATGTTGTCAAGCTTCCATAAACAAACCTGACAATATATACCGACTCCTCCTTGTCCCTCAGAAACATGATGAAAATCAGGTCCCAGAAGTCTGCGTGAAAATTTTAGTTCAGTTCAATTATTTTTATTTCATTCAAATTTTCTTTTTTAGCTTAAAAGTTTTCACAGATATGTCACTTTTTTTAGCCTTGACTACATGTGCTTTACTTTGAATTTGCTTTTAAACTTTATAAAATGTGAAAAGCAACTTCTTGCTGTGAATAAATGTTGTAGCTTTGATCCTCATACACTTAAAAAATCTCAGCCCTAGTTGGAGCTGACCTTCAAGGTAGAGAATTATCTCTCAGATGGCTAAGATAAACATCACTTGTCTCTCGCATGGAGATTTTATATGTATTCTCATTGTGTTGTTTCCATTAATCTAAAATAAGTCATCTAGACTATAGGGGCTTGCTTTATTGTTTTTTCCTTTTCTTTATATAGCAATAACTATCCACTCAGTTTACGTATTTTAGAAGTCAACATGATATTTAACTCTGAGACATGGACAATTTACCCATGGTGCACAAAAATAGTTATACTTGCAGTCATCCTAATGCATGAGTAGTCCATGGGAAATTTACTGTGAGGCCACAGAGTAACAGGCACTTTTTCAAAGTGGGACAAACTTTACCTCTTATAACTACAGCTGCCCGCATGTAGATGCAAAGAGAGTTGTAGGTTTTGTTTTAAAATCTAATTTTGAACATTTGGACCTATGAACCCCCTGCTATTTTGCAGCTGGCACAAAAGCCCCCTTTCGTGGTCAGTAGAAAGACACAATAACATTGAAATCTGTCCTATTCCAAGAAAAGGACATCATTTCAGTTTCTATGTTTACTCCTTAGTTTCACTGCCAATTTTTATTTTTACAATCATCTTTTCCTGTATCTTAAAATATTTTTTCTGCTCTGTTGCTGTGCAGAAGAGGCACATAAAAAGGGAGAAATGATCAACTGAATATTCAAAGGAATGAAAGGGCTGTCAAATGTACCAGACATGGCAAATGAGCATCAACCAAAAAGAGAGAATTTTCTCTGATCTTTTTCATTTATGATAATTCTGTGTATTAAATGTAACAAGAACAGATGATCTTTCTTATATATTAGTCCGGGGCCAACCCAACACATACTGGTTCCTTATTGAGCTTCTGTTCTCTTATACACACTTTTTACTACAACACAGATGTGGAAGTCTTTTATACACGACAACTTTACAACTTTAATCATACTGCTAGAGATATAGCAATACAGTCAACTTAGTGTGGACACAATTATACCAGTCCAAATGTGATTATTCTGTTTATTCCTTCACAGGAAAAAAAGACCTGTAGCAGTGTTAGGCATCTTTATATTGCCATAGCTGCATACATGTTAGGTTTGTAGTGGTATAACTATTTCAGTAGAATCAATACATCTCTTAAGTGACAGGGTTAAATCTGTACAAAAAGGAATATTTAAAGCGTATGTTTAGACAAGGTGCAAAATGATGAGTAAAATTATGTTCACTGATAAAGTTTCAAAACTGACTCAGTTTCCTAGTGTGGACACACCAGGGACCTGAAACTCTGTGCCAGTTCCATATCAGCCTCGTTCTTGTTATGCTGGTTAATGTCCCTTGCTTATCAGTGGAAAGCAGAGTTCCTCTATTGTTGCAGATGACCAGGGTCACTTTCCTTTTCACGTGTGTTCTCTGATACTGAAATTGATCCAGAAAACCGTGCATGATAAAATACATATTAGTGCGAACATGGATACATTTGTGGAACACAGCCGAGTTCATTCCCCTATAGACCTCCCCTCCAATAAAATAGCATTAAGGGTCTATACTTTCAAAAACAGCCTTTGTCTCTACATACTCTGATGCAGTTGGCAAGGGATCTGCCTGCTGTGTCCAATTTATGTCCACAAATCTTTTTCGCATGTGCAGATTCACTCTGGAATGTTTCTGGCATCTGTGACCAAGGCACCTGTTCACATAACATCCAGACAGACTGCCCTTCCTCTGCTCCTTGCAGATCCAGGGCAAAGGCTCCCTGCAGCTCCCGTCTGAGTGCTGATCTGCACCGTGCTCAAGCTGAGAACTAGGCCTGTGTGAAGTGGCTGGTATTCCCTTTGGATTCATCTGATTCGGGGGACAGTGATTCGATTTGGTGATTCAGATCACTGTCCCGAATCAATCTGGCTGAATCTGATTCAGAGCTTCGGCTGCTGCTTAATCTCCGAAATCACCCAGGCCCATACCCCACCTGCTTTCCCAGCCCAGCAGTGGCTGCCCTGCCTGCCCCAACTCCTGGCACTTGGAGGAAAAAAAGCCCCACTCAGCCAGTGCTGCAGGGCACGGGGAGCGAGCCCCATTTCCCCTCACTGCCCCACGCTGTGTGGGGGGTCTGCACAAACCCCCTGACCCTCCCCGCACTGTCCCAGCTCCCCCATGGCTGCCCTACCTGCTGCAGCTCTGGCCCTTTAAGAACCACCCCCAACCCTAGCCTCGCTGTTCCTGCTGGCAGGAGGCAATCCCTGCTGCCCCTTGCTGCCCTGGACCATGTGGGGGGCTCTGCATGAGCCCCCCCAAAGACCAAAGGCCACTGTAAGAGCTGATGAGTCCTGGGCTTTTTCTTTTTTTTTCCTTAAAGAGCCAGAGGTGGCTCACCTCCCCACCAAGCAGCACCCAGTGAGTCACTGGGAGCTGGGGTGGGCAGAGCAGCCGTGGGGGGCAGGCAGAGGATGGGGCCTGGCAGGGGTCCCCCTCAATCCTCCCACCCCTATTTACCAGCTGAGTCCAGCTGAGGCTCCATGCTGCAGCCACCAGGGACTGTCCAAATTGTCAAAGCTCTCTGAATCTTTTCCGAAGGTTCAGCGAGCTTTGAATCGATTCGGACCTTTTTATTAGTCCCCTGCTTCAGTTCGGATATGGAGATTCGGCCACCTAATCAGGCCAAATCTCCTCCAAATCGAATCGCCACCCGAAGCTTTGCACAGGCCTACTGAGAACTAACTAGTTGCTCAGCGCAGGGGCTGCTGAGTACTGTGTGAAGCAACAACTGAGGCAGGGCCATCAGGAGAGTAGTGTCAAAGGTGAGCTTTCAGAGCAGCCAATGGAAGGAAATGGGAGGAATCTCAGATTTATCGTAAGTCTGTGCTCTGCATTTCCCTGCCTGCTGCTGGCTCTGCTTTATCATCTGAGGCAGATGCTTATTCCACATATGGACAGGCTGATTCTGTTGCTCCTTAGGGGCCTGTTGAGTCTCCTCTGCTTATCTGCCTGCCCAAAATGCTACTACTGCTATCACGACTGTAGAGCTCCAAGTCCAAAGTGCAAAGCTGGGTTCAGTTCTGCAGTTCTGCCCAATGAACCCGCTTGTGCTTCCTTACCCATCATCTCCTGAACGTGCACTTCTCCCCTCTAGCCAGACACAGCTGGAACTTCACACACAGAGGGTGCATCTTCACGTGTGCTTTACTGTGGAGTAGACTAATTAGCTCTGCAGTAACGCATCACCGTTTACACATGCCCGTATTAGGGCATAGTAAACTAATTAACTCCACCATAAGATAGTACTGTTGGGGACAGTACTGTCTCATAGTGAATTTATTACATGAGATCAAACACATGTAGATGGGGACTGAGGATGTAAATTGTGCCCAGTCACCCCAGCCAGCCAGGGGCCAGACTCTTGCCTGGCCTTTGTGCCCCAGCCAGCCCCTCTCCCACCTGACACTGACACCTGAAGCCCAGGGCTGACCCCGCTATGTCCCCTGCCAGAGGGGAGCTACTTCACTCCAGCTCAAGGTGCTGCTGTCCCAGGCACGCATGTAGACGCTGCTCTTGGGAGCGTTTGACTCTGGATAAAACGGCTCTGGAATTTATTACTTCACTTTACTTTCATGTGTACAGCACTCTGTAATACACTGTGATAGGGGCCTTCCCCAGCATGGCCTGACCCCTCTCAAATGTATGCAAAGAAAATGCATCTCTTCCATAGCCTTTGGGTATGCTAGCAGAGAGAAAGATGTGGTTCTAATTATGGCATGACACCAGGCATTCAAGGGAGAATGCTACGAAGTGCTGCAGTATACCATTGCATATTCACCCTTCCTGTTATACCCTGAAATGGAACTGCTGTAGAGAATCCCTAGCCAGTAGTTTCTGTTGCCAATAACCTCTCTGTCTTTGATGTACACCCAACACCACTTTAAGATGATTACATTACAATCATTTCAGGGCACAGTAGGTGTGGAGCATGTGTACCCTGTTTCACTGCACCCCTCTCCCCCCCACACACACACATACAGTGTTTTGATAGTGTGCACATGCTCCCAATGGTAAAGTTAGGAAAGTAGAACACCCCAGTAAGCCAGTAATCCCCTATCAAGGCCCCAGCAAAAGCATGAGATTTGATTAAAGATACTTAAAATTAAAAGAGTTTTGTTTTTTTAATTTGACTCCAGGGCTCAGAAACAGGAAGGCACGTTTACAAACCTTTCTTCTCAACCACTACCTTCTTGTAAGAGGAGGGTGAGATTCTCACCTAATCGCATGCCTCCAGGAGCTAGGATTTAAAGTACAACACTGAATATCATGAGACTCGCAGTAAAAACATGAAAGCAGGCAACACTTGGCACTGTTCCATTTGTTTCCTCTATGGATTTGATTAGAAGTGATTGTTTATGAGTTCTGGATGCATCGAGTGTTATAAATATTTAGAACTGAATGGGCACCTATGCACGTGACAGACATGTGCTCCAACATGCGATAAGTAACTTACGTCTAAGCAGACTCGATTAATTGAGTCTGCTGCGAGTCTGCTGGAGCATGATAATTAGCATTCTCCAGCAGCCTCAGTGTCACATGTATTCAGCATCCCTGCGTTTCAGAATAATGCTGGGGCGCTTTAACTAATTCATTTGATGAGCTTCAGTTAAAACACACCCACCACTATTCTGAAGGGTGGGATTCTGAATACACATGATGCTGCAGGTGTTTTAATTAGAGGGCTCTAATTAAACACACGCTTCCCACCCTCTACTCCAGAACATATATTTAGATGCCCAAGGTGTTTTATGACTACTGATAGGTCACATGGATGTGTTAGTGCTCCCTGGTTGGATGACCATAAGTCCTGTGACGCAGAGACCAACAGAGCTTTAGAGTTCCCAGCACTGAAGCACTTAAACACAATTGAATTATTTGCGAACATGCCTTGTCCTTCTTGGGTTGCATACATGCATACTAAGTCGATTTAGCTAAATTGACTAAAATTAAGACATGTCGGAGCATACACATGCACAACTTCTTGACATGGAGGCAGCCATCGTCTGAGCTAAGTTGACTTAACTAATGCAACTCAAGATAATACATCTCAGAGGTGTATTATCTTGCGCTGCATTCAAGTCAACTCTGTTCCACCTATGTATGTACACTCTGACAGTTAAGTCAGCTTAACTGTTAGCAAGTTAGTATATGTGTATATACCCCTACTTTGTAGTGGGCTTTCCAGAAACATCCTTCTGAGAAAAGAATTAGGGCACTAAATTTTATTGGCCAGATGCAGAGACAAATTAGCTTTGCATTAGCAAAGTATGTATGCATACTGGAGGCGATGAGATCAGGTTGAGAAAAGTGAGCTCAGATCCATTTTTTACTTGTTTTAGTCACCTTTGCAGTAGGACTACGGAAAAGAGATTTGGGAATCCTTTCCCCAAACTGTCTCAAGTAATGCCCCATTTCATTTGTATGCATGGTCATATTGGAAAGATTGTGGTCAGATAGATTTCATAAACACTGAGGCTGGAAGGGACCTTGCAAGATCATTGGGTCCAGCCCCCTGCCCAACGATACTTGATTAAATCTCTGCATCAGGATCCAAATGGGCAGGGTTGTGTTATTTTGTCTCCTGTCCTGTATTAAAATATGACACAGACAAAATAAGTCCTTCAACAAGTGCATTAACTCTTGCTTTCCACAGGCTCCTGTATGATTATCACATGGGCATGGTCTGAATTGTAAACTTACCCTGACCAATAGTGGAGCTTTCTGACATAACTAGATGCCGCGTTCAAGCCATCTCCAACACTGGAAGCAGCATAGCTGTGTCTATTTGATATTGCAGGTATCTTGATTAACATAAAGTTAGGTACTTTGGGAAATGCAGCTGCATGGCTTACAGCTTAGGAAACAGCCAACACGTTGCAAAGTGGCATACTTGAGGTTGCTGCTGCCAGACATGGCATCCAGTTCATGGGCCCATTCTGATGTGCAGGGAGAGATGTGGCAGTATTAATTAATTGTCGGTGCTCCCTGCCATCAAATTTAAGGACCCATGGAGAGCCCTGTAAGCTAGATGACATGACCGAGGGCTATATCTGGCCTGCAAGCCAGAGACTGAACAATACGGGATAAAATGTTCACTATAAAGCATGTAAAAACTTACTAGACTGTAAGGAAAGAAAGCATCCTGATTCCCTGGAAAGAACAGAAACTCACTGTTGGTTGTACGGGGGCAGGGAATCTAGCTGGTTTCTCCTAGCAATGGCCCCTCCTTTCTCCTACCCTCTCCCTATTTCAAAATGGGACAGGGAAAAGGGACTGGAGGGACCTCATTCTGGAGGTTCCCCAGCCAGCACTGGAGGGTCAGGTAGGTGAAATGGGTCCCCCCACCTTGGGGAGAGCTCTAATACACCTACCTCTCCCTCCAGCAGAGTCTGAAAAAAACCCCAGGCTAAACTCCCGCTGCTCCCTTTCCCCCTTCCCATTCTGAAAACAGCCACAGGCTGAGAAGCAGCACAAACAGATGTTACAGAAGACATACTGGTTTGAAATATTTTCCTCTGCCCCCTCATGCAACGAGGATTCAGATTTTCATTCATCTGGCCATGCTGAAGCTGTCTGCAGCCATGCACTTGTGTTTGGTCATGGCTGTAGACCACTTTCTGTGGCCAGATTGGGTGAAAATTGTCACTTCTGTCTGCGCCCCTGTGGTAGCAAGTCAGTCAAGTGGGGACGCTAAGAGAGACCTAGTTTTTGTGGGGACCGTGCCCAAAAAAGTGGGTATTCATAAATGGACATGCGCTGAGTACATGTTGCATTACATGGCCGTGTGGTATATTTGTATCATATGGACTTATTGTGTGTGTGCATATAAATAATACTATCAAATCATCTCCAACACAGCAAGTACTCTGTCTTGAGGAGTATTTCTAATACATTTCTTCACTTCCCAGAACAGCCTACTGTAAATTCCCAGGTGCAGTAGTTAGTAGCCATAACTAGTTCTTTTGAATCTGTAAGTGCCTTTTCCCCTCTGGGAATGATGAGTTCAGCCTGCAAAACCAAGCTGCCAGTTTTACTTTAGGTAAAATATGCTGACGGCTCACCCAGGAAACAGCAGTTCTAATGCATCATGACAAAATAAGGAGAAATTACTAAGTGAATATATTTCCTCAAGAGAGTCCAAATTGCTCTCTATTCAGGAATACATTAGCAGCTCTGGAGTTATATATAGCAATGTTAAAATGGGAAAGGTCATAGCAGTCATCATCTTAAGTCTGGCCGTTAGAGTCTCAAAGTTAGATATTTGACTCCAACTTTTCCTCAGTTTAGGAGTCATGATATTTAGCATTTGATCTCATTTAAACTCAGTCATGGTTCTTGAAAGTTGAATAGTCCATCATGCAACAGACCCCACTTATTTATTGTAGTAGGATAGAACGGCACAGGCCAGCCTAGAACACAGTCTGCCCACCTGGCAGCAGTGGGGGTGGTGAGTTGCGCCTCCCACTGCCTGGAGGGCAAGGGGTGCATGGCCAGCATGGGCCCTGCAGAGCAAAGGCAGAGAGTCCCAAGCCTACAGCAAGCAGCCCTTATCTGCTATCAACCCGCTCAGCTTGGCTCAGGTTAAGAGCTTAAAAATTGTGCCGGTGGTGCTTGAACTAAGGGTATTTCAGTGCACTTTAATTCAAGCACCCCCACCACCATTTTTAAGCACCAAGATGCTGATCCCCTGATGCTGATGCTGATCCCTGGACAATCTGACAGTGGCTCTGTCCCACTCCCGACCCCAGCCCCAACTCTGGGTCCCATTCACCACCCTGGCTGAGCAGCACCCAAAATCCCTGCCTCTGCCCCATTCCCTCCCTCCCTCACTATGGGGGCCTCTATCTGGCCCCTGACACCCTTCCCCCCCCCCCATGCCCCTTCTCCTCCACAGATCACGTTGCCTGGCTGCATTCCCGTAAATTGGTTATTGGATCGGTATCAGCCAATACAGCTGGTTAATAATCGGCTATCAGGATCGGCCAAGAAAATCTTTATCGGTGCACCTCTAGCAGAGAAATGTCTCTCCTATGCCACCATAAAAAATGTTATGGCAGCACAAATTGTAAGGAAACAGATATCCTAGCCCATTATTGCACTGCAAGTACCCAGACATGGTACTATGACTTAAGGCAGTCACAGTTCCCTGCAGGAAAATTCCCAGGATATGCTTGCAAACATGTACATATGTTGATCTCCCTGACTTGGGACAGGTGTCTGCAATACAGGCATCCCCCATGGGGGTCCACCCCTTGCAAATGCATGCCCCAGGTATCCCCCTTGCAAGGGGTTCTCCTGGCCCACTCAGGGGTGCATGTCTACAAATGGGGAACCCCCAAAGCTGAGGATCCAGTGGGATCCTCCACTTGCACATGGATGCCCTGAGTTGGGGCATGGCACCCAGAGCCATAGCACCCAGGACAAGGGCCTCAGCAACATTTGTAGACACCAGTGAAGTAGATCAGCTATGCTATGACACATCCAGGAAAAACTGACCCTGCTCCAAAGACAATGCCTGTTAATTGCCTAAATCACTGAGTGGCACAAGGATCACTGATTGTAGGACTTGTGCTCCTAAATTACTAAGAAACATTTGAAAATCCCACCAATTATTATTTTTATAAAATTTATTTTGTGCGGCTATCAAAATTAGAGGGAGGCGGTAGAAATGCTGCCTTTTCCCAGTCTGTCCCTTGTACTGTTGTCAGTAACACAGCAAAGAAATAGTTTAAAGATACTAAGATAAAATAGCAAAGCCAGTTAACAGAGCCATAAAGAACTTCAACGTTTACCCAGTATTTTAGAAACCAACCCATTATAAATCTTCACATAACAAAAGAATCCTCTCACCTGAGATCTCCCTAACAGACTGCATGTTATCTCAATTGGCAGCTGCCCTGAAAGAGAGTATTTTTGTGTTAAAAGTACTGTAACAAATCAGAATAGCCATTCTTATGGATTTTTTACACTCAGTTTTGACTAAGCACCTAAGTATGAGCTGACATCCCCAAAGGACTTCAGCATATGCTGAACAGCAAATATGTCCCAATATGCTGAATCAAGACTTTACTCTCTAATTGGCAAGTTCTGTATTAACAGATGGATTACTAGAGCTTACACTTTGACAGCTCTTTAATAATCAGGTAAGTGACTTTTAACAGCCTGCATTATATAAATGCACCCCTATTATGTAGACTTTGGCATTTGCAGTCTATAATAAGCTGGCCTCCTTGTCATTCATCACCATTAGAGTAATTAGATTTCTCACAGGCATTCTAGACAATCCTCCATTTTTAAAGTGGAAAAATTATATGAATTGACCATTATGGGCCAAGTACCAGAAGGTGTATGTACATCCATAGTCCTTAGCCCTGACAAACTGGGCTGTCACCATGTCTGGAACTTAGTGTCGACCCACTTGCAGTTCTTATCCCTGGCTCGCCCTCCTTACCTTTGTCTTGCCCTTAAGCCA